>JBBDGP010003295.1:0-600000 GCA_037952835.1 Lithobates septentrionalis | reverse complement strand
CTTAAAGCTTAAGGTCTACATTTACACACTTGGCAACTTTTGGATATGAGGCAGCTTTGGGAAGACTTGTTTGGTTGGAACTCTTTTTGTCTTCAGAGGTGGGAGGAGTCTTTCCAGCTTTCTTTAGGCTTTTTCTGGAGAAATGAGAACTCTTCCCGCCAGTGAGGTCCTTTATGGAGAAGTCCAAGGCCTCACTCACTACTGAGCTCACCTAAAAGGTATTTCAAATTTTTCAGCCACATTTTTTACACCTACCTGAACTGTGTGGGGGCGGTGTTTACCCCAAAAAGGACATCCATGCGAGTGCAGTTGCATGGACGCACCCTGGGTGCGTTCGGGGCCGTGCACCGGCACTCACACAGATGTCACATTGGGTACAGCCACTGCACCCCAATTGACAGCAATGGGACTGCCTACACGGCATGCTATTATTTGGGTGTGTTTTGAAGTGTTATATATATTATATATAGATTGTATTTTAGGCTAAGTTTGGATTTCTTCTGGAGGCGCTTTGAGCGGACATAACTGATGTACTCCGCTCAGCGGGGGCGGGCCTTAGAGAACAGAGGCCGCATACGGGCAGCACAGAGGCTTAGGGGTTAGCCTTGCAGCACTAGGGTCCATGGTTCAAATTCTGACCAGGAAACTATCTGCATGGAGTTTGCATGTTTTCCCTGTGCTTGCGTGGGTTTCCTCCGGGTACTCCGGTTTCCTCCCACACTACAAAGACATGCTACCTTGCGTTGGTGGTGCAGTGGTGAGCATAGCTGCCTTTCAAGCAGCTGACCCGGGTTCGATTCCCGGCCAACGCCATCTCCAATACTTGGAGTCCTCAGAGAGAAAAGCACTATACAAGGTCAACAGGGAGTATATATTAGCGGTGGAATAAAGAATGAAGCGAATGTGTGGAATGTTTGAGGAAGAAAATGTTCCCCCAGAATCCCCCAGAAGGTGAACTCAGCAACTGATAGAAGACGCTTAGGCTGCGATCACAACTAGGCGTTCCAGATTGCGGGCGGAATTACTTTGATTCCTGATTGTGATCTTTTCAAAGGCACCCCAACATGGGACAATATTGTCACCTGACAAATCACACAAACAAAATCGCGGGACGCCTGTTTCCCAAAAGCAGTCCTGCGATTTATCAGGCGACAATCGCGGAAAAAAATCATGCCTCAGTTGGGGTGATATTAAAAGTAAAAGGATCGCAAGCGTGTGCCGCGATTTGCGGCGATTCGGGAATCCAGAACACATAGGTGTGAACAGATCCTCGCCGTGTCCATCATACAACAAGAACTTCCTGCACAGACGTCCCCTTCAACATGAATATTACACCCATACCCCTCCAGCAGGAATATTACACCCATACCCCCCCAGCAGGAATATTACACCCATAACCCCCCCCCAGCAGGAATATTACACCCATACTCCCCCCAGCAGGAATATTACACCCATACTCCCCCCAGCAGGAATATTACACCCATACCCCCCCCAGCAGGAATATTACACCCATACTCCCCCCAGCAGAAATATTACACCCATACTCCCCCCCAGCAGAAATATTACACCCATACTCCCCCCCAGCAGAAATATTACACCCATACTCCCCCCCCCAGCAGAAATATTACACCCATACCCCCTCCCTCCAGCAGGAATATTACACCCATACTCCCCCCAGCGGGAATATTTCACCCATTCACCCCCCAGCAGGAATATTACACGCACACACCCCCCCCCAGCATCAATATTACACCCATACCCCCCCAGCAGGAACATTACACCCATACCCCCCCAGCAGGAATATTACACCCATACCCCCCTCCAGCAGGAATATTACACCCATACCCCCCCCCAAGCAGGAATATTTCACCCATACCCCCCCCAGCAGGAATATTTCACCCATACCACCCCCCCCAGCAGGAATATTACACCCATACCCCCCAACATGAATATTACACTAATACCCCCCAACATGAATATTACACCCATACCCCCCCCAGCAGGAATATTACACCCATACTCCCCCCAGCAAGAATATTACACCCATACCCCCCCCCAGCAGGAATATTACACCCATACTCCCCCCAGCAGGAATATTACACCCATACTCCCCAGCAGGAATATTACACCCATACTCCCCCCAGCAGGAATATTACACCCATACTCCCCCCAGCAGGAATATTACACCCATGTCGACTTCAGCAGGAATATTACACCCATACTCCCCCCAGCAGGAATTTCCAATTTTTCAGCCACATTTTTTACACCTACTTTATATTTGTTACGTGTTCCCATTCACATAGCATAGTTTTAAGAAAATTGTAAAAATTGCTGCTCACCATGGAAAAAATGAAAAAAATAAAAAATAAAAACATGGCTACCCAAAATCCAGACCCCCTCCTGAGCATGCATCCCGGCAGGCCAGGAAAGGGGGGAGGGGGTGAGCATGCACCCCCCTCTTCTCCTCGCCCATACCAGGCCACATGCCCTTGACATGGGGAGGTGCCTTGTCAGGGGGGAGGGGGGTCCCCCTTTGCAAGGTCCACTCCCCATGTTGAGGGCATGTGGTCCAGTATGGCTCAGAAGTGGAGAGGGGTGAAGGTTAACTCCCCCTTTCCTGGCCTGCCAGGCTGCATGCTGGGTTGGGGTTCTGGTGCCAGATTTGTGAGGCCATGTTTCTTTTTTTCTTTGTTCGCATGCGCTTCCCTCTTTGAAGGTGAGCAGCAAACTTTAAAATGATTTTTTTCAGTTTTACACTGTGAATGAGAACATGTAACAGATATAAAGTAGGTGTCATCCCAATATGGCTGCAAACGAGGAACTACCTTTTAGGTGAGCGTTAAAGACGTAGCGCTGGTGCCACATTCAAGTGGTCCCTATTCAGATACAGGTAACAGTGGAGACTGGCCAGCAGACCTGGGCACGGTAGGTGGAGCTGGTAGCAGCTCCACAGACAATGATGATGGACTATCAGGGCATCATTGTTGCCCCATCCACCATACTAGGAATGGACTCTCTACCATCTATGAAGAGCCAGGCTTCCACATTCAACTGAGTTGTCCTGTCTATATTTCAGGTCAAACCCATGGCTAGCTCATGTCCTCTTACATAAGACAGAGCTTATCCATGGAGTAGAGACACTATACAGACCATAGCACACGTATTTGACCCATTCCACACGAAGGACATCACCAATATTGGCGTAGTGACCACTGAAGCCTACAACAGCTAAAGGACTCTGTAGCTCCAGGTCACTCTACAAAAAGCATCTGCATCTCTAGGTCACTTAAGAATATGATGACTCAAAGAGAATGTGGATGAGATATGGAAGTTTCATGGGTCGGGTGGGTGGAATGAGAACCGTTCAGAGTCTCCCCCTACAGGACAGAATATTAAAGAGGAAGAATTTAATGAACATGGGGGAGGCATAGATAGTTAATTTGTATGGTTGGGGGAATGAGAACAGTTCATACAAACTCCCCCTACAGGACAGAATATGAAAGATTCATAACTCTACAATATGGACCTGTATCTCCAGGTCCTTTAGGAAATGTAAAGCCAAAAGGAGGAAGAGGAAGAAAAGCGGAACTTCCATTTATAGGTGATGTTCTGCTCTAACATCGGGCAGCACAGAGGCTTAGTAGTTAGCACTTTTACCTTGCAGCACTGGGGTGTTTGGTTAATATCCTGACCAGGATACTGTCTGCATGGAGTCTGCATGTTCTCCCTATGTTTGTGTGAGTTTCCTCCTACAACCCAAAGACATGCTGGTAGGTTAAATGGCTCCATTCAGTGCGCC
Organism: Lithobates septentrionalis; assembly: GCA_037952835.1. Taxonomy (NCBI): domain Eukaryota; kingdom Metazoa; phylum Chordata; class Amphibia; order Anura; family Ranidae; genus Lithobates; species Lithobates septentrionalis. Next base: position 596,201 of record JBBDGP010003295.1, on the reverse strand, counting down.
CAAGATGCCTGCTTCACCTCCGAAGCACTTTGTGTACATCACTAATTTATCCCCCGCTCAGCGGGGGCAGGTCATAAAGAACAGAGGCCGCATATGGGCAGCACAGATGCTTAGTTGTTAGCCGGGGGTCCATGGTCCTAATCCTGACCCAGACACTATCTGCATGGACAAAAAACTGGCCACTGCCCCCACCTATAACTGGCCTTCACGGCAAGGAGCACATAGAGGGCCATACACATGTAAGACAAAAACAATTCCATAGCTCAACTCACCAACCAGTCTGCTGACCAACCAAATTAACCTGTCTAACCATCTGTTAAGAGCAGGGGTTTAGTTAGCACACATTTGCAAACGCATGTGAAAGCTGCAAGGCCTCATCAAGGCACCCTGTGTTGCTTGCAGTCCTAACACTACAAATTTATAAGTGTCTCCACAGTGGAAGCACATGCATGGAATGGATAGATGTGGGGCAGGTGAGCCTGGAGGCAGCCCAGGCCCCCTTAAAGGAACAGGAGCACACTGGACACAGACATAGAATGCATTAAGGTCAAAAACCTTAAAGGAGTTGTAAAGGCAGAAGGTTTTTTATCTCAATGCATTCTATGCATTAAGATAAAAAAACCTTCTGTGTGTAGCAGCCTCCCCTGCAACCCCCTAATTACTTACCTGAGCCCCACCTCTGTCCAGCGATGTCCATGAGTCCCTCAATCGTCCGAGACTGTCCCTCCTGATTGGCTGAGACACAGCAGTGGCGACATTGGCTCCCGCGGCTGTCAATCAAAGTCAGTTAGCCAATCAGGAGAGAGAGGGGGCCGAGCCGACAGCAGCTTCGCATCTGAATGGACACAAAGAGCTGCAGCTCGCTCGGGTGCCCCCATAGCAAGCTGCTTGCTGTGGGGGCACTCGACAGGAGGGAGGGGCCAGGAGCAGCGAAGAGGGACCCGAGAAAAGGAGGATCCAGGCTGCTCTGTGCAAAACCACTACACAGAGCAGGTAAGTATAACATCTTGGTTAATTTTTTTCATTTTTTTAAAAAAAGACTTTACAATCACTTTAAGGCTTTACAACTGTTTGAACATGCACTGCAGACACAGATTTAGCCGTTGTGATATAGAACGTCTTTATACATAAAAAACAAGTTTGATAAAAAAAAAAAATATATATATTGTTTTTTGACAAACAGAAGTGCGACTTTAAAATATAAGAAAAAAAAAAACTGTATAGTCTGTAGGCTGTAATGCTATTGGACATATTACCTGAATACATTACCAACAATAAATATTAAGGCTCCATGCACACTGAAGCTTATAAATGGCCGTTTTTGGGAGTTTGGGCGATTTTTTAACAGCCCATAAACTCCCCTCTATGTTATCCTATGTGTCCATGCACACATGGACGTTTTTGGAGGTTTATCAGCAGTGGAGTTTATGGGCTGTTGTCTGAACGCCCTAAAATCGCGTTCAGGGGCTGTTTTTCTGACCACAAAAAACATTTAAAAACATTAAAACGCGCATAAACGCTCAAAAATGTGGCTCACCAGCGTTTTTTTCTAACGTTTTTCTTAAAAAAAAAAAAAAAAAAAAAAAACGGGGAAAAAAGATAAAAAAAACGCTAATAAACGCTATTACAAAAACATTAAAAAACATTTAAAGACTCACTGCAAAGCTACTGGCGTTTTTATAACGTTATTTTAACGTCCAGTGTACATGGGGCCTAAGAAAAAAAAAAGCCTTTTTCTTATTTATTTTGTTTTTCAGCAGCTTAGTAGATGCCCCCTTATTTATTCTTATGTGGTAGTGCAATAGTAAAATACATGTTTGACCACTTGCTGACCACATAACACTGTTATACGGCGGCACAGTGGCTCTCCTGTGCCGGGTCACATACCTAGTATGTGATCCGCCACTTCCAGGTAGGGGAAGCGGAAGTCGATCAGCGGGAGTCGGCCAATGAATGACCGCCGGCACACGCTGATCGGTGAGGAGAAAGACAGAACAGAGCTCTGCATTGTTTACATGGGCTCTGTTCTGTCTTTTTCCTCGCTGATCAGCGGGTGCCAGCGGCCCTGTCAGTGGGGATGTACTGGATTTTGTTTCCCTGTAAAGTAGTGAATAAAATCCAGCACATCCGTTAGTAAAGCACCTCACATAGTAAACAAAAAATCACTGGTTAGGCAAACATTAACCCTTTGATCGCCCTAGATGTTTAACCCCTTACCAGCCAGTGTCATTAGTACAGTGACAGTGCATATTTTTAGCACTGATCACTGTATTAGTGTCACTGGTCCCCAAAAAGTGTCAAAAGTGTCAGTTAGTGTCAGACTGTCCGCTGCAATATTGAAGTCCCGCTATAAATCGCTGATCCCCCTCCATTACTAGTATAAAAAAAAAAATTCCAGTATATATCCCATAGTTGGTAGATTCTATAACTTTTGCGCAAACCAATCAATATATGCTTATTGGGATTTTTGTTACCAAAAATATGTAACAGAATACATAATGGCCTAAATTTACGAAGAAATTTTTTTATTTTTTTTTATTGGCTATGTTTTATAACAGAAAGTAAAAAATATTGTTTTTTTTCCAAAATTGTTGACAGCACAAAAAAAAAAAAAAACGCAGAGGTGATCAAATATCACCAAAAGAAAGCTCTATTTGTGGGGGGAAAAAATTATATCAACTTAATTGCATGACCGCGCAATTGTCAGTTAAAGGAACGCAGTGCCGTATAGCAAAAAAAATGTCCTGGTCATGAAGGGGAGTAAATCTTCTGGAGGCCAAGTAGTTAAAATATAATAAAAAAAAAAAAAGTAAACTCTATTGGCTGTAATGCTATTGCACATTTTAACTGAATTTATTATAAACATTAAATATTATTAAAAAGCGAAGAAAAGCCTTTTTCTTCTTTAAGCAGCCTTCTTTTATTCTTATGTGGTAGTGCAATAGTACAATACATGTTTAAACTCTATTATGCTACTGTGTTGCGATTACTAAAGCAGCAAGGAAAATGGAGATGACATGGAGTTTTACACTACAAATCCTTCTGAAACAAAAAGTACCAGAACAGATATAACTTAAAGTGTCTTAATTGACTTAATGTCTAAAGGGATGAAGACCCTGCCACTTTCCTCATTCGAGCCCTGCAGGTGCAGCAGCCGACTAATAATAACAAAATCCATCCCATACAGATTCACTTTGCGCATGGACACAGACAAACAGCTATTTATCCAGAATAACACAAGGTAAGAATCTGCAAAAAAGTTTGATAAAATCCTTGCAATGTACATAGATCACCCCAGGTGGGAATATTTTTTGGAGTTTATACAAGGAGGCTTTGTGCTCCTCATCACTGAGCAGAATGGTGGGGTAAGGGCAAGTATGAGCAGTTAGGGCAAGGGGACTAAATGAACCTCTGGCAAAGCACAGTTTAAGATGACCATATGCTTTACAATCTGATTGTACAATCTCCTTTAGACAAAACTCGTTGAACCTCATACCTCAAGGTCGTCCGGCCTATGTGGAAGGATAGGCTCTTCCGAGGGTTTCTGTGTCTGCGAATCCTTCTCTTTCCTGGATTGCTGCACCCCCGTGTTCAGCCCCTTCTTCACCTTGCGAACAACGGCGTATTCAGCCGTTACTTCATGTGCTGGAGACTCGCTTGGCACGGTATCCATCTCTGCCCGAGAGCCCACACACTCGTACAGGGAGGTCCTTAGGGGCTCAGGAGTGTAGTTCAGGTTGGAGTAGGTGGCATCTTCTTCATCCGTAGCGGCAGGGAGCTGCCAGTTTGAGGAGTGGTATAGCGGGTCCATGCTCACAGGCCGAAGCTCTGGTGGCACAAAGAAGAAAGGATGTTAATGATGCACACAGGATAATGGGCATAAATATATACCAGGACTTGCCTATGGCATTGGTTTTTTATCCCATATGGAGGACAATTAAAACCAGTGGTGGCTGGTGCTCAAAATTTTTTAGGGGGAGAAAACAAACTGAAAAGTACTGAAACCCCCCCTCCCATCAATTGCAGCCTGACTGTGCCCATCAATTGCAGCCACGTGTGCCCATCAATTGCAGCCTGACTGTGCCCATCAATTGCAGCCACGTGTGCCCATCAATTGCAGCCACGTGTGCCCATAAATTGCAGCCACGTGTGCCCATAAATTGCAGCCACGTGTGCCCATCACACGCAGCCACGTGTGCCCATCACACGCAGCCACTTGTGCCCATCACACGCAGCCACTTGTGCCCATCACACGCAGCCACTTGTGCCCATCACACGCAGCCACTTGTGCCCATCACACGCAGCCACTTGTGCCCATCACACGCAGCCACTTGTGCCCATCACACGCAGCCACTTGTGCCCATCACACGCAGCCACTTGTGCCCATCACACGCAGCCACTTGTGCCCATCACACGCAGCCACTTGTGCCCATCACACGCAGCCACTTGTGCCCATCACACGCAGCCACTTGTGCCCATCACACGCAGCCACTTGTGCCCATCACACGCAGCCACTTGTGCCCATCACACGCAGCCACTTGTGCCCATCACACGCAGCCACTTGTGCCCATCACAGGCAGCCACTTGTGCCCATCACAGGCAGCCACTTGTGCCCATCACAGGCAGCCACTTGTGCCCATCACAGGCAGCCACTTGTGCCCATCACAGGCAGCCACTTGTGCCCATCACAGGCAGCCACTTGTGCCCATCACAGGCAGCCACTTGTGCCCATCACAGGCAGCCAGCCACTTGTGCCCATCACAGGCAGCCAGCCACTTGTGCCCATCACAGGCAGCCAGCCACTTGTGCCCATCACAGGCAGCCAGCCACTTGTGCCCATCACAGGCAGCCAGCCACTTGTGCCCATCACAGGCAGCCAGCCACTTGTGCCCATCATAGGCAGCCACTTGTGCCCATTATACGCAGCCACTTGTGCCCATTATACGCAGCCACTTGTGCCCATCACAGGCAGCCACTTGTGCCCATCACAGGCAGCCACTTGTGCCCATCACAGGCAGCCACTTGTGCCCATCACAGGCAGCCAGCCACTTGTGCCCATCATAGGCAGCCACTTGTGCCCATTATACGCAGCCACTTGTGCCCATTATACGCAGCCACTTGTGCCCATCATACGCAGCCACTTGTGCCCATCATACGCAGCCACTTGTGCCCATCATATGCAGCCACCTGTGCCCATCATATGCAGCCACCTGTGCCCAACATATGCAGCCACTTGTGCCCATCATATGCAGCCACTTAGCTCACCGCCCCCCCCCCCCCCCACCACCACCACTTGCGGCTCTGACACCCCCCCCCCCCCCCGACATCCTGCCTTCTGATTGGCGGGGAGGAAGGTTAGTGTGAAAATGGCGAAAATTAATTTGCTATGGTCACACAATTGAGTGGGATCAGGGCGCACTCTCTGCACCCCAAGCCCACCCTATTTTGAAGCCTATTAGAGCCTCTGCCTCTAATCAGGTGCCTCACAAAATACCAACCCCTGCCATAGGAATCCATGCGTCCGGCGTCCTGAAAGGGGCCATCACTGATTAAAACACATACAAAGTGGTTACTGTTGGCTGCCTCTGCTGACCTCCTTCTGAGTATACTATTTAGCTGACAGTCATAAAAAGGTATCTAGGGTTACACTCACCCAAAACAAACATTCTGCCTTTACCGGCAGCAAGCTCATTCCAGGGCAATTTTTTATAGCCTGGCCAACACAGTAATATTTTACTAAGCAAGACCTATAAAAATAAGCCTATATATTTCTCGCAGTACAGATCCTCTTTAAAGCGGAAGTAAACCCATCCATAAAACAGTTTCATTTCCGGCACGTGCCAGAAATATAACACTACCATTGGTTGTGCTCTCAACCAAACTGTCAAGCCATCCAATGGCTGGTGTTTAAACTGATCACATGTGCAGCATCATGGCAGTTGTAGATGAAACAGAAGCAAAGATGGCAGCTTCCTTGGCTGGAAACGATAGGGGGGTTTACTTACACTTTAAGGGGCACTGGTCAAGATAACAGTATGAAAGGAAAGTAAAATAAAAAACGATAACAAAAAGCTAATAAACACTAAAATTAAAGCGGACCTTCAGTCATTTTTTCATCTTTCCATCTATTAACTTTTCTGTCCTTATTGGACACTAAAATTTGGAATAGTAAAACGATTTTTTTTCTGCCAGTAAATACCTTATACAACCCACTTCCTTTTTCTTGTCTGGTAATAAGCCTAGGCTTATGGACATCATGCACAGCTCCCTCTCTCAATCACTCTCCTGAGAGTTTGCCAGGATGGGGGGGGGGGGGGGGGGGAGAGTCATAAGAGGGCCAATGAGAGCTGTGTGTCTGTGTAAATCCAGGAAGTGAACAGGCAGCAGCTTCAGCTGCCCACAGTTAAAATGGTTGCAGCCAGACTTAGTGGAGGGAGATTTGGCACAATACGAAAAATCGGAAGTAAAATTTCGTTCGACGAACGATCTGCCGATTTTCGGATCGGTAGTATGTGCTTTCGACAGCCGATTACGGTTTTTCGGCGGACAAAAGCTGGATGTGCAGACTATAATATTTAAGTTCACGTACAATTAAAATATTTGTCTACGTGAACTTAACGCTCGATATTCGTTTAAATTAGTACGGTTTTCGTACAAACAAAATTGTAAGCGCAAGACTACACATGCTCAGAAACGAAAGAATACATACAAAACTATTCAACACATGACGTCACTTCTGAAGTTGCATTCTGTCCTAGGAGAATTTTCATATTTTTAGTAACCTCTTCACTTTCGACATGAGATTAGCATGCAACAAAAAAACGGACAAACGGTCGTCCGAAAATCTGATCGTGTGTACGAGGCTTCAGTGGAGGGAGATTTCTGCAGCATATTTGGCAAGTACAGAATCACAGCATATATAAAAAAAATATGCAAAAGGGGTTGGAGGGAAGCTTCAGAATGACAAAGATGTTTTTATTACAAATCATGTGAGCCGACTGTGGTTCCTCTTTAACACCGCTAGATACTAAAGTTAATGCTAAAAAAAACCCAAAAAACTGCGCTTAGTGCTGGAAAACGTATGCGAATCAAAAATGTACAGATCAGTGCAATAATAAAAAAAAACAGCAGCACTCACAGATATCCTCAAAAACTGATATATTGCCCCCAATATGTTGAGCGGTTATATTTACATAAAACATGCAAATCACAGTTAAATCAAAAAATGTGATAAGTCCTCATAGAAAGTTCAATATTAAAATCAATAAATATATCCACTACTGAAAACCTGTGTAAAAAATCTCCTTCACCGGCAACCCTCCGAAGACGGTCTGTGGAATAAAACGCGTAAGGGCAGAGCCTAGCGGTGACGTCATCACGCTGGCGTCGGTTTCTATTTCATGCATATGTCACTTCCAGTGAGTAGATTATACATATTTAAATAAATCTCGGTTGTAGTGCAAGTTTGGGCAGACCTGCGGGGTCTTGGGCTCTGGTAAGCGAGCTGTGATGGGATCACGGTTAACAATGTTCGGTGAAGGAGATTTTTTTTTACACTGGGTTTTCACAAGTGGATATATTTATTGGTTTCACAATTGGACTTTGTATGAGGACTTTTCACATTATTGATTTAAATGTGATGTGCATGTTTTACGTAAAAATAACAGTGCAGCTCATTGGGGGGTATACTAAAGTTTATGTCCTGCTTTGCTCTGCATGAACAGCAAAACAAGTACCAAAAGGGTCACAGGATGGGCACGAGGGGTCCGCTTTCTGATTCTGGACAGGACATCACCTAGGAAAAAAGAGGACCTATAAATACAAGTAAACATAAACTTACGGTGGTCTCCAAAACGTGGCTTTTTGATTTCATGGAGTTTGGTGTCGGATTTGCTGAGAGATCTAAGCTGGGTTTGACGCAGCAGGGTCTAGAAAATGACAGTTAATGATTAAAAAAAAAAAAAAAAGTACCAAGTCTAATAAAATTATATTATGGCTAAACGGTCAACGACGGAAAGAAAGAAAACCGATTGCTGTTCAGTTTTCACAATCAGACTATGCTTGCGAAGGATTCATTGAAAAGAGTGCTTTTATGGTTTTTATTTAACTAGCATAGAGTCGCGAAGGGTTAGAGCCCCCTTGTCAGGCTTTAAATGACTTCTCCACTGTATATAAGAGAAGATAAAAGTATATATAGGCAAAGGGTAGGCAACCTCGGCCCTCCAGCTGTGGTGAAACTACAAATCCCGTCATGCCTCTGCCTCATCAGATTTGGCGACCCATCAGATTTTGTAACGGAAGTGACGTTCCATTGCCGCCATCTTGCTACACCCCACACTCCTCCATAGTAAAGATACACTGAGAAGGGTGAAAGCGGACATCTTGTTACACCCACCAGAGTCTTGTTACAGCCCCGGAGTTTTGCACTTTACACTTATTTTTAACAGTAAAGTAAGTTTATATAGTGAAATACAGTACTTACAACTCCGTCTGGCTGGTTAGATGTTGAATTTTAAAAGCAGCGGCGAGCCTGCACATCTCACAGGTTTGCTAATCTGACAGAAGTTCGCTGCTTTTAAAATTCGACATCTAAACAGTCAGACGGAGTTCTAAGTGCTGGATTTCACTATTTAACCACTTGCCGACCAGCCGCCATCATTATACTGTGGCAGTGTAAAATATTTAGAATACATATCGGCCTAAACTGAGGAAAAAAATTATTTTTTTTGATAAAAAAATTTGGGACATTTATTATAGCAAAAAGTAAAAGATAGTGCTTTTTTTCAAAATTGTCACTCTTCTTTTGTGGCCATTCAGGCCATTTTTTGCCATACGGCACTTTGTTGCTTTAACTGACAATTGCGCGGTCGTGCGACATTGCACCCAAACAAAATTGACGTCCTTTTTTCCCCACAAATAGAGCTTTCTTTTGGTGAAATTTGATCACCTCTGTGGTTTTTATTTTTTGTGCTATAAACAAAGAGCTATAGTTTTGAAAAAAATAATTTTTTTTTACTTTTTGCTATAATGCATATCCATAAAAAAACAAAATGTATTCATCAGTTTAGGTCAATATATATTCTTCTACATATTTTTGGAAAAAATAAAAAATAAAAATCGCAATAGGCGTATATTGACTGGTTTGCTCAAAAGTTATAGCGTCTACAAAATAGGGGAAAGATTTATGGCATTTTTATTATTTTTAATTCTTTTACTAGTAATGGCGGTGATTTTCATCCGGACTGCGACATTGCGGCGGACGGATCGGACACTTTTTTGGGACCAATGACATTTATAAAGCGATCAGAGCTAACAATAGCCACTGATTACTGTATAAATGTCACTGGCAGGGAAGGGGTTAACACTAGGGGGGCGATCAAGGGGTTAAGCGTGTTTCCTAGGTGTGTTCTAACTGTAGGGGGGGGGGGGGAATGGGCTGCCAACGACATGACAGAGATCCCTGGGAACAGTAGATCCCTGTCATGTCACCTTACAAAGGCATTTCCCCGTTCTGCCTCTGTAATAGGCGATCGCAGGTCGGACATCGAATCCGCCCACTGTACAGCTACGTCGATTTGCACAGGAGAGATGACCTGTCGTCGTATAATGACGCCGGCTGGTCGGCAAGCAGTTACATGATCACATATGTGCAGGCTTACAAATGGGGAAACAAAATGTGTGTGGAGATGGGCTTAAAGTGCATGTAAACCTCATTCATGAAATTTGAGCTGGCCACATATATCTGTAGTGTTTACTTATCTCTCTTCAAAGCCCTAAGTCTTGTGAATTTCCCCTGCTCCATTCTTCTGTTATCAGCCTGATAACATCTGACAAGTTCTCAGTCAACTGTGATAAAACCAGGCTGAATTTTGTGTCAGGGTGGGTGCTATAAATAGATTAGCAGAGAGCTGGTCTATTCACAGCACAGCTCTGCAAGTCTCCGCCTATGTGGGGAGGGGGGTGTGTGCCTTTCCTCCAATCAGCTGACTCACAGTGTATGGCAAGAATCCACTCCTACAGGTGAATCAGGAAGAGAAAATTCTAACAGGACGTATATTATATATATCGTATACGTATTTCTGAACCGTATAGAAAGCTGAAGACAGCAGATATACATGTAAAACTTATGTAGGGAGATTTGTGTCATCTCTGTGTATCATCTGAGGCTGTTCACTTCACTGGGTATATGTGAGGGTTTACATCCACTTTAAGCTTAATAAGGCGAGTAAAAAAAGTCTTCATAGGCAAGCCTACAGAATTACAATATTAATACACAATTATTCCTCTACTCATCAGCATTATAAAATTTACCACATCGACAAGGGCCACCCCGTTGGGATGGAGATTCCTCATTATCCTCTTCCTTCTCTTCCTCCTAAACAGGGACAAACATATCAGATATCAACATCACCTTCCAACACCTAATCCACCTTTTTTCACATAAAAATCAATATTTCAGTAAACAGACATTTTAATAACGGCATGAATAATGAATACATTTTAAAACGTGTCACAATATATAGCAACACTATTATTTAGCCCTGGTTCACACCGGTGCAGTTTTGAAATCGTGCTACTTCAGCGCGATTTTAAAGCCACAGTTCAGCGCGATTTGCACTGCCGATTTCATTGCGGCGTCATTTATCAGAAGTCTATGCAAGTCACAATAAAAAAAAAAAAATAAAAAAAAAAATTTCCGTAAAAAGCAGCGCAGGAACCTTTTTCATAATCGCTGCGGCATGAATGGTTCTGTAGCCGGCAATGGGGTGCGGCTTGTCATGCGGGTTTGGAACTGTCAAACCGCATGACAAGTCGCACCGGTGTGAACGGGGGATAAAAATAAGATTTCTCCCTTTACCATTGAACGCACTTCCTGTCCTGGGGTGACAACTTTGCTCCTCCGTTGATACAATACAGCGTTGTCACCCCACGACAGGATATGCGTTACTGGCGGGATCACCAGGTGTAAATAAAGGAAAAGCCTAAATAAATACAGAAAAATAAATAATGCACTCACCACTGACTAGTAAGCTTCAATGTTTGTTTAACCCTTCCCAGCCAGTGTTATTAGTACAGTGACAGTGCATATTTTTTTTTAGCACTGATCATTGTATTAGGGTCACTGGTTCCCGCAAATTGTCAAAAGTGTCAGTGTTTGATTGTCCGCCGCAATATCGCAGTCACGCTATGTCGATGATCGACACCATTACTAGTACAGTAAAACCTTGGTTTGAGAGCATTTTGCAAGACAAGCAAAATCTTTTTTTGACTTGATATACAAGCGATGTCTTGATATACAAGTAGCGTCCTTTCACAACTGGGTATAAAAGATTAGAGAGGCGCCTCTAAGTGTAGCAATATGGTTACATTTAATGAAGGTACAAAATTTAGCAACTCACATGGTTGATGATTAAAACAGACACATCTAAGTATTCAGGCATCCGGGGTAAAGCTGTCCACATAGACCGTCCTCCACACCGTCATCCCTTCCACACTGCGCTCCACAAGTGATTCAAGCCTCGCTTCCAGATCGCTCTACTGCAGGGTAGTCTTCCCGGTCACAATGGCAGACTGACAGCGGTGAGAGCCGGCGGTGCGGAGGATCGTCTATGTGGACAGCTTCACCCCGGATGCCTCGATACTTAAATGTGCCTCTTTTATTCATCAACCATGTGAGTTGCTAAATGTTGTACCTTCATTAATTGTAACCATATTGCTACACTTAGAGGCGCCTCTCTTCTCTTTTATACTCTGGAGCTCCCAGTGGATTTAGCTTCTAATCCCCTTGTGGAGGCTTCCATTTGTGGATGGACATTTTATGGTTACACAACCTGGTGACATTGCCATACTCTTTTTATATGGACTATAAACTGAAGGACCTATGGATAAATGGTTGTGGAATGAATCATCTGAGTTTCCATTATTTCTTATGGGGAAATCCGCTTTGCTATACAAGTGCTTTGGATTACAAGCATGTTTCCAGAACGAATTATGCTCGCAATCCAAGGTTTTACTGTATAAAAGAAAGAAAAAATTCCATATATATATATATACTGTAGTTTGTAAACACTATAACGTTTGCACAAACCAATCAATATACACTTATTGGGATTTTTTTTGACCAAAAATATGTAGCAGAATACATAATGGCCTAAATTGATGAAGTAATGCAAAGTGGTATACCGCTAGAAAAAAGTAAAAATTAAATAAGAAAACAGCAGTGACAGACCATGTGATAAAACCATAGTAGACATAAATTAAAAACAAAAAAATTGCGCTAATAATCAAGGTAAGAAACAAAATGAAATATGCAATAAAGGGAATAGTCTATTACATAGCCTTGAAAGAATAAAAAAAAACACAACCAGGTGAAATGACATATGGTAAAAATGTGAGTTGGGTATCCTGGAGGAATCTTTCCGATCTTCAGCTAGCTCCTGAGGCTTTGGTGGATTACCTTACCCTGCAGAGGTTTACTTGCATGCACATGTGACCTCACTAGCCACATCATCTGGTAAGAGGTCCCACTAACAGGGTGATTGTCACAGGAGGATCTTCTTGGTGGTGGAACCCCTCTGGAAAAATTATCTTGTTTTTTTTTTTTTTTCTATATACATCCCGAATAGTTATGACATAGATTGTAAAAATATTGAGAACTATTCTGGAAAGTACATAGAAGTGAAAGTCCACGGGATGTATATAAAAAAAAAAAAACAAGATAATTTTTCGAGAGGGGTTCCACCACCAAGAAGATCCTCTTGTGACAATCACCCTGTAAGTGGGACCTCTTACCAGATGATGTGGACCTCCTATTGCTAGTGAGGTCACATGTGCATGCAAGTAAACCTCTACAGGGTAAGGTAATCCACCAAAGCCTCAGGAGCTAGCTGAAGATCGGAAAGATTCCTCCAAGATACCCAACTCACATTTTTACCATATGTCATTTCACCTGGTTGTGTTTTTTCTCCCCATTCTTTCAAGGATACAGAATAGACTATTCCCTTCATTGCATATTTAAATATTGATTCTAATTTTAATCTAAATTGATGAATAAATTGGATTTTTTTTTTAATTTTTCATTGATTAGGTTTTAAAGCAGAAAGTAAAAAATTTTTATTTATTTTTTTCAAAATGATTGCTTTTTGTTTGTTTATAGCGCAAAAAAAACACAAAAAAAAAACAAAAACAAAAAAACGCAGAGGTGATGAAATACCACCAAAAGAAAGCTCTATTTGTGGGGAAAAAAATGGAATAAATTTTTATTTGGATACAGGGAATGACCGTGCAGTTGCCAGTTAAAATAACGCAGTGCCAAATGGCCTGGTCATGAAGGGGGGAGGGGGGGGGTAAATCTTCCGGAGGTCAAGTGGTTAAAGGAAATCTGTTTTCAGAGAAAGATTTAGGCTTCTTTTATAGGTCTAGCTCAGTAAAAAATATTACAATTAAGTGGCTAAAGCTCAACTCCAACCCAGGTCTGTTTATTCATTTTAAACAGAGAGAGCAGAAAAAGGGTTGGAGCCTCTGTCAGGTTTTGTACCCCTATCAGTGATATTGACTTCCTGTCTGTACGGAGGACACAAAAAAAAAAACAAACACATTTAAAGTAGTGTGAAGTAGTGTTAGAATGTCACAAAGTTTTTATTGTTCTCTATGCCATCTTGTATGCTTACCTGTTACCACCAGTCACAAAAAAATACAAATAAAATAATAATAACAATATTAAAAAAAAAAAAAAAAAAGATTTTTTTCTTAAGCCCATTAAAAACTGGTTCTCTTTATGACACTTTTTTATGTCTGTGAGATTCCTGTGTAATAAATTTCCTCTTATAAAAAAATGAACAGAATCAAAAGGAATACCTCTACATCCAGGAGCCAGTGTTCTATTTGGAGTGACCTACCTTCTCTTGCAGAGGGCGCACAGACCGCAGAGCAGAAGAAACAGACCCAGCGCAGAGCAGAGGGCAGGGAGGATGTGATCTGAGGGTGAAGGAGTCACAGGACCTGGAGCCATAGTGGCAACTTGCACCTAATAGCTATAAGGAGATAAAAAAATTAAATAAAAAAGCTCAGTATCCTATGTAGTCACATTAATCAGAATTGACAATCATTGCTGATCAGGCATTCTCTGCACACAGCTGAAATACGGGTCACGTTGGATGATTTGTGCAGCACGATGCGGGGTGCATCATGACTTACAGCTTGCAATACTCAGGAGGCCTCGCATTGTGCTGTTACACCACTTCCTGTCAAGGTGCAGGTGTCTGCCTTGCTCAGCTCTGCATGTGGTTTAGCACTGCAACTTTATCAAGGTCTATCATGACTTTAACCCCTAAAGCTATTAGAAGTTTCCATGCAGTTGCTGTATGATCCTTACTTAAGAGTCCCCGAATGACCCCTCGACTTCAAATATGAGACCACTAATGCACGCGTGTGCCACCAAGGACACGAAAGGTTTTAAATGCTGTTGGGGTTCTTAAAGTCCATCTCCAGTTTACCCAATGCTGTCCGTAATTCAACATAATAGGGGGACCAGCGCCAGGGAGAAGAGTAGTGCAAAACTATCACGAGAAAAAAAAAAAAAATGTTATATATATATTATATATATATATATATATATATATATATACGGATATACCCCAGTTGGGGTGAGCTGCACAGGAATCTTTAGTGGATGCACCAATCAGCCGGCAGATTGCATTTTTTTCCCGTGATCTAAAGTTCCATAATATAATTTTTTTTTTTTTTTAATTTAAGAGCATAATTAAAATGTTTTGCTACAATACTCATCTTTAAGATGCCCCCCATAGCAATAGCTTTACCCAATCCAATGTAAAATGTATTGAGTGCTATTCTTCCCCACCACTACAAGCACCACTGGAGGGGAGGAAGAAGGACCTGTGATTTCATTGGGAAAAAAAAAAAAAGATGAGATATCTATTTATCTATCCATCCATCACTAAAGATGTTTAAAATTGTCTTTCTGGTGTACATTACTATGTACTACACAATGTGGAAAATAAAATGTTGATATTCAGCATTTTGGAGTGCAAAACCTTTTTATGGAACTTTAGATCATGGGAAAAAAAAATGCAATCTGCTGGCTGAATGGTGCATCCACTACGTTTCAAAAGATTCCTGTGCAGCTCACCCCAACTGGGGTATATATGTGTAGCACTAACTCACGGTGGAGCTGCTGGTTTAAGCGGGTCTGTTACCTTCACTCTGCTTCCCTCTGTTTCACCGGCACCGGGTCTAAGGGTTCCGTTGAGTTTACTGCTGGACGACACACGCACCAACACTGAAGTACGTTTTCAATGCTTTATTAAACAGTCAAACTTTAGGAAGTAGCAGGAAAGAGACAGAAAAGGAAACCTTCAGGAGAAACTCAAATATCTTCTTACAAGATCTTAGCGACAAATGTCCTGGTAGAATTCAGATAATTATGTGGAATGCATTCCCCTCATGGGATACACTCTTTGCTCGTCTGGATAGGCCTCTCTCACCAGTCTAGCAGCCAGTACGCAGCACAAATCCAAAGTCTCTGCCACAGACTTGTTTGGGGGGGTAAATCTGCACAATCCTCTGCCACAGGATGTATCAGATCTTCTGCAGTGAACAGTCAGTCACAGTGCCTGAACCTTTAAGCCGAACCGGCGAGACTATGCTGTATAATTACTTCTTTTGGATATGTCCTGCAACCGAGTCATGAGGCCCCTCTATAGACCAGCACGCTGCGTGATCTCTCCAAGACGGGTCCTCCCCTGGGATCTCCTCGGTTGTCCAGCTTCTTCACACAGGACCGACAGCTCAGGACCATTCCTCGGCCGCGGTGGTAGGCCCCAGACAAGCCTCTGGACCCACCCCTGCGCCGCAGCATCGTGGGCCTCCCGATCGGAGGACCACGAGGTAGCTCCTTAACGCATACCTGTCGGCCAGGAGGGCCAGCAGGTGGCTGTAAAAAACGACCTTAGAACATGGCGTCTGTCCCATAAATACCCCCTTCCCATAATGCAACTCGGAGGACCACCTCCACCGAGCTTGTCTCCGAGACAGAGGAGCATCCATACGCTTCAACACGTTGCCCTTCCAACACTGACTAATGGTAACAGCGACACCCACCGGTCAGCACGGAAAACACACACACCGTCAGCCAAGCTGGAACAGAGGCGAACTTTTAACCTTCCTAACACACAATTTACTAAATTTACCTAATCTGCGGTAGATTGTAAATCCAGCGCTATCTATACATACATACATACATACATACACATATATATATATATATATATATATATATATATATATATATATATATATATATATATATTTTTTTTTTTTTTTTTTTTATTACCTAGTAAAGCGCTAAGCTGTTTGTGCAGCTTTGTAAAGATTAATCCACTAACAATAAAGAGAATTTTCAGAATGTGGCGATTCTATTTGAGATGTCTATCGAGAAAAATAGGTAGAGATCTATATCCATACAGGTGCATCTCAAAAAATGTAAATATCATCAAAAAGTTAAATGTTTTCAGTAATTCAATTCAAAAAGTGAAACTCATATTAAATAGATTCATTACACACAGTGAGATTATATATATATATATATATATATATATATAATCTAAGTATCTCAGATAATTAGAATATTACATAAAGAACAATAAAAAAAGGATTTTTAATACAGAAATGTTGGATTACTGAAAAGTCTGTCCATGTACAGTATAGTATGCACCCGATACTTGGTCGGGGCTCCTTTTGCATGAATTACTGCATCAATGCGGCGTGGCATGGAGGCGATCAGCCTGTGACACTGCTGAGGTGTTATGGAAGAACAGGTTGCTTTGATAGCGGCCATCAGCTCGTCTGCATTGTTGGGTCCGGTGTCTCATTTTCCTCTTGACAATACCCCACAGATTCTCTATCTATTAGGTTTAGGTCAGGCAAGTTTGCTGGCCAATCAAGCACAGTGATACCGTGATCATTAAACCAGGTATTGGTACTTTTGGCAGTGTGGGCAGGTGCCAAGTCCTGCTGGAAAATTAAATCAGCATCTCCATAAAGCAGGTCAGCAGAGGGAAGTATGAAGTGCTCTAGAATTTCATGGTAGAGAGCTGCGCTGACTTTGGACTTGATAAAACACAGTGGACCAACACCAGCAGAGGACATGGCTCCCCAAATCATCACTGACTGTGGAAACTTCACACTGGATCTCATGCAGCTTGGATTATGTGCCTCTCCACTCTTCCTCCAGACTCTGAGACCTTGATTTGAAAATGAAATGCAAAATTTACTTTCATCCGAAAAGAGCAACAAGTCCAGTCCCTTTTCTCCTTAGCCCAGTTAAGATGCTTCTGACGTTGTCTCTGGTTCAGGACTGGCTTAACACAAGGAATGTGACAGTTGTAGCCCATGTCCTGGATACATCTGTGTGTGGTGGCTCCTGAAGCACCGACACCATCCATAGTTCACTCCATGTGAATCTCCCCAAAGTTCTTGAATGGCCTTTGCTTCACAATCCCCTCAAGGCTGTGATTATCCCTGTTGCTTGTGCACCTTTTTCTACCACACTTCCGCTTTCCACTCAACATTCCATTAGTAAGTTAGGATACAGCACTCTGAACAGCCAGCTTCTTTAGCAATGACCTTTCGTGACTTAACCTCCTTGTGGAGGGTGTCAATGACTGTCTTCTGGACAACTGTCAAGTCCGCAGTCTTCCCCAGGATTGTGTAATCTACTGAACCAGACTGAGAGACCATGTAAAGGCTCAGGAAACCTTCACATGTGTTTTGAGTTAATTAGCTGATTAGAGTATGACACCGTGAGTCTACAATATTTAACTTTTTTACAATATTCTAATGTTCTGAGATACTGAATTTGGGGTTTCACTCGCTGTAAGCCATAATCATCAAAATTAAAAAAAAGAAATGCTTGAAATAGATCACTCTGTGTGTAATGAATCTATAAAATATATGAGTTTCACTTTTTGAATCAAATTACTGAAATAAAATCAACTTTTTGATGATATTCAATTTATTTTTTGAGATGCACCTGTATATGGAAAAATGGTATCAGCACTGCATACAAAATAAATGCCTCGGTGCTCCACACAAAGCAGATAATGTAGCACTCAGGTATTGTAGGTAGGTAGGTAGGTATTGTAGGCACTCAAAGGGCTTTCACAGAAGGATGAGCAAAACGACATAGAACCTTTACTGTACTGTTTCCCAAGAAAGAAAAGAAGAGAAGGGCAAACTGTGACTTGCTGAAACATCAGTGTAATAAAGCTTCTATATCATCCTCCCTGTTCATCTGTGTGAGTGTCTACTATTCCTGCTGATATAAAAAAATAAAAAGGATAGATTATGATTTGCCAGAGAAACAAATTCTCGCTAAAGGCCCGTGCACACGTTAAGAAAATCATAAGTAAAAATTCATAGGACGAGCGATCAGCAGATTATCTGATCGTTAGTATGGTGCTTTCGACAGCCGATTCGACTTTTCGGACGACAAAAGCTGAAGGCGCACGCTATAAAATTTTTACCGTATGTGAACACAGCGTCCGATTTTCATTTAATTAGTACAGTTATCGTCCAAAAAAAAAAAAAAAAGTAAGGCTAAGACTACGTATGCTCGGAAACGAAAGAATACATTGCAAAACAATTCAACACATTTCATCACTTCTGAAGTTGTATTCTGTCGTACGAGAATTTTTGCAAGTTGAGTAACCTCTTCACTTTCGATATGAGACTAGCATGCAACAAAAAAAATCTTGACGATCAGTCGTCCAATAATCCCATCCTGTGTACAAGGCTTAAAGTGATTGTAAAAAGTTTCCGTTTTTTTTTTTTGTTTTTTTTGTTAAACATAACGAAAATGTTATACTTCCCTCCTCTGTTGCAGTGGATTTGCACAGAGCAGACCAGATCCTCTTCTTCTCGGGTCCCTCTTCGGTGCTCCTGGCCCCTCGCTCCTGTTGAGTTCCCCCACAACAAGCAGCTTGCTATTTGGGCACCCGAGCCGAGTCACAGCTCCCTGTGTCCATTTAAACACAGAGCCGCGGCTCGGCCCCACCCCCTTTCTCTCCTCATTGGCTGACTAACAGCAGGGGGAGCCAATGGCGCTGCGCTGTTGTCTCAACCAATGAGGTGGGCAATCCCGGGCAGCTGAGACACTCCTGCAACATCACTGGATCTAGATGGGCTCAGTTAAGTATTGGGGGGGCTGCTGCACACAGAAGGCTTTAAGTATGTGCAATCAGGAGTGAATCATTCATCTAAGGAGATTAAAAAAAACTAGACTGGCAGTTCACAGTTTGTCATATGAATGACCTCTGCTACATTTCCCAAGTCCAGACGCACCATTTTGGTATGATCTGGTTCTGGTCATGTGTATTTGGTGGACAAACGATTATCTCAGGGAGGGAAGTTATTTTAACACAAGATTGTGACGAGTCTCTGTAAGTCCAAGAAATCCACCGCAAATCTAGCAAGTACTGTCCAATCTCTAAAAGGAAAGACTAATTTTAGCAGAGATTCCTGGAGGCTGTTGGGCCTTGCAGAAGGAGGTCAGGGGGACTGGCAGTGGCTCCGTCTCTGGCCATGAGCCTCGGCTGTAAGCTAATTTAAAAGGCTACTTTTAACATACGGTAAATATATGCATTTCTTTAATTCTACTATCAGTTTTTTTTGTTTTGTTTTTTATACATCAAATTATTTCTAAATTAAATCATTGCTGGACTTAGAGGGTGTTTTTATATTTGTTTAAAGTTCGATTTTCAAAAGAAACAGAAAAAAGGAAGACATTCTGTCAAAAATATTCATTAAAGAACAAGGGAAAGAAACTGTGCTGTGATGGAATTAGTAGGGCGATATCTGCAGTGAGATAACATGGCTACCAGCAAAATGTTATCATTTACTAGTAGACATAATGGACAGATAAAAAAAATCAGTATAAGAATTGGGGAACTCATGGGATAATGACCTTCTATTTACAGAGGTCTTTGTTGCACTCTCTCTGCTATACCAAACTGAAAAGGTCTCATAAAAGTGAAGAAAAAAAAAAAGGGACTTGTGGAACATTTTATAACTGTCATTTGATCAACCGATACTTATGCCGCGTACACACGAGCGGACTTTACGGCAGACTTTGTCCTGCGGACTTTACGACGGACTTTCTGAATGTACGGACTTGCCTACACATGATCAACCAAAGTCTGACGGATTCGTACGTGATGACGTACGACCGGACTAAAACAAGGAAGTTCATAGCCAGTAGCCAATAGCTGCCCTAGCGTTGGTTTTTGTCCGTCGGACTAGCATACAGACGAGCGGACTTTTTCGACCGGACACGAGTCCGTCGAAAAGATTTGAAACATGTTTCATTTCTAGGTCTGTCGAACTTTTGGGGGAAAAAAAATCCGCTGGAGCCCACACACGATCGACTTGTCCGACGGACTCCGGTCCGCCGAAGGAAGTATGCCGAAAGTCCGGTCGTGTGTACGCATTACACTATCTGGCCGAAAGTATGTGGGCATCCCTAAAGTTGATCAAGTTCAGATTCGCAAAGCCACGTCCATACGGGATATTGTTTGACGAAATTGGTGTGGGGAACATCAAGTGCCCTGAGACCTCAATGAACATCTTTGGGATGCAATTGAACACAGAGTGTGAACCAGGTCTTCTCATCCAACTTCAGTACCTGACCTCACATATGCTTCCCCTGGATGAATGAGCACAAACTCTGACAGACACCTCCAAAATCTCAGAGAAGTGGAGGCGGTTATAGCGACCTGTAGCAATATAACCTTTTTTTATGTAGTGGTGAAACCACCAGCACTTCAATCACTTTTAAAACCCACTAAACTGCCACATTAAGGGATATTTTATAATTGTCACCTGAGCACTTGATACTTACACTATCTGGCTGAAAGTATGTGGACGTCCCTAATGATGATCAACTTCAGATTCGCAAAGCCAGGTCCATAAGGATATTGTTTGATGAAATTGGTGTGGGGGACATCAAGTGCCCTGAGACCTCAATGAACATATTTGGGATGCAATTGAACGCAGAGTATGAACCAGGTCTTCTCATCCAATTTCAGTATCTGACTTCACATATGCTTCCCCTGGATGAATGAGCACAAACTCCGACAGACACCTCCAAAATCTCAGAGAAGTGGAGGCTGTTATAGCTGCACAAAAAGTGAGCCAACACCATATTTATGACCATGGTTTTGGAATGGGATGTCCACCATCTTTTGTGCGAGGGTCATACGTCCACCATCTTTTGTGCGAGGGTCATACGTCCATCATCTTTTGTGCGAGGGTCATACGTCCACCATCTTTTGTGCGAGGGTCATACGTCCACCATCTTTTGTGCGAGGGTCATACGTCCACCACCTTTTGTGCGAGGGTCATACGTCCACCACCGTTTGCGCGAGGGTCATACGTCCACCACCTTTTGTGCGAGGGTCATACGTCCACCATCTTTTGTGCGATGGTCATACGTCCACCATCTTTTGTGCGATGGTCATACGTCCACCATCTTTTGTGCGAGGGTCATACGTCCGCCATCTTTTGTGCGAGGGTCATATGTCCACCATCTTTTGTGCGAGGGTCATATGTCCACCAACTTTTGTGCGAGGGTCATATGTCCACCATCTTTTGTGCGAGGGTCATATGTCCACCATCTTTTGTGCGAGGGTCATATGTCCACCATCTTTTGTGCAATGGTCATATGTCCACCATCTTTTGTGCAATGGTCATATGTCCACCAACTTTTGTGCGAGGGTCATATGTCCACCATCTTTTGTGCGAGGGTCATATGTCCACCATCTTTTGTGCAATGGTCATATGTCCACCAACTTTTGTGCAATGGTCATATGTCCACCATCTTTTGTGCAATGGTCATATGTCCACCAACTTTTGTGCAATGGTCACATGTCCACCAACTTTTGTGAACGTGGCTGACAGTTCCAAGAGGGATGGATAGGCTAATTGTTTTTATATTTTTCCTCCAGATAACGAATGAACCTTGTTAAAAAGGTGCTGACCTAAACACGGGTAAAACAAGTGGATGTAATGACTGCTAGAGAAAGCAAGTTGTTGAATGCTGTCTTAGTGTCTAGCCGAATTCTAAAAGGAACTTAAAGAATCCCTCTCCTCTCTAGGGGGATGGTATGGTCCAAACGCATTTCAAATATAAGTTTAAATTTATAAGTGTCCCGTAGCATTATAACCTATTTTTATGTAGCGATGAAACCACCAGCACTTCAATCGTTTGAAAATCCACTAAACAGCCACATCAAGGTGAACACCCCCATAAACAAAATGACGGACAGACAACCAGCAAGCTCAAAATATTTTAAAAACAAAAAATAACCATGGTCTTACCTTTGAAATGGACAATCATGCATGATCCTAGGGTGTGCCACCAACCATAGAGGCCTAGTGGATGTCCAGCGTTGAGCGACCTACTGGAAGACAACCGAGCCTCTAAGAAATCATAGTGAGGGGGCGACTGAATTACGATGCTAGCAGTCTCGTCCGCTTCGAGGTGCTGCCAAAAACACAAAATGAACATAAAAGGACATACATGACTGTTTTCAGCAAAGCGCGGGGTAAGCACAAGACGTGCAAGTCTGATAAGGCGTGTTGAGCGTCGAGCAGGTAGCGGGGGACCAGATATGATCAGAGCCAAAGGAAGTTCAAAATGTCGAAATGGCTTACAAAAAGAAGCAGAGATGGGGAAGGGTTGAGAATTTGGGGGACATGGAGTGGATCAATACAATAATTACCAGGGTCCCAATGTGCACTGAGTGTGCAGGATTCTATGCTTGCCCTCACAGGAAACGTTCTGTGGTATGACACCACTCCCTTGCCTCAAAGATCATGACATCGAGAAGAAAGGAAGGGGGGTGTTGAAATCTCTCAGAGACAGGTGTGGGCAGGAGACACTCCAAAACTGGGAGTATTAAAAACGGTTTATTCTCAGTTTCAGAAACAAATATTACAAACTGGGGCAATGAACAGTTTGATACATAGTTATAAGGCATGAGTCTGTACAGGGATAGATATATTTATATATATAAATATATATGGGGCAAATTAAAATTCAGTCATTTTTTTGTGCGTGTTTGCCTTCTTCTGTTCTCTTTGCAAACTTCGCTCTTCCTGCTGCAAATCTGCAAGCTGAGATCGAGCATCTGAGAGGCGTTTCTCCAGCTGCGTGCTGATCACGCTATCCCTAAAAGAAAAATAAAAGGTCACCTTTACAACTCAGCTACAAAAAAAAATAAAAAAATCCTAGATGCATAACATTGTCTTTGCAAATTAAATTTCAGAAGAATTCCATTTATGTCATTTTATACACAATAGAAAATATGTTAGGACCAAGGCATTTTATACATAGTTACACTGATCCTCCAGCTTGGACCCATTGAATGCAACTATGCATATACCATACATTGGTACAGCTTGGTGCAATGCATATACCATACCTGCGGGTTCCCTCTAGATTAGAAGCTGGAGATCACTGTAGTAGACACCACTCATCTCCACTAGCTTCTTTGTTCTGCGCTGAGCAGCTACCCTTCTACATTCTGTACACAGTAGGTCAGCCGCTGGGCACGGGCACCATTCAGAGAATCCTTTGCATTTTCTTAATGAATGCAAAGTGTTCTGTGATTAGATGAGGCGAAGAGGCAGGGTGGTGATGTGACCCTCTCCACCTTGTCCAATCAAAGAATGCTTTGTATTCATTGGGAGAAAGCAAAGCATTATCTTAATGGCGCCTGTGCCAAACGGCAGACCTCCCATGTTCACACTGCAGCTGGGCAGCTGCTCAGCAGGAGACCTGGAAGCTATAGGAGATCACTGGTGTAGCCGTGTCTACTACAGTGATCTCCAGCTTCTAGAGGGAACCCGCAGGTATGGTATATGCATAGCACCAAGATATACCAATGCAAACTATAAGGAAAAATGCCATACCTGGAATTCTTCTTTAAATAGCCCAACCTGAATATGGGTGTGTGACGGAACAGTCAAGCAGCCAGCTTGAGTGCTACCGCCAAGATACATTATCTCCCAAAAGTGAGTACACCCCTCACATTTTTGTAAATATTTTCTTCTACCTTTTCATGTGACAACACTGAAGAAATGACACTTTGCTACAATGTAAAGTAGTGAGTGTACAGCTTGTATAACAGTGTAAATTTGCTGTCCCCTCAAAATAACTCAACACACAGCCATTAATGTCTAAACCGCTGGCAACAAAAGTGAGTACACCCCTAAGTGAAAATGTCAAAACCGGGTCCCAAAGTGTCAATATTTTGTGTGGCCACCATTATTTTCAAGCACTGCCTTAACCCTCTTGGGCATGGAGTTCACCAGAGCTTCACAGGTTGCCACGGGAGTCCTTTTCCGCTCCTCCATGATGACATCACAGAGCTGG
The DNA here is from genome assembly GCA_037952835.1 of Lithobates septentrionalis. Taxonomy (NCBI): domain Eukaryota; kingdom Metazoa; phylum Chordata; class Amphibia; order Anura; family Ranidae; genus Lithobates; species Lithobates septentrionalis. The sequence goes on along the minus strand of JBBDGP010003295.1, from coordinate 571,750 downwards.
TGGATGTTAGCGCTCCTCCACCCTCCGTTTGAGAATGCCCCCAGGTTTAGGCCTGGAGACATGCTTGGCCAGTCCATCACCTTTATCCTCAGCTTCTTTAGCAAGGCAGTGGTCGTCTTGGAGGTGTGATTGGGGTCGTTATGTTGGAATACTGCCCTGCGGCCCAGTCTCCGAAGGGAGAGGGATCATGCTCTGCTTCAGTATGTCACAGTACATGTTGGCATTCATGGTTCCCTCAATAAACTGTAGCTCCCCAGTGCCGGCAGCACTCATGCAGCCCCAGACCATGACACTCCCACCACCATGCTTGACTGTAGGCAAGACACACTTGTCTTTGTACTTCTCACCTGGTTGCCGCCACACACACACTTTACACCATCTGAACCAAATACGTTTATCTTGGTCTCATCAGACCACATGATATGGTTCCAGTAATCCATGTCCTTAGTCTGCTTGTCTTCAGCAAACTGTTTGCAGGCTTTCTTGTGCATCATCTTTAGAAGAGGCTTCCTTCTGGGATGACAGCCATGCAGACCAATTTGATGCAGTGTGCGGCGTATGGTCTGAGAACTGACAGGCTGACCCCCCACCCCTTTAACCTCTTCAGCAACACTGGCAGCACTCATATGTCCATTTCCCAAAGACAAAGACAACCTCTAGATAGGACGCTGAGCACATGCACTCAACTTCTTTGGTCAACCATGGCGAGGCCTGTTCCGAGTGGAACCTGTCCTGTTAAACCGCTGTATGATCTTGACCACCGTGCTGCAGCTCAGTTTCATGGTCATGGCAATCTTCTTATAGCCTAGGTCAGTGATGGCGAACCTTGGCACCCCAGATGTTTTGGAACTACATTTCCCATGATGCTCATGCAGTCTGCAGTGTAGTTGAGCATCCTGGGAAATGTAGTTTCAAAACATCTGCAGTTCCAAGGTTCACTATCACAGGCCTAGGTCATCTTTATGTAGAGCAACAATTCTTTTTTCAGATCCTCAGAGAGTTCTTTGCCATGAGGTGCCATATTGAACTTCCAGTGACCAGTATGAGAGAGTGAGAGCAATAACACCAAATTTAACACACCTGCTCCCCATTCACACCTGAGACCTTGTAACACGAGTCACATGACACCGGGGAGGGAAAATGGCTAATTGGGTCCAATTTGGACATTTTCACTTAGGGGTGTACTCACTTTTGTTGCCAACGGTTTAAACATTAATGGCTGCGTGTTGAGTTATTTTGAGGGGACAGCAAATTTACACTGTTATACAAGCTGTACACTCACTACTTTACATTGTAGCAAAGTGTAATTTCTTCAGTGTTGTCACATGAAAAGATAGAATAAAATATTTACAAAAATGTAAGGGGTGTACTCACTTTTGTGAGATACTGTATATAGCTTCCTCCAATCTGGACATAGGAACCAGATATAGCGGAGCATACAAGACTAGCCGACAATAGCTTGTACATGCAAACTGGAACGGTTTATTGAAAACTCACACAGAATTACCATAACTAAGGAACAACCAACATATACTATATGCTAATCCACATCTAGCAACTAATAGCTGACAGTGATTTATCTAATCCGTAAGCTAATCAACATATAACATCCCACAATAGTTTGCTAACAAGGTGGAGTGCACACAATACTAACAGACGGACAGAAACAATAGGTGACCCAATAAACAATAGGAGAGACACAAACTTGTGTATTCTGTCCACTAGAAGAGTCGCAGTAGTCTGATACAGTGGAATTAATTTATCTTTATAGATCTCCTGAGGGTTATGGCTGATTAATATTTTTGTTCCAAGTGAAGGAGCCTCTCCAACCCAGTCTGCAGGAGGGCCACCATATTTCCTCTATTAGCATGTACACAATTAATATTACACCTTTCCATCCACTCCAGAAGGGATGCTTTATTGTCCTTATTCAGAGAATTATACCAAGCCTCGCTCTCAGCGTCCATTAAGTGGTGGTCGTTCATTAGAAAATAATCTGCTCTCTTCATGGGCCATAACCAGTGGGTAGGAGGCTTGCCCCTAGTCCTCTCCAAAAGTCCCTGTCTTGGTTGGGTCTGTTACAGGGTGTAACATGTAACAAGTTACAAAAGGTGAACTTATCCTTTAATTGTACAACCTGCAGAGGGAACAAGGAACTAGCTGTGTTGTCTTGTAAGGGATGTCTATAGTCACAAAATGAAACACAGCATTCCATATAGGTGTATGTCCATTTATGTGAATTGGGCGTCACCCTCTTGCCGAGTACCACCCACAATCTGTGGGTGGGACCTCTGAACCCCTCTGGGAGGTTCCTCATGAGTGCACACTCTTGTATGTGTGTATATATAAGAAGCTGAAGGAGACAACACTGCTGGGCTCTGAGGAAGAAGGTATCCCTTTGAAACGCGTCAGCCGGCAGTGGCCCTTAAAATCTTCTCCATTACCATCTGGAGTCTGTTGTCGTGAGACCGATGGCCATCATCTGAAGGCTTTTTATATTGCGGTTTTCTTTCACATGTTTGTGAGTAGTTTTTAATTTACTTTTTTAATAAAATATATCCAAGGATAATCCACAAGGTTGGCGCGCCCTCTTTTTTCTATTTCTATTTATTACTTATCCTTTAAGTTACAAAGTAGCTTAGGTAAGGTTTTATTCATTTGAGTAACAGTGTGTGTAGTGTGGAAATGGTACTGAGTACATCAATCAACAGTCCATAACCTGCACTTACCTTCCTACATTCCTTGCCAGCGACTCAGCAATGTGCGCAATCTCTCTCTGCTTCTGCCGGGTCCTCTCTATAGTCTTGGCCAATTCAATATTCAGTGCCCGCTTGCTACTTTGGCTGGCATTATATACTTCCTTGCCCTTCCTTTCTAGATTGGTTCTGGTCCCTGTGGGTTGCCCCTTGTCGTTTTGGCCCTCCAGTTTCTCATTCAGGAAGTCAAACACATTGCGGCGGTTGGGCTTCCCACGGCCTGCCGCCGCTGTCAGCTTGGGCGCTCGCTTTTTTCTGGTTCTGGGAGGGCGGCCCCCTCCGTTTTTCTTCCTTTGTTGGATCGCTAAACACTGGTCTAATGATTTCCCTTTTGGCAAGACCACGGCCTGTACGGGCTCAATTCGACCCTCTGAATTCTTTCCGAGACCTAAAAAATAACGAATGAGTATAAAAATAAAAAAAAACAGGCTGATCTGAAAAACACAATTCATTTTTATCATAACTGCTATTTTTGGCAGAAGATCATTTTGCATCATCAGGACAATTGTGCTCAATGTTTGGATTGAGAAATAGTTTTTTCCTTTCTTGAAAGGTTGAAAAAAATAAATAAAAAAATAAATAAAAGAACAATCACTTACCTTTCCCAAACTCATATCCCATTCGAGCTAGAAGCTTTGATCCAATCCCACGTGTGTGAGCCTCCCAACCGGCAAATTCAGAACTGCAGGGACCACTTCCAACCACTTCATTGTCTGGTAAAACTGTATAAACAAAGCATGATGTTACATGAGCAATGAGTATTATTGGAGGAAAGGGGAAGTAGGGAGGGAAGTTAAATCGCTTCCTGGCATCTTTATATTTTAAGGAATCATACGCAGGGGGTAAGCCAATTCTGCGTTTGCTCACCTTGACATTGGTATTGGTATTTTGTTTTTTTACCATTTGCTCAGATCATCCCCCAAGCCAGGGCTTGACAAATTTGCTTGGAATCTAGGAGCCAGCTAAAAAAGTTAGGAGCCAGGTTTTTTTTTTTTTTTTTTTAAAAACGACCGACCGCTTTATTTTCAATATAAGAATTAACCAATCTTAAATTTACACAGAGACGACTAGAACGAATGTGACTGCTTTTATTTCCTGCCATGCAGGGACACAAGACCGCCATATTCCCGCTAAGGATCCAATCAGGTCCGCCTGAAAAACTGACAGGCGAACCTGATCAGACAGCACGTGTGAAAGGGGCCAAGCAGGGAGATGACAAATAATAAATTCATTTTAATTAACCACTTCCTTCCCGCAGGACGACTATATACGTCCTGTCTTTGAAGAGAAATACCGTTGTTATGGTAGCAGCTAGCTACCATAACCCCGGTATCTTCTTCAAGAGCCGGCGGTTCTCTTTCAGATAAAAGTGGTCTCTGCAGCAGATTCGCAGCAAGATCACTTTTATCGGCGGCAGGAGAGGGCCCCCCCTACCGCCGCTCTCCGGTGCCCTTCACCGCTTACCGTGGCCGTTGGTAACGGCAGAGGCGATCCGGATCTGTCCCTGGCCTGACATGGAGACGAGTGAGGGGAAGATGGGCCCCCCCCCCCCCCGCCCGTCTCCAAGTCATTGCAGGGCGGAAGCGACGTCAAAGCTCTTGAAGGGACATTTTATTTTTTTTTCAAATGACAATTTTTATTTTTTTTTAATGCATTTTAGTGTAAATATGAGATCTGAGGTCTTTTTGACCCCAGATCTCATATTTAAGAGGTCCTGTCATGCTTTTTTTCTATTACAAGGGATGTTTACATTCCTTGTAATAGGAATAAAAGTGACTTTTTTTTTTTTTTTTAAAGAACAGTGAAAAAATAAAAGTTAAAATAAATAAGAAAAAAAAAAAAAAAATTTTAAATATGCCCCATCCCTTGTAATAGAAATAAAAGTGACACCATTTTTATTTTTTTTAAAAAACAGTGTAAAAATAAAAAGTAAAATATATAAGAAAAAATAATAATTTTTTAAAATGCGCCCCATCCCGCCGAGCTCGCTTGCAGAAGCGAACGCATATGTGAGTAGCACCTGCACATGAAAACGGTGTTCAAACCACACATGTGAGGTATCGCCACGATCGGTAGAGCGAGAGCAATAATTCTAGCCTTAGACCTCCTCTGTAACTTAAAACAAGCAACCTGTAGAATTTTTTAAACGTCGCCTATGGAGATTTTGAAGGGTAAAAGTTTGTCGCCATTCCACGAGCGGACGAAATTTTGAAGCGTGACATGTTGGGAATCAATTTACTCGGCGTAACATTATCTTTCACAATATAAAAAAAATTGGGCTAACTTTACTGTTTTCTTATTTTTTAAATTAAAAAAAGTATTTTTTTCCCAACAAAAGTGCGCTTGTAAGTCCGCTGCGCAAATACGGTGTGACAGAAAGTATTTTAATGACCGCCATTTTATTCTCTAGGGTGTTAGAATAAAAAATATATATAATGTTTGGGGGTTCTAAGTAAAGGGAAGGAGATGAACGGGCAGTGAAAACAGGCAGGGGAAGCTCCATTAGCATTGATGGATGTCTTGTCATACCAACGGCCACCACCAGAGGGCGCCCGATTGCAGAAGGAACCATAGGACTGCAGTAGGCCGCAAAGCCGGGGCCTCAATTACCGGCGCGGCCCAACGCGATCGCGCCGGGAGGGGGGGGGTGTCGAACGGACACAGGATACTCCAGCTGTGCTGCCCCAGGCGCCAGGTCGCTAATTCTAGTCGCAAATGCGACCTGGCGCCCGGGGTTTGTCGAGCCCTGCCCCAAGCCATTCACATATCAATTGTTTTAGGAGACTCAATATTTTAATAAACTGGATCGCTAAAACAGTGGTCTGATGCAATGCAAGTAGTAAAATCCTTAAAATGTCAAAAGTTTTATTGGAAAAAAAGTAAAACAAAATCAAATGTGATAATTATAGAGTCAACTGACTTTTCCATATACTGAATTATAAAAGGTAGAGACTGATCAGCATTTCTTAGCCATTCAACGAGTTTCGTCCTCAATCCAATTACACAAAATAGGCCAAAAGTGATAAAAACGGTCATTAGAAAAGTATCAATAAATTGCTTTATATCAATCAGAATCTTGAACTGATACTTTTATTAAACAATCCAACGATAAAGGCAGGCTTTAGTCTCTTAGTGCTTATATAGAAGTGATTACATCACACAACATATCATTGGAGCATTACCTGAGGCCAGGGCTTGACAAATTTGCTTGGAATCTAGGAGCCAGCTAAAAAAGTTAGGAGCCAGGTTTTTCTTTTTTTTTTTAAACGACCGACAGCTTTATTTTCAATATAAAAATTAACCAATCTTAAATTTACACAGAGATGACTAGAACGAATGTGACTGCTTTTATTTCCTGCCATGCAGGGACACAAGACCACCATATTCCCGCTAAGGATCCAATCAGGTCCGCCTGAAAAACTGACAGGCGAACCTGATCAGACAGCCCGTGTGAAAGGGGCCAAGCAGGGAGATGACAAAAAATAAATTCATTTTAATTAACCACTTCCTTCCCGCAGGACGACTACATACGTCCTGTCTTTGAAGAGAAATACCATTGTTATCGTAGCAGCTAGCTACCATAACCCCGGTATCTTCTTTAAGAGCCGGCAGTTCTCTTTCAGCTAAAAGTGGTCTCTGCAGCAGATTCGCAGCGAGATCACTTTTGTCGGCGGCAGGAGAGGCCCCCCCCTACCGCCGCGCTCCGGTGCCCTTCACCGCTTACCGTGGCAGTCGGTAACGGCGGAGCCGATCCGGATCTGTCCCTGGCCTGACATGGAGACGAGTGAGAGGAAGATGGCCCCCCCGCCCATCTCCAAGTCATTGCAGGGCAGAAGCGACGTCAAATCATCACTTCCACCCATAGCTCTTAAAAGGGACATTTTATTAGTATTTTTTTCAAATGACAATTTTTTTTTTTTAATGCATTTTAGTGTAAATATGAGATCTGAGGTCTTTTTGACCCTAGATCTCATATTTAAGAGGTCCTGTCATGCTTTTTTTCTATTACAAGGGATATTTACATTCCTTGTAATAGGAATAAAAGTGACTTTTTTTTTTTAAAAAAAGAACAGTTAAAAAATAAAAGTTAAAATAAATAAGAAAAAAAAATAATTAAATGTGCCCCATCCCTTGTAATAGAAATAAAAGTGAAACCATTTTTATTTTTTTTTAAAAAACAGTGTAAAAATAAAAAGTAAAATATATAAGAAAAAAAAATAATTTTTTTAAACGCGCCCCGTCCCGCCGAGCTCGCTTGCAGAAGCGAACGCATATGTGAGTAGCGCCTGCATATGAAAGCGGTGTTCAAACCACACGTGAGGTATCGCCATGATCGGTAGAGCGAGAGCAATAATTCTAGTCCTAGACCTTCTCTGTAACTTAAAACATGCAACCTGTAGAATTTTTTAAACGTCGCCTATGGAGATTTTACAGGGTAAAAGTTTGTCGCCATTCCACGAGCGGACGAAATTTTGAAGCGTGACATGTTGGGAATCAATTTACTTGGCGTAACATTATCTTTCACAATATAAAAAATTGGGCTAACTTTACTGTTTTCTTATTTTTTAATTAAAAAAAAGTATTTTTTCCCAAAAAAGTGCGCTTGTAAGTCCGCTGCGCAAATACGGTGTGACAGAAAGTATTGCAATGACCGCCATTTTATTCTCTAGGGTGTTAGAATAAAAAATATATATAATGTTTGGGGGTTCTAAGTAAAGGGAAGGAGATGAGCGGGCAGTGAAAACAGGTATAGGGAAAGCTCCATTAGCATTAATGGATGTCTTGTCATACCAACGGCCACCACCAGAGGGCGCCTGATTGCAGAAGGAACCATAGGACTGCAGTAGGCCGCAAAGCCGCGGCCTCAATTACCGGCGCGGCCCATCGCGCCGGGAGGGGGGGGGGTGTCGAACGGACACAGGATACCCCAGCTGTGCTGCCCCAGGCGCCAGGTCGCTAATTCTAGTCGCAAATGCGACCTGGCGCCCGGGGTTTGTCGAACCCTGCCTGAGGCATTTTGTGCTTAAAGCGGAGTTCCGCCTAATTTTTTTTTTTATTTCAAAAAGTCAGCAGCTACAAATACTGCAGCTGCTGACCTTTAAAATATTGGACACTTACCTGTCCAGGGCGCCTGCGATGTCGGCACCCGTCCCTCAGCTGGAGGCGCCGCCATCTTCGGTAAAGGAATCAGGAAGTGAAGCCTTGCGGCTTCACTTCTTCCTGGTTCCCTACTGCGCATGCGCGAGTCGCGCTGCATGATCCCACTGGTCCCTGCTGTCTTCTGGGACCTGTGTGTTTCCCAGAAGACAGCGGGGGGGGGGGCGTTGGCAGGGGAATGGAGAAGGTGCCGGAAGTGGCGTACAAACCTGCGGATGGCTCGGCTATCTATGCCCGGAAGTGGGAGCAAAATACCTGTATTAGTCAGGTATCTGCTCCCCCCTCCCCCCTGAAAGGTGCCAAATGTGACACCGGAGGGGGGTAGGATTCCAAAAAGCGGAAGTTCCATTTTTGGGTGGAACGCCGCTTTAAGACTGCATTCACACCTGAGCGTTTCAAAGTCGCGAGTTTTTAACCCTTTTTTTTTTTTTTTTTTGCAGCATTTTAGACCAGATTTTGTACAGGTCAAAAGTTCACCAATATAAAAAGCAGAAAAAACGCCTGTAATCTGCCCCAAAAAGAAGCTCATGTTCTTTTTTGAGCTTAAGGCGTTTTGCTTCAGGTGACAAAATGCTCAGATGTGAACAGGTGCCATTGAAATGAATGGGATTTTGCTTGTTGGGCATTTTTCCAGGCGTTTTTCTGGCGTTTTATGAGCTGAAAATACTCAGGTGTGAATGCAGCCTAAGGGGGGCAGCAGAGTCTATTTTAATTATTTTGGTGCACGAATACAGAAGGTTCAAAAACAGCGCCCACATATTGCGATTTTTTTTATCCATCAAACAATCACATGCTTGGTTGGTATACAATATGCATTCACACCTAAGCGTATCGTTTTCAGGCGGAAAGTCGCATGTTTTTTGCCGCGATTTTGTACAGGTCAAAAAGTTCACCAATGTAAAAAGCAGAAAAACGCCTGTAATCTGCCCAAAAAGAACCTCATGTACTTTTTTGAGCTTCAGGAGTTTTGCTTCAGGCGACAGAACGCTCAGATGTGAACAGGGGGCATTTAAATAAATTGGATTTTGCTTGTTGGGTGTTTTTGAACTTTAGAGATGAGCGTTTTACGAGCTGAAACCGCTCAGGTGTGAATGAAGCCTTAGTAAGTGAAAGAGCAAAGTGTACTGCAAGTTTTTACAAAGCATTTGAAAAGCATTTAGCCAGCTTTGTTGAAGCCTTTGAGTTGAGCATGTCAACGATCTAAAGTGTGAAATTAAGCTGTACCTGTAAAGGAGAGATTAGATACCTACCACTCCTGCGGCCTGTGTTCCGTCAGATTTGGTGACCTGTCAGATTTAGTAACGGAAGTGACGTTTCATCGCCGCCATCTTGGTACACCCAGCACTCCTCCACAGTAAGGATACAGTGAGAAGCAAGCGGACATCTTTTTACACCCATCGAAGTCTTGCATTACACACTTGTTTTTAACAGTTAGGCCCCTTTCACACAGGGGCAGGAGGTGCGTCGGCGGTAAAGCGCCGCTATTTTTAGCGGCGCTTTACCGTAGTTTTAGCGGCAGTATTTGGCCGCTAGCGGGGCGGTTCTACCTCTGCAGAGGCGCTTTGCCGGTGGTACAGCCGCGGTGCCCCATTGATTTCAATGGGCAGGAGCGGTGAAGGAGTGGTATACACACCGCTCCTTCACCGCTCTAAAGATGCTGCTAGCAGGACTTTTTTTCCCGTCCTAGCGCACCACCCCAGTGTGAAAGCCCTCGGGGTTTTTCACATTGTAGACAAAAGCAGAGGCACTTTCAGGGCGCTTAGCAGACGCTTTTTTTAGCGCTGTAGCGCCTGCAAAGCGCCCCAGTGTGAAAGGGGTATAAATGTGAAAGAGGACGTTACGCCGCGAGAATCGGGAGAGAATTGTGATCTTTATTATAAAGCAAAAAAAAAAAAAAAACTTGATTCTCATTCTCGTCATTCTCATTTTTTTGTGCAGCTCTAGGTACGATTTTGGTTCAAACAGTACAGTTTTCAACCGAAAATACAATACATCACTTCCAAATTCTTATTCTGTCGTTCGAGAATTTTCGTAACATCTTCATTTTCAATAGGGAGATTAGCATACAAAAAAAAAAAATAATATCTCATTGTGTATACCAGGCTTTAGAGGGGAATTCCCCTGACTATAAGGGGAGTTTTCTTTTCATTTCCTGTTATGTGTCCAGGATAGGAAGTGAGGGGAAATGTGCACAGTGGCACACAGAAAATGAATGTGATGAGGATTTAACCCTTCCCTACGTGGTCTAAATCTATAAAAAAGGTCTGAGCTATACATACAATTCTATCCCTGGCACCCCAAATTTATTTATCCCTGACTTAACCTTTAAACCAGGTATAATTATCTTACTAACCTTGGGCATACCCAGAATCCTCTACTTCATCCTCATCATCTTCATCGGTCGAAGAGTCTTCACTTTCCCGTAGCGGTTGGATGATGGCATCTGCTTCAAGCACGGCTTCCTTCAGCAGCAAAGAATCAAATTTTACAGTGTAGAATGAGTTGTCAATGTCTAAAACACACAGGGAAAACAACAGTCAGCCATAACATACAAACAGCAAATACAAAACAGAAAAAAAAAAAATTATCTAAAATGCAAAAACAACAATGTAATAAGTTACAGCTTACCAGTCATTAGATATGGTGACTGAAATCTTAAACAATGTTATCAGCTTTCCCAGCTATCTTCTGTGAGCTACAAAACATGTACCCTTCTATGCAAGGAAGATGATGGAAGAGGGAGATGTTTATTTTCCAACTCAGGAGAGAAGCCTAGGGTGATATGCTGCAAATGAGGAGAGTATCAGCAAAGGGTTCAATTGCAACAAGCAAGAGTGGGCGCACGCCTCCAGTGGGCTGCTTCTGCTGTGATGATTCACGGCAGAAGCCAATCTGCAGGTGCAGGGCACTCGATGTCCTCCGACACCCACCCATCGTCAGTAAAACACAGAGAACTGAGATTTGCCTATGTAAACAAGGCATAGCTCAGTTCTGACGGGGGGGGGGGAGTATTCTGTGTCTCTACAAAGCAGTGACTAGAACTAATCTCGTTCCCTAGTAAAAGCAGCACATACACTACACAAAAACGCCGGCTAGGCACAGTTAGCCCTTCGATTACCCTGCAGTGTAGTTGAGCATCATGGGAAATGCAGTTACAAAACGTCTGGGGTGCCAAGGTTCGCCAACACCGCCCTAGATATTAAACCCCTTCCCAGCCAGTGTCATTAGTACAGTGACAGTGCATATTTTTAGCACTGATCACTGTATTGCTCCGTACACACGATCGGATTTCCAAATGTTGGATGTGAGCTTTGTGACAGACCTAGCCGGGAGAGAGACTTTTGGAGGGGACTGAATGCCCCGTCAGAGCTGAGCATAGGTCTGTCACAAGCTTGTTGGCTGAAAGTCCGACCGTGTGTATGCTCCATTGAACATTTGTTGTCGGACTTTCCGCCAACAAATGTTGGCTAGCAGATTCTCAAATTTACCGCCAACAAAACTTTGTTGTCGGAATTTCCGATCGTGTGTACACAAGTCCGTCGCACAAAAGTTTGCGCATGCTCGGAATCGAGCAGGAGCAGCCGCACTGGCTATTGAACTTCCTTTTACGTCACCGCGTTCCCACGTTCGTAATTGTTGGCCAACATTTGTGTGACTGTGTGTATGCAAGACAAGTTGGAGCGAACATCCTTCAAACAAAAATGTTTGTTTCATTGTATAAACTGCTCATTTTTCTTTTTGTTTTTATCCTGTAGCACTTTGAGATCTTTTGATGAAAAGTGCACTATAAATAAAATGTATTATTATTATTAAAAATCCACGGTTTTGTTGTCGGAAAGTCCGATCGTGTGTACGGGGCATATTAGTGTCGCTGGTTACCGCAAAGTGCAAAAAGTGTCAGTTAGTATCCAGTTGTTGGCCACAATATTGCTGTCCCGCTATAAGTCTCTGATCGCCGCCATTACTAGTATTAAAAAATAAATAAATAAATAATAATAATAATAATTCCATAAATAAATCTTATAGTTTGCAGATGCTATAACGGTTGCGTAAAACAATTGATATACACTTACTCTACCAAAAACATGTAGCAGAATACGTATTGGTCTAAATTTATGAAGAAAGTAAATTTAAAAAAAAATTTATTGGGTATGTTTTATAGCAGAAAGTAAAAAATATTGTTTTGTTTTTTTTCAAAATTGCCGGTCTTTTTTTGTTTATAGCGCAAAAACTAAAAAAAAACAAAAAAACAAAAAAACGCAGAGGTGATCATATACCGCCGAAAGAAAGCTCTATTTGTGGGAAAAATTGGACATACATTTTATTTGGGTACAGCGTCACAGGACCACGCAATTGTAAGATACAGTAACGCAGTGCTGTATCCCAAAAAATGGCATGGTCAGGAAAGGGGTAAATCTTCTGGAGGTCAAGTGGTTAACCTGGGTTCTCTGTAACACACTCTAGTCACAGCACACACTCCTCAGGGGGGCAGTAAATAGGAGTAGAGATGCACTATATTACCAAAGAATATAAGATTATAAGATTCCGATCGTGTGTGGGCTTCATCGGACCTTTTCTGTCGAAAAATCTGACGGACCTTGGAAATAGAACAAGTTTCAAATCTTTCCGGCTGACTCGATTCCTATCGAAAAAAAACATTTGTCTGTATGCTAGTCCGACGGACCGAAAACGACGCAAGGGCAGCTATTGGCTACTGGCTACTGGCCTTTTCTAGTCCGGTCGTACGTCATCACGTTCGAAACGATCGGACTTTGGTGGGATCGTGTGTAGGCAAGTCCATTTTAGCGGAACTCCGTTGAAAAGTCCTTCGGAGTTCAGTCCGAAGAGAAGTCCGCTCGTGTGTATGCGGCATTAAGGCATCAGCATACCAAGACATTTTGGACAATTTCATGCTCCCAACTTTGTGGGAACAGTTTGGGGACGGCCCCTTCCTGTTCCAACATGACTGCGCACCAGTGCACAAAGCAAGGTCCATAAAGACATGGATGAGCGAGTTTGGAGTGGAGGGACTTTACTGGCCTGCACAGAGTCCTGACCTCAACCCGATAGAATACCTTTGGGATGAATTAGAGCAGAGACTGTAAGCCAGGCCTTCTCGTACAACATCAGTGCCTGACCTCACAAATGCGCTTCTGGAAGAATGGTAAAACATTCCCATAGACACACTTCTAAACCTTGTGGACAGCCTTCCCAGAAGAGTTGAAGTTGTTATAGTGGCAAAGGGTGGGCCAACTCAATATCGAACCCTACGGACTAAGACTGGGATGCCATTAAAGTTCATGTGCGTGTAAAGGCAGGTGTCCCAATACTTTTGGTAATATTAGTGTAGAATTGCTGAAACCTGTCTTTGTAACTGCCTCTGCCTTTTTCACCACCAATCAAATTTCACTTCAAAAGGCGGGGGAGCCCCTAGGTGGCTCCTGGTGCAACGAGGGGGGGGGGGACAGTGCCAAGACAGTGCCATGATCCCCCATGGGCAAAAGTCTACACAGCAATGACTAGGAGGACAGAGTAATGCAGAAACCACTAAGTGGTCAGCAGCCCCTCGGATGTTTGAGGTTTACATCCCATGATAAATGGAGTTATGAGAATACTACAATGTGATGTTAAATTAATTCTAGTTGATGCACTTACTGTATTTTTTTCTGCCTTACAACACTGACAATGTATTGGGTGACATAAAAGGTTGGTGTGCCCAGCCCTGTAGTCTTACTCTTTACCTATAATCCGCCCAGGGTACCAGATGCCATCGCTGTGCTGGGCCAAGCAGGGTTTGTCAATGCCGAGAGAGTGGAGGTCTGCCTCCTTAAAGACCCGGAGCTCACTTGCTGGCACCACTTGTCCATGCGAGAACCTGATTGGAGGCAAAAAAAAAAAAAAGGACCGTTAAAAAGGACACAAACTATTCACTGTACTCATATCTAAAAAGGGCAAGAGTGCTCATTACAGACCAGACATAGACATCTAATATACCGGATATCTAACTCTAATCTACCTTTTGAACCACTCACCCGGAACAACCATGCAGGATACAAAGTCCGAGTTAAAGTGCTTGTTAAGCCACTCTAACCTGTATACACCATCAGCACTGCCTCCTATTGTAGTATCCCCCTCTGTGTGTGATTTATAAAAAATAAATGCTGCAAATACCTAATTTTACTGCCGAGATTGTGATCACATGACCGGCCAGCTTTCTCCTTTCCTCCTCTGAGAGATGCAGCGGGCGGGGCTAAGATTCCTCTGCTGATGTCATTCTGGAGGGGAGGAGAGAGCTGGCTGGTCATGTGATCGCAATCTCTGCTCTTAAATGAGGTATTTACAGCATTTATATTTATAAATCATTCACAGAGGGGGACACTGCAATAGAAGGCAGTGCTGATGGTGTATACAGGTTAGTGTTATGAGAGCAGCAGGAGTGGGAAGGGGCGGCTCACACACAGACAGAGGGGGAGGGGGGCACAGGAGCAGAGAGGAGAGCAGATAGCAGGCTGCTTATGACAGAAGCTTGTAAACAGACCACCGTGTCTGGTCTCAGCAGCCATGACACACCGTGGTCAGTTTACAGAGGGGTGGGGAGAAACTGGCAGGATCAGTCAGGTTTTTTAGGTGCTACAGGGGGCCAAAAGACACAGGACAAGCACTGTGTCATATAACATGCTTTAAAAAGGAATGGTAAGAAAAAAAACTGCGCTATTAGCTACAAAAATCAAGCTGTAACTCAGGGCGTTATACGGACAGAAATGTAAAAAAAGAAGATGAAGCTGCGCTTAAAATTAATCTGTGAGACACAAACCATTAGAGACTAAACCAATGCGCTCACAACTGGTAAACGGTTGATGTGCAAAGTAGTGATTGGTAAAGGAACTGGTAAAAACCAGTATAACAATATGTGAATCAACTCAAAAATGGAAAATACTCAGTGAACAAATAAAACAGGTACCGAAATTTAAAATCACAAAAAACACAAAGCAACTATAAAAAAAGATTACTAAAACCCAATCATGTGATAATGTGAGTAACAGCAAGTACTGGTAAACATATGTGGCAATAATGGAAAATTATCAGACAAGTGAATAATGATTATAAAAAAATATGTAACAAACAATGAGTCCATATAGTGTGTACTGACTGATGAAAAAAGAAAAAAAAATGAAGAAAAAGTCCATGCACAATGTATATATGGCTTGTTCATGGTGACATAAATTCCAGACACCCCAAAAGCTGTGAAGAAATAGGAAAGTGCCTCCACCTAAGGACACTTTGCCGCTTACCAAAACAATTACAGGGGACCCAGAAGTGCAAATGTCTTATAACCCAGCCTGGGGTCTCAGTGGCGTGCACCAAACTCCTCACACTCAGCAGCGATAATCCTCATCCTAATGGAACACGATGGTTTAATCCCCATAGAGTAAGAAAAGGCTTGCCCTAGTGTAAAAACTTTCAATATTTATTTATAATTAAAAGACGAATGGACACTTACAGTCACGTTGAATAAAAACACCAAAAAAGACAATCGAGCTGGCCGGCTCTGAATAGCAGCCCGTTCCTTCCGGGACTTGTGCAGCACGTGGTGACGTCAGCACGCCGCTCCTCCCTACGCGTTTCGTCACTACAAAGGCCTTCATCACGGGGTACAGGCGGCGACCTGACGCACCGCTTATATAACAAGAATACATAACCAAGCCTCGGTCTGAGTCCCGTGACACCATCAGGCAGTGCCATCTTGGCTATGGGAAAAAAAAAAAAAACGAATATATGTGTATACGAATGCCTACAAAAGAAAGGGCAGACTTTGAGCAACCACATAGTAGGAACAAACGTAGATAGCTCCGATTCCGTCAGCAATAAAAATATCAAAGCAAGACATCCATGAAAAAAAGAAAAAAAATTACATACAAACATGGATGTGGTGGACCGATGGTCGGAAGGGAAAAAAAATCCCACAGAACTGCGCAATAATAGACCCCTCCGAAAGCCATAACGGCCCAGTGGAAATAAGTGCATAAAAGTTGCATACTAAATTTCAATCACAATGGAAACCAAATGGTTCCATTGGCCCATATCTCGAAAGGCATGACACCTGTCAGCAACATAGGAGAACTTATATAAACAAAAATTGGCACTACCTAAAAATGAAAAAAAAAAAAGTATAATAAAACAAAAATAAATACAAAAATATAATAAAAATAAATGAAAAAATTTGTCTGTCAGGATGATCACCCTAGGCTACCCAGGACTCAGATCAAATTCACACAATCGAATATATGAGTATATAAAAAATGTAATTAAAACAATAATCAAAACTACTTAAAAAATGTTATATTAAAAATGAGGGTCACTAAGAGTTATCAATAAAAGGGTGTAACATTTTAGTTTATGCACCCATCCCATCTCTAACTCAAGTCCTCAAGTCGATTTTGCCTGATCACCTCAGGTTGTTTTTAGTGGTGCCCCTTCTTTGAAGGATAAATTGGCTCCCAATATTTTGAACCCTTCCAGTATAAGACCCACGTTTTTTGCGGAACTTACTGACAATTACCAATGCAGAAAGTGTCAGGTCTGTTCAATTAATGGGTGTAGGACCAGAAGGATTACTAGGTTCAGTTCTAGTTCCACCTCTAAGAGCTATGCCATCGAGCCCTTTATCACCTGCTCTACAGTGGGAGTTGTAATTCAATGTCCATGCGGCCTGCAGTATGTGGGCCGGACTAAGCGACCACTCCAGGTACGCTTAAATGAACATATAAACAACATACGCAGGGGTTTCACCAAACACTCGGTGTCAAAGCACTATCTTACAGTGCAGAATAGAGATCCATCTAATACCATATTTCTAGGTATAGACAAATATAGGCCCCATTGTAAGGGTTGCTCTTTGGTAAAGAGCATCTCTAAGTTAGAGATGGCATGGGTGCATAAACTAAAATGTTACACCCCCTTTGGTTTAAACATAGAGGTCGATATTAACTCTTTTATTGAGAACTCCTAGTGACCCTCATTTTTAATATAACATTTTTTTTAAAGTAGTTTTGATTATTGTTTTAATTACATTTTTGGATACTCATATATTCGATTGTGTGAATTTGATCTGAGTCCCGGGTAGCCGAGGGTGATGATCACCCTGACAGACAAATTTTTTCATTTATTTTTATTATACTTTGTATTTATATTTATTTTTGTTTTATTATACATTTTTTAATTTTTAGGTAGTGCCAATTTTTGTTTATATAGGTTCTCCTATGTTGCTGACAGGTGTCATGCCTTTTGAGATATGGGCCAATGGAACCATTTGGTTTCCATTGTGATTGAAATTTAGTCTGCAACTTTTATGCACTTATTTCCACTGGGCCGTTATGGCTTTCGGAGGGGTCTATTATCGTGCAGTTCTGCGGGATTTTTTTTCCCCTTCCGACCATCGGTCTACCACATCCATGTTTGTATGTAATTTTTTTTATTTCTTTCATGGATGTCTTGCTTTGATATTGTTATGGCTGCCGGCATCAGAGCTATCTACGTTTGTTCCTACTATGTGGTTGCTTAAAGTCTGCCCTTCCTTTGTAGGCATTCGTATACACATATTATTTATTTTTTTCCCCATAGCCAAGATGGCACTGTCTGACGGTGTCATGGGACTCAGACCGAGGCTTGGTTATGTATTCTTGTTATACAAGCCGTGCGTCAGGACACTGCCCGTACCCCGTGAGGACGTCCTTTGTAGTGACGAAACGCGTAGGGAGGAGCGGCATGCTGAAGTCAACGAGTGCTGCGCAAACCCAAGAAGGAACGGGCTGCTATTGAGAGCCGGCCGGCTCGATTGTCTTTTTTGCTGGTTTTTATTCAATATGACTGTAAGTGTCTTTTAATTATAAATAAATATTGAAGGTTTTTACACTATGCAAGCCTTTTCTTATTCTATGGGGATTAAACCATCGCGTTCCATTCAGATGAGGATTATCGCTGCTGAGTGTGAGGAGTTTGGTGCACGCCACTGAGACCCCAGGCTGGGTTATAAGACATTTGCACTTCTGGGTCCCCTGTAATCAGGGACCATATTGTTCTGGTAAGCGGCAGTGTGTCCTTAGGTGGAGGTACTTTCCTATCTCTTCACAGATTCTGGGGTGTCTGGAATTTATGTCACCGTGAACACGCCATATATACATTGTGCGTGGACTTTTCCTTCATTTTTTCTTTTTTCATCAGTCAGTACACACTATATGGACTCATTTTTTGTTACATATTTTTTATAATCATTATTCACTTGTCTGATAATTTTCCATTATTGCCACATATGTTTAATCTTTTTTTATAGATGCTTTGTGTTTTTTGTGATTTTAAATTTCTGTACCCGTTTTATTTGTTGATTCACATATTGTTATACTGGTTTTTACCAGTTCCTTTACCAAACATTTCTTTGCACATCAACCGTTTACACCAGTTGGTTTAGTCTCTAATGGTTTGCGTCTCACAGATTATTTTTTAGCGCAGCTTTATCTTCTTTTTTACAATGCTTTAAAAAAAGGAGCAGGATCCATTTTTTATTTTTGTTTTTTTATTTTTTGGGTTAAGAAACGCTTTAAAGTTTCAGATAGCTCTTTGGATAGCTTTTAGTTTAGGAGAGGGGATTAGAACCCCTATCAGATTTTTTTTAATTGCTGTCTGTGTGCCTGTTAGGGAGATTCGCCCTCTCTATTTGTCCTGTTTACTATTATCCCCAAAAGCGAATGAAAATTCTGAAATTTTGGATTGTTTCCACAACAGGAATAAAGAGAAAATCTTCTAATGGAGACACTAGTTCTGTAAAAAAAAACAAAAAAAAAACACAGGGACTCCCTCACTTTGGAGGGATTTTCTGTTGGCTTTGGGACAGGAAATAAAGGAAAATCAATCAATTGGGACACCAATGGCTTTAATTTAAAAAAAAAAAAAAAACCCACACTGACAGGAGTTATTAATCCTCCCTTATTCTATAAAAAAAATGCCTTTCTGCAACGTTATAACTAAGGGAAAACTTTATTTGTAGTTTTGGATTGAGTGAAGAAGGATTAGAACATTTGTCAGGTTTTATTGCGGTCTGTGCCCCCTCCGATTCCCCCTCTCCATTTATCCTGTTTACTATTATCATTGAAAGTGAAAGTAAAAGAAAATCCCACATTTTGGGTTGTCCCCAGAAAAGTAACAGAGGGGAAATCTTCCAATGGGGACCCTAGTTCCGGTGATCTGGGCCCCCCACCCAAGAAATTCCCTTAAAGTATAACTAAAAGGCAAAACTTTTTCTTTTTTTTTTTAGTTTTGGATGGAGTGGAGGGGGATTAGAATGCCTGTCAGTTTTTATTGCCGTCTGTGCCCCCATTATGGAGGTTCCCCCTCTCTATTTGTCCTATTTACCATTATCATTGAATGTGAAAGAAAATCCCAAATTTTGGGTTGTCCCCAAAAATGTAATAGGAGGGGGATCATCCAATGGGGACACTAGCTCTGATGACCTGGGGGTCCCCAAGAAATATACTTAATTTGCAGGGATTTCCTCTCACTTCCTGTTTGGCTATGGGGCAGGAAGTTAAGGGAAATCTCCGCAATGTGACACAGATAAAAAAAAAAAAAAAAAAAAAAAAAAAATCTGACAGGAGGTTATAACCCTTCCTTGCTCAATGCAAAATGAAAATAAAAGTTTTGCCCATAGTCCTACTTTAATTTGCAGAGATTTCCTCTCACTTCCTGTGTGGCTATGCAACAGGAAGTGAAAGTAAATCTCCTCGATGGGACAAAGATGGCAAAAATAAACCTTACAGGAGGTTATAACCCTCCCTTACTCTATCCAAAATGAAATAAAAAAAAAAAAAGCTTTGCCTAGAGTTGGACTTTAACCACTTGTCGCCCGATATATGACGTTGGCAAAGTGGTTGCGATATCCTGACCGGACGTCATATGACGTCTTTCAGGATATCAAGCCGCTGCGGGCCCGCGGGGGGCACGCATTGCGGCGTTCGTTGTTGCGGCGTGTCAGTCTGACACACCGCAACTACGATCTCAGTAAAGAGCCTCTGACAGAGACTCCTTACCACGTGATCAGCCGCGAGTAGAGGAGAGTCGATCGGCTGCTCTCCTGACAGGAGGGGGGGGGTCTGTGCTGATTGTTTATCAGCGCAGGCCCCACCTCGGATCCCGCCCAGGACAACCAGGATGCCGCCAGGACCACCAGGGGTGGCCACCACACTGGACCACCAGGTATGCTTCTCTAGACCACCAGGGAAATGCCAATCAATGCCCAGGTAGCTGCCAATCAGTGCCAAATCAAAATGCCTGCCAGTGCCACCAGTGATCTCTATCAGTGCCGCCTCATTGGTGCCCATCATTGCAGCTTATCAGTGCCCATTAGTGAAGGAGAAAACTTACTTATTTACAAAATGTTATAACAAAAAAAAGAAAAAAACTTATTTTTTTCAAAATTTTCGGTCTTTTTATTCGTTTAGCAAAAAATAAAAAAAAATGCAGAGGTGATCAAATACTACCAAACGAAAGCTCTATTTGTGGGAACAAAATGATAAAAAATTAGTTTGTGTACAGTGTAGCATGACCGCGCAATTGTTATCTAAAAAGCGACAGCGCTGAAAGCTGAAAATTGGCTTGGGCAGGAAGGGGGGAAAAGTGCCCAGTATTGAAGTGGTTAAATCAGGAAACCACATTGGCACGCTTGGATCCGTAGGACGGCCAAGCAATGAGCATTTTAAAAAGGGAACCTAGCAGCTGCACTCTCCAGTTTTCCATTTGAGCCTTCTATAAATGTAAACCCATCAATAGTGGCGGACATTTCCAAGGTGCCAAGAAAACACGCATCTACAAAGACCTGGCCTGGTATTTATTTTTGGTTGACAACCCCGTTCCTGGAATTTCCAGTCTCGAAGTGCTTTGCTTACCTGCAGCTTTCATTAAAGAGACACTTTCCATCTAGAAAATAGGGGCATGTTTTCATGGCCTTGTGCGTGGGGTACAGATAGAGAACCCGGACCCCGGGACTTCCATCCTCCGTTTCTTCCGAGCCCACAATCATGGCGTTATGATACTCCAACGTCCCCCATGTGCTATAGTAAGGGGCTCTGACCTTCATCCCGCTAGTCACATCTTCCTCTTCCTCCACCTCCTCTTCTTCCTCACTGCCTCCGGAACCAATGGATTTACTATCCGTGGCCCCCGTGGCCTCACTTTCATTACTCAGTTCCCCTATGGCCCTCCTGAAAGCCTCATACTCATCGTCTGGATGTGAGGAGGAGGAATGACCATCAAGGGCGGACAGTAAGTTGGATTTCTGCACAGACAGCAGGCTGGACTCGGTCAGTTCTATCAGCTGCTGCAGGTCCTCCTGAAGCTGGAGGAGGTCGGCTTTCTGTGAGGGGTCCAAATCAGCGTTCACCGTCTGTCTGACCTGCTCCAGCTGGGCTTTGTAGGTCTGTATGGCGGCTGCCAGACTCTCTTCATCCATTGTGTGCTACAGAACACATCCACCCTGCTACTGACTCCGTCTGTCTTCTTTATAGAGCTGATCTTCTGTAAAATAAAAAATAGCAACATCAACTGTCACCGATCCTCAACTGTCTTCATGTAACCTGGAAAAAAAAAAATCATATTTATTGTGAAAAAAAGGACCATGAAAATGGGCTGCCTACAGAAATCCAATATTTAAACCACCTGGGGCCCCAGAACAATGACACACTGACACTTGGGGGCCCAGAACAATGACACACTGACACTTGGGGGCCCAGAACAATGACACACTGACACTTGGGGGCCCAGAACAATGACACACTGACACTTGGGGGCCCAGAACAATGACACACTGACACTTGGGGGTCCCAGAACAATGACACACTGACACTTGGGGGTCCCAGAACAATGACACTCGGGGGGTCCCAGAACAATAACACCCGGGGGTCCCAGAACAATGACGCACTGACACTTGGGGGTCCCAGAACAATGACACTCGGGGTCCAGAACAATAACGCACTGACATTTGGGGGTCCAGAACAATGACACACTGACACTTGGGGGCCCCAGAACAATGACACGCTGACACTTGGGGGGCCCCAGAACAATGACACGCTGACACTTGGGGGGCCCCAGAACAATGACACGCTGACACTTGGGGGGCCCCAGAACAATGACACGCTGACACTTGGGGGGCCCCAGAACAATGACACGCTGACACTTGGGGGGCCCCAGAACAATGACACGCTGACACTTGGGGGGCCCCAGAACAATGACACGCTGACACTTGGGGGTCCAGAACAATGACACACTAACACTTGGGGGTCCAGAACAATGACACACTGACACTTGGGGGTCCAGAACAATGACACACTGACACTTGGGGGTCCAGAACAATGACACGCTGACATTTGGGGGTCCCAGAACAATGACACGCTGACACTCGGGGGCCCCAGAACAATGACACGCTGACACTCGGGGGTCCAGAACAATGACACGCTGACACTCGGGGGTCCAGAACAATGACACGCTGACACTCGGGGGTCCAGAACAATGACACGCTGACACTCGGGGGTCCAGAACAATGACACACTGACACTTGGGGGTCCAGAACAATGACACACTGACACTTGGGGGCCCAGAACAATGACACACTGACACTTGGGGGCCCAGAACAATGACACACTGACACTTGGGGGCCCAGAACAATGACACACTGACACTTGGGGGCCCAGAACAATGACACACTGACACTTGGGGGCCCAGAACAATGGCACACTGACACTTGGGGGTCCCAGAACAATGACACACTGACACTTGGGGGTCCCAGAACAATGACACTCGGGGGGTCCAGAACAATAACACCCGGGGGTCCCAGAACAATGACACGCTGACACTCGGGGGTCCAGAACAATGACACGCTGACACTCGGGGGTCCAGAACAATGACACACTGACACTCGGGGGTCCCAGAACAATGACACTCGGGGTCCAGAACAATGACACGCTGACACTCGGGGGTCCAGAACAATGACACGCTGACACTCGGGAGTCCAGAACAATGACACACTGACACTCGGGGGTCCAGAACAATGACACACTGACACTTGGGGGTCCAGAACAATGACACACTGACACTTGGGGGTCCAGAACTATGACACACTGACACTTGGGGCCCCATACACACTGGGACTTGTAGTTCTTTAGCACCTGACTCAAACACGAGCTTTCCATTTCCTACCAGACCCTCCACTCATTTCATTCTTACCTTACGCGGCCGCCATGACACTCACGTCATAACGTAACCTCCTCAGCTGTCTCTGCACCTGCCGCCATTTTCTTGTAGCCCCCTTAGAATCATTTCAGTTTATAAATGATCCATCTCTAAGCGGACACTTAGACAATAGAACACTTCTTCTAATATTCTGTCCAGGTAGGTCCCTTGGTCCCTAAATCAAATCTATTTTACTGACCCAACGCTAGGAAAGGCGGTGCCACAACTAAGATGGCCGCCTGAGTGTGACGCACGGGACGCAGATTCCCAGAGTGCAGCGCAGGTTGGGGCGGAAGTGAGTGTTGGCAGGGGCCTGATCGGTGCTGATGGGGATCTGGGCAAAAGGTAGGTAATCTGGGGGGATGGGAGAATGGATGTATAGTGGGATGAAGGGGGCCGGGTGAGTGTGACCATTCTGTGTAGTTTTATCTCAGCAGAAGGGAAGAGGCCAGCTGAGCTGTTACCTTTACTGATTGGACATTTACATACAGGAAACATTACCTGGTTCTCCATGGGGGCCCCTTTGGACACTGTGTGCAGCCAGGGGCCACATCAACTTTATTATTTAGCAGTACAGGGGAAGAACATTCATTGCCCAGGGGTAGCATGTCATCCCCCTATTGCCCCGGAAGAACATTCATTGCCCAGGGGTAACGTGTCACCCCCCTATCACCCCGGAAAAACATTCATTGCCCAGGGGTAGCGTGTCACCCCCCTATCACCCCGGAAGAACATTCATTGCCCAGGGGTAGTGTGCCATCCCCCTATCACCCCAGAAGTACATTCTTTGCCCAGGGGTGGCATGTCACCCCCCTATTACCCCGGAAGAACATTCATTGCCCAGGGGTAGCATGTCATCCCCCTATCACCCCGGAAGAACATTCATTGCCCAGGGGTAGTCTACCATCCCCTATCACCCCGGAAGAACATTCATTGCCCAGGGGTAGCATGTCATCCCCTTATCACCCCGGAAGAACATTCATTGCCCAGGGGTAGCATGTCATCCCCCTATCACCCCGGAAGAACATTCATTGCCCAGGGGTAGTCTACCATCCCCCTATCACCCCGGAAGAACATTCATTGCCCAGGGGTAGCATGTCATCCCCCTATCACCCCGAAAAAACATTCATTGCCCAGGGGTAGCATGTCATCCCCCTATCACCCCGGAGGAACATTCATTGCCCAGGGGTAGCGTGTCACCCCCCTATCACCCCAGAAGAACATTCATTGCCCAGGGGTAGCGTGTCATCCCCCTATCACCCCAGGAGAAAATTCATTGCCCAGCAGTAGTCTACCATCCCCTATCACCCCGGAAGAACATTCATTGCCCAGGGGTAACGTGCCACCCCCTATCACCCCGGAAGAGCATTCATTGCCCAGGGGTAGCATGTCACCCCCCTATCGCCCCGGAAGAACATTCATTGCCCAGGAGTAGTCTACCATCCCCTATCACTCCGGAAGAACATTCATTGCCCAGGGGTAACGTGTCACCCCCCTATCACCCCGGAAGCACATTCATTGCCCAGGGGTAGCATGTCACCCCCCTATCACCCCGGAAGAACATTCATTGCCCAGGGGTAGCATGTCACCCCCCTATCACCCCGGAAGAACATTCATTGCCCAGGGGTAGCATGTCATCCCCCTATCACCCCGGAAGCACATTCATTGCCCAGGGGTAGTCTACCATCCCCTATCACCCCAGAAGAACATTCATTGCCCAGGGGTAGCATGTCATCCCCCTATCGCCCCGGAAGAACATTCATTGCCCAGGGGGTAGCATGTCATCGCCCTATCACCCCGGAAGAACATTCATTGCCCAGGGGTAGTCTACCATCCCCTATCACCCCAGAAGAACATTCATTGCCCAGGGGTAGCGTGTCATCCCCCTATCACCCCGGAAGAACATTCATTGCCCAGAGGTAACGTGCCACCCCCCTATCGCCCAGAAGAACATTCATTGCCCAGGGGTAGTCTACCATCCCCTATCACCCCAGAAGAACATTCATTTCCCAGGGGTAACATGTCATCCCCCTATCACCCCGGAAGAACATTCATTGCCCAGGGGTAACGCGTCACCCCCCTATCACCCCGGAAGAACATTCATTGCCCAGGGGTAGTATGTCACCCCCCTATCACCCCGGAAGAACATTCATTGCCCAAGGGTAGCATGTCATCCCCCTATCACCCCGGAAGCACATTCATTGCCCAGGGGTAGCATGTCATCCCCCTATCGCCCCGGAAGAACATTCATTGCCCAGGGGTAGCATGTCATCTCCTTATCACCCCGGAAGAACATTCATTGCCCAGGGGTAGCGTGTCATCCCCCTATCACCCCGGAAGAACATTCATTGCCCAGGGGTAGCGTGTCATCCCCCTATCACCCCAGAAGAACATTCATTGCCCAGGGGTAGCGTGTCATCCCCCTATCACCCCAGAAGAACATTCATTGCCCAGGGGTAGCGTGTCATCCCCCTATCGCCCCGGAAGAACATTCATTGCCCAGGGGTAGCGTGTCATCTCCTTATCACCCCGGAAGAACATTCATTGCCCAGGGGTAGCGTGTCATCCCCCTATCGCCCCGGAAGAACATTCATTGCCCAGGGGTAGCGTGTCATCTCCTTATCACCCCGGAAAAACATTCATTGCCCAGGGGTAGTCTACCATCCCCTATCACCCCGGAAGAACATTCATTGCCCAGGGGTAGCATGTCATCCCCCTATCACCCCGGAAGAACATTCATTGCCCAGGGGTAGTGTGTCATCCCCCTATCACCCCGGAAGAACATTCATTGCCCAGGGGTAGTCTACCATCCCCTATCACCCCAGAAGAACATTCATTGCCCAGGGGTAGCGTGTCATCCCCCTATCACCCTGGAAGAACATTCATTGCCCAGGGGAAGTCTACCATCCCCTATCGCCCCGGAAGAACATTCATTGCCCAGGGGTAGCATGTCATCTCCTTATCACCCCGGAAGAACATTCATTGCCCAGGGGTAGCATGTCACCCCCCTATCACCCCGGAAGAACATTCATTGCCCAGGGGTAGCATGTCATCTCCCTATCACCCCGGAAGAACATTCATTGCCCAGGGGTAGCATGTCACCCCCCTATCACCCCGGAAGAACATTCATTGCCCAGGGGTAGCATGTCATCTCCCTATCACCCCGGAAGAACATTCATTGCCCAGGGGTAGCATGTCATCCCCCTATCACCCCGGAAGAACATTCATTGCCCAAGGGGTAGCGTGTCATCCCCCTATCACCCCGGAATAACATTCATTGCCCAGGGGTAGCGTGTCATCCCCCTATCACCCCGGAAGAACATTCTTTGCCCAGGGGTAGTGTGTCATCCCCCTATCACCCCGGAATAACATTCATTGCCCAGGGGTAGCGTGTCATCTCCCTATCACCCCGGAAGAACATTCTTTGCCCAGGGGTAGCATGTCACCCCCTTATCACACCGGAAGAACATTCATTGCCCAGGGGTAGTGTGTCATCCCCCTATCACCCCGGAAGAACATTCTTTGCCCAGGGGTAGCATGTCACCCCCTTATCACACCAGAAGAACATTCATTGCCCAGGGGTAGTGTGTCATCCCCCTATCACCCCGGAAGAACATTCTTTGCCCAGGGGTAGCATGTCACCCCCTTATCACACCGGAAGAACATTCTTTGCCCGGGGGTAGTGTGTCATCCCCCTATCACCCCGGAAGAACATTCTTTGCCCAGGGGTAGCATGTCACCCCCTTATCACACCGGAAGAACATTCATTGCCCAGGGGTAGCGTGTCATCCCCCTATCACCCTGGAAGAACATTCATTGCCCAGGGGTAGCATGTCACCCCCCTATCACCCCGGAAGAACATTCATTGCCCAGGGGTAGCATGTCATCCCCCTATCGCCCCGGAAGAACATTCATTGCTCAGGGGTAGCATGTCATCTCCTTATCACCCCAGAAGAACATTCATTGCCCAGGGGTAGTCTACCATCCCCTATCACCCCGGAAGAACATTCATTGCCCAGGGGTAGCATGTCATCCCCCTATCACCCCGGAAGAACATTCATTGCCCAGGGGTAGCGTGTCATCCCCCTATCACCCCGGAAGAACATTCATTGCCCAGGGGTAGTCTACCATCCCCCTATCACCCCGAAAAAACATTCATTGCCCAGGGGTAGCATGTCATCCCCCTATCACCCCGGAGGAACATTCATTGCCCAGGGGTAGCGTGTCATCCCCCTATCACCCCAGAAGAACATTCATTGCCCAGGGGTAGCGTGTCATCCCCCTATCACCCCAGGAGAAAATTCATTGCCCAGCAGTAGTCTACCATCCCCTATCACCCCGGAAGAACATTCATTGCCCAGGGGTAACGTGCCACCCCCTATCACCCCGGAAGAGCATTCATTGCCCAGGGGTAGCATGTCATCCCCCTATCGCCCCGGAAGAACATTCATTGCCCAGGAGTAGTCTACCATCCCCTATCACTCCGGAAGAACATTCATTGCCCAGGGGTAACGTGTCACCCCCCTATCACCCCGGAAGCACATTCATTGCCCAGGGGTAGCATGTCACCCCCCTATCACCCCGGAAGAACATTCATTGCCCAGGGGTAGCATGTCACCCCCCTATCACCCCGGAAGAACATTCATTGCCCAGGGCTAGCATGTCACCCCCCTATCACCCCGGAAGAACATTCATTGCCCAGGGGTAGCATGTCATCCCCCTATCACCCCGGAAGCACATTCATTGCCTAGGGGTAGTCTACCATCCCCTATCACCCCAGAAGAACATTCATTGCCCAGGGGTAGCATGTCATCCCCCTATCGCCCCGGAAGAACATTCATTGCCCAGGGGTAGTCTACCATCCCCCTATCACCCCGGAAGAACATTCATTGCCCAGGGGTAGCGTGTCATCCCCCTATCACCCCGGAAGAACATTCATTGCCCAGGGGTAGTCTACCATCCCCTATCACCCCAGAAGAACATTCATTGCCCAGGGGTAGCATGTCATCCCCCTATCACCCCGGAAGAACATTCATTGCCCAGCAGTATTCTACCATCCCCTATCACCCCGGAAGAACATTCATTGCCCAGGGGTAGCGTGTCATCCTCCTATCACCCCGGAAGAACATTCATTGCCCAGCAGTATTCTACCATCCCCTATCACCCCGGAAGAACATTCATTGCCCAGGGGTAACGTGCCACCCCCCTATCGCCCAGAAGAACATTCATTGCCCAGGGGTAGTCTACCATCCCCTATCACCCCAGAAGAACATTCATTTCCCAGGGGTAACATGTCATCCCCCTATCACCCCGGAAGAACATTCATTGCCCAGGGGTAACGTGTCACCCCCCTATCACCCCGGAAGAACATTCATTGCCCAGGAGTAGCATGTCACCCCCCTATCACCCCGGAAGAACATTCATTGCCCAGGGGTAGCATGTCATCCCCCTATCACCCCGGAAGCACATTCATTGCCCAGGGGTAGCATGTCATCCCCCTATCGCCCCGGAAGAACATTCATTGCCCAGGGGTAGCATGTCATCTCCTTATCATCCCGGAAGAACATTCATTGCCCAGGGGTAGTCTACCATCCCCTATCACCCCGGAAGAACATTCATTGCCCAGGGGTAGCATGTCATCCCCCTATCACCCCGGAAGAACATTCATTGCCCAGGGGTAGCGTGTCATCCCCCTATCGCCCCGGAAGAACATTCATTGCCCAGGGGTAGCGTGTCATCCCCCTATCGCCCCGGAAGAACATTCATTGCCCAGGGGTAGCGTGTCATCTCCCTATCGCCCCGGAAGAACATTCATTTCCCTGGGGTAGTCTACCATCTCCTTATCACCCCGGAAGAACATTCATTTCCCTGGGGTAGTCTACCATCCCCTATCACCCCGGAAGAACATTCATTGCCCAGGGGTAGCGTGTCATCTCCTTATCACCCCGGAAGATCATTCATTGCCCAGGGGTAGCGTGTCATCCCCCTATCACCCCGGAAGAACATTCATTGCCCAGGAGTAGTCTACCATCCCCTATCACCCCGGAAGAACATTCATTGCCCAGGGGTAGCATGTCATCTCCCTATCACCCCAGAAGAACATTCATTGCCCAGGGGTAGCATGTCATCTCCCTATCACCCCAGAAGAACATTCATTGTCCAGGGGTAGCGTGTCATCCCCCTATCACCCCAGAAGAACATTCTTTGCCCAGGGGTAGGGTGTCATCCCCCTATCACCCCAGAAGAACATTCATTGCCCAGGGGTAGCATGTCATCCCCCTATCACCCCAGAAGAACATTCTTTGCCCAGGGGTAACGTGTCACCCCCCTATCACCCCGGAAGAACATTCATTGCCCAGGAGTAGCATGTCACCCCCCTATCACCCCGGAAGAACATTCATTGCCCAGGGGTAGCATGTCATCCCCCTATCACCCCGGAAGCACATTCATTGCCCAGGGGTAGCATGTCATCCCCCTATCGCCCCGGAAGAACATTCATTGCCCAGGGGTAGCATGTCATCTCCTTATCATCCCGGAAGAACATTCATTGCCCAGGGGTAGTCTACCATCCCCTATCACCCCGGAAGAACATTCATTGCCCAGGGGTAGCATGTCATCCCCCTATCACCCCGGAAGAACATTCATTGCCCAGGGGTAGCGTGTCATCCCCCTATCACCCCGGAAGAACATTCTTTGCCCAGGGGTAGCATGTCATCCCCCTATCGCCCCGGAAGAACATTCATTGCCCAGGAGTAGTCTACCATCCCCTATCACTCCGGAAGAACATTCATTGCCCAGGGGTAGCATGTCTTCTCCCTATCACCCCAGAAGAACATTCATTGCCCAGGGGTAGCATGTCATCTCCCTATCACCCCAGAAGAACATTCATTGTCCAGGGGTAGCATGTCATCCCCCTATCACCCCAGAAGAACATTCTTTGCCCAGGGGTAGCGTGTCATCCCCCTATCACCCCAGAAGAACATTCATTGTCCAGGGGTAGCATGTCATCCCCCTATCACCCCAGAAGAACATTCTTTGCCCAGGGGTAGCGTGTCATCCCCCTATCACCCCAGAAGAACATTCATTGCCCAGGGGTAGCGTGTCATCCCCCTATCACCCCAGAAGAACATTCTTTGCCCAGGGGTAGCATATCATCCCCCATCACCTCAGAAGAACATTCATTGCCCAAGGGGTAGCATGTCATCCCCCTATCACCCCATGAGGACATTCGTTGCCCACCACTTGCAGGGCTTGTGTGCCCACCTGTGTGGAGGTATGACAGCTTTGAGTCTGGGCCCTGCTTTGTTTTAGGAGCCCATTTAATGATAGCTATGGAGGCCGCCATTGCTGAACTCTCCTTCTACGAATGCTGCTTCCCCGGCTGTCATGCTGATGAGTTGAGGTAAAGAATCCTGACACTCATTTTGAAGCAAATGTAGTCTGAGGCTAGAGTTGCCACCTCATCCCTTTAAACCCGAACACATATGAATTGCACAGGTTCTGAGGCTAATTTAATGCAGATAAGGCACCAAGTGAGTTTAATTACCACCTTAATCAGCCACAGAACCTGTGTAATGTGTTCAGGTTTGAGGTGATGAGGTGGTGACCATATCTGAGACTAATAAATGCAAAAGTCAGACAGCCAGGCAATCAGCATTTTCCCCAGGAGGCCAACAGTGGCAGTGCCCTTACTTCCCTGGTGACAGTGGCACGCTAATTGTGGATCACAGGTCTCTTCTCCAATATATTCTTGGTGTCATTCGTCTCTACTCCTATATATTCTTGGTGTCATTCGTCTCTACTCCTGTATATTATTGGTGTTATTCGTCTCTACTCCTATATATTATTGGTGTCATTCGACTCTACTCCTGTATATTCTTGGTGTCATTCGTCTCTACTCCTATATATTATTGGTGTCATTAGTCTCTACTCCTATATATTCTTGGTGTCATTCGTCTCTATTATTGGTGTCATTCGTCTCTACTCCTATATATTATTGGTGTCATTCGTCTCTACTCATATATATTATTGGTGTCATTCGTCTCTACTTCTATATATTATTGGTGTCAATCGTCTCTACTCCTATATAATATTGGTGTCATTCGTCTCTACTTCTATATATTCTTGGTGTCATTCGTCTCTACTCCTATATATTATTTGGTGTCATTTGACTCTACTTCTATATATTATTGGTGTCATTCATCTCTACTCCTATATAATATTGGCACCATGGCATAGAATTTTGGTAGCACAGGTCTCTTCTCCAAAAGTGTATTGGTGTCCCAAATGTCTTCTCTAAAAATATTATTGGCACCATGGGTCTCTTCTCTAAAAGATTATTGGCTCCATGGGTCTCTTCTCTAAAATATTATTGGCGCCACGGGACTCCTGATTCTAGGATGGATCCTTACCCTCTTTAAGGCCATGGCATGGCATCTGCTCAGCTACAGATCATACCATTGCTTTTTGCCCTCTTAGTTCTTAGATCTTCCCTAAAGGCCACCAGCTGAGACTTTCTGGAAGTGAGCCTCTGTGCCGCCCCAAGCTGTTTGAAAGCCTAGCACCTCTGCCTTTTTGGCTAGGATAACCTCAAGTGACACTTTAACCGACCCAAGACTACGTTTTGTGGCTTCTTCTTTATCACATATAGGGGTCTTACAAGCAAAACATTGGAGGTTTGCTAACCCTTTGGACATTTTCCTAATTGCATGTCATACATTTATTTTGTTCCTTGCATCCTTCTCACCTACAGGTCTCCATCATGTATACCCTGCTGTCTGGCCTGTATAAGTACGTGTTTCAGAAGGAAGAATATTGCGTCCTGATCCTGGGCCTGGACAATGCTGGCAAGACAGTAAGTATTGTGGAAGTAGTTCTCAGGGCAGTAGGCGGGACAGAGCCCAGCTAAGCCACTTTACGGCTGAATACGTGGGGGGGGGAGGGGTGGTACCTCACATCCACTAAGCTATTCCCACGAGATAACGTAAACTACTCCACTAATAAGCCATAATTAACCACTTTAAGTGTATTTTTTGCTAAACAATTACTTATAGCCGCCAAGCATAATAACTTTTTTTTTAGCAGAGACCCTACGGAGAAAATGGTGTTTTTTGCAATTTTTTTATGTCACATGGTATTTGTGCAGAGGTTTTGCCAACGCAATTTTTTTTTGGAAAAAATACACTTTAATGAATTAAAAAACAAAATATACCCCAATTTTTCAAATAAAATGTGAAAGGTGATGTTACGCCGACTAAATATTTATCTAACATGTCACGCTCCGCTGATCCCCGCTGAGCAGGCGGATGACAGGTTCAGAGCGGACACGGACACAGACCGCTCTCGTCTATGGTGAAATCGGTGGAAACGGACCGCCTGTTTTTTTTGTTTTTTCTTTCAAATATTTTATTTCACCCACAAAAAGCGAGTTCAGGGTCTCACAACAACCTTGTGTACCCTTTAACATTTCAGATCGCCTGTTCTTTTTCATCCGATCCGCCAGAGAGATGTAAAATAGGACCACTATCCGTCTGGATTTTGCAGGCAGGATGGGATAGCGGCAGATGTCAGCTGACATCCGCCGCTGCATAGGGATGAATGGAGGGTCCGATCAGATCAGCCTGAAAAACTGACAGTCGGACCTGATTGGACAGCCCGTGTGAAAGGGCCCTTATTGCCATTACAAGGAATGTAAACATCCCTTGTAATAGAAATAAGGATGACGGGTCCTCTTTTCGGAGAGATCTGGGGTCAAAAAAGACCCCACATCCCTCTACCTGAAGGTCTCGTGCACTCTGCAGCTCAAAGGAGCTCAAAGAAGCGGCTCCTACAGGCTTTTGAGCTCTTATTTTTTTTCCGCCTGGAAACTCCCCTCCATGTTACCCAATGTGTCCATGCACACTATGGCTTTCACAGGCAGAACCCCCCCCCCCCCCACCACCACCACCAAACTTGTGTTTTTGAGAGGAACTAGTGCCACAAAAAGCTCAAAAAACTTGTGAAAACACGCAAAAACGTTTGTTTCAGCTTTTTTGTTTATACAGTGGTTAAAAAAATACTATCTTGGAGCGTTTGTGAAAAAAAACAAAAAAAAAAACACTTATGCTCAAAAGAGCTCAATAAAAAAGACAAGAAAGAGCACAAAAAATAACAATCTTCTACGAGCTTATAGGCAGAAACGAAAGCTTAAAAGCCTGTAAAAAGCAGCTTTTTTTTGAGCTGCAGTGTGCATGAGCCCTTAAAAGCAACAGATCAAAAAAAAAGATTTTTGATCTTTTGTTTTAAAAAAAAAAAATGTTTACTTCCAGCCTAGACTGGAAGTGACGTCATGACGTGTCTCCAGTCCTCCAAGGCCATAGAGGCAATCGGACATGATCTAGTCTCTCTTTGTCTCTGTGGCCAGCCGGTGTTTCATCAAATTTGGCTACCCATCAGAATTTGTAACGGAAGTGACGTTCCGTCGCCCGCCATCTTGCTACACCCCGCACTCCTCAACAGTAAGGATACACAGAGAAGGGGGCAAGCGGACATCCTGTTACACCCACCGGAGTTTTGCATTTCACACTTATTTTTAACAGTAAACGGAGCTTATATGGTGAAATACAGTATTTAGAAATCTATTGGACTGTTTACATGTTGAATTACAAAAGCAGCGGTGTTCTGTCAGATTAGCAAACCTGTGAGATCAGCAGGTTTGCCGCTGCTTTTAAAATTCAACATCTAAACAGTCCGTCAGATTAATAAATACTGTATTTCACCTTATGAGCTCCGTTTACTGTTAAAAATAGGTGTGAAATGCAAAACTCCGGTGGGTGTAACAAGATGTCCGCTTGCCCCCTTCTCAGTGTATCCTTACTATGGAGGAGTGCGGGGTGTAGCAAGATAGCGGCGACGGAACGT
This sequence comes from Lithobates septentrionalis, assembly GCA_037952835.1. Lineage (NCBI taxonomy): Eukaryota > Metazoa > Chordata > Amphibia > Anura > Ranidae > Lithobates > Lithobates septentrionalis. The sequence continues at coordinate 537,665 of JBBDGP010003295.1, read as the reverse complement.
CACTTCCGTTACATATTCTGATGGGTCGCCTAATATGACGAAACTCCGGCCAGACCATCGGATCAATTCTCGGGATCGCCGGTGAAAATCCTGAAAGCCTGAGAAACACCAGCACCGAAGTCCCCTTCCGCCGCTTCTGAAAGTGGTCCAGTGGCTTGTGAGTCGCTTGGACTGCTTTTACAAGAAAGCCAGCTAAAAAAAAAAATATCGAGGTTGCGGCCGATGGCTATAGCCATAACCCCAGTAAACCACTTGCAGATCGCAACGTATATATACGTATTGTGGTCAGCAATGGGATACTAGTATTGTATATAACACCAGCATTTTTAGGGCACAATGCCCCCTTTTTTTTTTTTTTTTTTTTTTTTTTTAACAAGTTCACAAGTAGAAACAAGCTTGTCACCTGTCTAAAGAAGCCCCCTGTCACCTATGTGGAAGTCTGAGACACCACCATCAACATGGCTTGCAAGAGTGATCCTACTGCAGTCCAAAGGGGTACCAGAACTGTTGGCTCAGTACTAGGGGGCATATCCAGCTGTGCCAGTAAGCGCTTTTTTCTCTTTTCTTCATTTTCTTTTTAGACTTATCTGGAACAAACCAAAATCAGATTCAACAAAAACTACAAAGGAATGAACCTTGCCAAAATCACCACCACGGTTGGTCTGAACAGTGAGTATTTTATGGAAACAGATCACAGAGTGCTGGTCACTATTCAGGGCATCATGAAAGAATCTCTTAAAAGACCTTCCCACCCCCTCCCCACCCCCCCCCCCCCCCCCCGACACTCACTGTACCTAAACTTGGAAATACCAGGTGCTTTTAATAGGGGGCAGCAGGTGCCTTCCTTCATTGGCTCCCAAGGACGCAGTGCTCAGGCCTTCAGTGACCAATCCTTGGGCTTGAAGTTTTTCACAAGAGGAAGTGGTTCAGTATCTAGCCTGCTCAGTGCGTCCATGTGAGAGCTGACAGACTCATTGACTGACTATTTATACACAGACACTAATTGCAAATGAAAAAGCCACAGATATTGGAAATTAACCCTTAATTGCCATTTTAACCTGTGTGTGTCACTTTGTGTGTCTTTACCAAGGCCAAACATTCCAGGGGACGGAAACTGGTGATCAGTCCATTTGGGGCGATTTCTATTATTATGATTTAAAAGAGGAGCCAAACAACTATGTGATAATAAATGACTTCATATCATCACTATGCTTAAATAAAAGACAGTTTTTTTGGCTGATCAGTCATATTTTCAATATCAATGCCAAAATTTCATAATTTTTGCCAGAAGATGCAAACTTTTGAGCACAACTGCCAGTTTAATTATTCTATTTGTCCCTCTATTCTATTAGTTTATCTATCAAAAACGTAAAAAAAACCCCACAAGGCTGGAGTTTGGCTTGAAATAAAATATTTGCCTACCGTATAAACTGCAGATGCTTTTTAAATGCTGTTCATAGATTCAGGCTATTCTATTCTCTCTGTTCTAGTCGGGACAATCGATGTGGGAAAAGCCAGGCTTATGTTCTGGGATCTCGGAGGACAGGATGAGCTGCAGTCTCTATGGGATAAGGTGAGTCCTCAGATCAGGGACTTGTTGTCCAGCATCACTTTAGAACTCCATATATATTCCGTTACAATCGGTATTTATCCATGCTACTACAGGAATACCTTTTCTTGTTGCTGATATTGACTGATCAGATTGGCAGTAGAGGGGAGTTGAAGTCCAACATTTAGCAAATCTCTCGGTTCACAGGAGGTTGTTGTCCCTGTACAATGTCCTTTCTTTGGAACCAAAGGACATGCCTTGCCTACATCAGCATCTGTGTTAAGCCTTTATTCGCTTTTTTTCCTGGAAGATCAGATCAGGGGCGTCCACATGCGGACCAATTTTCTATTATTGATGCAGTGATTTGCTTTAAAGGATATGTAAACGTTCCTTTTTTTTTTTTTTTTATTATTATTATATATATTTCTCCAAGCGTCTTCCAGGACAGCCCATGAGACCTTGGGCTCCTCCTACCAGGACAGGAAACACGTCACCCCCACCAGATAAAAGGGCGGTCCTCCAGGCCCATGTCAGTTATTTGTGTTTCCTCCGGACGGGGGGTAACATGTTCATGGAACCTGCTCCCATAGGCCTTATAAGCAGGGGCTTTGTATGGCTTTTTTCTGGGGCATATCACTTACCTCTTCCTCTGCCAGAAGCAGCACACCGCTGGGGAGGTTGGCTGTGCTGCTGTTCCCTGTCCTCAGTGCCTGGAGAGGGCCAGGACCGGTATGAGGTCGTGCCCCTAGCGCAGTGCATTGCACTCTAGCTCAGCTGAGCTTCGGTTGTCCTTCCCTGCCGACAGCGTGGCTGATCTGAGCAGGGAATGGAGGAAGCCGCAGCGCTCGAGGGGGCGGAGCTATTGCGCTCCAAGCTGGCCCACAGGAAGTGCCTGGAGAGGGTTACTTCCGGGGCATATGACATCATCATCGGGCGCCGGAGACGAGGTTCCAGTCTTCACAAACGGTGCGAACAGAGAACGCTGACTGCTGGTGTTTCTTGGTGTTAAGCAGCCAGGCTGTGGATGACCAAGAGGGGCAGAATGGATCCTCCTGCAGTACCTGCACAGGCAGCGGATGCAGTTCCCAACACCAGCACCTCACAGGTAAGCCTGGGGTGTTCTGTCACCACCTTGCTATCCCTGTGAGTGTTCCCTCCCCCTCCCCCCTCTGTAGTAGTGGGTGTAAAGGGGACACATTTCCTCCCTCCTGCACGTGGTGTTACGGAGTGATTGTGTGGCTTTAATTACATTGTGGGTCATTTATTTTGTCTTGCAGACCAAGACTCAGGACAAGGTCCAAGCGCAGCCACTTAAAAGGAAATGTGCGGTTTGCGCAAACAAATTGAGCTCCTCATGGAGCAAAGCAGTTTGTCGCACCTGTATAGATGGCCTAGTAAAGGATGACCCGGTTGCCTCTTGCCAGAAGATGCTTACTTCTGTTAGGGATGAGCTTGCGTCCACCTTCAGTTCCTTTAGAACGCTTATTGACAAGCTCCAGACTCCAGCAGAGAGTCCGTCTTCACTGAAGGCGTCAGTAAGCACTCCGCAGCAGGCAGAGAGTGAGGACTCTGAGGCTGAGGTCAGATCTACCCGTTCTTCTCTGGAAGAATCAGGGTCAGATACAGAGCCCAGAGATAGAGAATCCACTCGAGGCTCAAGATTTAAGTTATCTGTTGAGGATGTAGATGACTTATTAAAGGCTATCTATACCAGGGCTCGACAAAACCCGGGCGCCAGGTCGCATTTGCGACTAGAATTAGCGACCTGGCGCCTGGGGCAGCACAGCTGGGGGTGTCCTGTCTCTGTGCGGACATAGACCCCCCCCCCCGTGCGATCGCGTCGGGCCGCGCCGGCCGGTAATTGAGGCCCCGGCTTTGCGGCCTTCTTCGGTAGTTCTGGAGTCCTTCTGAAATCTGGCGCCATCTTGTGGTGGCCGTTGGTATTGCAACCAGCAATGCTAATGCAATGCTAATGCGAAATACCTGCCTGTTTTCACTGCCCATCTCCTTCCCAAAGTGGAGAAGAGAAGGAAGTGAATGTGGGGATAGCCTTTTTTTTTTTTTTTCGTAATAGATTTTATTTATTTATATTTATATAAAAACTGTTTATTTATTTTTTTCCTAATTAAAATTAATTTATTTGTTATCTCCCTGCTTGGCCCCTTTCACACGGGCTGTCTGATCAGGTTCGCCTGTCTGTTTTTCAGGCGGACCTGATCGGACCCTTAGAGCCCTTTCACACCGAGCCGCGGGGGGCGTTGGCGGTAAAGCGGCGCTATTTTTAGCGCTGCTTTACCGTAGTTTTAGTGACGCTATTCGGGCCTCTAGCGGGGCGGTCTTTTTCTGTGTAAATTTAAGATTAGTTATTTTTTATATTGAAAATAAAGCTTTGTCGGTCGTTTAAAAAAACCTGGCTCCTAACTTTTTTAGCTGGCTCCTAGATTCCAAGCAAATTTGTCAAGCCCTGATCTATACTACCCTTGAATTAAAAGAGGAAGAGGTTCAGTTATCCAAACATGATCTTATGTATAAAGGATTGCATAAGAGAAAATCAAGAGTGTTTCCAGTTCATAGTTCTTTGGTTGATACTATTAAACTGGAATAGGATAATCCTGAGAGAAAACCATTCTTCTCTAGTAACCTAAAAAGGAGGTCTCCTTTTGATGAGGACACTGCGCAGCCATGGAATAAGAATCCCAAGTTAGACGCACCTCTTTCAAAGGTTTCAAAAAACTCGGACCTGGCGTTTGATGATATGGGTACGCTTAAGGATCCGATGGACAAGAGGGGGGATATCCTTCTCCACAGAGCCTGGGACTCAGCAGTTGGAAACCTGAAACCAGCTCTGGCTTCCACTTGTGTGGCCAGAAATCTGGAGGTTTGGTTGACTCAGATTCAGTCACATCTGTCAGCAGGTACCTCCAGAGAGCAAATTTTAAAGTCTTTCCCTCTCCTATTTCAGGCAGTGGGTTTTTTGGCAGATTCTTCCGCTGAGTCGGTAAGAATGTCAGCCAGGACTTCGGCTCTAGTGAACTCGGCCAGGAGAAGCCTTTGGCTTAAGACCTGGTCAAGGGACTCGGCCTCCAAGTTGCGCCTTTGTGGCCTTCCTTTAACTGGCGATCATTTATTTGGCCCAGGTCTACAGGAGGCACTGGAACGCACGGCTGATAAGAAAAAGGCGTTTCCAGAGAAAAAGAGTTCAGACAGCCAGAAATTTTTTTCGTGGCCAAAGCAGGCAACAGAGTCCTATAGAAAAGGACAGCAGGCCGAAAAAGCATTGGACTGGGCACAAAGGCAGAGGCAAAGGGGGAGTGCTGTTTAACCCTCCTCAACAGCCCGCCAAGCCGCAGTGACTTGTGTTCCCCGGTGGGAGGGAGATTGAGGGCCTTCATCCCACAGTTGGCAGCAGTCACTCTGAGCCCCTTCGTCCTGGACCTAGTGACCAACGGGTACAGGCTGGAGTTTGTTCACCAACCACCAGAACGTTTGTTGGTCACATTTCCTCCACAAGATCGGGAGAAAGCGAGGGCTCTGGGTCTCCAGATCGGAGACTTATTAGATCAAAAAGTCCTGATTCCTGTTCCTCGATCGGAGCAGGGCAAGGGATTCTATTCCCATGTATTTGTGGTCAGAAAGCCGGCAGGAAAGTTTCGACTTATCCTGAATCTCCGGACCTTAAACAAGTCCATCAGATACAAGCATTTCCATATGGAGACGGTTTTTACAATCAAACGCCTACTATACCCAAACTGCTTTATGGCCACGTTGGACTTAAGGGATGCTTATCTTCACATCCCTATGCATCCAGCCTTTCAAAAGTTTTTGAGATTGGCAGTGAAGACGGGTATGGGGACCCGACATTTTCAATTTCAGGCCCTCCCCTTCGGTCTTTCCTCAGCTTCAGCTTTGCAGACCAACCAGTCGGTCTCTCTGAGACAGGTGTCGAGGGCAGTGGGTCTTATGACCTCATGTTTTCCCGCAGTACCATGGGCGAGACTCCGTCAGCGTCCGTTACAAAGGTTTCTTTAAGAAACTGGGACGGGGACGTAAGGTCCCTGGAGTCAAGGATCTGGCTTCCCGACAGGATAAAAAGAAGCCTGTGGTGGTGGAGAGCTGGTCAGCACCTAGCAGGAGGTCTCCCATGGTCCTTTTCCATTTCCCGAAGGATTACCACGGATGCGAGTTCCTGGGGATGGGGGGCCCACCTCAGCAATGCAGTAGCACAAGGAGAGTGGTCCCCAGAGGAGGCAAGGGCCTCATCCAATCAAAGAGAGCTGTTTGCAGTCCAGAGAGCCCTCCAGTCTTTTCAGATGTTGATCAGGGGTCACAACCCCCAAATCCTGTCAGACAATATAGCGACAGTCGCGTATATCAACAAGCAGGGAGGCACGAGAAGCCGGAGGCTTCAGTCCATTGCCCAGGAGATCCTTTCATGGGCAGAGGGGAATCTAGCCTCTATTTCTGCTGTACACCTGAAGGGGACAAACAATTGCCTGGCAGATTATCTCAGCCATCACAGGATAGACCGAGACAACTGGTCCCTTCATCCCGAAGTCTTTGCATTCTTTTCCATGAACCCGGCAGACCAAGCCTTGGGGATCGATGCTCTGGCAAACCCGTGGCCTCCAGGCCTATGTTATGCCTTTCCGCCAATCAGGCTGATTCCAGAAGTCCTCCGGAAGTTTCGGCTGGAAGAGACAGATCTGATTCTAATTGCCCCGTTTTGGCCCAAGAGGCCATGGTTTTCCCTGCTACAGTCTCTGGTTTCAGAGCCTCCATGGTGTCTTCCGAAAAGGGAAGACCTATTATTGCAGGGTCCAGTATCACACCCTCAGGTGGTTTCCTTAAACTTGACGGCCTGGTATCTGAAGAAAAGATACTAAGTGCCCAAGGGTTCACTGACAAAGTAGTCAGGACTCTCGTTAATTGCAGGAAGCCAGTTACTAGAGCCATATATTCCAAAGTTTGGAAAAGGTTTAACTCATGGTTATCTGAAAATGATAGATTAACTCATGATATTCCGTCTATTTTGGAATTTTTCCAAGAGGGTGTCGACAAAGGTCTTTCCGTTAGTACCTTAAAGGTACAGGCGGCAGCTATTAGTGTGTTCCTCCAGTTAACTCTCCTGGAAAATCCCACTATAGCCAGATTTTTCAAATCTATCTCTAGGGCCAGACCAGTAGTAGTGAGAAATTGTCCAACGTGGGATCTGTCCCTAGTACTTCAAACTCTGGTAGAATTTCCGTTTGAACCTCTGGAAAGTATGTCAGTTAAGTTACTTACATTAAAAACTGTGTTCCTTATAGCTGTTACCTCAGCTCGTAGGGTAAGTGAGTTGCAGGCCCTATCAGTAAGGGAGCCCTTCCTCACGATTTTTGAGGATCGAGTTGTGTTACGAACCGATCCAGGTTTTTTGCCCAAGATGGCAAGTACATTCCACCGATCTCAGAACATTGTATTGCCAACCTTTTGTAGTTCGCCACAGGGCGACTTAGAAAGAAAATTTAGTTTTCTAGATGTAAGAAGGATTCTCTTGGTCTATCTTGAGGTCACGAAGACCTTTAGGAAAACTGATGCCTTGTTTGTCATCTTTTCTGGAGTTCACAAGGGGAATAGTGCATCTAAAGCCACATTGGCTCGATGGATAAAGCAAGCCATCTTGGAAGCTTACAAAATTAGGGAGGTCCCTACACCTTTTGTTACTGCGCACTCAACTAGAGCCTTGTCTACGTCTCGGGCTGAGAGGGCTGGTGCCTCACAGGAACAAATTTGCAGGGCTGCCACTTGGTCCAGTTACTCGACCTTCATTAAACATTATCGCCTGGATCTCCTATCAGCTCAGGAGCAGGCGTTTGGTCGTAAGGTGCTTCAGGCAGTTGTCCCTCCCTAGACTGGTAAGTTCTGGCTCATCGTCTCATGGGCTGTCCTGGAAGACGCTTGGAGAAAAGCTGAGTTAGACTTACCGGTAACTCCTTTTCTGAGAGTCTTCCAGGACAGCCGGATTCCCACCCGGTATTGTCTGAAGTTATGTGTATTATGCATATGTTTTGCAGGGTCCTACGGTTCTTGAGAATACTGACATGGGCCTGGAGGACCGCCCTTTTATCTGGTGGGGGTGACGTGTTTCCTGTCCTGGTAGGAGGAGCCCAAGGTCTCATGGGCTGTCCTGGAAGACTCTCAGAAAAGGAGTTACCGGTAAGTCTAACTCGGCTTTTTTTTTAAAACAAACATGCCCGTACTTACCTCCTCTGTGCAGTTGGTTTTGCACAGAGTGGCCCCGATGCTCCTCTTCTGGGGTCCCTCAGCGGCGCTCCTCCTCTTCTCGAGTGCCCCGTTATAGAATCCCTCTCCCCCGGGGCACCCGTGCAGGCGCGCTCCCATGTCCTGCTGTGTCCATTGACACAGACAGCAGGACTCGGCTCCACCCCCTGGCTCCCACGTCATTGGATTTGATTGACAGCAGCGGGAGCCAATGGCTGCGCTGCTATCAAGCTATCCAATCAGGACCCGAGACACCGGCTGGAGCGGGTGTGCTCATCCCCGGCGCAGAAACGGGCAGAATCGGGCTCAGGTAAGTAAAAGGGGGGGGGCTCTGGGGCACTACAAGAGGTTTTTCACCTCACTGCATAGAATACAGTGAGATGAAAAACCGAGAGGGTTTACAACCCCTCTAAAGGAGAAATACATCCAAAGCTTGTTTTGGCTGTATTTCTGTGGATCACAGGAGTGTGGTTCGCTCTGCACTCCTGTGAGCCATTTTCAGCAGACACAGGCTGAAGCCTGCTGTCAGCTGACGTCACAGAGCCGGTCCCGGCTCAGGCAAGATTGCAACAATGAATTTGGGATCCGCCCACATGCCTGGACCGGCACCCGGCTCAGCCTCCCAGCGAGACGCTAAGAGCCTGAACCGGCTACTTCCACCCCCTCCACAGCTCAGCGCTCCAATGAAGGGGGGCAGAGCAGAGAGCGGTGACTGAATATCACCAGCTCTCTGCTCGGGGAGCTGTGAGAACCGAGCGTTCGGCGGTGTTTGATTGCTCAGTACTCAGTGTTAGAGCCGGCTGGACCGATGCAGCATCCACCTTGGGAAGTATGATTTATACTTCTCTTTTAAGCCTAGATTTGCCGACCCATTGTGGGAAGGAGAAGTACAACAAGTTTGTGGACACCTCTCCATCACACCTACTTATATGGCCTAAAGTCTATGGCTACCCCTCCCAAATTATTGAGTTTAGGTGTATTTAGTAAAAGGTTATGTTAAACCCCACTCTGGGCTGCTTCTAAATGAACCCGTGTTGTGTGGGGATGGCTGATTTGACATTCTGGTCTTCGGTGTGGAATAGGTGTGAGCTGCGTCTGTTTATGTTACTTTTTGTCCTGACCATAGTTTGCTCTCTCAGTATTATGCAGAATCCCACGGAGTGATCTACGTCATTGATTCTACGGATGAGGCACGACTGTCTGAGTCAAAGCGAGCTTTTGGTAAGCTAAAAGAGTATGTGACGTCCAAAATTTTAGATTTATGGAATACCTGTACTCTTTTCAACCCAATGCAAATGTTAGTCTTTTTACCCACTTACCTTTTGGTGCTTTATGCTGGATTAATATACTTACAAGCCCAGCGGATCCAACGCTGTCCTATGCTCTTGCACCACTCACCTCTACAGGTCCTGTCTCATATGGTGGCCATCTTCCTTTTTACATCACCAGGAGCCAGCTGTCTGTTCCTGCTTTATGCAGCCAACCCCCCACCCCCCCTCCCCCCACACATGCATAGAGATCCGGCGTTTTTTGTCCGTTTACGTATTGTTGCGTGAAACATTCATATCTAGGTTAGAATAGAGGCTGGATTCGCACCAAAAACAAAAAACTTTTTCTTTTTCTTTTGGATAGAGTAAGGCGGGTTTATTACCCCTTTTGGTTTTTCATCTGTGTGTCCCCCTGGGTAAATTTCCCTTCATTTCCTTTCCCATAGCCAAAACAGGAAGTGAGAGGAAATCCAAAGTGACCCAAGTCGCCAGAACTAGTTTGTCCCCCCTCTATTCCTGTTCTGATGACAACCCAAAATTTGGGAGTTTCTTTCACTTCCACACTCCTCTGAAAATAGTTACCAGGACAAGTTAAAAGGATGAATCTCCCTAACGGGGGCAAGACAGTGATAAAAACCTGACAGGTGTTCTAATCCCTCTTCTCACTATCCAAAAAAAACAAAAACGATTTGCCTTTAACTATTCTTTAACCACTTGCTGACCAGCTACGTACCTTGCTAGACTTCGAGTGGTTATACCGGGATGTTGCCTTCAGCTGCAGCCATCGTCCTGGTACTGTTTTTAATTGGGGCGTACACACGGTCGGACTTTTCGTCTACAAAAGTCCGACAGCCTGTCCGACAGACTTTCGGCGGACTTTCGGCGGACTTGCGGCAGACTTGCGGCAGACTTTCTAACGAACGGACTTGCCTACACACGACCACACAAAAGTCCGACGGATTCGTACGTGATGACGTACACCGGACTAAAATAAGGAAGTTCATAGCCAGTAGCCAATAGCTGCCCTAGCGTGGGTTTTTGTCCATCGGACTAGCACACAGACGAGCGGATTTCGGGGTCCGTCGTAGTTACGACGTAAAGATTTGAAGCATGTTTCAAATCTAAAGTCCGTCGTATTTGAGGCTGAAAAAGTCCGCTGAAAGTCCGGAGAAGCCCACACACGATCGGATTACCAGCCAGCTTTAGTCCGTCGGCGTCCGTTGGACTTTTGTAGACGAAAAGTCCGACCGTGTGTACGCCCCATTAGAGTTGGCGGTAAAAGCAATCCTAGCGGCTAACTAGCTGCTGGGTTGCTTTTACAAGCAGCAGGAGGGGACGTTCCATACCACCCCACCCAACAAACCCTGCCCCCGCCCCCCTGGGACTTTCTCGGGCTCTCCTGTCCCACCAGGAGACCCCAGCAACTAGCCGGTGCTTCAGTCAGCTGATTGGAGAGCCATACAAAGACCGGATCGGCTTTGTTCATCTCTCGGCTATGGTAACCCAGGAGCGATAACCTGACATCACCACTTCTGGTTTACCCGGATGTCAATGCCGCCATTATCAAAAACATTCAAAAACCCAAATATTGGTGTGATCAAATACTTTTAAAAAGCGTAACATCTTCTTTTATAATTTAGAAAAAAATGGAATATATATATATATTTGCGTTAAAATTTAAAAAAGTGTAATTTGTAAACAAATAAAAAAAAAACACGCTGCGCAAATACCGTGTGACCTAAAAAATTGGAAAACCCACCATTTTATTCCCTTGGGCCTCTGCTTTGGTGGTTCTAATTTTCTAGGAAAAAAAACAGATTTTTACATGTAAGCAAAAGTGTCAGAAAAAGGCCTAGGGGAGGGTCAAGTGGTTAAGCAACAAAGCATGGCCAGCCTGTGATTAAGTTATCAAAGGAGCAGCAGAGTACCGAGTCATCTCTTTGCCTCCTGTCAGCATGCTTCCTGTTAACACATGTGCATGAAAGCACCTAGATTTACTCCTAGTGCTGCCTCATTCTCCCTCAGTCTAAATGCTCCTGAATTGTGGGTTACAAGCAGCTAATAGCAAGTGAAATTGCGCTTGTACTAGCTGAAGATATTTTCATGGATACACAACTACATCAACCAATATATTGTCATTTTTGCCTGAAGTTAAAGTGGAACTTCAGTCATTTTTTTTTCATCTTTCATCTATTAAATCTTCTGCCCTTGTTGTTGTTTTAACTTTGAATAATAAAACATATTTTTTTTTTCTGCCAGTAAATACCTTATACAGCCCACTTCCTGTTTCTTGTCTGGTCATTATCCTAGGCTTATGACATCCTGCACAGCTCTCTCTCTCTAACTCTCGTGAGAGTTTGCCAGGGAGGGAGGATGAGTCATAAGAGGGCCAATAAGAGCTGCAGGTGTAAATTCAGGAAATGAACAGGCAGCAACTTCAGCTGCCCACAGTTAAAATGGCTGCAGCCGGACTCCGTGGAGGGAGATTTCTGCAGCATATTTGGCAAGTACAGAATCACAGTATATATACATTTATATGCAAAGTGGTTGGAGGGAAGCTTTAGAATGGCAAAAATGTTTTTTATTAAAAATTATGTGAGCAGACTGCAGTTCCTCTTTAAGCTTTAAACTTAAGCAGTCATGAATAGGTTACTGTAGTGATCTAAGTGTTCAACCCTAATCTTTTTTTTATGTTTACACATGCTTACTTATGAAAGAGTTATTATACTTACACAGAAATACATTTATATCCACCCTTTTTAAAAGCTGCTTTTATAAAAAAAAATACAAGGTGAAGTCCTTGTGAACAAGGCTTTATTGTTTATCTGAAATTATGAAGAGGTCATTTTATTTGGCCCATTTAGAGACGGAGAGAGCGTAAAGATGTTCTTTTGCAATGTTGAGTTTTCCCTCCTAACATTCCTACTTTGTCACACAGAGAAAATAATCAGCAGTGATGCTTTGGAAGGAGTCCCCATCTTGGTGCTGGCGAACAAGCAGGATGTGGAGGTAAATAGGAAAAAAAGGGGTTTTAAACTATAGTCCGGCTGTCAGAAACTGCAAGCAGGCAGGCGCTTTATTGCAGAAGAGACCTGCAATGTTTCTTCTGCAATAAAAAAGCAATAAAAGAAACCTACCTGCCTGCTTGCACTCTGCTTAGGAATGTACACTGAGCGGCACAAGCGCTTCTCAGTTTGCATTCCAGCACAATGCCTGCGAGTGAAGACGGCCGAAGACCAACGCCCAGCAGTAGATGCCGGTGTAGAAAAAAATGGACCGTTGAAGGAAAGGTAAGTTTAGTTCCATTTTGAGAATTTTAGGTGGAACTTCAAGCAAAAAAACAGCAACACTCACACATATGTACACATCATAACAGAAAAATCAAAGTGTTGCGCTGTTACTCCATTATTGTATATATAGTGTGCACAAAAGTCCATCCATTGAAATACAGTAAAACCTTGGTTTGAGAGTAACTTGGTTTGAGAGCATTTGGCAAGACAAGTAAAAATGTTTAATAAATTTTGACTTGATATACAAGCGATGTCTTGATATACAAGTAGAGAAAATAATCAGCAGTGATGCTTTGGAAGGAGTCCCCATCTTGGTGCTGGCGAACAAGCAGGATGTGGAGGTAAATAGGAAAAAAAGGGGTTTTAAACTATAGTCCGGCTGTCAGAAACTGCAAGCAGGCAGGCGCTTTATTGCAGAAGAGACCTGCAATGTTTCTTCTGCAATAAAAAAGCAATAAAAGAAACCTACCTGCCTGCTTGCACTCTGCTTAGGAATGTACACTGAGCGGCACAAGCGCTTCTCAGTTTGCATTCCAGCACAATGCCTGCGAGTGAAGACGGCCGAAGACCAACGCCCAGCAGTAGATGCCGGTGTAGAAAAAAATGGACCGTTGAAGGAAAGGTAAGTTTAGTTCCATTTTGAGAATTTTAGGTGGAACTTCAAGCAAAAAAACAGCAACACTCACACATATGTACACATCATAACAGAAAAATCAAAGTGTTGCGCTGTTACTCCATTATTGTATATATAGTGTGCACAAAAGTCCATCCATTGAAATACAGTAAAACCTTGGTTTGAGAGTAACTTGGTTTGAGAGCATTTGGCAAGACAAGTAAAAATGTTTAATAAATTTTGACTTGATATACAAGCGATGTCTTGATATACAAGTAGCGTCATGTCACAACTGAGTATAAAAGAGAAGAGAGGCGCCTCTAAGTGTAGCAATACAGTTACATTTAATGAAGGTACAACATTTAGCAACATAGTTCTACACTTAGAGGCGCCTCTCTTCTCTTTTATACTCTGTAGCTCCTGCTGGATTTTGCTTCTAATCCCCTTGTGGAGGCTTCCATTTGTGGATGGACATTTTATGGTTACACAACCTATCACATTGCTATAATTTTTTTATCTGGACTATAAACTGAAGGACCTGAATGGTTGTGGAATGAATCATTTGAGTTTCCATTATTTCTTATGGGGAAATTCACTTTGATATACAAGTGCTTTGGATTACAAGCATGTTTCTGGAACGAATTATGCTCGCAATCCAAGGTTTTACTGTATAGTGAAAAGGGGGAAAAAAAGTCAAAAATTCCAACTAATGCCGCGTACACACGGTCGGACTTTTCGTCTACAAAAGTCAGACAGCCTGTCCGACAGACTTCCGGCAGACTTTCGGCGGACTTTCGAAGGACTTGCGGCGGACTTTCTAACGAACAGACTTGCCTACACACGATCACACAAAAGTCCATCGAATTCTTACGTGATGACGTACACCGGACTAAAATAAGGAAGTTCATAGCCAGTAGCCAATAGGTGCCCTAGCGTGGCTTTTTGTCCGTCGGACTAGCACACAGACGAGCGGATTTCGGGGTCCGTCGTAGTTACGAAGTAAAGATTTGAAGCATGTTTCAAATCTAAAGTACGTCGGATTTGAGGCTAAAAAAGTATGTTGAAAGTCCGGAGAAGCCCACACACGATCGGATTACCAGCCAGCTTTAGTACGTCAGCGTCCGTTGGACTTTTGTAGACGAAAAGTCCGACCGTGTGTACGCGGCATAAGAGTCCATATAGTGAAGTTAAATAAAAGTGTCAATCCAATATCAATCGGTGCTCCTCACAGGATAAGTATGGCAAATATATCTGCTTACCAGATACTAAGACCTTCCAAGGTCTATAAGCGCTTCAGTGAACATTCACCCCTCACTATGAGCTATCCAGCCAACTTAATTGTATTCTAGAAAGATATTCTTCACAGTGATTACCCTTCAAAGGAACTCCAGAGTCCGACCATCCAGGGGTACCGAAGCTGTAGTCAGTCCGTTCCTCTCCCCGAGACAGGATCCCCACTCCGCCACCGGACAACTAGAAAGTTTCCTGCAGGAGGCAGCGTGCTGTCACCGCCACTTCCGCCCTCCTGGAAGGGTGGAAGTGGTGGTGACAGCATGCTGCCTCCTGCGGGGAACTTTCTTTTTTAACAAGGAAAATGTGGGAAACTTTCTAGTTGTCCGGTGGCGGAGCGGGGATCCTGTCCCGGGGAGAGGATCGAACTCTGGAGTTCCTTTTGAAGGGTAATCACTGTGAAGGATATCTTTCTGGAATCTAATCAAGTTGGCTGGATAGCTAAGGTGGTTATACCCGTAGTGAGGGGTGAATGTTCACTGAAGCGCTTAAAGACCTTGGAAGATCTTAGTATCTAGTAAGCAGATATAATTGCCATACTTATCCTGTGGGGAGCACCGGTTGATATTGGATTGACACTTTTCTTTAAGTTCCCTATAGGTCAATGGATGGACTTTTGTGCACCAGATTTTGCACTCTCCAGTTTTAGCAAATCTCCCCCATTGCATCTTGTTATCCTTGCTAGTAAAGAAACATGTAAACAAAAAAAGTCTGCGTAAAATAAAATGGTTTGATCTAGGTCAGTGTCAGGATTAGGGGCAGGGACAAAGGTCATGGGTCAGTTTAGGTAGCATAAAAATGTGTGTGTGTGTGTGTGTGTGTATGTGTATGTATATATATATATACATATCTACACCCTACCCCATTTAATTGATAAATCAGATGACCTCCAGGGATTAAGGCATATGGTATCCCTTGGCCTGCTGACTCCCTATAAAAATGGATCATGTGTACCTTCCTATGACACAACTAAGCCTGAAAAGGAAGACTGGGGATTGTGTCCTGGGCCCTCTCTCTTAAGCAGCCCATAGTTTATGCATTTTTCTTTCCTTGTACCACAGGTATAAAAATTGCTCGATTCCCTGATTGTGTTGATGGTGGAGTCCCTTCCACTGTGCCATTGTGTTCTGTCAGCAGGGAGCCTTCCCTGCCGGCAAAACACAATGGTCACTGCCGGCAGTGATTGCATGAAAAATATCCGAGAGGCCGGTTGTACTGAAAATGTTCGATGGATCAACTTCAGCACAACCAGCTTGCCTATAGATGGATCAAATCTCGGCAGGTCCCTGCTGAACCAACTGATCATCTATGGCCGGCTTTAGTTACCTCCTTTTGGCAAATTCTGTGACTTACCCCACCTTCCCATATTTGTGCCCCATTTACCAATAATTTGCAAGAACTGGAGTTATATGCAGTAATGTCAACCCGTCCACTGCTGTCCTGAAAAGGCTTTTCTCTTATTAAGCTGACGGTCTACCGCCGTGCGGTAAAAACATACCGTACATGCAACAGAAAGTGAGAAAAATGAAGGCTTTCTGCATTACTTATATCTTTTTATTATTGAGGGGATTGGCTAAATGTTAAGGTAAAAGCACTTGGACAAGGTACTTGGATCAAAAGGAAATTGCAGATTTCTCTTTAAAGCCCAACTCCAGGCAAAAAAAACTGCACCCAGCAATACTCAGCCATCCCATCCATACCCAGTCATCCACATTCATGGCTCAACCATGCTTAGCCATCCCCATCCACGGTTCATCAATGCCACCACAGTGTGTTTTTACTGCGCCCACACTGCACGGGTTAACTGCTTGATTTGTCCAGGGGAGAGGAGAAAGCTTTATACTCACCCGATCCTCCGCTCCACTGGCAAATGGCGCTTCTCCAAAATCCAGTGGTGGGCTGTTCCTGATGTCCTCACGTCCAGAGCAGGTCTATGGGCTTCATGACGTCAGGAACAGTCCACCGCACAAGACGGCTTGAGCCACAGGGACCGGTCTTGTGTGGGATCCTCTTGTGCGGGGAGGATCGGAGGGTTAGGTAAGTATATCTTTGTTCTCCAATCCCCTAGATAAAAAAACGAGCAGTTAACCAGTGCAGGGCGGGCACAGCTCCGCTGCATAGAAAAACCTTTTTTTTTTTGCCTGGAGGTGGGCTTTAAAGCTTCCTAAAAAATAGTTTCTTTTGGCTTCCATAGTAGTCAGATTTTCCAGAATGGACTCGCACCTTGGGAAGGATATTCTTCTTGAAAACTTTGAGTCCTTTAAGACGCTTGTTAAAGAGTAACTCCACTTTTGGGTGAGCAATGTACATTGCAATGTTTTTAACAAACCTTGTGGCAGATTCCTACCTTTTGTTGCTCTGAAGAAAAAGCTGTTTGTTTCGCCATGTCCTTTGCAGACTGAATCTGAATGCCGGAGGGTCTGCTTCATTATAACCACATTTTGCTTTTTAATGAGAAAAGCTGCAGGGTTTTTCATCCCACAACTAAACAACCCTTGTAGAGTATCTCATCAAAACTGAAATTCCTGTTCAAGGGCAGACCTCTGGAAAAATCAGCGAGCCAATCGCACAAGCAGGAAATTACATTTCTGGGGGTGTTCTGTACACCAACCATGAACAGAACACAGGTTGCCATATTGCATTGAATTTTACAGAAAATTACAGCAGCTACAAATTGAAAAATACATTTACTTTTATTAACCACTTGCCGACCGCCGCACGCCGATGTACGTCCAAAGTTTGGCGGCGGATATCGTTATGGTAGCAGCTAGCTGCCATAACCCCGGTATCCACGTTTTCGTGCGGCGGTCGGCTTTCAGATAAAAGTGGTCTCTGTGGCCGATTTGCCGCGAGATCACTTTTATCGGTGGTGGGAGAGGGGCCCCCCCCTCCCGCCGCGATCCGGTGCCCTCCGCCGCTTACCGGAGCCGTCGGTAGTGGCGGAGGCGATCGCATCTGTCTCCCTTCTGTGCCTGGAGATGAGTGAGGCGCCCACTCGTCTCCATGACACTGCTGGGTGAAAGCGACGTCAAAACGTCACTTCCGCCCATATGTCTTAAAGGCACATTTTTTTCAATGTAATTTTTTTTTAAATTACTTTTTTTTTTTTTTAAATTGCATTTAGTGTAAATAATGAACTTCCGCTCATCGGATTCCTCCCCCCCTCTGGTGCCTCAATTGGCACCTTTCAGGGGGGAGGGGGTGCAGATACCTGTATAATACAGGTATCTGCACCCACTTCCGGGAATAGCTAGCCGCAAATGCCCCCCCCCCGTTGTGTTGTGGGAAACACACAGTTCCCACAACACAACGGGGACCAGTATAGACCCGCATCTCGTGCATGCGTAGTAGGAAACCGGGCAGTGAAGCCGCAACGCTTCACTTCCTGATTCCCTGACCGGGGATGGCGGTGGGGGCAGCCGAGAGACGAGCGATCGATCGGCTTCGGCTGCCGACATCGCTGGACCCTGGGACAGGTGAGTGTCCATTTATTAAAAGTCAGCAGCTGCAGTATTTGTAGCTACTGGCTTTTAATATTTTTTGTTTATGGTGGAGCTCCGGTCCTGTCATGCTTTTTTTCTATTACAAGGGATGTTTACATTCCTTGTAATAGGAATAAAAGTGACAACATTTTTCATTTCTTTTAAAACAGTGTAAAAATAAATAAAATCATGTAAAATAAATAATAAGATTAAAAAAAAACTTTTTTAAACCCCCCCCCTCCCGACGAGCTCGCGCGTAGAAGCGAGCGCATACGTGAGTAGCGCCCACATACGAAAACGGTGGTCAAACCACACATGTGAGGTATCGCCGCGACCGGTAGAGCGAGAGCAATAATTCTAACCCTAGACCTCCTCTGTACTGCAAAACATGCAACCTGTAGAATTTTTTAAACATCCCCGAGATTTTTGAGGGTAAAATTTGACGCCACGAGCGGGCGCAATTTTAAAGCATGACATGTTGGGTATCAATTTACTTGGCGTAACATTATATTTCACAATATAAAAAAAAAATTGGGCTAACTTTACTGTTGTCTTATTTTTTTTATTCAAAAAAGTGAATTTTTTCCAAAAAAAATGTGCTTATAAGACCGCTGCGCAAATACGGTGCAAAAAAAAGTATTGCATTGACTGCCATTTTATTCTCTAGGGTGTTAGAAAAAACACAATATATAATGTTTGTGGGTTCTAAGTAATTTTCTAGCAAAAAAAAACTGTTTTAAACATGTAAACACCTAAAATCCAAAACGAGGCTGGTCCTTAAGTGGTTAATATTACATTTCAACATGGCTTGTGTAGGAATGGTATTGCTATATATCTATTTTTTTTTTTTTTTGCTATATTCTCTTTTCTTTTGTATAGGAAGGCTAGTTGTAGTTGCATGCTTCAGCCTCCAGAGGGAGACTAAGCCTGTGTTACATGTAGTCATAACACTGCTTAATTTATCCCAAAGCACAATCTACTTGTAAGAAGCCAAAATCAACATTTGATGCTCTGCCAATACTGAGCTGCCAATCTGTCTTAATTTATTTTTTTTATTTTTTTATTGTCCAAAAAAAAAAAAAATTTCCATTTATCGGGGCTCAAAATTTCAAGTCCTGACCTACTAGCCAGGGTTACTCGCCACCAGTTGCCCCACCCAACCCCTACCCTATTCCGCCCCGAAATACGCCCTCATAAATTATCTCATGAAATGATACTTAAATGTTTTATGAAAAATTAAGTTATAAAAATAAATATTTACAACCTTATCCGTGCAGCCTCACCTGTGTCCACCCGGTGCAGCCTCACCTGCGTCCACCCGGTGCAGCCTCACCTGCGTCCACCCGGTGCAGCCTCACCTGCGTCCACCCGGTGCAGCCTCACCTGCGTCCACCCGGTGCAGCCTCACCTGCGTCCACCCGGTGCAGCCTCACCTGCGTCCACCCGGTGCAGCCTCACCTGCGTCCACCCGGTGCAGCCTCACCTGCGTCCACCCGGTGCAGCTTGCCTGTGCAGTGGGAGAGGAATTGCCGTCCGGATGATGAGAGCGCCAAGGAACATCACAGCTTTCATTTCAATTGCTGTGTTCCTGCCGCACGGCGTCACATACAGCCACGTCCCCTGGCCGGGGAAGACGTTACATGTCCCGGGATTGGACAGGTGATCTGTCTATCAAAGTCCTGGACAAAGAGGAGGGGCTGTATGTGGCAGCGAGTGCGGGGAACACAGCAATTGAAATAAAAGCTGTGATGTCCCTCGGCGCTCTCATCATCCGGCTGCCTGCCCTTCCTCTCTTACCCTCCGCACCGTGACCGCGGCTCCCATACAATCCCAGTGCTCACCCCTCACTCCCAGGCAGGCAGCCCAGCTCGCCAGCCCTCAAAATCCACTCGCAAAATGCGAGCAGGTGAGTGGAATTTTTGAGGGCTGCATATAGGATGCAGTCTGTCAGTAGCAATAGTCTGGCTTTCCGAGTCCCCTATGTGTTATAAACTTCTGAATGTTCCAGTGAGCACTGTTGGGGCCATAGTCTGGAAGTGAAAGTGTCAGGTAAGGTTAAAGACCACCTCCCGCTTACACTTTATATGCAGTTACAGCGGCATGATTTTTATTTATTTTTTCTTGTGGAGAAAAAAAACCAAAAACTTTTAAATCCATATAATTGAAAGTTGACTGTTGTTGGCTCCCCTGTAGATAGGAAGTGGCAGCAAAGAGGCTGTAGGTCATTTGCATCACTTAGATGTAAGAAAAGAATGAAAAAAAGATGGAAACAAAAACATGGCAATAGTTTATGATTACAAAGTTCCATCGCAAACTAAAGGTCATCCCTGTTTGGGTTTACATCTTCTTCTGTAATTACACTCGTTCATCCCACAAATAGGAATAAAAACAAAACTCGGGCAACCAAAAACATCTGAGAAAATAGAATGTATAATTGCATCCAGTGTTTGTCTTTCAGTAGATGATTCTACAACTATTGATGGGAATTTCCAAGGAGTGCGCACTCCCCCTCATTTCACATTTGTAAAGTGTTTCCTTTCTTGACGCACAGTGGTGTATTCAGTGACTCGGCCAGACGCCCCGTGACACACATTATGGCCTTTTGTGTCACTAACCGCACTGTCGCTCCCCTGTGAAGATCGTCAGGGGTTTAGTAAAACTGTCATCTGGTTTTCATTTGGGTGCTTTCCATGTTGTCTAGTCATTGTATAAATGTGGTTGTGTTGACCATAGTAATGAGATACACCCTTCACTCCTTAAAGATGACCTACAGTGGGTAAAATACGCTTTGAACACGTCACCGTTTTTCTACGTAAATATTTTTCTATCACCACATGTCGGTAACAACCCATGCAATCCATACATACTAAGAAACCAAAACAAATACGTTCAGAACTTAACTACTTCCCGTCCAATGTATTCATGTGATTCATGTAATGACAGCGGGCGGGATTCTCGGTTGTTCTGAGATGACGTCCAATGACATCGCCCCAGGTTGGACTTGATGGACTTGTCTTTTTTTCAACCTCACCTACTATGTAACTATGTAACTGTTTGGGGCCATAATCCGGAAGTGAAAAGAACATAATTTCACGATAGGTAAATGGTGGGGGGAATGCCGCGCCAACTCTGGGTGTAAAGCAGCCAACACCACAATCAGACTAATTGTAGAAATATAGATAAAACAAAAAAGTGTGGCGCTAATAAAGTATGAAAAAGTTCTTAATGAGTGGAACCAATGTTGAAATAACGTTGGAAAAGAAATATATGTGTACATAAATACTGGCCACAGAGATCACTGTAGCTAGTGGGTTAAGGATCGTGATCAACATAGGAGAAATAGTTGTGGTAAAAAATGTGCTTGTGAGTACAAAGCAAACAAAATTATATATAACAAAGTGTGATCGACACTCCGTGGGCGAATGACAATCTGACATAAAAATACACAGAAATATTTTAAGGATGAGTTTTTAGGAATGCCACATGTAAAACAGGCCACAATACTATATGTTTTAGGCATAAGTAAATGTTGGCATGTAAGTATAGTCCATATCACTCAACAAGGTGAAGATTCATGGTGTCAAGGCCATGGTGCTTTAATACAGGTTTCTCAAACGATATTGGAAATGCACTGACGTCTGTAGGGTATTATCTTCTCCAAAACAAACGGAAAAGATGGACTCACAGGCCCGTCAGCGGTGAGTCAAACGTGCTTGTACCGCCAAGCGGTGAAGGTATATCCAATCCCAGTAGATAGAATATAACCAATGGGGAGATGGAGCCTGGAGACTTGCTCGCCACCAAAGGGGATAGACTCGATCAGGGTTATCCTGCTGTCTCAATCACCGATCTTATGCCGCGTACACACGAGCGGACTTTTTCGGCAGACTTTGCCCGGCGAATGGGATTTCGGCGCACAATTCGATGTGTGTGGGCTCCAGCGGACTTTGTTTGCTCAAAAGTTGGACGGACTTAGATTTGAAACATGTTTTAAATCTATCCGTCGAACTCGAGTCCGGTCGAAAAGTCCGCTCGTCTGTATGCTAGTTCGATGGACAAAAAGCCAAGCTAGGGCAGCTATTGGCTACTGGCTATGAACTTGTGTGTAGGCAAGTCCGTTCATTCGGAAAGTCCGTCATAAAGTCCGGCGTAAAGTCCGCCGGGCAAAGTCTGCCGTAAAGTCCGCTCGTGTGTACGCGGCATTAGGCTAGCTTGGATCATCCACCGAACTCAGCTCAATCAGAGACAATTCCCATAATGAGAGAAAAAGAAGAACTTCCACATGGTGTAAATCCGACAGGAGTGGAAAATTTATTGATAAAAAAAGTTTTCCAACATACAATAAAAATATGGGCGATTAAAAATTTGGTTCAATTGAACTAAAAAAGCGCAGTACAAGGTAGCTAGGGCAGCAAAAAGGGGTCCTAAAAAAAAAGGGGGTTTTATTGTATGTTGTATTTTTTTTTTTTTTTTTTCCAAGAAAAAGTTTATTGAAGGATGTATTGTATGTTGTATTTTTATGTCAGATTGTCATTCACCCATGGAGTGTCGATCACACTTTGTTATAGATAATTTTGTTTGTTTTGTACTTTTGATGTTGCATTTGTTGTTTTTTCACAAGCACATTTTTTACCACAACTATTTCTCCTATGTTGATCACGATCTTTAACCCACTAGCTACAGTGATCTCTGTGGCCAGTATTTATGTACACATATTCTTTTCACATATATTTCTTTTCCAACGTTATTATAACATTGGTTCCACTCATTAAGAACTTTTTCATACTTTATTCGCGCCACACTTTTTTGTTTTATCCATAATTTCACGATAAACTGGCCACGTCCCAGGTGCTCCTCGAAAGATTTCTGACAGATGAGTGAAAAGAATTATCAGAAGAGTTGTCCAAGAGGCAAAGACCACTTGTGGAGAGCTTCAGAAAGACCGGGAATTAGCAGGTACACAATAAGTAATGCACTCACCCGCCATGGCCTGTATGCACGCTCACCATGCAAGACTCCGTTGCTGAAGAAAAAGCATGTTGAAGCTCTTTTAAAGTTTGCTGCATGACATTTAGACAAGCCTGTGAAATACTGGTAGAATATAGTCTGGTCAGAGGAGACCAACATTGAACTCTTTGGATGCCATAATACACATCATGTTTGGAGGTCACATGGCACATCACCCCAAAAACACCCCCATACCAGCAGTGAGGTTTGGAGGTGGGAACATCATGGTGTGCGGCTGTTTTTCAGCATACGGCACTGCCAAACTTCAAATCGTTGAAGGAAGGATGAATGGAAAAATGTACGAAGACATTCTTGATAAAAATCTGCTGCCAGCTACCAGGATGATGAAGATGAAATGAGGGAGGACATTTCAGCAAGACAATGATCCCAAACACAAAGCCAAGGAAACTCTCAGTTGGTTTCAAAGAAAGAAAATAAAGCTGCTAGAATGGCCCAGCCAATCACCTGACTTGATTCCAATAGAAAATCTATGGAAAGAACTAAAGATCAGAATTCATAGAAGAGGCCCACAGAACCTTCAAGATTTGAAGACTGTGTAGAAGAGTGGGCCAAAATCACGACTCGTTTCTCCATACAGGAGGCATCTTGAAGCTGTCATTACCAACAAAGGATTTTGTACAAAGTATTATGCCGCGTACACACGAGCGGACTTTACGGCAGACTTTACCCGGCGGACTGGATTTCGTCAGACAATTCGATCGTGTGTGGGCTCCAGCGGACTTTGTTTTCTCAAAAGTTGGACGGACTTAGATTTGAAACATGTTTTAAATTAATCCGTCGAAATTGAGTCCGGTCGAAAAGTCCGCTCGTCTGTATGCTAGTTCCACGGACAAAAAGCCACGCTAGGGCAGCTATTGGCTACTTGCTATGAACTTCCTTGTTTTAGTTCGGTCGTACGTCATCACGTACGAATTCGACAGACTTTGGTGGATTGTGTGTAGGCAAGTCCGTTCATTCAGAAAGTCCGTCGTAAAGTACGTCAAAGTCCGCCAGGCAAAGTCTGCCGTAAAGTCCGACCGTGTGTACGCGGCATTAAATAAATGTCAGTTAGCGTGTTCAATACTTTTTCCCTGTTGTCATTCCATTTTATTACACAGAACTTCATTTCTGAACTTATTTGTTTTGGTGTCTTTGTATGTATGGATTGCATGGGTTGTTACCGACATGTGGTGAAAATTTCATATCAGTAGCACCTTTAGAATTATATTTGCCTAGAAAAATGGTGGTGTGTTCAATACCTATTTTACCTGCCGTAGAGACCAGACTTGTGTCTAATTCTTTGGTTGCTGAGTTTTATAATCGTGAATGGCTTTCTCCCAACAAATGTTGGTCTACGCGTTTTGTGGGTATTCTGCTTCTTCAGGACAGAGAGTTTGTTTAGGACATACACATAACAAAAAGAACACCTACAAGAAGGACAAAAATATTAAATGATATATCAATACCAACACTACCCTATATAAGTTACAAACCACGGGGGAAAAAAAACAAAAAAATAAGAATATTGATTACAATATCATACAAAAGAGAATGAAAGAGCTGTCCACGGCCCTGAAGTAGAGGAATACCCACAGAATGCAGACCAACGTTTGGGCTAGGATATATCTGTCCGGAATTTGCATCTTCAATAATTGTGTTGTATTCAAGATGGATTTTATATATCAATAGCTGTACCCTATAGAAGTGACAAACCACAAGGCAAAAAATGAATATTGATTACAATATCATACAAAAAAAAAAGAGAGCTGTCTGCCAAAGCTGTCCATAGTCCTGAAGAAGCTGAATACTCGCTAAACGCGCAGACCAACATTTGGCCTAGGGTATAGCTGTCTAGAATCTGCATCTTCAATAAATATATTGTATTTGTATTGTATTTAAAGAGGAGTTCCAGCCTAGGGGAACATTTTTTTTAAAGTCAGCAGCTACAAATACTGTAGCTGCTGACTTTTAATAAGAGGACACTTGCCTGTCCAGGGATCCTGCGTTGGCACCCAAAGCCGATCCGGCTCCAGGTGCAGGCTCTGGCATCTACACTAAGGGAAACAGGAAGTGGCCTGTCCGTCTCCCAGAAGGCAGCGGGGGGAAGGAGGAGGGGCCTGAAATTGCATAGATCGCTGCACAACTTCTTACCCAGAATTGGGAGCGGGTACTTGTTTTTAGCAGGTATCGACTCTCCCCACCCAATAGGTGCCAAATGTTGCACTGAGGGGGGGGGATGTGTGAAAGCAAACAAGCGGAGCTTTCCCTTTTGGGTGGAGCTTTACTTTAAGATGGATTATTAAATATCAATAACATTACCCTATATACTTGTAAATCACAAACTGGAGGAAAAAGTAAAACTAAGATAAGATAAACAATTACAAATATCATTCAAAAGAAAAAAGGGAAAGAAGAGCTGGCCGCAGTCCTGAAGAAGCGGAACACCTGCGAAACGCGTAAATCAACATTTGGGCTGGGATGTAGCTGTTTAGAATCTGCATCTTCAGTCATTTTATTGTATTCAAGATTGATTTTTACCATGTTTGTAATAAATTACTACTAATGATTGTATATTTAACATTGAGAAGAGTGTGGTATTTATATTTCTCTGGTGGCTGTTAGCCCAGGTACATGAGATTGAGGCATTTTGGTGTGGACTGAATGCAAAGGTGCGCCATCCAGCTAAGCTACCGGCAGCCTGTAAATCTCTAGGAGAGGCTGGAAGCTGCCTTTGTTGGAGAGTGCATGGAGTGGTAAGAGGGCAGTATGAGTAATGTGTGTGTGTGTATATAGTATATCCACCTCTGCAGTGCTCCCCCACTGCTCCTTCCTTCATCTTAGGTGCTTCTGGGTATGCCTTTTGCTTTTAATGTATTTTTGTTTGGTTTCTTTCCAGGGCTGCCTGTCCATTCCAGATATCAAAACTGCCTTCAGTGATTGCATCAACAAGATTGGAAAAAGGGACTGTCTCACCCAGGCATGCTCTGCCCTTTCCGGGTAAGGACAGACGTCGTGTATTATAATCCGATTTTGTTTTTAGGCCACATTCACACTTGCGAATGAGCCCGGCAATGATGACATGCCAGAACCCCAGCAGGGGGTTCCTTGCAATTAGCTGCAGGAGGCCGCCCCATTGACAGCAATGGGAGACAGACGGCTTCCGCAGCTAATCGCAGCCGCTGGCGTGTAATCGCTCATGAAGCGATCACCTGGGAGTGATCTGCCCTGGACACTGCGGGGTTCATTTACTAAAGCTGGGAAGTGCAAAATCTGATGCAGCTGTGCATGGTAGCCTATCAGCTTCAGCTTGTTAGATTAACCGCTTGCCCACCAGCCGCTGCAGTGTTACTGCGTCAGAATGGCACGGTTGGGCAAAACGACGTTGCCTTACATCGCTTCGCCTTTTGGCCACTAGGGGTGCTCACAGTGTGTGCCAGGAGCCGATGCGAGTGCCCGGTGGGCACGATGACCGCCGGGCTCCTGCGATCGCTCGTGACAGAGCGAGAACCGGGGTTCTCTCAGAGAGTAGAGACAGATTGTGTGTTCATACTAAGTATGAACACCGATCTCTCTCTCCTCCTAGACAGTCCCATCCCCCCTACAGTTAGAACACAGAGAGGGAACACAGTTAACCCCTTGATCGCCCCCTAGTGTTAACCCCTTCCCTACCAGTGACATTTATACAGTAATCAGTGCATTTTTATAGCACTGATCGCTGTATAATTGTCAATGGTCCCAAAAATGTGTCAAAAATGTCCGATCTGTCTGCTGCAATATCGCAGTCCCGATAAAAATTGCAGATCGCCGCCATTACTAGTAAAAAAAAATAATAATGCCATAAATCTATCCCCTATTTTGTAGACGCTATAACATTTGCGCAAATCAATCAATATACGCTTATTGCGATTTTTATTTATTTATTTTTTTTTTTTTACCAAAAATATGTAGAATACATAACGGCCTAAACTGAGGAAGAAATTTGTTTTTTTCTATATTTTTTTTGGGATATTTATTATAGCAAAAAGTAAAAAATACAGTTTTTTTTTTTCAAAATTGTCGCTCTTTTTTTGTTTATAGCGCAAAAAATAAAAGACGTAGAAGTGATCAAATACCACCAAAAGCAAGCTCTATTTGTGGGGAAAAAAGGACATCAATTTTGTTTGGGTGCAGCGTGGCACGACCACGCAATTGTCAGTTAAAGCGACGCAGTGCCGTATCGCAAAAAAATGGCCCGGTCATTGAGCAGCCAAATCTTCCGGGGGGCTGAAGTGGGTTAAACTTTAAAACAACCTAGATGCTGATCGGTTCTTATGCAGAGCTGCACCAGATTTTGCACTCTCCGTGTTTAGTAATTGTTTGCACCATGTGAGCAGCCGCAATTAGCTGCGGGAGCTGGCAGTCTCCCATTGCTTTCGATGGGGCTCCTACCTGCAGCTAATTGCCGAGAACTCCCGCTGGGGTTCCTGCATGCATTCTGTGTCTGGCCTGGTAACACGTGTGAATGTGGCCTTAGAGTTGAAATTTAGTACTCATAGAGTGGTGGATAAGGGGAAGTTCAAAGAGAAGCTCCAGTCGTTTTTGTGTTTTATTGTAAGTCAGCAGCTACAAAAACTGTAGCTGCTGACTTTTAATAAGCAGCCACTCAGCTGCCCCACGATCCAGCGATGTGCTCACCTGAGCTGTCCATTCTCCCCGACATCTCAACTGTGGGCACCCGGCTGTGACAGCTTGCGGGCTTCAGAGTCGGTTTCCTACTGCGCATTCACGAGTTGCGCTGTTGCTCCTGAATGGTCTGGCAGTCCCACCCCCCCCCCAAAAAAGTGACATTTCAAATGTAGCAGGGGAGGAGTACTTAAAGCAGAGCTTCCCCTTTTAATGGTGTGTATCTCATGTCCTGCTGGCTGCTGCTTCCTTCATGCTGCTGGATATTGCCCAGGGCGGCGATCTTCCAGAGCTGCAAGGGTTAACAGATGAGGCCCCTCCGCCAATCGCATAACTCGTACTGTTATTGTCCCACAATGCATTGTGTTCTGTGAATGGGCAAAAGAGATCCTGTCATTCATCTGCTCCCCCCCCCCAAAGGAGTGTCTCCATTAAATTGATCAAAGAAAGATCTGTGTACTTGCCTATTTTCAAATCACTCTGGTCCGGTCACATGATCCTGCAGCTCAGTGTAGGAAAGCGTTTGACAACTGCTGTGCATTTCGGGGAGCCAGGGTGTGTCACCCATGTGTGACACAGGGGAGACAGAGCTGTGGGATCATGTGACAAGATTGGATTAAAAACAGGTAAGCACCCATTATTTTTTATTTTTTACAGGATACGTAAGAGGAGGGGGGGGGGGCGAGGGGAACATTTTTCTTCTACTTTAAGGCCTGGGTCCAGAAGAAGTGGGTTGAATGGTGCTGGGTGTCATTGAACCTGGAAGGGGCCGATCACTGGACCTCGGAGCAATGAGCTTGCAGGGCAGGAGGGGAGGCTTTTTATTTTTTTTTGCAACAAAAATAAATGCTTTATTTAAATTTTGGGCTGCTAGGCAATGGATGTTTAAAAATATTTAAAATTCTGGAGTTGAGCTTTTATTATACATTTCAGTTTTTTCGGTAGGTTTTGGTGGGCTGGGTATTGATCTCTATTGTTTTTTCTTTCCAGGAGGGGCGTGAACGAGGGCGTGGAGTGGATGGTAAAGTGTGTAGTGAGGAATATTCATCGGCCCCCAAGACAGAAGGACATCACATAGGGTGCGGCGACAATGAGCTGCACACTGAGAATTTTCTATGGAGCTGTTACTACAGTAGACTGGAATGTATATATCTCATACCTGCCAACCCACTCCTCTGTATAGATAACCCTTAGAGAATTCTATTTATCTCAAATTCCCCTGTGAACTTCTCTGCCCTGTGGGCAACTTTAAACATGTGGCAATGTCAACATCCCAACCCCCCTAACCTCCCTCACCTGTATGTGTTGCAACTATCTTGCAGTACTGCTGGCCACCCCTAGTGGGCAATGCTCCCTAAGGATCTAAATGCATCAATTTGTGAAGTTGGAGCTGTCGCGCATCGGATACATAGGGATGTCACAGTTTTGACAGTAATCAGCGAGTGGAGGAAGTCAGTCTGAGTTTGAGCTTCTAATTAAGACAGTTAAGGTAGTTTGCTAGGAATTATTAAGAAATACAAGGGATGCTGATGAAAATGTTTGGGGTTTTTTTTGTGTTTTTTTTCACTGACCTGGAAAAGAATTTGCACCAGCTCAGAGTGACTCTGAAAGTATTAAAGCCAAAGGATTGTCAAAAACGGCCGAGCAACTTGCATTGTCAGCAGGGGCTTCTTGCACGTTTCTCTTGCGGTTTCCTGTAACATAGATTTAGGTAACAGAGGAAGAATATGCCTCCCAGTGCCACACAGAGCTGCCCTGAGGTCTCCCTGCTTTTCTGATAGCTGTCAGACACACTCCTCTCCTCTCCCTCCCTCATCAGCAGGCCTGGGCATTGCCATTTAGGTTTAGGGCATGGTTATGGCTAACCGCAGCTATCTGCATACCTAGTTTGGAGGGGCTTCGAGTGCCATTGAGGGAACTAACTGCTTCTTTTTAAGTTCTTCTACTGTTATGGGAACTATTTTGACACGCATGGGAATGCTTTGCGTCTCAATGCAGTGGTGGTTTAGCAGCGTGTGTATAGGTTTAACCCACAAAATGGCGCCTCTGTTTTTTGTTTTTGTTTTTTTTGTTTGTTTGTTTAGATTGGGGCCTATTTTATTTAAGTAAGGGAAGCACACTTTCCCACAGTCAGGGTTGCCCAGAGCAGCCTCTTCTGTTTCCCACAATGCAATTGGAGAAGGAAATGGAAGACATCGGTTGTCTTGGGCAGCAGTGCAAACTTTCACTGAGTTTTTTTTTTTTGGCTGTTAAGGTCTCATTCACATGGGCGTACTACAACATGCACCCGTGCGAGGGCGGGGATGGGTGTTCCCATCTCTGCTTACAGGTGTTCCATGCATCCCTGTACAGCTCAAAAGAAAGAATATGTGTAATGGGACTAGGAATACCCCTCCAATTGCCAGATACTGAAAAGTCTCTTTATTGTTAGTGGATTCATCTTTACAAAGCTGCACAAACAGCTTAGCGCTTTACTAGGTAATAAAAAAAAAATATATATATATATAGTGTGTGTGTGTGTGTGTGTATGTGTGTGTGTATATATATATATATATATATATATATATATATATATATATATATATAATATACATATACACAAAATGGATTGAAAAAGTTTACAAATCTTTATTCCATCAATTTAAAAAACACTCCAAATAAAAACATATATAATTTGTAATAGGTGCCAACTCTACCGCTTGTCTTCCCATTAAGTAGTCAGACGTTGTAACATGGAAGTCCTCAGAGATCATTAAATGTGGGTCGACGTGTTTCGCGGGATGACCCGCTTCATCAGGACCTCAGATCTCACATATAAATACAGTTGGTCACTTAAACAATATTGAAAACAATTTTACACATAAATTAAGTATAATGTACATAATATGTCACAAAAGATAATAACATCACATTTATTAACAATAATGAAAATAAACCTCTATCGCTGAAAAAAAGAGTAGACAAATAAAATTAAAAAATAAAAACACCACAATTTTTTTTTTCTCTCTCTCGCTTTCTTTTTTTAGGGATAGTGGCTTATTTTTTAAAAGCACTCCACATAAAAACCTATATAATTTGTAATAGGTGCCAACTCTACCGCTTGTCTTCCCAATAAGCAGTCAGAAAAGTTGTACCGTGGAAGTCCTCGGGGACCATTAAATGTGGGTCGACGTGTTTTGCGGGATGACCCGCTTTATCAGGACCACAGATCTCACATATAAATACAGTTGGTCACTGAAACAATATTGAAAAAAAATTTACACATAAATTAGGTATAAAGTACATAATATGTGATTAAAAGACAATAACCTCACATTTATTAACAATAATGAAAATAAACCTCTATCGCTGAAAAAAAGAGTGAACAAATAAAAAAAAAGGAAAGCACACAATTTTTTTTCTCTCTCTTTCTTTTTTTTAGGGATAGTGGCTTATTTTTATTGTTAATTGTTTTATTGTCTTTTATGACATTATGTACATTATACTTAATTTATGTGTAAAACTGTTTTCAATATTGTTTTAGTGACCAACTGTATTTATATGCGAGATCTGAGGTCCTGATGAAGCGGGTCGCCCCGCGAAACACGTCGACCCACATTTAATGATGTCTGAGGACTTCCATGGTACAACTTATTACCTATTAATGGCACCTATTACAAATTGTATATGTTTTTATGTAGAGTGTTTTTAAATTGATTGGAATAAAGATAGTCCCATTACATATATTCTCTGTTTTGAGCTGTACAGGTATGCATGGAACTCCTGTAAGCGGAGATAGGAACACCCATCTCTGCTCTCGCACAGGGAAGGGTATTCATAGTCTCATTACATATATTCTTTATTTTGAGTTATTTTGCTCCAGGATGATACCCTCCAATGGCATAATTCATAATTGACACCATTCCCATGCACATATTGTTTTGGCGTCCCTATACAGGCAGTCCCATTCATGTCAGGGATGCAGACACAGCTGCTGCTCCAAATTCGATATCTGTGTGGGTGCCTCCGCATAAATGTCAGTTTAGGAACAAGCAGTGGCTGTGCCAGTTGACTTGAATGGGACTGCCTGCACAGGGGTGCATGGGTGGGTGTACGTTGTAGTACACCTGTGTGAATGAGGCCTAAGTATTGTCTCAGAAAGGAACATTCCTCTGCGTATGCGGCCTGTACACACTGACGGTGGTGAATGTTTGTTTCATTGAAAGGTTATTTTGGTGGGTGTTCAGGGGATCTCCTAACCAGAGATGATATTTTTATGGTGACTTTCCTACCAAAAAAAATGAAATAAAAATCTGAATCCTCTATTGTCTTGTGGTAAATTTTCTGTTATGTGAAAAACACAAATGGCCACCTATGCAGCTCACGTCTCCAATTTTAAAGCCATTAAAAAAAAAAAAAATTATAATGCTGGCCCTAACACTAGTAGGTTTTCAAATTACCATTTTTCCGAAAATTCTCCATGCATTCAATGAAGTATGTTGTTAAAATGTTGTTTGCTTTAACCACTTCCATACCTTGCCAATTCTGGCATTCCTCTCCTACATGCAAAAATCATAACTTTTGTTGCTAGGAAATTACTCAGAAGCCCTAAAACATTATATATATTTTTTTAGCAGAGACCCTAGCGAATAAAATGGCAATCGTTGCAATTTGTTATATCACACGGTATTCACGCAGCAATTTTTCAAACACAGTTTTTTTGGGAATAAATAAAATTTTGATGAATTAAAAAAAAAAAAAACACAACACAATATTTACCCCATTCTTTTTGTATAATGTGAAAGATGATGTTACGCCGAGTAAATAGATACCTAACATGTCGCGCTTCAAAATCGCGCACACTCATGGAATGGCACCAAACTTCGGTACGCTTTAGGAAGTTTTACAGGTTACCAGTTTAGAGTTACAAAGGAGGTCTAGTGCTAGAATTATTGCTCTCGCGCTAACGTTCGTGGCGATACCTCATGTGTTGTTCAAACGCTGTTTACATATGCGGACGCAACCTATATATGCTTTCTCTTCTGTGTGCGAGCATAAGGGGACGGGGGCGCTTTAAATAAAAAAAAAAATGTATTACTGTTATTTTATTTTTTTTACATTGTCCCTTTTAATTGTATTTTTTTTAATCACTTTTATTCCTATTACAAGAAATGTAAACATCCCTTGTAATAGGAATAAGGCATGACCGGTTCTCTTTATGGAGACATCTAGGGTCAATGAGACCCCAGATATCTCCTCTAACCTGGAAAGCATTAGATGAAAAAAAAAAATCTATCTCTGCTATCTAGGAAAATAAACTAGCAGTGTTTACATCTGCCAGTGCCGGAAGTGACATCATGATGTCACCTCCGGCCTCCCAGGGTAATAGAGATAGCTGGGGACTAGCCGGTCCACGGCCAGCTCTGTGGTAATCCAGTGCCACCACCAGATAGTCAATCAGGTTTCCCGATCGCATGGGAGAGCCCGGGAAGGCATCGGAGGGTGGCGGGAAAAAGGCAATCCAGCGGCTGAATAGCCACTAGAGTGGCTTTTACATTACAGGGAATCGCTGGCTGAAAGCAAGATAGCTGCAAACATCATTCAGATATCACCATTTCAACCTAAGGAGGTCATATGACATCCTACGGATGGGAAGTGGTTAACATTTGATTTTGGACTGAATGGATATTCCCAAAATGAAAACTGCACTGTCAGGACCCAGTTGAGATGTTTGGAGAGGGATCACTTTGTATAAATACATAAATGGTTCATAAATTGATCTTAGGTCAAATTTGTAAGCTTAGGACAAGGGGGCATGGGTCTGGAGGAAAAGAGGTTTAACCTCTGCATATGGAAAGATTTGTTCAAGTGACCATGCTCTCCCTGAAGTAGATGTGTTGAAAGCAGAAAAATAGGCAAGCGTAAGGATTTGTGTGACTTTGAGGACCAAATTGTATTGTCCAGACCAGTGGTCTCCAAACTGGCCCGGGGGCCAGATGCGACCCTTTGCCTGCCTATATCTGGCCCTTGGGGCACTATTCCTCCCACTGATATGACACACTATTCTGCCAATGGGGCATCATTTTAATTTCTCCCACTGATAGCAGGAAAATTCCCCCCCCCCCCCCCCAAAAAAAAGTCTGAAGGACAATAAACGGGTCCTTTGTAGAAAGTTTGGAGACGCCTGGTCTAGACAACAGGACCAGAATATCTCCAAAATTGCAAACCTTGTAGGATGTCCCTGGTCTGCAGAGGTCAGGGCCTTCCACAAGTGGTCCAAGAAATGAAAACTAGGGAAATGGCGACAGTCATGGGATGCCAGGGTGCATTGATGTACGTAGGGAGCAAAGGCTGGCCAATGTAGTCCGATCCAATAGAAAAGCTACTGGAGCTCAAATTGCTGAGGAAGTGAATGCCGGTTCCTATAGAAAGGTGTCAGGAGACACACCGAGCATCGCAGTTGGTCGCAACCGGTCAGGGTGTCCATGCTGACCTGTGTTCACAGCCAAAAGTGCCTACAATGGGCATGCGAGCATCAGAAATGGACTATATGTACTACAGAGTAATGGAAGAACATGGCCTGGTCTGGTGAATTCAAGAATAGCTTGAGGAACATGGTGAGTTTGAGGTATTCACTTGGCCTCCAAATCTCAATCCAATCGAGCATCTATGGGATGTGCTGGATAAACAAGTCTGATCCATGGAGGCCCATCTCACAATTTACACGACTTAAAGGATCTGCTACTGATGGCTTATTAATCCTGGGATCAGGAAGCAACAAATGAAACCACGCTTTAAAACTGTATAACTTCTGCTATCTGTACCTTTTAATTGCTTTGGAGTTGACAGAATGCAACTTTTGCATTATTGTCATGCTTCATTTGCATTTCCCCAATTTATGACCCGTTTATGTTAAAAACAAATGGGTATTTCCTTCTGGCTCATGGCGCACGTGCCGAGAACACAATTTGCTCATGTGCTGGTCAGTAATGTGCAAAATTTCCCCAGAGAACTACTGGAAGGAATTATTATTCATATACTTACTCTAAATTCTTTCATCCACCCTAAGGACATCCAAGAATAATATTGTGACTCCACACTAATTGTTAAGTCTTATTGTTTTGTTTTAAAACAACATTTTTGAAATCGCTAAATATAACCTAAGAACACAATTGTTATTTATCTCCTAACAGGGAAGCAGCTGGTATGAAAATCCAATACCCTAAAACAGCCCTTTGCCTTTATCTGACCCTTTGGGCGCTATTCCTCCCACTGATACTAATGATGGGACACTATTCCTCCTATTGATACCAATGATGGGACACTATTCCTCCCACTGATAGCAATGATGGGACACTATTCCTCCCACTGATACTGATGATGGGACACTATTCCTCCCACTGATACTAATGATGGGACACTATTCCTCCCACTGACAGCAATGATGGGACACTATTCTTCCCATTGACACCAATGAAGGGACACTATTCTTCCCATTGATACCAATAATGGGGCACTATTCCTCCCATTGACACCAATGACGGAGCACTGTTCTTACCATTGACACCAATGATGGAGCACTATTCCTCCCATTGACACCAATGATGGGACACTATTCCTCCCACTAATACCAATGATGGGGCACTATTCCTCCCATTGACACTAATGTTGGGGCACTGTTCCTCCCACTGATACCAATGATAGGAACACTATTTCTCCCACTGATACCAGGTAAATGTCCACTCCTGCTGGCCACAGTCCGACGCCCCCCCCCCCCCCCCCCCTGAAAAGTCTGAAGGACAATAAACTGGTCCTTTGTTTAGAAAGTTTGGAGACCCTTGGTCTAGACAACAGGACCAGAGCATTGCATCTATAAAATTGCAACTCTTGTAGGATGTCCTGGTCTGCAGAGGTCAGAGCCTTCCACAAGTGGTCCAAGAAATGAAAACTGGAGAAATGGTGACAGTCATGGGAGGCCAAGGTGCATTCATGTACGTAGGGAGCAAAGGCTGGCCCATGTAGTCCGATCCAATAGAAAAAGATACTGGAGCTCAAATCGCTGAGGAAGGGAATGCTGGTTCCTATAGAAAGGTGTGAGGAGACACACAGAGCATCGTAGTTTGTTTTGTATGGGGTTGTGTAGCCAAAAACCGGTCAGGGTGTCCATGCTGACCTGTGTTCACAGCCAAAAGTGCCTACAATGGACATGTGAGCATCAGAAATGTACTACAGAGCAATGGAAGAATGTGGCTTGGTCTGGTAAATTCAAGAATAGCTTGAGGAACATGGCGAGTTTGAGGTATTGACTTGGCCTCCAAATTCTCCAGATCTCAATCCAATCGAGCAACTATGGGATGTGCTGGATAAACAAGTCTGATCCATGGAGGCCCCACCTCACAATTTACAGGACTTAAAGGATCTGCTACTGATGGCTTATTAATTCTGGGATCAGGAAGCAACAAATGAAACCATGCTTTATAAGGGTTTTTTTTGCCTTCCTCTGGTTTAACAGTGGGTATAAGGCTCTTTATATTCAGGTGTTCAACTTACTCTTTTTTTTTTTCATTTGAACTCGTGACTTTTTTTTAGCCTAACTGTATAACTTCTGCTATCTGTACCTTTAATTGCTTTGGAGTTGACGGAATGCAACTTCTGCATTGTTGTCATGCTTCATTTGTATTTCACCAATTTATGACCCGTTTATGTTAAAAAGAAATGGGTATTTCCTTCTGGCTCATGGCGCACGTGCCGAGAACACAATTTGCTCATGTGCTGGTCAGTAATGTGCAAAAATTTCCCCAGAAAACTACAGGAAGAAATTATTATTTATATACTCACTCTAAATTCTTTCATCCACCCTAAGGACGTCCAAGAATAATGTTGCGACTCCACACTAATTGTTAAGTCTTATTGTTTTAAAACAACATTTTTGAAATCGCTAAATATAACCTAAGAACACAATTGTTACTTATCTCCTAACAGGGAAGCAACTGGTATGAAAATCCAATACCCTAAAACAGCCCTTTGCTTGCCTTTATATGACCCTTTGGGCACTATTCCTCCCACTGATACCAATGATGGGACACTATTCCTCCCACTGATACTAATGATGGGACACTATTCCTCCCACTGATACCAATGATGGGGCACTATTCCTCCTATTGATACCAATAATGGTAGGATGTCCCTGGTCTGCAGAGGTCAGGGCCTTCCACAAGTGGTCCAAGAAATGAAAACTGGAGAAATGGCGACAGTCGTGGGAGGCCAAGGTGTATTGTTGTACGTAGGGAGCAAAGGCTGGCCCATGTAGTCTGATCCAATGGAAAAGCTACTGGAGCTCAAATTGCTAGGGAAGTGAATGCTGGTTCCTATAGAAAGGTATCAGGAGACACACAGAGCATCGTAGTTTGTTGTGTATGGGGTTGTGTAGCCGCAGACCGGTGAGGGTGTCCATGCTGACCCATGTTCACAGCCAAAAATGACTACAGTGGGCATGCGAGCATCAGAAATGGATTATAGAGCAGTGGAAGAACATGGCCTGGTCTGGTGAATTCAAGAATAGCTTGAGGAACACGGGGAGTTTGAGGTATTGACTTGGCCTCCAAATCTCAATCCAATCGAGCATTTATGGGATGTGCTGGATAAACAAGTCTGATCCATGGAGGCCCCATCTCACAATTTACAGGACTTAAAGGATCTGCTACTGATGGCTTATTAATCCTGGGATCAGGAAGCAACAAATGAAACCATGCTTTATAAGGGGTTTTTTTTTGCCTTCCTCTGGTTTAACAGTGGGTATAAGGCTCTTTATATTCAAGTGTTCACTTTACTCTTTTTTTTTTATTTGAACTCGTGGCATTTTTTCAGCCTAACTTCTGCTATCTGTACCTTTAATTGCTTTGGAGTTGACGGAAGGCAACTTCTGCATTGTCATGCTTTATTTGCATTTCCCCAATTTATGTCACGTTTATGTTAAAAACAAATGAGTATTTCCTTCTGGCTCATGGCGCACGTGCCGAGAAGACAATTTGCTCATGTGCTGGTCAGTAATGTGCAAATATTTCCCCCAGGGAACTACAGGAAGAAATTATTATTCATATACTTACTCTAAATTCTTTCATCCACCCTAAGGATGTCCAAAAATAATATTGCGACTCCACAGTAATTGTTAAGTCTTCTTCTTTTAAAACAAAAATTTTGAAATTGCTAAATATAACCTAAGAAGACAATTGTTACTTATCTCCTAACAGGGAAGCAGCTGGTATGAAAATCCAATACCCTAAAACAGCCCTTTGCTTGCCTTTATCTGACTCTTTGGGCACTATTCCTCCCACTGATACTAATGATGGGACACTATTCCTCCTATTGATACCAATGATGGGGCACTATTCCTCCTATTGATACTAATGATGGGACACTATTCCTCCTCTTGATACCAATGATGGGGCACTATTCCTCCTCTTGATACCAATGATGGGACACTATTCCTCCCACTGACAGCAATGATGGGACACTATTCCTCCCATTGACACCAATTAAGGAACACTATTATTCCCATTGAGATAAATAATGGGGCACTATTCCTCCTATTGACACCAATGATGGAGCAGTGTTCTAACCATTGACACCAATAATGG
This sequence comes from Lithobates septentrionalis, assembly GCA_037952835.1. Classification (NCBI taxonomy): domain Eukaryota; kingdom Metazoa; phylum Chordata; class Amphibia; order Anura; family Ranidae; genus Lithobates; species Lithobates septentrionalis. The sequence continues at coordinate 499,627 of JBBDGP010003295.1, read as the reverse complement.
GGCACTATTCCTCCCATTGACACCAATGATGGAGCAGTGTTCTAACCATTGACACCAATACTGGGGCACTATTTCTCCCATTGACACCAATGATGGGGAACTATTCCTCCCATTGACACCAATGATGGAGCACTGTTCTAACCATTGACACCAATAATGGGGCACTATTCCTCCCATTGACACCAACGATGGGGAACTATTCCTCCCATTGACACCAATGATGGGACACTATTCCTCCCACTAATACCAATGATGGGGCACTATTCCTTCCATTGACACCAATGATGGGGAACGATTCCTCCCATTGACACCAATGATGGAGCACTGTTCTAACCATTGACACCAATAATGGGGCACTATTCCTCCCATTGACACCAATGATGGGACACTATTCCTCCCACTAATACCAATGATGGGGCACTATTCCTCCCATTGACACCAATGATGGGGCACTATTCCTCCCATTGACACCAGTGATGGGACACTATTCCTTCCACTGATACCAATGATGGGGCACTATTTCTCCCATTGATACCAGGAAAATGTCCACTCCTGCTGGCCACAGTCTGACCCCCCCCCCCCCCCAAAAAAAAAGTCTGAAGCACAATAAACTGGTCCTTTGTTTAGAATGTTTGGAGACCCTTAATCTAGACAACAGGGCCAGAGCATCTCCAGAATTGCAACTCTTGTAGGATGTCCCTGGTCTGCAGAGGTCAGGGCCTTCCACAAGTGGTCCAAGAAATGAAAACTGGAGAAATGGTGACAGTCATGGGAGGCCAAGGTGTATTGTTGTACGTAGGGAGCAAAGGCTGGCCCATGTAGTCCGATCCAATAGAAAAGCTACTGGAGCTCAAATTGCGGAGGGAGTCAATGCTGGTTCCTATAGAAAGGTGTCAGGAGACACACAGAGCACCTTATTTTGTTGTGTATGGGGTTGTGTAGCCGCAGACCGGTCAGGGTGTCCATGCTGACCTGTGTTCACAGTCAAAAGTGCCTACAATGGGCATGCAAGCATCAGAAATGGATTACAGAGCAATGGAGGACCGTGACCTGGTCTGGTTGATTCAAAAATGGCTTGAGGAACACAGGGAGTTTGAGGTATTGACTTGGCCTCCAAATTCTCCAGATCTCAATCCAATCTTTGGAAGTGCTGGATAAGCAAGTCCCATTCATGGTGGCCCCACCTCACAACTTACAGGATTTAAAGGATCTGCTATTGATGGCTCGTTAATTCTGGGATCAGGAAGCAACAAATGAAACCATGCTTTATAAGGGGTTTTTTTTTGCCTTCCTCTGGTTTAACAGTGGGTATAAGGCTCTTTATATTCAGGTGTTCAACTTACTCTTTTTTTTTTCATTTGAACTCGTGGCTTTTTTTCAGCCTAACTGTATAACTTCTGCTATCTGTACCTTTAATTGCTTTGGAGTTGATGGAAGGCAACTTCTGCATTGTCATGCTTCATTTGTATTTCCCCAATTTATGACCCGTTTATGTTAAAAACAAAAGAGTATTTCCTTCTGGCTCATGGCGCACGTGCCGAGAACACAATTTGCTCATGTGCTGGTCAGTACTGTGCAAAAATTTCCCCAGAGAACTACAGGAAGAAATTATTATTCATATACTTACTCTAAATTCTTTCATCCACCCTAAGGACGTCCAAGAATAATATTGCGACTCCACAGTAATTGTTAAGTCTTCTTGTTTTAAAACAACAATTTTGAAATCGCTAAATATAACCTAAGAACACAATTGTTACTTATCTCCTAACAGGGAAGCAGCTGAAAATTCAATACCCTAAAACAGCCCTTTCCCTGCCTTTATCTGACCCTTTGGGCACTATTCCTCCCACTAATACCAATGATGGGGCATTATTCCTCCCACTGACACCAATGATGGGGCACTATTTCTTCCACTGACACCAATGATGGGATACTATTCTTCCCATTGACACCAATAATGGGGCACTATTCCTCCCATTGACACCAATGATGGAGCACTGTTCTTCCCATTGACACAAATAATAAGGCACTATTGCTCCCATTGACACCAATGATGGAGCACTATTCCTCACATTAATACCAATGATGGGACACTATTTCTCCCATTGACGCCAATGATGGAGCACTATTCCTCCCATTGACACCAATGATCGGGCACTATTCCTCCCACTAATACCAATGATAGGACACTATTCCTCCAACTGACACCAATGATGGGAAACTATTCCTTCCACTGATACCAATGATGGAGCACTATTCCTCCCATTGACACCAATGATGGGGCACTATTCCTCCCACTAATACCAATGATAGGACACTATTCCTCCAACTGACACCAATAATGGGACACTATTTCTCCCACTAATACCAATGATGGGGCGCTATTCCTCCCACTGACACCAATGATGGGACACTATCCCTCCCGATGCTACCACCACCATGCTTCACTGTACCACTGATGGTATTGGCCAGGTGATGAGTGGTGACTGGTTTCCTCCAGACATGACGCTTGCCATTCAGTCCAAAGAGTTCAATCTTTGTTTCATCAGACCAGAGGATTTTGTTTCTCATGGTCTGAGAGTCCTTTAGGTGCCTTTTGGAAAACTCCAGGTGGGAAGGTTCTCCTCTCTCCACAGAGAAACACTGGAGCGCTGTTAGAGTGACCATCGGGTTCTTGGTCACCTCCCTGACTAAGGTCCTTCTCCCCCGGTCACTCAGTTTGGCCAGACGGGGCCCGCTCTAGGAAGAGTCCTGGTGGTTCCAAACTTCTTCCATTTACAGATGATGGAGGCCACTGTTCTCATTGGAACAATGCTGCAGAAATTTTTCTGCACCCTTCCCCAGATCTGTGCAGCCATACAATTCTGTCTCGGAGGTCTACAGACCATTCCTTGGACTTCATTATTTGGTTTGTGCTCTGATATGAATTGTTAACTGTGGGACCTTATATAGACAGATGTGTGCCTTTCCAAATCATGTCCAACCAACTGAATTTACCACAGGTGGACTCCAATCAACAAAACTCTGAAGAAGAAGGTGCTACCTTCGAAACGCGTCAGCCAGCAGCGGTCTGCACATCTTCTCCGTAGGATCTGGAGACTGCCATCAGTGGATAGATCACCACTAGCCTAAAGATCATTTAAGCGTAATTTTCATCTACCCTTGTGAGTAGTGGTTTTTATGTGTTAAACTTTTTTAAGGATAATGCACAAGCCCGGTGCGCCCTCTCTCTTTTGTTTTTTGTTGGACTCCAATAAAGTTGTAGAAACATCTCAAGTATGATCAGTGGAAACAGGATGCAGCTAAACTCAATTTTGAGTCTCTTTGGCAAAGGCTGTGAAAAACTTAAACCCCTTTCACACTGGGGTGCTTTGCAGGCGATACAGCGCTAAAAATAGCGCCTGCAAATCGGCCTGAAAGAGCCGCTGCTGTGTCTCCAATGTGAAAGCCCCGAGGGCTTTCACACTGGAGCGGTGTGCTGGCAGGACGCTAAAAAAAGTCCTGCTAGCAGCATCTTTGGAGCGGTGAAGAAGCGATGTATACACTGCTCCTTCACCGCTCCTGCCCATTGAAATCAACGAGGCAGCGTGGCTATACCGCCGGCATAGCGCTGCTGCAGCAGTGCTTTGCGGTGGTTTAACCCTTTGTTTGCCGCTAGCAGGGGGCAAAACCGCCCCCGCTAGCGGCCGAATACCGCCGCTAAAACGACAGTAAAGCGGCGCTAAAAAATAGCGCCCTTTTACCGCCGACGCTGCCCCCACCCCCAGCGTGAAAGGGGCCTTATGAACATGGGATTTTTTTTTTTAAATGTAAATTGGCACAGATTTCAAACAAACTTCTTTCACGTTGTCATTATGGGGTATTGTTTGTAGAATTCTGAGGAAAATAATGAATTGAATCCAATTTGGAATACGGCTGTAACATAACAAAATGTGGAAAAAGTGAAGCGCCGTGAATGCTTTACGGATGCTCTGTACACATTTTAATAAAAAAAGTTAATGATACATTAAAAAGAGAAGAATTAACATTTATAAACATAGGGGTTGCCCTAGCAAATTTTAAAAAATATGGTCCTGGTGGGTAGATTTTAATAATTCCTTCTATACTCCTTCACCCCGTGGTGCAGAAGATGCTAAATAAGATACCAATGGCAGTTGACAGGATGTAACCCTAGGTGGTGATTAAAGAATGGCAGATACTGTGGGTAGTGGGATGTAGTCACTAGGGTGATGTGACCCGACTAGAGCGTGTTAGTCTAACATACTGTTCATGACAGGTCTATATAATTTATGGCTTGACGAGTCTTCTTCTGGTAGTGTACAATCTGAGGGTCAACCGTTAAGAGCCAATGTTCTACCTACGCAATCATTTGTAGATGATATTAATAAATCTATCGAATCTGTGAAGTGCTTTGTGCTGTCTATTTTTCTGTGATTTGTTATCAGATGTTGCTTCTTTCTAATACTCTTTTGTCATTGTCTATGTGGTTTATTTTTGGTTTTTTTTGGGGGTTTTTTAGGGAAGGGGTCTCCAAAATTTCGAAACAAAGGGCCAGTTCATTGTCCTTCAGACTTTAGGGGGCCGGACTGTGGCCAGTGGGAATGGAAATTTTCCAGGCATCAGTGGAGTAAACATTGCCACATTTGGTATTAGGGGGAGGAATAGTGCCCCATCAATGTTATCATTGGGGGGGATGGTGCCCCATCAATGGTAACATTGGGGGAATGGTGCCCCATCAATGGTATCATGGGGGGGGGAATGGTGCCCCATCAATGGTATCATTGGGGGGAATGGTGCCCCATCAATGGTATCATTGGGAGGAATAGTACCCAATCGTTTGTATCATTGGGAGGAATATTGCATGATTGTTGGTATCATTAGAAGAAATAGTACCCCATTATTGGTATCATTGGGAAGAATAGTGCCCCACTGTTGGTATCATTGGGAGGAATAGTACCCCATTGTTGGTATAGTGCCCTATTGTTGGTATCATTAGAAGAAATAGTACCCCATCATTGGTATAATTGTGAAGAATAGTGCCCCATTGTTGATATCATTGAAAGGAATAGAACCCCAATGTTGGTATCGTTGGGAAGAATAGTGCCCTATTGTTGGTATCATTGGGAGGAATAGTACCCCATCGTTGGTATCATTGGGAGTTATAGTGCCCCATCGTTGGTATCATTGGGAAGAATAGTGCCCCATTGTTGGTATCATTGGGAGAAATAGCACCCTATTGTTGGGCTCATAGGGAAGAATAGTGCCCCATCGTTGGTGTCAGTGGGAGGAATAGTGCCCCACCATTGATGTCAGCAGGTGGAATAGTGCTCCAAGGACCGGATAAAGGCAAGCAAAGGGCCGCATCTGGCCCCTGGGCCCGCAGTTTAGAGACCACTGATCTAGGATCTCTGCTAAAAATATATATATATATAATGTTTGGCGGCTAAGTAATTTTCTAGCGAAAAATTTTTTAGTGCAGCGCAAAAAATTCAAAAAAAGGACAAAGTCCATAACACATGGAAGGACTGAAAAGTTCACAGAAAGACGATAGATCCCTCATGACAGAAAGGGGAACGAATTCTTCTGTAATGCATAGGTGATGATATCCTCCACCTCAGACACACAGATGTGCTTACCAGATCAGGTGGACCTCTTGTTATAGGAGGTCATGTACGCTTGTGTCTGTAGGGAGGTAAATGAACATTCCTCAACCAATCTGTCCCTTGAAGTGACTTTTTGAGGACAGCTACAGCTTCTTCTTGGTAGGCAACTTCATCCACACATTTGGGTCGGTTGCTCCTCCGCTTCTCTGGAGGCTTTGGCGCGCTGGTTGTAGGCGCGGAAGTCTGACAGAGAAGTGGAGGAGCAACCGACCCAAATGTTTGGATGAAGTTGCCTACCAAGAAGAAGCTGTAGCTGTCCTCAAAAAAGTCACTTCAAGGAGCAGATTGGTTGGGGAATGTTCATTCACCTCCCTACAGACACAAGCGTACATGACCTCCTATAACAAGAGGTCCACCTGATCTGGTAAGCACATCTGTGTGTCTGTGGTGGAGGATATCGTCACCTATGCATTACAGAAGAATTTGTTCCCCTTTCTGTCACGAGGGATCTATCGTCTTTCTGAGAACTTTTCAGTCCTTCCATGTGTTATGGACTTTGTCCTTTTTTTGAATTTTTTTGCGCTGCACTAAAATTGTTTCACTAAATGTCAGTAAAAGCCTTATGCCGCGAATAACACGACCGGTTTTTCCATCAGAATAAACGTTGACGGTCTTTCCGACGGAGTTCCGCTGAAACTGACCTGCCTACACACGATCACACCAAAGTCCGTTCGCTTAGAACGCGATGACGTACGACGGGACTAGAAAAAGGAAGTTCAATAGCCAGTAGCCAATAGCCGCCCTTGCGTCGTTTTTTGGTCCGTCGGATTAGCATACAGACGAGCGGTATTCCCTGATAGGAATTGATTCCGTCGGGAATCAATTCCTAAAAACATGTTCTATTTCTAGGTCCGTCAGAATTTTTGAAAAAAAAAAAAAGTCAGATGAAGCCCACACACGAGATCGGAATATCCGATAAAGTGATTCCGTCGGACCTTTTCGCCCGGTCGTGTGTACGCGGCATTAGGCATGAAGGAGTTCAAGTGCGGAGAACAAGAAGTCTCTGGGTCAGCGTTGCTCCCTGCCACCCACCATACTACAGGAAGGCGAAGAATGGGACTGCACCGCTATATTATTTTCCTATTTTCTGCCAGTCTGAACAGGTACCCTGTTTCCCCGAAAATAAGACCTAGCGTGATTGTCGGTGACGGCTGCAATATAAGCCCTACCCCCCAAATAAGCCCTAGTTAAAGTCCTTGTAGGTCTTTTTTTCAGGGTAGGGCTTATTTTTGGGGAAAAAGGGTAGGGCTTATTTGGGGGGTAGGGCTTCTATTGCAGCCATCGCCGACAATCACGCTAGGTCTTATTTTCGGGGAAACAGGGTAGATCTTCTTCCAGAAGGTTCTAAAAACACTTTTTTAGGTAACGGTTTGTAAACCATAAAGGCCAACGTCAGAAGGTTGAGTGAAGCAGAGTGCCCTTTGCCAATAACCGCCCGTTAAAGCGACGTGAGCAAGCGCGCAACAATTCACAAAGCGTGCTGGTGATTTATTTAGCTCAGCGAAGCTGGCCCCCCTACCGTTGTAGGGGGGCTAGGTGATGTCATAGTCTGGAAAAAACAATTGCTAATATCTTAAAAATAAAAGTAGCACAAATGTAAATTTTTACGGCACAAAACAGCACAAACGTAGCACTAAAGAAACACACTTGAGTTTTTATTTGTGCTGATTGTAGGGGGGCCAGCTTCGCTGAGCTGATTTATTTTGCGTGCAATCGTAATCTGCTTTTGAGGACTGCGGATAATTATACTGCTGACTCAGTATTTATAAGTTATTTATAACTTACCTAGAAAACACGTCGCGTGGGCAAACGTAGTGGAGGTTTTTATTATTTGGTTTAAGCCTTTCTATGATTTCCAAGATATTGTACAGCATTCTGTAAACAAAGAAAAGATTATTGCTACAAGGTCACATTAACTTGTATGAATAACTTAAAGTTCATAGTACAACCAATAGATTAGGCATGTTCTCAGGTGTAGGCAGAGAATTTTCCCTAAGAATAAACAGCTACAAAAAGATACAGCGTGACCTATAAGTCACTGATAACAGATGACATGGAAAAATGCTGTCTATATATAGGGCGGGGTGAGGTCACAGCAGACCACACAATGGCAGTCTTTTTTTTTTTTGCAAGAGAAAATATACATGTAAAGAAAATGTTAAGGAGGTTGTAAAGGCAGAAGGTTTTTTAATCTTAACCACTTCACCCCCTTCCTGACCAGAGCACTTTTTGCGATCCGGCACTGCGTCACTTTAACTGACAATTGCGCGGTCGTGCGACGTTGCACCCAAACAAAATTGACGTCCTTTTTTTCCCACAAATAGAGCTTTCTTTCGGTGGTATGTGATCACCTCTGCGTTTTTTATTTCTTGCGCTATAAACAAAAAAAGAGCGACAATTTTGAAAAAAAAAACAGCAATTTTTTTTACTTTTTGCTATAATAAATATCCCCCAAAAAATATAATTAAAAAAAAAAATGTTTTTCCTCAGTTTAGGCCGATATGTATTCTTCTACATATTTTTGGTAAAAAAAAAGAAAAACGCAATAAGCGTATATTGATTGGTTTGCGCAAAAGTTATAGCGTCTACAAAATAGGGGATAGTTTATGGGATTTTTATTATTATTTTTTTTTTTTTACTAGTAATGGCGGCGATCTGCGATTTTTATCGTGACATTATGGCGGACACATCGGACACTTTTGACACTATTTTGGGACCATTGTCATTTATACAGCGATCAGTGCTATAAAAATGCGCTGATTACTGTATAAATGACACTGGCAGGGAAGGGGTTAAACACTAGGGGGCGATCAAGGGGTTAAGTGTGTCCTAGGGCTAGGGAGTGATTCTAACTGTGGGGGGGTGGGCTACCACTGACATGACAGCGATCACTGCTCCCGATGACAGGGAGCGGTGATCTCTGTCATGTTGCTAGGCAGAACAGGGAAATGCCTTGTTTATTGTTCTGCCGCTCAGTGACACGATCGCGGGACACCGGCGGACATCGAGTCAGCGGGACCCGCAGACACGTTCACGGAGCAAGCGGCGGGCGCACGCACGCCCACAATGCCGCTTCTTAAAGGGGACATACCTGTACGCCCGTTCGCGCAACCGTGCCATTGTGCCGACATATATCGTCGCGCACTGGTCGGCAAGCAGTTAATGCATTCTATGCATTCAGATAAAAAGCGTTCTGTGTGCAGCTGCCCCTCTAACACTTACCTGAGGTCCCTCTCTGTCCACGAGTGTCTCAGCCGTCCAAGATTCTCCTGCCTGATTGGCTGAAACACAGCAGCTGTGCCATTGGCTCCCGCTGCTGTCGATCAAAGTCAGCTGGCCAATCAGGGGAGAGAGGGGGCAGAGCCGGATTGGGGCTCTGTGTTTGAAAGGACACAAGGAGCTGTGACTTGGCTCGGGTGCCCCCATAGCAAGCTGCTTGCTGTGGGGGCACTCACCAGGGGGGGGGCCAGGATCACAGACGATGGACCCAAGAAGAGGAGGATCCGGGCTGCTCTGTGCAAATCCATTACACAGAGCAGGTAAGTATAACATGTTTGTTATTTTTATAGGAAAAAAATGAGGCTTTACAATCACATGAAGGGGGCTTCTGACCTCCTCCTTAAAATGTTATCTGTCTGTCCCTGGTTCAACATATTGACCACTTCAGCTCCAGGAAGGTTTAACACCCCCCTCCCCTTCCTGACCAGGACATTTTTTGAGATACGGCATGGTGTTAATTTAACCGTTTAAGGACCGCCCTACGTACATAAACTGCGGCATTGGCGGCCCTTTAGCCTGTACGTGATTTACCTTCCTGGCTCTGGGGCGCACGCGCGAGAACGCGCCGCCTGGAGCCCCGCTCCTGCTGTGATTGGACACAGCGGGAGCCAATCAGTAGGTTCCGATGGCCGCCCGCGATCATTCACAGGAGGGGTAGAACGGCGATCTGCCTATGTAAACAAGGCAGACCGCTGTTCTGTGAGAGAGGAAAATGGAGATCTTGTGTTTCTGAAACACGGATCTCTGTTTTCCTCCAGTCAGACCATCCCCCCCCCACAGTTAGAAAGCACTCCCTAGGAGCACACTTAACCCTTTAATCACCCCTGATGTTAACCCCTTCCCAGCAACTCCATGACCTTAATGTGCTTCTTCTTGAGCCGCTCCTTTGTTGCCTTGGCGGTATGTTTTGGGTCATTGTCATGCTGGAAGACCCATCCATGACCCATCTTCAGTGTTCTGGCTGAGGAAAGAAGGTTCTCATCCAAGATTTTTACAATAAATGGCCCCATCCATTGGCCCCTCAATGCGGTAAAGTTGGTCTGTACTTTTATCAGAGGAACAGCCCCAAAGCGTAATGTTTCCACCTCCGTACTTGATTGTAGGGATGGCGTTCTTAGGGTCATAGTCAGCATTTTTGTTTCTCCAAACACATGAAGTAGAGGTAATGCCAAAGAGGTCAATGTTGGTCTCATCTGACCACAGCACTTTCTCCCAATCCTTCTTAGATATGTGACTAAAAATGCAACTCAACTAGACATGTGCAATTCGTTCCGTTACTAATATGTTTTCGCACTAAATTGTGCATATTGATTCAGTCGGAAGCATCCGAGTGAACGAAAGACTCTTTTGACAAATGCGTACGAAAACGAGTTGTCAGAAAGAACGAAATCCTGAAAGAACAAAAATCTGAAAGAACAAAAAAAAACATTCAACCTACGAGTTTAACGAATCGATTACATTCGGATAATTTCGTTTTTTCCGTATTTCCTCTTATAATTGAATTATTAACTATTATTATAGTTATTATTATTTATTATTATAAACTATTAAAGTATAGGTAAAATAGCTGAAGTCAGTAAATCTTCTATTTTGCGGTCTCTGCACCATCACAGCTAATTTGGGATAGATCAGATTTACACTTTTATTGGAATTTCCTTTTGAGGGCCAGTTCACACCACATGCAGTCCAGTGCGTTTTCTGTTCTGCATCAAAAACGCATGGAAAGTAGGTTACATGGTTTCCAATGGCATAGTTCACACCAGTGCGGTCAGTTGTAATGCATCGGAAACCGCATCAAAAACATGCATGCAGGAATGCATCCGGTACGGATCTGGAGTGCGTTTTTGTGGTGTGAACCAGCCAACCAGCCCTAAATTTGGCTAAAGCAACTCCAATGCCGCGTACACACGGGCGGACTTTTCGGCATCAAAGGTCCGACGGTCTTTCCGACGGACTTCTGACAGACTTTCCTGCACATGATCACACCAAAGTCCGACAGATTCGTACGTGATGATGTACGACCGGACTAAAATAAGGGAGTTGATAGCCAGTAGCCAATAGCTGCCCTAGCGTCGGTTTTTGTCAGGCGGACTAGCATACAGAGGAGCGGATTTTTTGACCGGACTCGAGTCCTTTGGAAAGATTTGAAACCTGTTCCAAATCTAAAGTCCGTCCAATTTTCAACCGGAAAAAGTCTGCTGCAGGTCCGATGAAGCCCACACACGGTCGGATTGTCCGACGGATTCGTTCCATCCAGTCCGGGCAAAAAGTCCGCCCGTGCGTACGCGGCATTATGCCCTGTACACACAACCGGTTTTCCCGTCGGAATAAACTCTGAAGGTTTTTCCGACAGAGTTCAGACGGAATTCCGCTCAAGCTGACTTGCCTACACACGGTCACACCAAAGTCCGACCGTCCAGAACGCGGTGACGTACAACACGTACGACGGGACTAGGAAACGGAAGTTCAATAGCCAGTAGCCTATAGCTTCCGTCTCGTACTTGCTTCAGAGCATGCGTCGTTTTTGGTCCGTCGGAACGGCATACAGACGAGCGGTTTTCCCGATAGGAATTGGTTCCGTCGGAAAAATTTAGAACATGTTCTCTTTCTAGGTCCGTCAGAATTTTCGACGTAAAAAGTCCAATGAGGCACACACACGATCGGTATAGACGATGAAAAGCTTCCCATTTGAAAAAGTCTATTCGACGAAACATGTCTTGGGCATGGTTACACGGCATTCCATCGCACTGACATTAGATGCCGCTGTCTGAGGAGGACTACACCGATCGGATGGCTGGGCCTTAGAAGGTTGGGTGAGAGATACACCAGTTTACACTTCAGGTCCGCTGTGACCGCGGTGCACCGTTGGATCACTGATCCTGTTGCTTGCTGTGGATTTCTTTTTAAAGGCCTTTATGTTTCAGTTTAAAAGTGAGTGTAACCATTGAAGTGTGTTTGAAGTGATTTTAATAAATCTGTCAAAATGGTATCACGCTATGTGGAGCACTTTATTCATTTTTTCACATATGGAGCTGGCTTGATTGGAGTCATGGTTCATCACATGCAACCCAGGTGTGGTTCAATTGCTGTTTTGCCAAACACGAGAGTGGGAGGCTATACAATCTGGTGAGTGCGCTCTTCAGAGGGAGTGGTGTCACTATCACGGTGGTGTGGTGGAAGAGTAGAAGAAGATTTTTCACAAGAAGATTGAAAAACAACTGTTGAACTTGATCATTCATTTCTTGTAATTTATTATTTATAGTGACACTTTTCACTGGGTGTTAAGGAAATTTCTTTTCATGATAAAATTAATATTTTTCATGACACTATTATTATTATTTTTATGCATAAGTAGAGGGTCGTAGGCATTATACTGCTCTGACCCATTATTTTACACAATTTATATTAGCGCCGCTATCTCTATCTGTACACGTGTGAGAGGTATAGTTTTGGGATTTTGATCAGTCTATGTATTTATTTAAGTGGCAGCTTTTTTTCACTGTACACTGTGGATGTACACATATTTTGTATTCATTTACACATCTTTTATGCAGCTTTGCACTTTTCTTTGGCGCAGTGGAGTAAGAGAGATTCAGGGGCGGTTTATTTGTATCTCTTGCTACAAACCGATGAAAAGCTTCCGTCTGACTTTTTCTGTCAGACATTCCGTTCGTGTGTACGCGGCGTTAGTGATCGTAATGAATACAAATGCATACGAAGTTACGAATGATCCGAAGTAACGAATGCTGCATTTAAACGATTGGAACAGAACAAATACGAATGCATCCGAAGTAAAGAATGCCACAGCTAAACGAATAGAACGAATACGAATGCATTCAAAGTTACAAATGACCCGAAGTAACAAATGCCGCATTTAAACGAATGGAACTAATGCATCCAAAGTTACGAATGATTCGAAGTAACGAATGGAATGAATACACATGCATCTGAAGTTGCGAATGATCCGAAGTAAAGAATGCCACATCTAAACGAATGGAACAAATACGAATGCATCCAAAGTTACGAAAGATCCGAAGTAACGAATGGAATGAATACACATGCATCCAAAGTTGCGAATGATCCGAAGTAACAAATGGAATGAATACGAATGCATTCGAAGTTACGAATGATCTGAAGTAAAGAATGCCGCATGTAAACAAACGGAACGAGTACGAATGCATCCAAAGTTACAAATGACCCGAAGTAACAAATGCCACATTTAAACAAATGGAACTAATGCATCCAAAGTTACGAATAATACGAAGTAACGAATTGAATTAATACACATTCATCCGAAGTTGCGAATGATCCGAAGTAACAAATGGAATGCATACGAATGCATTCGAAGTTACGAATGATCCGAAGTAAAGAATGCTGCATCTAAACGAATGGAATGAATATGAATGCATCCGAAGTTACGAATGCCGCATGTAAACTAATGGAGCGGAACGAATATGAATGCATCCGAAGTTACGAATGCCGCATGTAAACAAATGGAAAGAATACGAATGCATCCAAAGTTACAAATGATCCGAAGTAAAGAATGCCACATCCAGGGCCGGTACAAGGGGGGGGCGGAAGGGGCGGATGCCCTGGGCGGAACTATTTACTGGAGGAAAGGGGGCGCATGTGAAGTGATGGCTGTGTGCTTCTAAAATTGTCTGGATGCACCAGCCGCTAATACCTACACCTGTAAATATGTGCCGAGTGCGCTCCTGCACCCGGCACAAGCCTAGAACAGATCAGCGCTTCACTTATTTACTCACCTGTCAGGGGAGATACTCCCCCTGACAGGCACTTGGTATTCCCTGCCCAGCGTCACACACTGAGAGGCTGGCCGGAGGCGGGATGGGAGCAGTGGCGTGGCGTTGCTATGGGGATGGGGATGGGGGTGACCGCACCTGGGTAACGCCATAAAGAAAGCTGGCAGTTTTAGTGGGTTCTGTCAAGCCCCCCTCCCTCCACCCCCCATCAGTGAAGCTCTGATTGTGGCGGCGTGACAGGGGAGAGGCGAGCTGCGGGATGTCAGAATGTTTCCCCCACTCGCCCCCCCCCCCCCTTTCTCCTGTCAGCAGTGCGGGAGGAGAGATAGCAGCTCTCTCATTAGGTTCGCCGCCCAGCTTCCTGCCGCTCTTTTCCCCATCCCATTGGCCACAACACAGGGCCAATCACAGCGACCCATTGCTCTCCACAGGGAAGAGACTACAGCTCCCAGCATGCACTCTGCTGGGGGAAAAAAAGAGAGAGAGCCCGGAACTCAGAAACAAGCTGGGGGAATGAGTGCTATACTGCTCCAAAAGACAGAAACAGAGAGAAAGGAGTGTACCTGGGGAAGCCAAACAGAGAGCCATGCTGCTAACCAGAGTGAGCCACACTGCCAGCCAGCGCCACCAGAGAGAGCCACGCTGCCAACCAGCGCCACCAGAGAGAGCCACGCTGCCAACCAGCGCCACCAGAGAGAGCCACGCTGCTAACCAGTGCCACCAGAGAGAGCCACGCTGCTAACCAGCGCCACCAGAGAGAGCCACGCTGCTAACCAGCGCCACCAGAGAGGGCCACGCTACCAACCAGCACCACAAGAGAGAGCCACGCTGCCAACCAGCGCCACCAGAGAGAGCCACGCTGCCAACCAGCGCCACCAGAGAGAGCCACACTGCTAACCAGCGCCATCAGAGAGAGCCACGCTGCTAACCAGCGCCACCAGAGAGAGCCACGCTGCTAACCAGCGCCACCCGAGAGAGCCACACTGCTAACCAGCGCCACTAGAGAGCCACGCTGCCAACCAGCGCCACCAGAGAGAGCCACGCTGCCAACCAGCGCCACCAGAGAGAGCCACGCTGCCAACCAGCGCCACCAGAGAGAGCCACGCTGCCAACCAGCACCACCAGAGAGAGCCACGCTGCCAACCAGCACCACCAGAGAGAGGCACGCTGCCAACCAGAATCACCAGAGAGAGCCACGCTGCTAACCAGTGCCACCAGAGAGAGTCACGCTGCCAACCAGCGCCACCAGAGAGCCACACTGCTAACCAGAACCACCAGAGAGAGTCATGCTGCTAACCAGAACCACCAGAGAGAGCCACACTGAGCCACTACCAGGGCACAGACATGCTACACTACTGACCAGAGTCGCCCCTGGGCAACACAGAGTGAGCAAACATCTATCTGGAAGGATCACTGCGGCAGTTTCCCTGGGTCTGGTAAGAGGGCCTGTCGGCCATTATCCTTTACTGATCCTAGGGACTGAGCCATTAGGAACTGCCTAACCTGCTATCCTCTACCCCTAATACTGCTAGAGGACAGCAGGTTAAGCAATTACTGACTGCCACAATGAGCTCCAATGCTGTGCTGCGGGCTCGAAAATATTGTGTGTGTGTGTGTTTGGGGGGGGGGGGGGGGGCGCAGTTTGCCATCTTCGCCCTGGGCACCAAATGACCTTGTCCCGGCACTGGCCACATCTAAACGAATGGAACAAATACGAATGCATCCAAAGTTACGAAAGATCCGAAGTAACGAATGGAATGAATACAAATGCATCCGAAGTTACGAATGATCCGAAGTAACGAATGCCGCATTTAAACGAATGGAATGAATACACATGCATCCAAAGTTACGAATGATCCGAAGTAACAAATGGAACGAATACAAATGCATTCGAAGTTACGAATGATCCGAAGTAAAGAATGCCGCATCTAAACGAATGGAATGAATATGAATTGATCCAAATTTATGAATGATCTGAAGTAACGAATGCCACATCTAAACTATTGGAACGGAACGAATATGAATGCATCCGAAATTACGAATGCCGCATGTAAACAAACGGAACGAATACGAATGCATCCAAAGTTACAAATGATCTGAAGTAACGAATGGAGCGAATACGAATGCATCCGAAGTTACAAATGATCTGAAGTAACAAATGCAGCATTTAAACCATTGGAATGGAACAAATACGAATGCATCCGAAGTTACGAATGCCGCATCTAAACGAATGGAACGAATACGAATGCATCCAAAGTAACAAATGGAACGAATACGAATGCATCCGAAGTTACGAATGATCCGAAGTAACAAATGCCGCATTTAAACGAATGGAGCAAATACGAATGCATCCAAAGTTACGAATGATCCGAAGTAACAAATGGAATGAATACAAATGCATCTAAAGTTACAAATGATCCGAAGTAACAAATGGAATGAATACAAATGCATCTAAAGTTACAAATGATCCGAAGTAATGAATGACGCATTTAAACGATTGGAACAGAACGAATACAAATGCATCCGAAGTTACGAATGATCCGAAGTAACAAATGCCGAATGATTCAATGGACGAAAAAAAAACAAACAAATTGAACAAAAACGAAACAAATTTTTCGGTAGTGCACATGTATAAACTCAACCGTGCATTTTTAACGCACGTCTAAGCGTATGTGTAGTACACACTATCAGTTTTTTTTTTTCTGTTCCAAACACACTGGTCAGTGCTCGCAGATTAAATGGCGATCGGCAGATATTTTTCTGACAATGCCCCGTCAACAGAAGCCGGACAGGCTGCCATACACGGGCTGAATGTCCAAATGACTCCGCCCGACATTCGACCCGTGTGTGTACGTGGCTTTGGTCTCATTGATATGGAACTTCTGACTTCTCCAGACACACGTTTGTTCCTGATCAGTGACCCACAAAGTAATAAAGTCAGGTAACTGGAATTTTTTGGGAGGAGGTCTGAATATGTATTTCTCTCAATACAAGTCAGTTTATTGAGTAAAGGTACACCCTCCCCTGAAGGTTCCCTGGTACCTTCACTGCTGAGTGTTGAAGTTTCTGGGAAAACCCTACTTGTCAGAAACAGAGTTACAAAATTACTTTCTTTGCTTCGGGCGACAAACCTGTGAAGTGGAGCATTATCTGCATATCATAAGAATCCATCAACGCGGAATTCAGTATCGCGCACAGTCACGTGGAAATTTCAAAAAGTTTCAAATACAAAGTAATTTTTAATGCAATGCAAGAATCTGCAAGAAGAATCCATTCCTTATTAAAGTGTAGGTCTAGCCATGTTTCCTTATGCCGCGCACACACGAGCAGACTTTTCGAGCGGACTATCCGACGGACTTCCAACGGACTTTCCCAACGAACGGACTTGCCGGCACACGATCACACCAAAGTCCGACGGATTCGTACGTGATGACGTACGACCGGACTAAAATAAGGAAGTTGATAGCCAATAGCCAATAGCTGTCCTAGCGTCGGTTTTCGTCTGTCGGACTAGCACACAGACGAGCGGATTTTTCGATAGGGACTGGGTCCGGCGGAGTTCCGACGCAAAAGATTCGAAACATGTTCCAAATCTAAAGTCCGTCGGATTTTCGACCGAAAAAGTCCGCTGCGGGTCCGATGAAGCCCATACATTCGGTCCGTCAGACCAGTCCGGTCTGAAAGTCCGCTCGTGTGTACGCGGCATTCGTTTGGATAGAATGGGAAACAATTTATCCTGTTGGAATGCAACGATTTCCCCTTCTTACCGTCACAGTGACGATGGTTTACCCAGACAGGAAAGGAAGGACAATCTGTAATAGGGAGACAGGAAAAGAAAAAGGAAAAAAAAAAAAAAAGGAAGCCATAAGAATTTCAACTAGCTTTCCCTTAACATAACCCATCCCAAATAAAGATATATCCAAAAACTGTTGAGAATAAATGGGACTTTTAAGGTATAGAAGTGGAAAAGTATTTTACCGATAGTGAATCTGTTTTTTTTTTTAAAAAAAAGGTAACAGACACTTAACACTGTAAATGACACTTTTTTCTTTTTCTTTTTAACCACTTAGGATTTGCCCCCTTCCTGACCAGACCATTTTTGGCGATACGGCACTGCTTCGCTTTAACTGACAATTGCGCGGACGTGCGGCGTTGCACCCAAACAAAACTGACGTCCCCCCCCCCACAAATAGAGCTTTCTTTTGGTGGTATTTGATCACCTCTGCAGTTTTTATTTTTTGCGCTATAAACAAAAAACTATTTTGAAAAAAAAAAAATATATATATATTTTTTACTTCATGCTATAAAACAGATCCAATAAAAAAAAAACAAATGGTAAAAACATCAAATGTATTCATCAATATGTATTCTCCTACATGTTTTTAGTTTTAAAAAAATCTAAATAAGCATATATTGATTGGTTTGCACAAAAGTTATAGCATCTACAAAATAGATGATAGATTTATGGATTTTTTTCTTTTTTTTACTAGTCATGGCGGCGATTTTTAGGGACTGTGACATTACGACGGACAAATCGGACACCTAACTGACACTTTTTTGGGGACCAGCGACACTAAAGCCGCGTACACATGAGCGGAATGTCCGTCAGAAAAAGTCAGACGGAAGCTTTTCATGGTATATACCGATCGTGTGTAGGCCTCATCGGACTTTTTTTTTTTCCGAAAAATTCTGAAGGACCTAGAAATGGAACATGTTCTAAATATTTCCGAAGGACCCAAATCCTATCGGGAAAACCCTATCGTCTGTATGCTGGTCCGATGGACCAAAAACGACGTATGCTCTAAAGCAAGTACGAGACGGAAGCTATTGGCTACTGGCTATTGAACTTCCTTTTTCTAATCCCGTCGTACGTGTTGTAAGTCACCGCGTTCTGGACGGTCGGAGTTTGATCGAACCTTGGGCTGACCGTGTGTAGGCAAGACCGCTTGAATGGAGTTACGTCGGAGAAACCGTCGGAGTTTATTGCGACGGCAAAGCCGGTCGTGTGTACGCGGCATAATACAGCGATCAGTGCTAAAACAAATGCACTGTCACTGTACTAATGACACTGGCTGGGAAGGGGTTAACGTCAGGGGCGATCAAAGGGTTAAATGTGCTCCTAGGGAGTGCTTTTTTGTTTCAATTGTTTTTATTGTATATTTGAAGAGTAAAGAACAACCAGTATAAAGCAGAGCAGCGACCAATCCTCGCTAAGCTCTGTACCTTCAAAAACCTGCATACATAGTATAAAGACACATGTAATAAAAAAGAGGGAAGAGAAACTGACCATTGTCTCCCCTATAATCCCCCACTAAGAGGGAGATCACATTTAAGAAAAAAAAAAAACTACTTAACATAGCTCCCAACTGCCCCTGATTTCGAGGGACTGTCCCTGATTTGGGGCAATGTCCCTCTTTTTCCTCCTCATTTGTCCCTCATTTTGGTCTGATCCATATAGTTGTATATAAAATGCACTTTTTATCTTTCAAAAAGTGTTTCCCAGCGCTAAACCTTTCATCCAAATTCTAAATTGCTGCATTTTTAAATTTTAAAAGCCAATATAAAGGAATAGTAGTGGTAAAAAAAAGTCCTTGTGGATTTAATTAACCTTTTTTTTTTTTGGTTAATTCTCCTTTAAGGGGGTGTGGCAGGGGTGGGCGTGTCCTATGCCTACATGCGTTTGCTAGTAGGTGTCCCTCATTCCCATCTCAAAATGTTGGAAGGTATGCTTAACTTACCCCCATAATGCTCTAAGGAATGAATAAAGGTCATCACAGAGAGGGCTTATCTGGACCGCTTATGGTACATAGAGGAATTATGAAATTTAACACGTCATAGGTATGAGTCCCCTCCAAAGAGATCTTAAGATTGAGAAGACAATCAGCTTATATTAAACAATTCAGATGATCTCTCCATTCTCATACTACTTCTAGTCATTTATGGGGGGGGGTTCTACTCCCCAGTACTGACAATTTGTTAAACACTGGTAAGATAGGATGAAAAGAAGAGGGGGTGGGGTTAGGGACCGGTCACAGGGCCACCGGTGGGAACAAGAGATAAAAGAGCGAGTAAAGGAAGGAGAAAAAGAGAAGGTGAGTCCTTCCAGAGATCTACCACCAAGTGTTCCTGGAGTTCAACTCCGTATGGTTGTTACCTGCAAGAAGGCAAGCCAAGGGGACCATATTTCATCAAATAGGGGCTGTTTGTCCCGCAGGACGCTCACTATTTTTTTCGTTTATCATAATCCACGTGAGTTTACGTTTCATTAAAGCTATGTCTAGAGCTGGGCTTTTCCAAGTAGTCGCAATAGCGAATTTGGCTGCTAAAATCATATAATATATTATTGTCTGTGTGTGTCTTGGTACATTTTCAACTGGTTTGTTTAGTAGGGCAATGCTTGCACCTTAAGTAATATAGACCACTGTGACTGGAAAAATAAAGTAGTGTACCCTCATCCAAACCCGGCGCACTTTGGGACAAGTCCACCATGTGTGCAGAACCGTAATTATCTGGCCTCTTCACTGCATTTGATTGACAGCAGCAAGAGCCAATGGCTCCTGCTGCTTCTTGAATGCTGTGTGAAGAGGAAGTAAGGGGAGAAGATCTTTTCTTCCCTCTCTTCCCCTTCACACAGGGGAAGGGGGGGGGGGGGGCACAGGGACATTGAAACCGTTTTGTACCTTAATGCAGACAATGCATTAAGGAAAAAAAAAAGGTTTTTAGGTTTAGTAAAACTTTAAGTCTCTCCAGATCTGCATGTATTATCCTTGTTGGCATTCTGCCTAGTACGGGTAGTGTTTATATCTATACTGGGTTGCAATCTGAGGTGACTTCAGCATCCTATGAGAACAAAAGATTTGTTCCTCCCATATGCAGGACCACTAAGGATAACTGGTTCCATGCCATGGATAGTGGGATACTTCAAACATTCTCACAAGCTATAGCTTTTGCTCAGAATTTTAGGACATACAGTATTTGTCACTCTCTTTAGCAGAACCAGCGGCGCGGAGATATCAACCAGAATCATTGCTGGAGGCCATTCCAATTAGCCATTAGGCTTATAGAGCTTAGGGCTTGTTTCCTACTGAAGCAGTGACAATGCACTCAACCAGGAATTCGTAGGCTTCGGGTTGTAGGGGGATGACATGTCTTCCATTAAGGTTGTTCTGACTCATTGTGAGGTGTAGCTAACTTCCTTATACTATTCATTTCATTTCATAAGGTTTCAGTTGACTAAGTGCTATGATTCAAACTATACTTTTTTCAACATCCCACCCTTGTTTTTTTTTTGGGCTAGTTAGTTCCTTAGTTCCTAAACGTATCTTGCCATGGAGACTGTCAGGAAAACAGAAAGTTTCCTATCAAAAACTTACCGTAATATTCCTTTCTTGATAGACTCAATGGCAGCAGGCGTTCCCTTCCAGTGTCATGGATAGGCTAGTTATGGAAGGTGGCCTAGAACTCAGCCTGAAAATTTATGGGAATGGGGTCCTATGGGGGCAGGATTGAGGGCAGAGCTTCCCAAACAAATGCTGCCATGGAGTTCATAAGGAAAGGGAGTCCCGGCATAAAGGAATAAAAAGAATGGGCGGAGACAGGCAGGGGTAGTTTAGGAATGTTGTCCTTTTAAGAAAAAGGGGGTGGTTAAGGGCTGGGAAGGGTCCTGGGGAAGTTTAGTTGGAAGGAGGAAGTAGTGACGTCAGTTGAGAGCGGAGAGGTGAGAAGCTTCCCACCCACCCTCCCGATGTTTTGGTCAGTATTACAGTGAGGCTGTCATGATGTGGTGGGTCTTTGGAGGAAGAGAAGAAGGCTGGTATTTACCATGGTAGAGACCCATCTGTGGTATGGGGTTCTCGGGTACCTTCCGGTTAACGAGGGGTTTAACCAGGAAGGGGTAAAAATGTAGGTCACTGCGGATGTTGAGTACCGTCTCCGAGTCGTTGTCTTGCGACTGGAGGCCTAAATTTTTAAAGAAGTTTGTCGCAGTGACCAAGTTGTGTGTGTCGTTGCCCTCAAAGACCACCAGCGTATAGAGAAGTTTTGGTTGATGGTTATTTTAAATGTTATTTATTTAAGTTACGTTAATTGTTAAATAAAAGGCCGTAAGGCCATTTTACTCCAAAACCTTGTCACATCATTTATCGGGTAATTTGGGGGTTTGGAGGTTATGGTATAATAGGCTGGGAAAAACTGGAGGTATCTGTCCTTCATATGTCAAGGAAAATTACGGTAAGTATTTGATAGGAAATTTTCTATTATATACGCATATACTGTATAGTCCATTCATAAAGTATTGTAAAGTAAGACCCCCTTCACCTTTTTAATTTTATTATCTTGCAGCCTGATATTAGAGTTGTTTACATTCATTTTTTTTAATTCTCATGAATCTACAATCAGTACCCCATAATGGCAAAGTGAAAACAGAATTTTAGAAATGTCTGTGAATTTATTAAAAAGAAAAAGCTGAAATCTCACGTGTAGTTAGGTACAGACCCTTTACTCCGTACTTTGTTGAAGCACCTTTGGCAGCAATTACAGCCTCGAGTCTTTTTGGACATGACGCGACAAGCCTTGTACACCTGGATTTTCTGCCATTGTCCTTTGCAAATCCTCTCAAGCTCAGTCAGGTTGGATGGGGACTGTCGGTGGACAGCCATTTTCAGGTCTCTCCAGAGATGTTCAATGGAGTTCAAATCAGGTCTCTGGCTGGGCCACTCAAGGACATTCACAGAGTTGTTCTAAGCCACTCCTGTATTGTCTTGGCTGTGTTCTTGGCATAAGTATTCAGAACTTTTGCAATAACAATTTAGCTCAGGTGCCTCCCATTTCTCTTGATCATTGCAGAGATGTTTCTACACCTTGTTTGGAGTATACCTGTGGTAAATCAAATTGATTGAACATGATTTGGAAAAGCACACACCTCTAGATAAAAGGCCTCATAGCCGACGATGCATACTGTATCAGAGCAAAAGCCACGAGGTCAAAGGAACTGCCTGAGGAGCTCAGAGACAGGATTTTTTGCAAGGCACAGATCTGATTGTAGCACCCTGGTTCTAAACAGGGCTGCTAATAAATCTAGTTGTGCTAGGTGTTAACTAGCCTGGCTAATTGGTAGCCTTTGATCCACTGATTTCTGCCCTAAGTCCGAGTTTAATTTGTAGTCTCTCTCTCTTCTGTCACATCCTTCTGTCTCTTCGTGTAATCCCAGACAGACTCCATGATGGTGAGATCAGGGCTCTATGGGGGCTAAACCATCATTTTCAGGACTCCTTGTTCTTCTTTACACTGAAGATAATTCTTAATGACATTGGCTGTATGTTTGGGGTGGTTGTCCTGCTGCAGAATAAATGTGAGGCCAATCACACGCCTCCCTGATGGTATGGCATGACGGATAATTATCTGCATGTATTTCTCAGCATTGAGGACACCATTGTTCCTGACCAAATCTTCCACTCCATTTGCAGAAATGCAGCCCCAAACTTACAAGGAACCTCCACCATGCTTCACAGTTGGCTCCAGACACACATTACTGTACCGCTCTCCAGCCCTTCGCCCAATAAACTGCCTCCTGCTACAGCCAAATATTTCACATTTTGACTCATCAGTCCAGAGCACTGCCAGAGTCCTGCTGCCATTTTTCTGCACCCAGTTCCTACGTTTCTGTGCATAGTTGAGTCACTTAGCCTTGTTTCCATGTCCTATGCAATAATTGGTGTACTTACAAAGTATTGACAACTAAGTCCCATCGAAACATTGACAATAAGGTCTCCTTCACACAGGCCTACTCCAGTTTAAACCTGTGGGACAGCTGTGTTTACCTGATTGGGACTGCTCCTAATCTGATTAGTTGAAGCACCAGTGCACAAAGCAAGGTCCATAAAGACATGGATGAGCGAGTTTGGGGTGGAGGAACTGTCTTTATGGACCTTGCTTTGTGCACAGTCATGTTGGAACAGGAAGGGGCCATCCCCAAACTGTTCCCACAAAGTTGGGAGCATGAAATTGTCCAAAATGTCTTGGTATGCTGACACCTTAAGAGTTCCCTTCACTGGAACTAAGAGGCCAAGCCCAACCCCTGAAAAACAACCCCACACCATAATTCCCCCTCCACCAAATGATTTGGACCAGTGCACAAAGCAAGGTCCATAAAGACATGGATGAGCGAGTTTGGGGTGGAGGAACTTGACTGGCTTGCACAGAGTCCTGACCTCAACCTGATAGAACACATTTGGGATGAATTAGAGCTGAGACTGCGAGCCAGGCCTTCTCGTCCGACATCAGTGCCTGACCTCACAAATGCGCTTCTGGAAGAATGGTCAAACATTCCCATAGACACACTCCTAAACCTTGTGGACGGCCTTCCCAGAAGAGTTGAAGCTGTTATAGCGGCAAAGGATGAGCCAATTCCATATTGAACCCTACGGACTAAGACTGGGAAGTTCATGTGTGTGTAAAGGCAGGAGTCACAATACTTTTGACAATATAGTGTATACTATTGTTTCAGTATATCCAAAGCCAAAACTTGTTTCCAGTTTTGAATAGGAAAGGGTTACAACCCCCGATTTATTTTTGCTTTTCACCATCAATACCACCAATAAAAAGGCATAAGAAAAAAGAATAAAAAAAAGAAAAAGACTCTTTATTTTTTAAAAATAACTTTTTTTGTCAAAATTTACAGAGCAAAATAATTTAAAAAATATCTCTTCTCAAACTACACGTTGTGAAAGGTATAATAAATAATTGTGAGGTGAATCCTTTTTACTTCTGTTTGTTTTTAATACTTAATACAAAAAAAGGGAAATTGTAACTTCCTGCGAAATGTTTCAGTTCAACAATCCCTTACACAGTGACACAGTCTTGACCGATTGACAAAAGTGGAGTTAAATATGACTGAAAACACACAACAACATCATCAACATCATCCTCTTCATCATTCATCATCTTCATCATTCATCATCTTCATCAAGAACAGAGAAAGAAAGAGTCCATTTTTTTCCCATACATCATTGTTCTCATTCAGAATGTCTGACGTTGTGTCATATTGCACGACTGTTAGGAACTTGGCAGTTAATAAAGACAAAAGTAAAAAAGCAGACCTATTGGATAAACAGAGTGAAGGGCTCCACTGGAAATGAATCAGTAGAAGTGGAGTGTGGTTGGAGGATTTGGGGTGTAAACCTTAAAGTAAACCTATAGGCAAAACTTTTTTTTTTTTTTTTTTCATTTTGGATAGAGGAGGAGGGTATAACCCCTGTTGGTTTATTTATTTATTTATATTTTTACATTTGTGCCCCATTGGGGAGATCTACCTTTACTTCCTGTCCCATAACCAAAACAGGAAGTGAGAGGAAACGCCGTTGGGGACCACCAGAACTAGTGTCCCCATTGGAAGATTTCCCCTCTATGCACCTTCTTTTGGGGACAACCCAAAATTTGGCATTTTCTTTTACTTTCATTTTCCATGATAATGGTAAACAAGACAAACAGAGAGGGTAAATCTCCTTAATGGGGGGCAAAGACAGCAAAAAAAAAAAAAAAAAATCTATACAGGGGTTCTAATCCCTCTCCACTCTATCCAAAACTGAAAAAAAAAAAAAAAAAAAAGTTTTGCCTTTAGTTCTACTTTACGTAGCACTATGGACAAAAAAATAATAATAAGTGTAATATATATGATGCAGTCTGTCACCAGTATTGACACAGTGAGTTTCCTGTGTCTATAGTTTTGTTGCCTTTTGATCCTACCAGTAGATCACGTAATATTTCCACTTCCTGTAACAGGCAAAGCTGTCCAGCAAAAGTGGCAGTTACAGTTGAAAGAAACCATATAACACTGCCTGTCGCGTTTTTTTCCAAAAATAAAAATAACATATATATTTTTCCAAGTCCATTTTCTGAGTCCATCCAAAACTACCCTGTCCTTTAGGGAAACAATGTTGCAGTGAGATTTTAGTACAGAACAAACAACGTTGTCGCCCTGTTCAAGGAAGTGGAAACATTTTTTTGGATCAAATGTTACGGGAAGGAGGGGGGGATCAGCAATACAAAAACTTCTGTGTCAATGCTGGTGACAGACCGCATCCTATTTGTCATTTTTAATTCTGGCCAGAGTTACACTTTAACTCATAAAGTATAAAGTTTCTGCCACACATTTTCCAGCAGCAACTGCCATCTTGCTACCTACAGAGTCTTCTTTTTTTTTCCCCTGGGTCCTCGCGTTCCTGGTTACTGGCATTGGTCCAGCCTAGATTGAACCGTTGGCACGAGCCATCTTGCTGGATAGTCAATAAACGGGACCAATACAACAGGCATGTTTTCCAGTACTCTTAGCACTATTGAAGATCTGGCAGCATGTACCTCTCTTCTCCGGTATGTATAAACCTCTTTTTCAGCACCCTCTCCAGGTGGGTCATGTTGGTCGCTTTCACGATCCTCATCAGTTGTGGAAGAAGAGCTTGACCAGGCTCTGCATTTTTTATCGTTTTCAGCAGTTGGCGGATCTGCCTAGGGGTGACCTTCTTTCTGCCAGCGTCCTGCTGGCTGACGGTATGCAGAAGCCGGAGGAAGTTTTCCAGTGTAAAATTCTGGTGTGCGACAAATTCGATCACTTCATTATCGCACTCTGGATCGTCTGTTAACAAAAATTGAGAGAGGTTAAATAATCGTCAACATTGTCGTTTTTCTCACAGTTCACATCGGGGAAAGTCAGCATTCTTTCCCCAAACAGCACAGACTGGTCAAAATATGAGTTCCTCATCAAATTCCGGGTGATCGTTTTTCCACCCAAGTGTGACGGAATGGTAACAAACATTTCCTAATAGGCAGAGAGCGGACATGCACTTCCAATGGGCACCAGGGACTTGCCAATATACTCCAACTAGACCCCAAGATTTACATAGTCTGGTTGAAGAAAAGACACAAGTCCATCCAGTTCAACCAATAAAAAGGGGGGAAAAAATTATACAATCCTATATACACAATCCAATACCCACAGCTGATCCAGAGGAGGACAACATCCCGTAGCAAAGCATGATCCAATTTGCTCCAGCGGGGAAAATAATTCCTTCCTTTTCCCCCAAGAGGCAATCGAATATTTCCTGGATTAACTTTACCTATAAATGTTAGTATCCCGTTATATTATCTTCATTTCTGAAAAAATCCAGGCCGTAACCAATCCATAATCCATAACCAAATAAATAAATTTGGACAATGTATTCTTATGAAAAAAAAAAATATTTTGTCCCACCTCACCACAACCTGTTGGGTTTACCTTTCTGCTGGTCACAAACCCTACTCCATAATCATAATTTACATGCACTGCACTGACGATGGCCAACAAGCCTACAATAGCCAACAGCTATACATAAGAGTTTTGGCACCTTTACTATTAGGTTGTACCGCAAAATTGTGTGCATTCTGAATGTTCGGTTTCAGTTTTGGCAGCTGAATTTTCATTTCGATGTACCACTAATTGTGACATGTGGATACCGTCTGTTGTAGGAAATCTCTGCAATGCTTCACACTGATTTAGTGGACGGGCTTCTGTTTTTCTTTTGGCCTACCTCAACATAACCTTCTAGGCCAGTGATGGTGAACCTTGGCACCCCAGATGTTTTGGAACTACATTTCCCATGATGCTCAACTACACTGTAGAGTGCAAGAGCATCATGGGAAATGTAGTTCCAAAATATCTGGGGTGCCAAGGTTCACCATCAGTGCTCTAGGTTATAACTTCCTATAAGACACCAAGGCCAGGAGCAGACTGCCAATTTTTAGTAGGACGATTCACTAATCATACACAGTTTGCAATTAATAGATATTACTACATGCTACTCATAGGTGCCTGGGCACACCTTGAACACCCTGTGTGGCGCAGATTCCCCCTGTCTAGACTCCTGATATTTCACCAAAGCCCCCTAACGGGCTCCTAAAAACTAAAAAAAGTAAAAAAATAAATCAAACCATACAATTGCAAAAAGTAAAATAATAAAAATAAAAACCACTGACACCATCCACTGCTCTACTGACACTGCTGGTAAATATAGCGACAGCGTGAGGAGAAAAAAAAGCCGATCGCCAGCTTATGTGCAAGGGACATCGGACCCGAAGAGGAAGAGGCAATTCTGCCTCATCTGTACCCACCAGTACCCCCTGCCAGTGCCACCTGCCATTGTCACCTATCAATGCCCACAAGTGCCACCTATCAATGCTCACCAGTGGTGCCAATCAGTGCTACCTAGCAGTGTAACCGACCAGTGCCGATCAGTGCCCATTATTGCCACCCATCAGTGCCCATCACTGCCACCCATCAATTTCAATCACTGCCACCTATCAGTGCCGCCTCATCAGCGTACATCAATGAAGGAGAAAAATTACCCGTTTGCAAAATTTTATAACAAAATATATTTTTTATTTATTTATTTTTTTTAAATTCTGTCTTTTTAAATTTTTTTAACAAAAAATAAAAACCACAGAGGTGATCAAATACCACCAAAAGAAAGCTCTATTTGTGGAAAAAAAATTATAAAAATTTAAATTTGGGTACAGTGTTGTATGACCGCGCAATTGTCATTCAAAGTGCATCAGCGTTGAAAGCTAAAAATTGGTCTGGGCAGGAGGGGGGTTTAAGTGCCCAGTAAGCAAGTGGTTAAAATGTTAGTTTACCTTTACAGAAAAAATAAAAAAGGTGAACACAGTACACCTCTCCCCACCCCCTTAGTCCCCGCTGCACTTACCTCTGGGGATGCTGAGCTGTCAGTGCCCCCACAGCCGTCTGAGGATTTTCTTCTTCCTCTTCTGTGTGCAGTGGTTCCACAATGGATCAGAGCAATTCACTGTGCAGGCGCTGATCAATCAGAACCACTCTGATCCATCCCAGAAGTGCTGCACAGAGAAGAGCTGGGATTTTAAATCCCTGGACCACTGAACCGGCTGCAAGGGCACTGACAGCTCAACAACCTCAGAGGTAAGTATAGCGGGAACCAAGGGTGGTGGGGATGGTGTACGGTTTATTTTTTCTGTAAAGGTGAACTAACCCTTTAAGTTACTCACACCAAAAGGGAGTCTTTGATTACACCTCAGTGGTGGCAGATCACGAAGGTTCCCATTTATCCAGATCATTGTATCCCCTGGCAATTTCATAACAAATGCACTCTTTTAGTGGTGCCACTCAGACTATTAACACCTGTCCCAGATACAATGGGAAATGGAATATGTTAAAGGTTGTTTCACAAATTTTGACTCCTCCCATCTTATACTTGGCCAATGTGTTGTAATGCATTTTGGCTTAAGGCAATAGAGTTACCTGTGTGGCTTTAAGTATCTGGGAATTTTCCCTAATACTCATTAGAATTTACAAAACTGTTGGAGGAGTATCAAAACGCCTTCAGCAAGCATTACAGAACAAGCCCAACTGAATGTAACTATTAGTAAATACACTTTCAATTGGACTCCAAGGATTAACCCATATACTGCAACTAGACAATAGAAAGGCATTATATCTACTAAATGCAAAAAAATGGGCGAATATTTCTGGACGAAGCTGGGGAATACTAGAACTACTACCATAGAATATTAATAGTTCTGGTGGCCAACAGAAACTGTTCAGTATTCTTTCCAGTTGAGAACAAAGATTGGACTATTGGGTGCAAGAGGAGTCTGTGAAATAAAGGAATTTGAGGTTTCAATAAAATAGACGACTCCTACCCAATCTTAGAAATACGACTTTGGGCACCTCTGCCAATCGGACCACCAACAGGCCTTTTTTTTTTTTTCCGCAGACTTCTCTTGCACTTACTGATTCCTTATACCTTTCTGAAAATCCCACAAAGAATCAAGGATGGAAACCTCCAAGGCATAGAGAGCGTCCACCTTGATCCTGTATGGTTTTCTCCACCTTGGAAGGTTGTGTGTTTCCCACCCATTTGGGTGACCACAGCCTCAGTAGATGTAAGTCATCTTTTATCTCCTCTCTTCATACTTGTGAAAGCACTCTCTTTGGTTTTTACCCCCATGAAGCAATTTACTACACTCAGTCTTTTCTTTTCCGGTGGCCCAATCAGCTATACCAGAGTCCTGGCCAGCTTTTCAGGACCAAACCCTTTCAGGCCATGGTTGACCACCACAATTTAGACCTTGAAAACTGGACCAAACACTTCAGCTGGACACAGTTGACCATCCGAGGGAGAGAGCATAACACTGTGGCTTTCAAAGAGCGAAACTGCCCGGTATGGAATCATAAAATGAGAGGCATAGACCTGCCTACAATGAATAATCCCTTCCAGACAACACAGTATAGTCATAACTTACCAATAACTGTCAATTTTCTGCAGTCCTTGACGCAGTAATGAGAGTGCCAGCGGAAGCCCGGCTTGCACTCGCAGACTCTATTATGGGTGGCATTGCACTCATGTTTGACCTGTTCCCTGTCCTCGCAAATAACGTTACAAAATCGGCATTTTTCCACATAATTCCAGTAGGCGGTGTAATGATGCTCTGGGCAAGGTTGGCAGTCCGTCCTACTCGTGGATGTGCAGTGTTTGGCCACAAAGGTCCCTCGGGGGCACTGCTGGCATGTGATGTCTTCCCCAGTCTCCTGGTCTGTCCACTTGTAGGTTGGGGTAAATGTACATGTCCCTTCCACGACTAGGAGAAACAGGGCCAAAAACAGCTGAAAAACAAGAAGACAAAAAACAATCAACGAGTTTATCCCAAATAATTTCAGCAGGAGCATATATATAAAAAAACAAAAAAACAGACCACTTTAAAGTACAACTAACTATAACCTCTTTTTATTTTCATTTTGGACAGAGTAAGGGAGGGTTATAACCCCTGTGAGATTTTTTTCCCCCACCATCTGTGTCCCATTGGGGAGATTTCCCTTCACTTCCTGTTCCATAGCCAAACAGGAAGTGAGAGGAAACAGGAAGTGAGAGGAAAATCTCTGCAAATTAAAGGAATTCCTTGGGGACCCCCAGGTCACCAGAACTAGTGTCTCCATTGGAAGATGTCCCCCTCTATTAATTTTTTTGGGGACAACCCAAAATTTGGATATTATTGCATTTACATAATTACAGCGGCGGCAGATTGCAAAGGAAAAGTAATTTTTAATAACTTTCAATTACAATATGACTTGTGTAGCAATTGTATACACTATATATATATATATATATATATATATATATATATTTATTAATTTTTTTTTAATTTGCTATTTTGTGTTTCCTGTGAAAGTGGAGTTACCCTTTAAACTGTTTATAAAGTGTGAGCTTAAGTTTGGCAGTGCATCTAAATCTGTGTGTGCATCTAACACTCTCCTCCCCTCAGACTCACAATGCTGCTGTCCAAAAGTGTCTCTGTTGCGCCTTTTCGAGTGGAGGCGCTCTAATACAGGAGGTTTAAAAAAAGGTAGTAGCGTGCTGCCACCTAGTGACAACAATATGTACAAATTACAGCTGCTGCAATCACCAAATATGTTCCCACATTCACAGTACAAACAATAATGAAATGTGTGATTGGGCTGCTTCAATAATATGGTGAGGTGATAACTGAAAAATGACTATAAAATGACTATATAGTTAAACATATAAAGATAAAGTGCCAGTGCAAAATAAATCCTTGAGCGTATAGAAAAGTAATACCAAAAAGTCCAATACAATAAAATATGAATAATAAGGCTTCTTATAAGTTGTGCGATACAGAAAGTCTCTATTTCATATACAGTATCTCACAAAAGTGAGTACACCCCTCACATTCTTTTATATTTTCATTGTTCAGTGTTGTCACTGAAGAAATGACACTTTGCTACAATGTAAAGTAGTGAGTGTACAGCTTGTATAACAGTGTAAATTTGCTGTTCCCTCAAAATAACTCAACACTCAGCCATTAATGTCTAAACCGCTGGCAACAAAAGTGAGTACACCCCTAAGTGAAAATGTCCAAATTGGGCCCAAAGTGTCAATATTTTGTGTGGCCACCATTATTTTCCAGCACTGCCTTAACCCTCTTGGGCATGGAGTTCACCAGAGCTTCACAGGTTGTTACTGGAGTCCTCTTCCACTCCTCCATGATGACATCACGGAGCTGGTGGATGTTAGAGACCTTGCGCTCCTCCACCTTCCGCTTGAGGATGCCCAACAGATGCTCAATAGGGTTTAGGTCTGGAGATATGCTTGGCCAGTCCACCACCTTTGAGGGGACAGCAAATTTACACTGTTATACAAGTTGTACACTCACTACTTTACATTGTAGCAAAGTGTCATTTCTTGAGTGTTGTCACATGAAAAGATATAATAAAATATTTGCAAAATTGTGAGGGGTGTACTCACTTTTGTGAGATACTGTAGTGCTTCATAGAGGTGACACCACAGTGTTTCTGCAATTTCCAACTTGTGCTCCTTCCAGCAGGTGAAGTGCAAGCACACCTTCATTATAGACCCCAATGGGGTCAATAAGGCATAAAAGCAGGTCAATCTGCTGGACCAAACTTTGGACCGTTGAGATTCCTTCTCCAAAACGTCTTTCATCGGAATCTCATTGGTTCTAAGGGAACCTGAACCAGAGTTTGGTCCAACGGATTGACCTGCTTTCATGCTTGATTGACCCCGTTGGGGTCTATTAATGAAGGTGAGCTTGCACTTCAGCTGCTGGAAGGAGCACAAGTTGGAAATTGCGCAAACACTGTGGTGTCCTCTCTATGAAGCACTATATGAAATAGAGACTTTCTGTATTGAACAACTTATAAGAAGCCTTATGCCCTGTACACACGAGCGGACTTTTCGACCGGACTGGTCCGACTGACCGAATCCGGCGGACAATCCGACCATGTGTGGGCTTCATCGGACCTTCAGTGGACTGTTTCTGTCGAAAATCTGACGGACTTTAGATTTAGAACATGTTACAAATCTTTACGTCGGAACTCCGCCGGACCCAGTTCCTATCGAGAAATCCGCTCGTCTGTATGCTAGTCCAAAGGAAGAAAACCGAGGCTAGGGCAGCTATTTGTTCACCTTTGTTGCCAAAAAGTCCACCCGTGTGTACAGGGCATTATTATTCATATTTTATTGTATTGGACTTTTTTAGTATTACTTTTGTATTTGTTCAAGGATTTGTTTTGCACTGGCTCTTTATGATACGTTTACCTATATAAGCATTTATAGTCACTTTTCAGTTATAGCCTCACCATATTATTGAGGCAGCGCAATCACACATACCATTATTATTAATACAGGAGGTGTGTTACTGGCCGGATCAGCAGATGAAAACAGAGGGAGAAATAGCCTAAAAAAATAAAAAATAAAAAAGTCTGACAAAAATCAATAGCGTCTCTGCATTCTTAAATGACGCCTAACTACAAGAAAGCTCCTGGCTGACAAAAAAACACAAGAATACAACATGTGACAGAAATAAACCTTAAGCCTTGCCAACCACAAAGATTGGCTACGTTGGAAGTCACGTGAAGAAGCTGAGTAAACAAAGAACACTTTTCCAGGTAAGTTTAGGTAATGGTGACATATGCCCTATATTGCTTAATGTTAACTTACAAACAAGTGACATTATGACATGCGATAATGTTGCTCAATCTCTCAAAGGTTAGAAGAGCTACTGACGCATGACTTTGTTCCTGTTCTATTTTAATTTGCAAAGCTATTTTAGTAGTAGGCGAAAAAGCATGTGGATATTGTGACTTCACTTTAACTTTTTTCCTACTCCAAGCACGTGGATAGCTCTTATTACTCAGCAATTGTTCCTCCAGAAAAGTGTGCATGTGGTAAATAGTACTTTGGGACCCTCTCCTAAGCAGCGTGCAGGCTGTTACACCTATAACTGTACATCCGGTGAGAATGCTGCCCCACAAAAAAAAGAGCTTTGGGTTCTATGGCATCTCCATTGCCAAATAGGGGATGCTAGCAAGAGATGGGTTTATACCCACCTACTATACAAAGAGTAAACCATTGTGACCCCTTTTTTTGGTGAAAAGGTAAAGGAAACTGCTTAAAAGTGTATCCAAACCCAAGAACTGTAAGAATGAAATGTAATATTTTGCAGCATACAAATCCTTAAATGTTGTGGCTGTGTTCCTATTTTTGCGTTTTCATTTTCACCTGTTGATCTTGCCAATAACACATTTCCTGGGGTGGAGACAGTTCCCCACACTGGTCTCCAAGGAACAAGGGAACGGACTATCTCGGTACCAATTGGACAGAGTACACAATTACGTGAAATAAGAATGTTTTATTTGTACAAACGGATAAACTGGATATCCAAATATAGGTGAACATCATTCACAATGTTCATACCACAAGAATGTCTATACATGTGTGTAATACTTAATGTACCCCAAAAGGTGGAGACAAGAGGTATAGTAGGTCCTCGTGGGACATGTGTTCTTCTACATGTTTTGCGGGGTTCTACCGCTTCATCAGGAGGATCATATCTGGAATGGGATAACAGGATATGCATAGTCAAGGGTACAAAAAACACCCCTTTCCACATTTATTAACTGTGATTATTTCAGTGTGTGTTTTGTGTACACTGATATGCATATCCTGTTATCCCATTCCTTCCAAAGACCATTGCTCTGAGGAAGGGGGCCAGTCTCCCGAAACGTGTCCGTTGTTTCCACCATTTGTGTGATCCCATGAGGTTGGAGGGCGGACTTCTGGATTCTGTATCATGATACACTACCATTGCAACCTCACGGGATCACACAAATGGTGTTGACTTGCCATCCTTCCTCAGAGCAATGGTCTGAGGAAGGGGGCCAGTCCCCTAAAACCCGTTAGTTGTTTCTACCACTCATGTGATCCAATGAGATTGGAGTGAGGACTTCTGGATTCTGTATCATGATAGGCTACTATTCCATTTTTGGTTTGTGAGTATATTTTGGATCTTTTAATAAAGTGCTTGAGGTAATTGCACTAGGCGTTTGTGCCCTTCTGTTCGTTTGCTCAGTACCGCTACTAGACATGTGCATGATGAAAAAATTTGTTTTGTTTTGTTTTGATTCGTTAATCTAGTTATTTTGTTTAGATAAATATGTTTGATTCGTGCAATTCGTTTTCGGAATTCGTATTTTTTTATTTTTCTTTGAATTTTCAGATTTGTTTGATTCGAAACGATCAAATCGAAAATTTTTAGAATCGGTCGAAACAAAAATGTTATATTGTTTTCGATTCAAATGCAGCAAAGTGAACAGACAAAAGAAAAATCTTAATCAAATGATTACAATGACTTTTTAAATTAACCCTTGGCTTAACAAAAACAGCATTATTTCTAAATGGTACTCTAATAACACACAAAGTCTTTGATTTCAGCAATATGTGTAGTAAGAATTCGACTGGAGTTCAATGTAAAATTAGATTTGAATTTCAGTCCGAATTTCGTTACGTTATTCGGAGCATTCAGTAAAACTTGTTTATATTGTAATTCGGGTATTCGGATATATATCAGAATTGCCGAATAACAAAAAATTTGTCCGAATGTTAATTCAGAACAATCGAACCGCACATGTCTAACCGCTACCATTATCCAGCCCGAGTTGCACAGTGGCTATGGAATTTGCATCCTTCTGAGCACTGAAGTGTTCAGTTTTTACTGGTTCTGAGTATGCAGGAAGTTAGGAGCCCAAATGGATTTTGTTTTTGTACATACCATAATATGTAATAAAGTGATATCATTATTTTTAAATTAATATCAGAAAATCTGCCTGTGTGATCTTACTGTATTCAAAACAAAACTACTGCTTACATCTGTTGTGTTGTGTTGATTATATCAATATTTTTTTAGTACCTACAGAGGTGTTATCTGCCAAAGTAAAACATTACTGGGGGAGTTATAAGGCTACACGTCAGTAACTTTCACAAAACATTTATGGGTGGTCTATAGAAGATGGGTAAGAAGCTGTGGTCTACAGAAGATGGGTAAGAAGCGGTGGTCTAAAGAAGAAGAGTAAGAAGCGGCAGTCTACAGAAGATGGGCAAGAAGCATGGTCTACAGAAGATGGGTAAGAAGTGGAGGTCTACAGAAGGGCAGGAAGCGGTGGTCTACAGAAGAAGGGTAAAAAGCGGTGGTCTACAGAAGAAGGGTAAGAAGCTGTGGTCTACAGAAGAAGGGTAAGAAGCGGTGGTCTACAGAAGAACGTTAAGAAGCAGTGGTCTACAGAAGAAGGGTAAGAAGCGGTGGTCTACAGAAGTAGGGTATGAAGCGGCAGTCTACAGAAGAAGGGTGAGAAGTGGTGGTCTACAGAAGAAGGGTAAGAAGCAGCGGTCTACAGAAGAAGGGTATGAAGCAGAAGTCTACAGAAGAAGGGTATGAAGCGGCAGTCCACAGAAGAAGGGTGAGAAGTGATGGTCTACAGATGAAAGGTAAGAAGCAGCGGTCTACAGAAGAGGGGTATGAAGCGTCAGTCTACAGAAGAACGGTAAGAAGCGGGTGGGCTAAGGAAGAAGGGTAAGAAGTGTGGGTCTACAGAAAAAGGGTATGAAGCGTCAGTCTACAGAAGAAAGGTAAGAAGCGGGTGGGCTAAGGAAGAAGGGTAAGAAGTGTGGGTCTACAGAAAAAGGGTATGAAGCGGCAGTCTACAGAAGAAGGGTGAGAAGTGGAGGTCTACAGAAGAAGAGTAAGAAGCTGTGGTCTACAGAAGATGGGTAAGAAGTTAATGCCCTACCTGACACCTTAAGGGCTCCTCAATCTATTGATTGTTTTAAAAAAAGTCTTAAGACATTTCTTTTTAGCAAAGCCTTTTGGCCCTTTTTAGTTTTTTTTGTTTCACTATATAAATTGCTAATTTTTGTTTTAACCTGTAGCCCTTTGAGATATTTTGATGAAAAGGGCATTATAAATAAAATGTATTATTATTATTATTATTATTATTATTATTATTATTATTAAGAAGCGGTGGTCTACAGAAGAAGAGTAAGAAGCAGTGGTCTACAGAAGAAGAGTAAGAAGCAGTGGTCTGCAGCAAAAGAGGACTGGGGACCAATGATCTGCAGCAAAATTAGGAAGTGGTGGTCTGCAAGAGAAGAATAGGGAGCAGAGATCTGCAGTAGGAGAAAGGACCAAAAATCTGCAGTAATAGAAGCGCAGCGATCCATGGTCTGCAGTAAAAGAAGAGTGGGATGTGGAGATCTGCAGGAGAAGAAGAATAGGCAGCAGTGATCTGTAGTAGAAGGGAGTACAGAGTGGTGATATGAATTAGAAGAGGTGTAGGGAGCAGTGATATGAATTAGAACAGATGTAAGAGTAATAAGCAGTAGAAGTGGAGAAGAAAGCAGTGATCTGCAGTAGGAGCAGAAAGCATTATTCTGCAGTAGAAGAGGAGTAAGGTGCACTACTTACTGCTTTAAAAGAGGAGTAGTGTACAGTAATGTGCAGTAGCAGTAGTAGTCTGCAATAGAAGAGTAGGGAGAAGTGATCTAAAGTAGGAGCAGGGTGCATTGATCAGTAGTAGAGGAGTATGGTGCAGTGATCTGCAGTAGAATGTGGGGTAAAGAGCAGTGATCTGCAATAGGGTTGGGGAGCAGTGATCTGCAGGAGAAGAGTAGAAAGCAGTAATCTACAATAGAAGCAGAGTGCAGTGGTTGGCAGAAGAAGAGGATAAGGGATCAGTGATCTACAGTTTGGGCATTGCAGTGATTTGCAGAACAAAAGGGAGTGGGGGGCAATGATCTGAAGCAAAAGATGAGTAGAGAGCAGTGATCTGCAGTAGAAGAAGAGAAGGGAGCAGTGATCTGCAGTAGAAGAAGAGAAGGGAGCAGTGATCTGCAGTAGAAGAAGAGAAGGGAGCAGTTATCTGCAGTAGAAGAAGAGAAGGGAGCAGTGATCTGCAGTAGAAGTAGGGAGCAGTGATCTGCAGTTGAAGAAAAGAAGGGAGCAGTGATCTCCAGTAGAAGAATAGAGGGGAGCAGTGATCTGCAGTAGAAGAAGAGAAGGGAGTAGTGATCTGCAGTAGAAGAAGAGAAGGGAGCAGTGATCTGCAGTAGAAGTAGGGAGCAGTGATCTGCAGTTGAAGAAAATAAGGGAGCAGTGATCTCCAGTAGAAGAATAGAGGGGAGCAGTGATCTGCAGTAGAAGTAGGGAGCAGTGATCTGCAGTAGAAGAAGAGAAGGGAGCAGTGATCTGCAGTAGAAGAAGAGAAGGGAGCAGTGATCTGCAGTAGAAGTAGGGAGCAGTGATATGCAGTAGAAGAAGAGAAGGGAGCAGTGATCTGCAGTAGAAGAGAAGGGAGCAGTGATCTGCGGTAGAAGTAGGGAGCAGTGATCTGCAGTAGAAGAAAAGTAGGGAGCAGTGATCTGCAGTAGAAGAAGAGAAGGGAGCAGTGATCTGCAGTAGAAGTAGGGAGCAGTGATCTGCAGTAGAAGAAAAGAAGGGAGCAGTGATCTGCAGTAGAAGAAGAGAAGGGAGCAGTGATCTGCAGTAGAAGTAGGGAGCAGTGATCTGCAGTAGAAGAAAAGAAGGGAGCAGTGATCTGCAGTAGAAGAAGAGAAGGGAGCAGTGATCTGCAGTAGAAGTAGGGAGCAGTGATCTGCAGTAGAAGAAGAGAAGGGATAGTGATCTGCAGTAGAAGAAGAGAAAGGAGCAGTGATCTGCAGTAGAAGTAGGGAGCAGTGATATGCAGCAGAAGAGAAGGGAGCTGTGATCTGCAGTAGAAGTAGGGGGCAGTGATCTGCAGTAGAAGTAGGGGGCAGTGATCTGCAGTAGAAGTAGGGAGCAGTGATCTGCAGTAGAAGAAGAGAAGGGAGCAGTGATCTACAGTAGAAAAGAAGGGAGCAGTGATCTGCAGTAGAATAGAAGGGGGCAGTGATCTGCAGTAGAAGTAGGGAGCAGTGATCTGCAGTAGAAGAGAAGGGAGCAGTGATCTGCAGTAGAAGAAGAGAAGGGAGCAATGATCTGCAGTAGAAGAAGAGAAGGGAGCAGTGATCTGCAGTAGAAGAAGAGAAGGGAGCAGTGATCTGCAGTAGAAGTAGGGAGCAGTGATCTGCAGTAGAAGAGAAGGGAGCAGTGATCTGCAGTAGAAGAGAAGGGAGCAGTGATCTGCAGTAGAAGAGAAGGGAGCAGTGATCTGCAGTAGAAGTAGGGAGCAGTGATCTGCAGTAGAAGAGAAGGGAGCAGTGATCTGCAGTAGAAGTAGGGAGCAGTGATCTGCTGTACAAGTGGAGTAGGGATTAGGGAGCAGTGAACTGCAGTAAAAATAGGGAGCAGCGATCTCCATTAGAAGAGCAGTAGGAAGCAGTAACGTACAGGAGAAGGAACCCCCGATGAACACAAACCTTTGAATATAACATTCTGGCAAAGGTAAAAAGCTGGAAAATGTAGCAAAAGAAAAAAAAAATCTTTCCACCATGAGAAAGGAGAAAATTGCAGTAATAAGTATCTAGTGATCAAAATAAATCAGATTTGCTTACCTTTAGCCCAGAGGATTGCATATTTCTTTTTGCCATTTTTAAATGTCTCTTCTTTTCAGGGGTCTATAGGGTCTGGCAAAGAAAAAAAAACTGCATGAGTGCCCCTTTGCACCACTAGGTGTCACAAACATTCTCACACATGAGCTCTGCGGATGTTGCAGCAATGACATAACTCTAGAGACTGACACAGAATCTCCTTTCAGTTTTATTTCCTATACACAGTCACCCCTCCCTTACTACATACACGCACACACACACGCTCGATCATTACACTCGGAGACTCACCTCTGACAAGTGCAGATTCCTGACTAAAGCAGCACACTAATATACTACAGCGATGAGTCACATGGGACTGTCCAATGGGGAAACCCCACAATGTGGGGGTCAACAAAGATAATATTTAGTTATGTAGCAAAACATGTCACCCACATTTAAATAAATATTCTAGTTTCATTACATGATCCTAAATTGTAGCGAGACATCTTGGTATTGGAGGTCCATCATGCACTAAAGATTCACACAAAGCACATATCCTATCTATGTACTTGGTAGAGCAACGAGCTAGACTTAAATGATGTTGCCCCCCCCCCCCCCCCTGTTCCCTAATCATGAAGCTTTCAAGCACCCCCTAAAAACACAACCCTTTAGAAAAGCCTATACCGGGTTTTTTTTCTAACCTTTTAAGGACTATACACCCCCCCCCCCCACCTCAATGGATTGCCCAATTATCCTCATACCTCCTTCCCTGGATAATTCAAATGATCATCATCACCAGCCCTTATAGCTACCACTTTGGCTTTAAAAGGGGTCAATAGCTTGACTTTGCTTTACCTGTGGAAAGTCCGGCACTGAATAGGTTGATTTGGGTCAGATCTGGTTCTGATGAATTTTGACCTGATAGGAATAATCCATCTATAGCGGGCAACCCATTCCATCCATATACCACACACGAGGAAGTGGATTTCAATCGATAGCTAAGAAGATATGATCATAACTTGCTATTGTAAATTCTCAAACGCATCTCTGTGTCCACCATTTCGTAATCTGAGCGATCAAAATACAATCTGATTCACGAACAAAGAATCTTTTTTCAATGAAAAACAATCGCTAATTTCCCATCCTGCCTAGGGCTAAGTTGAACAGAAGGGAAGTTATAGCTATTCAGATTCAATCGGTTTGATCGACTCGCTCAATAATTAGAAAAAATTAAAGCATGTGTGGTCACCATTAGACTTTTATCATATATAGTACAGTATATATTATTTGAAAACTGAATGCATTATGTTTATGGTTTATTTGTTTTCACAGTACAAAAATGCTTCAACAACAATATCTGTGAGGCTTCAAAAGGTCCTGACGAAGCTGTTTGTTCTGTGAAATGCGTAGACAGAATAAAGTATTGACCTCAACATTTTTGCAACTAAGCCTCTTGCACTATGTTGCTTTTTTTAACGATTTTTTTTTTAAATAAGATATTTTTTTATTGACATTTTTTTATAAGAGCGGTAAACACAAAACATACACACAACCCATGTACATATCGGTCTAACCGTAGTGGGCAATAAGAATAATACCAACATAAACAATATGTCATTTGTATTACAACAATGGTGTAAAAACATAATATGATGTCATTTAAGATGTTTTAAGCACACAAGATCAAGACCATCAATCCATATTATCAAAAAAAAAAAAAAGGAAAAGAAAGAAAGAAAGAAAAAGAAAGAAAGAAAGAAAAAGAAAGAAAAAGAAAGAAAGAAAGAAAGAAAGAAAGAAAGAAAGAAAGAAAGAAAGAAAGAAAGAAAAAAATAAAAATAAAAGAGAATGAATTATTCTGGGCGTGGGATCAACCAGATGCGGTCCTTTGCTTGCTTTTATCTGGCCCTTGGGGTAATATTTCATCCACTGATACCAACAATGGAACAATGGGGAATAAATATCACCCAAATCATCCTATCCGCTCTTCTCAAGAACTTCTTTTTTTTTAACAAACAAAGCTTCTTTATTTTCACAAAAGGGTAGAATTACAGTATACCAATTGACACGGTACAGATCACTACATGCAAAGTAGACACAGTCACATACAGAAAACAAGATAGGTCAGGCAGGGAGCAAAACTACAGTGCAGCACTCATGAGAACAGTAAAGAGGGTAGGTCCCCCAACATCTGTACTCCCATCCCAACCTCCTCAGCGACCACAGAGGATAAGGCACCAGGGATATTAGGAGGATATCCATGGAGCCCATACCTTCTCATACTTCCAAGGACAACCCCGATTCATGTATGTGATCCTATACATGGGAAAGGCAGCCTCGATCTGTGCTTCCCAGGAGGAGAGGGACGGAGGGGAAGAGGCGATCCATTTCAGGAGAATCTCTTTCTTAGCATAAA
The DNA here is from genome assembly GCA_037952835.1 of Lithobates septentrionalis. Taxonomy (NCBI): domain Eukaryota; kingdom Metazoa; phylum Chordata; class Amphibia; order Anura; family Ranidae; genus Lithobates; species Lithobates septentrionalis. Next base: position 458,127 of record JBBDGP010003295.1, on the reverse strand, counting down.
ATAAAAGATAGGAGATCAGTAATTTCAGATGGTGAGAGCGTTGTGTATCCTCGTGTACCCCCAGCAGGGCAAGTTCAGGTAGAGCCTGAATGGACAGTTGTAGCCTCATATTCATTTCACTAAAAACCGCTGACCAATAGGTTGCTATGATGGGCTGTCCCAAAACATGTGGAAGAAGGTACCAACTTGAGTTTTGCATTTGGGGCATTCTCAAGACCTCCTACTCTCAAACCCTCTCGTCCCCTCCTCCCATGCTCGTCTCCAGGATTTCTCCAGAGCCTCTCCCATCCTCTGGAACTCGTTACCTCCACCGGTCTGGCTATCCCCTACTCTTTCTACCTTCAGGTGATCCCTGAAAACTCATCTCTTCAGGAAAGCCTATCACCTCTCCAACGAATCTTCTACCACTTCCATCAGCTCATTCCCCACAGTTACAACCTTTTGTAAAACCTGCCCCACCCTATTAGATTTTAAGCTCTTCTGAGCAGGGCCCTCTTAATCGCCTTGTATTTTATTGTATTATAATTGTATTGTCTCATTTTTATATTGTAAAGCGTTGCGTAAACTGTTGGCGCTATATAAATCCTGTATAATAATAATAATTCCACCCCACTGAACCCTAATGACAGGGCAAAATTCCTCCCAATGACACCGATAGGGCACAATTCCTCCCAATGACACCAATAATAGGGCACAATTTCTCCAAATAACACAATTCTTCCCAATGACACTAATGATGGCGTACAATTTCTCCCAATGACACCAACAATGTGGCCCAATGATACCAATGATGGGATGCAAATCTTCACTGACACCAAAGATAGGACACAATTCCTCCCGCTGACACCAAAGATAGGACACAATTCCTCCCGCTGACACCAAAGATAGGACACAATTCCTCCCACTGACACCAAAGATAGGACACAATTCCTCCCGCTGACATCAAAGATAGGACACAATTCCTCCCGCTGACACCAAAGATAGGACACAATTCCTCCCGCTGACACCAAAGATAGGACACAATTCCTCCCACTGACACCAAAGATAGGACACAATTCCTCCCACTGACACCAATGATGGGGCATTGTTTTTTTCCCACTAACATCTGCACCTTTTTCTGCTCCCAATGGCCATAGTTCAGCCCCCGAAAAGTCTTAAGGACAGTAAACTGGCCTTTTGCTTAGAAAGTTTGAAGACCTCATCTTAAGAGATCAGTATTTAACAGCTCTACCACATGTAAGAAAAACATGGCATTAGAAAACATTACATTAGTACAGCTTATGCTGTGCTCCTCCAGGCTATTGTAATAGTCTATTCAAAATAAGAGATGTGGGGGGGGCAAACCTGGGACAGCAAACCACATGTTCCATACCTTTTAGAATTTTGCCCGGGCAGTTTCTATACTTAAAATACAAGATTAGGCACTGACTACAGTGTAAAACGCGTCAGATAACCTGCATATTTCTGCTGTGATATGTATTTTTGATGATTTTCATTCAATAAAGGATAAACAACCAAATTTTTCTGAGTGCGGCTGTCCAGGACTTTTTCTCACTACTTCATTGTACAAGCATTGCCGGCACCTGTTGCTTCCAGTGGGGAGGAGATGCCTGCTCCTAATCGACCTCGATACCTCGCTTTCTCTACAAGTTTTTCTCTAGCTAAAGTGTCATTTATTTGCGTTCTCCATTCAACCAATGTTGGTGGATGTGGAGACATCTATTTTTGGGCTATAAGCTTACGGGCCTGAAAAAGGACCCTAAACAATAGGCGTAAAAGTGTTTTCAGGCAACGAGGGTTCATCTACCATACTTAGAAGACAGATAACTGGGTCTTCTGTAAGGTTTGCCATAAAAAACAGAATTTATAGAGGTAATAACAGGTAATAACACCTCGCCAATAACGGTGGAGTTTGGGCCATCTCCATAACATATGAATTAAATTAGCCGGGCCTCCGTTACAAAAAAAAAAAAGAAAAAGTAACATTTTATAGAACTTTTTTTAGTTAATTTCTCAAATTTGCTTGCATGAATACTGTGTGCTGCAGGTTCATTTTTTGGTCTATTGCCATGAGCTGGCAGTGTATCGCAAAATGCGTAATGCACATTATTGCAACAGACCACACACCTACTATTAAGTTTTGTTTTAACCCTTATTTTGCTTTCACATCCAAAAAACCTGACAACGTCAAAATTGTTTCACATTTAATTGCTATGACACATAACATAGTGGTGGCAGTCATATCGAAAGAATGACGCATTATAAGACTTTTCAAGGCGCTTCGAAGAACCCAATGCAACCTACTGCAATGATAAAAATGTCTAATACTTTAACTGCATTAATAATAATATTAAATAAAAAATAATACAGGTCGTCCCAAAAGTCGCCATACATAGGGAAAATGTGAAATTGTAGCTAAATGTATCTTATATTACAAAACTTTACAAAATATTCCCTGTCTTCTTTTGACAGCAGCATTTAGGGTCTCTGACTATTAAAAAAAAAAAAAAAAAAAACTATATAAAAAAAGAAAAAAAAAGTAATGTAATATATGATATGAGTTTGTTAATTTTGTATGGAGATCCTTGGGACACCCTGTATTTTCCGTTTTTATTTCTATTTTTTTAATTTTTAACAGAGAATTTTATTCATAGAAAAGCATTCTTTCAAATACAAATCAGAAAAAAAGAGTATTCCAATGCTCACATTAATCCTGGGTGATATACAGTACAGTAATATCAGTTGTCATGATAAACACAAGATAGAATCATAAATTCCAAACTGAATCATTGGAGCTATTGGGAGTATTCACCACTATAAAATGAGAGGTTGGGAGGGGGAAGATAGGGTATGGAAAGGGTAGAAAAAGGGCAGGAGGGGTGTTGAGTTGCCAGGTGGGGGGGGGGGGGCATTGCTTGCCGCCACCCCAAGCAAAAAATCACCAGCCGCCACTGGGGTGGGGAGTAAGTGAAGGAGCGGATGGGAAAGAGAGAGGGGGGGGGGAAAGGAAAAACTGCCTTTGAATAAGCTCTACCAGGATATTAAACGTTTTTTTAAATATGTAAACCCAATATTTCACATTCCTGATATGTGCCTGCTGTACCATGTATGTACTTGTATCCTGTTCCTGCCAGTCCCTCTGCTGCATTCCTATTTAAAAACTGACCACACTAGACAGGAGAGACAAGTGTTCTGCTGCTTCTCCTCCCCTAACTTCTTTTGCAGCTGAAAACAGAGGGTATGTCACTCACAAAAGGGGGGGAAAAAAACAGAAAATTGTATACTCACCTTTCTGTAATTTTCCTTTCCTGACACATCTTCATGGCAGCACACATGGGTTGTGACTCCGCCCCCACAACCTGACAAGATTGGTTAACTATAAATTTGAAGAAGAAGCACCCCACTTCATTCTCTGTAGCTATCATCTAAGGAAGGGTGGGATGCTATGTGCTGCCATGAAGATGCGTCAGGAAAGGAAAATTATGGAAAGGTAAGTATACAATTTTCCATTTTTCCTGCCGCATCATGGCAGCACACACTGGGAGATAACTCGCCAGTCAGGTGGGTGCAAGTAAAAGGTAATATTTTTTTTATCATATAGCTGTAGAATTGGCCTGAATAACGGATCTTCCGAAATCTACTGTTGATATTTGGGCCGAGTCTACCCTATAGTGAGACATGAACGTATGCCTGGAGGACCAGGTCTCTGCCCTGCAGATTATCTCTGGCGAAACCCTGCAATATGCTGCCCATGAAGCTGCCACTGCCCTTGTTGAGTGAGCCCTAATGCCTCCGGGTACCGGCAGGTCTTGAATGTTGTAGGTTTTTTGATGAAGCCATTTTGCGATTGTGCGGGATGACTCTATGTGGCCCGTTCTGCTTCCATGAGGAACCACTAATAGATTATCCGTACTTCTAAAGGAGGCTGTAGCTGCCAGGTAGCAGCTAATAGTGGACTTTATATCCAAGACATGTGGTTGCCCCTGTTCATTAGAAAAGATCAGAAGATTGATTTCCTGATTGTAAGGAAAGGTTGATGCCACCTTGGAGTGAAGTGGTCTGAAGGTTTCAGTACCACCCTGCCTGGGTAAAAGACCATGTAAGGTTCTGTAATCATTAATGCCTGCATCTCTGAGACTCTCTTTGCTGATGTTACATACATAGTTACATAGTAGGTGAGGTTGAAAAAAGACACAAGTCCATCAAGTCCAACCTATGTGTGTGATTATGTGTCAGTATTACATTGTATATCACTGTATGTTGCGGTCATTCAGGTGCTTATCTAATAGTTTCTTGAAGCTATCAATGCTCCCCGCTGAGACCACCGCCTGTGGAAGGGAATTCCACATCCTTGCCGCTCTTACAGTAAAGAACCCTCTACGTAGTGATGGTGATGAAAAATGTTAACTTCAGAGTTAAGTCCCACAGTGAGATTGAGTCAGCTGGATGAAAGGGGAAATTTGACAGTGCATTTAGTACTACTGATAAATCCTATGCTAGAAACGTTGGTGTTCTTGGAGGCCTGATTTTTATACATGCCCTCATAAACTGGATTAGAAGGGGATGTGAGGCCCATCTGAAACCCATTTTTGCGAAAAGAGCTGAAATTTGTACTTTAAGGGTACTTGAGCTTAGTCCTCTAGTTAGGCCTGCTTGAAGAAATTTCAGGACCTGTGGTGCCACTGGAGATAGTGGATCCCAGCTATTCTGCCAAGCCATTGATGTGAATCAATGATAGGAACACCCTGCTCAAACAATCTGCCAGCAGGTTCTGTGCTGCCGGAACATACACAGCTTGTAGATCTGTAAGGAACAACTGAGCCCATTCCAGGATGGGGCGATCTTCCTCCAGTAGTGTACTGCTTCTAGTACCTCCTTGTTTCTGAATGTGCTACTGCCACTTTGTTAGCTATTGGAATTAGGACGTTCTTCCTCCTTAAGGATGATCCAAAGGCTAGTAGGGCCTGGAAGGTCACCCTGAGCTCGAGAATATTCGATACTAGGCCCTGCGCGTGGAATTGCCATTGACCTTGGGCTGCCTGGTTCCGGTAGTGAGCCCCCCATCCTGCCTGGCTGGCATCTGATGTTACTACTTCTGGTTCTGGGCGAACTATAGGTCTGTCCCTCTTGAGGTTGTCGACATGCATCCACCACCAAATTGATTGCTTCACGTTCTTGAGAATGGAAATTACCTGGAGCATTGATATTCCATTCCACTGAGCAAGGAAAGAAGTCTGCACTGTTCTCATATGCCATTGTGCCCATTGAATCATTGGTAGAGTGACAGACATGAAACCTAGGATGCTCAGACAGACTCTGGAAGGGATGTCGCTGTCGTTAACCTCCTTATCGTCCAGATTAAAGAAGCTACCTTTGCCTGAGGCAAGCTGACTCTGTTTGATAGGGTATCCAATTCTGCCCCTAGAAAGGTCATGATCTGTGTGGGCTGAAGATTTCTCTTTTCCCAGTTGATCAACCACCCGAAGCTCTGGAGTGTGGTGATTAATACCCCACGATGATGAATCAATGCTTCTCTGCTGTCTGCCAGGAGTAGAATGTCGTCTAGATAGCGAGAACAGGAAGTAGAGTTTTGGTAAAGGTCCTGAGGGCAGAAGAGATGCCGAATGGGAGGCACTGAAATTGGAAATGCTGGTGGTTGACTGAAAATCTAAGACATTTCTGAAAGGCAGAGTGAATGGGTACGTGTAGGTAAGCGTCTAATAAAGCTACGGATAGCATCCAGTCTCCTGGGGGTATTTACATGTGACTCCTTGTAAGCCTCACTCAGTGGGTGCTGTTCCACCTTGGTATTCTTGGCCTTCAGTACGTGGGACTATCTGGGATTTTGGGTCGGGAGATCCCCACTGCATGCACTTAGGTAATTTTGTGAGACGGTCAGTGTTGCATATATACAATTGGTCATGCATTTTTCCAAATTTGATATACTAAATGTAGTCTCTTTGCAGAAAACTTACCCTCTGAAGAAGACCCCAACAAAACGGGTCGAAACACGTCAGGTTCTGTCATTATTTTAGACATGTTTGCTATTTAATGCCATGTACATTTTTTGTAATTGCAATCTTTGCATCTTGTGGGTATGTCCCTTTCAGAGCTCATATTTTAACCTTTATGGAAACTTTTGTATGTGAAATAAAAACTTTTATCGCTGCCAAAAAAACCCTTTGGGGGAACTTTACCATAATATATTATTCGGGGTGTGCAGCAACTTTATCTCTCTCCATATGTGTCTTTCTCATGCTCCAGCATCCAGTCTCCTAAGTTTATTGCTAACATGATTGACTGGAGGCTCTCCATTTTGAAGGCTTCTTTTTGAATTTTTTTGTTGAGACCTTTTAGCGCAGACCCAATTTTCTTTTTTACCAGGAATAGGGGGGAATAATACCCCTTCCCTCTTTGGGGTGTTGGAACTTCTATAATTGCCCCCTTCTGCTCTAACTCCGCCACATATTTGAGAAGTACCCTTCTCTTGTCTGGTAATGATGGTAGTATGGTTGACTGAAAGTGATTTCCGGGTAGGTTGTTTATGAAACTGCATTTGTGCCCATGCTTTATTGTGTCTTATATGTGTTCCATCCAGACCTGTTTGAATTCCTTAAGCCTGGCTCCCACTCTCACAGGAAGGACGGGTATACCCTCAAAAAGGATTTCTGGTGTTCCCCAGTCGGAGTGGTCTTAAATTTTTGGAGCCTCAAAAAGGATGACTGTGGGTTCCTCCAGGTTCTTTTAAACTCTGTTCCTGCCCTATGTTTTTGCCTCTCTGTACCTTTCCAGAAGGTTACGCCTAAAAGATCCTCCTTCAGAGGATATAGCTTCGCCAGTCTATTAATAAAGTTGGATCTCTTATCTGATCTTTCCCATTCATCTTTATTGAGGTTGTCCAATTCTTCTATAAAAGGGAAGGACTCTGGTTCCCTCTTCAGGTTGGGAAAATACTTTCTGACCCTGCGGGGGACCTCTTTAGTTTCTTCCCATCCTATGGCTTCCTTCACTGATCTTACAAAAGGTTCGACCAGGGTAAAGTCGAAACCTGTAGAGATCGATGTCTTCATTCTCAGAAGATAACTCCGTATCTACAGAAGGATTGGGAGCTATGGAAGATGTGAATGGGCCTGCCCTGTCTGCTTCAGGGGCTAATGTCTCTAGGATAGACTCTCACACAGACTCCCTAATGAGATCCCTAACCTCTCTCGCATCTGACTCCTTCTCCCTGGTTGCTTAGTTGAAGCATGTGCAGCAGGCTAGCTTGTCTGGCAAAGCTGGAGCGCCGCATACCCAGCAGGCATTTGCTGCGGGGTGGGTATGATAGCTCCTTTTGTGACGGGGTGATAGTGACCTTCTGTGACGTGAGCGGCTATGGCGTGAGTGGCTGTGGTGTAAGTGGTGGTGGCGAGATGAGGACCTTGAGCGGCTTCTCCTAGACTTCCTATGGCTTGAGGCATGGCTTGAGTGACCTTCATGCCTGGAACTCGTTGATCTTGACCTGGAAGAGCTGCCAAAAAATCACAGCGTTAGTGGTCATGCTCTCTTTTTCCTCTTCACTACTTACCCATAAAGAGGGACACCACTTACCTTTCATGCTGAGGGTGGTCTGCTTGGGCAGTGGCCTCCATGAGCAGTGTGCAGGTAAAGGTATCTAAGATAGAAAGGAAGAAGATAGTATAGATGGGAGGCAAATAAGAAACAATAGAAAGTCAGGTACAAGGTAGGGCACATACCTGAGAATAAGTGGCAGCAAGGATAGCAAAAATCCAAAAGTAATGTTGCCGTAAGCATCAGTGTCTCACTGAAAGCATTCCAGGATTTTAAAATTGCGCCGCCGTCGCGGCGGAAATGACACGAAGGCACATGTGCGAAAGCAGTTCACCGTCACCCGCGCCATCTTGGAGAAGGGCAGGGTGACCTGCCGAGCTACCTCACTTCCTCCGGCGCATGCACAGAACGGCCAGAAGTATGCGGCCGCCATGTTGAAGAGGTCTCTGCCTCTCGAAGAACTACAGGGCCCAGCAAGGCCTGGATACAGAAAAATAAAGACTAAATCTGAAAGTATCTGGTGCAGGAAGTAAAGGTAGGAGGCCACTGCGATAAATAAGCTTCTTTAAAGCTCGTCAATGCCAGAAGGTGTGCCCCCAAGACCACCAGATTGGGGTTCTCTTTGTAAAGGCTCCTTTAGAGGCTGCACAGGAGAGACTTTCAACCAGGAGAGGCTTAACCTGTGGTGGGGTGACTGTGGTAAGAGGTGTGAAGTCCATCTCAATCTTGTCAGGTGAGGATAAAAAAAAGAGAATGAAGTGGGGTGCTTCTCCTTCAAATTTATAGTTAACCAATCCTGTCAGGTTTTGGGGGCGGAGTCACAGCCCAGTGTGTGCTGCCATGATGCGTCAGGAAAGGTTTTTATGTTTTTATATGTGTATACATAAATGTTTTGCCTCTAATTTCTATTTTAAACTGAATGGGTTATTTTACAAGGTGAGGGGTTCACATATACTTCATGTTTTCAGGATAGAAGAGCTCTGCTTGAACCTAGAAGAGGCAGACTCTTAAAAATGTGTCCAGAAGAATTAAAGTCCAACAGTAGTTTAGCCGCTTCAGCTCCGGAAGATTTTACCCCCTTCCTGACCAGAACACTTTTTGCGATTCGGCACTGCGTTGCTTTAACTGACAATTGCGCGGCCGTGCGTCATTGCACCCAAACAAAATTGACGTCCTTTTTTCCCCACAAATAGAGCTTTCTTTTGGTGGTATTTGATCACCTCTGCGGTTTTTATTTTTTGCACTATAAACAAAAAAAGAGAGACAATTTTGAAAAAAACACAATATTTTTTACTTTTTGCTATAATAAATATTTTTGGTAAAATAAAATCGCAATAAGCGTATATTGACTGCTTTGCGCAAAAGTTATATCGTCTACAAAATGGGGCATAGTTTTATGGCATTTTATTATTTTTTGTTTTTACTAGTAATGGCTACGATCTGTGATTTTTATCGGGACTGCGACATTATGGCGGACACATCGGACACTTTTGACACATTTTTGGGACCATTGGCATTTATACAGCGATCAGTGCTTTAAAAAATGCGCTGATTACTGTAAAAATGTCACTGGCAGGGAAGAGGTTAACACTAGGGGGCGATCAAGGGGTTAATTGTGTTCCCTAATGTGTGTTCTAACTGACGAGGGGATGGGACTGTGTAGGGGAGATGACAGATCACTGTTAATTCTCTGTATGAACAGACGATCTGTCTCTTCTCCCCTCAGAGAACTGACACACAGATCCCGGTTCTTACACACACACAGATCTCGGTTCTCGGTGTGTCAGCAGCGATCGTGGGAGCCTGGCGGTGGTCGTAACCACCGGGCACTTGCATCGGCTCCAGGGGAGAGCAGCAGGAGTGCCCCTAGTTGCCACAGGGCGAAGCGACGTAACATAACGTTACTTTTTTTTAATATTTAAGTCTATTGCTATCACAAGGGGTCTAACAAGACTCCTATGTGATAACAGGAGCAGGTGACATCAGGGGACTATTGGACCACACCAGTGGTTCCAGATGCGCATCTGGCCAACGGGGTAAAGCTGTGATTTGCATGGCTCTTCCTACCAGGGCCATGGATAGGGAGGTAGAGCTGGCTCTCTTGTACAGGGCCCTTGCCCTATCAGTTCACTAGGCGAGAGGGGACCTCTGGGCATACACAGTAATTCCAGCGGCCATGGCTCCAAGCAATTTAATAAAAGAGAACAGAGAAGGGGCTATTTAATAATAGCCCCCTATAGTAGCCCCAATTCCCCCCACTGACACCATCGATGGGACACTATTCCTACCGCCAACACCATTGATGGGGCCCCATTCTTTCCACCGACACGATCGATGGGGCACCAGTACTGCAACTGACACCATCCATCGGGCACCATTCTTCCCGCTGACACCATCCCTGGGGCGCCATTCCCCCCATCGACACCATTCATGGGGCATCATTCCTCCCGCTGACACCATCCATGCGGCATCATTCCTCTCACCGACACCAGCCTTGGGGAACTATACCTGCCGCCGACACCTTCCACGGGGCACTATTCATTCCATCGACACCATCCACGGGGCACCATTCCTCCCACTGACAGCATTGATGGGGCACTATTCCTCCCACTGACACCATTGATATGGTATTGTTTATGCTTACTGATGCCAACATTTTCTGTTCTCACTGGTCACAGTCTGGCCCCCCTAAAGTCTAAAGGACAGCAAACTGGCACTTTGCTTAGAACGTTTGGAGACACTTGTTCTATATCAATCTGTCGGGGAAGGCTGGATTGCTTCCTTAGGAACCATTGACAGTAGGATGCTATCGTATATAAAATTCTGCTTCCGTATACAATGTTTGGCTCCTGCAAAACAGGGGGCCAAACGGGCATAAGTTCTGGTGTTAATCTAAATGCCCAAACAGCCAAAGTTTGGTCTCAACCTACTGTAGATTCAGATTAGACCATTGACTGTTGACTCATCCCTACTCAAAGGGGAAAGGAGCGGGGCCTCTTTGGCAGGCAGTATGGGGTCCTATGATTTATAATGGTTCCCCACTGTCCTGAAATGAGGAAATATGATGGAATTATATATGGGAATAATTTTCTGCTAAGCGGATTTGGTTGGAAGGCTTTAGTATTGCTTTAATCCCCTTCTCACCACATCCCACATGATTATACTGTTTCTAAAATAAGTTCTGAAATTATTAACAAAGGAAATTTAGTTGCTGGGTTTTCATTTACATCAACTGTAAATTATTTTCATTTCACCTTCGTAATAGCAGGAGTTGGATGCCGGGAAGAATTCACCTCCGTGCCAAATAAACAAATCTTTAATAACAGAATCCATAGCAGCGCCCTCATATCAGTTAAGCTGACGCAGAAACCGAGGTGCATGGGATCGTTTTATTTCCAAAATATCCATATCCTTTTTTTTAATGTAAAATAGTGAAACCGCTAAGTAACTGTTTTCTGCTTCACTGGCTAAGTAAGAATGCTCAGTCATTCTATTAAGCAATCAACATGATTATTTTTGTTCTCAAGAGTGCCAGGCAATTAATTGCTATTTCCGGAAATTAGGAAGCCAAAATTTCCTCCCTGTCTCGTTATGCTCATGAAAAAATTTACCATTTATGTAATAAGTTCCTGGTTGAATCTGAAAATGGACTATGGCATGTCTGTTAAACGGTATTGTCTTAAAGCTCATTCTCACCATATACGTCAGACAAGCCGCGCTTTCTTTGAGCTCTGGATGTTATGATACACTACACCACAAACGAATAAAGATGAATGAAATGTAATTTTGTGACATTGCAATACAGATGAAAAAAGTAAACTGTGTGAAATGCCATTAGAACGCATTTGTACTGCTCCTTTTATGGCGCGCACCAATGGCCGCTGGTGTGAACAAGCCCTTATCCCCCGTCTACCAAGGGACGTTCATCAATGGCCTAGTATTAAAGGGGGTAAACTTGTTAAAGCAAGCTCACAGACGAGAGCTATGAATTTTTATAGCCAGCTAAATGTTGGAGGGGGGGGGGGGGGGTGAACCTCCATCTGAGCAAACTCAGCCAGAAGTGGGAGCGGGTACCTGTCAAAACCAGGTACCAAGAAATCTCAAAACCCTGCTATGTCAAGAAAAATTGGATGCCATGATCCAAAAAAAATGGTCCAATAACAAATTTAAAAAAAGATGGTCATCCTTTATTGAATGCTATCTGACATCTTCAGAAAAAACCTACTTAAATTCACCTTCCTTCTCATTTACCGAAAAGGGACTCATTTCAACCACTAAACCTCTCCATGATCAACCATACCTATCCATCTCATAAGACCCACCTCACAGAGATCTCTCTTTCTGATACTGTTTGGATGTCTACATTGTACTTAAGATCACTATATGTTAGGACCGATACAACTAATGCCGCGTACACACGGCCGGACTTGCCAACGGGCTAAACTCCGTCGGCATTTCCGATGGAAGGATTTAGAACATGTTCTATATCTGAGTCCATCGGAAATGCTGACAGAAAAAGTCCGATGGGGCATACACACGGTCGGAATGTCCGACCAAAGGCTCCCATCGGACTTTTTTTGTCGGGAAGTCCGGCCGTGTGTACACGGCAGGTTTACATGTGGATTATTATTATTATTACTACTCTATTCAGGGTTTGGTCTGGGATCACCGAAGGGGGACAATCTCCGGATGTCCCTATTCGGTTCCCCTCTCCCCTCCTCCCCAAAACATCCACAATATATCCTTCTCTCTTCTTCTTCTCATCCCTAGCTACCCTCTTCTGTTCTAAATGTGTTTTCCACCCCTCTTCTTTTTGTAGTAATAGTTGCTATTATCATTGCCGAGATTGTATACCTTCTCTCACAACAATGTATGTAATCTACTCCTTCTCAAAACTAATGAACTATATTTGAAAAAAAAACCAAAACAAAACAAAAAAACAAAACAGGTACCCGCTCCCCCCCCCCCCCCCCCCCAAAAAAAAGTGCCAAATGTGGCAGCAGAGTGAGAGAAGACAGACAAGCGGAGCTTCCTCTTTTGGGTGGCGCTCTGCTTTAATCACTTCAGCCCTGGAAGGATTTACCCCCTTCCTGACCAGAGCACTTTTTGCGATTCGGCACTGCGTCGCTTGAACTGACAATTGCGTGTTCGTGCGACATTGCACCCAAACAACGTTGACGTCCCTTTTCTCTCACAAATAGAGCTTTTCTTTGGTGGTATTTGATCACATCTGCGGTTTTTATTTTTTGCGCTATAAACAAAAAAATAGAGAAAATTTTGAAAAAAAAGCAATAGTGTTTAATTTTTGCTATAATAAATATCCCCAAAAAATATATAAAAAACGAATTATTTTCTCAGTTTAGGTCGATATGTATTCTTCTACATATTTTTGGTAAAAAAAAAATCGCAATAAGCGTAAATTGATTGGTTTGCGCTAGGGGTGCAACGGATCAAAAAACTCACGGATCGGATCGATCCTTGGATCAGAGTCACGGATCGGATCATTTTCGGATCAGCAAAAAAAACCTACAAATCTTGTTACACCCACCGGAGTTTTAGATTTAAATGCTATTTTCAACACAAAACGTTAAAATGTGAAAACAAAACAAAACACAAAACATTAAATGTGAAAATCAGAGGTGTTCTGTCACATTAGCAACCATGTAAGGTCAGCAGGTTTGCTGCTGCTTTTAAAATCTAACATCTAAACAGTCCGTCCGATCTACAAATACTGTATTTATGCATATAAGCTCCGTTTTGTGCTGAAAATAGCTGTTAAATCTAAAAATTTGGTGGGTGTAACAAGGTGTCCGCTTGCCCCCCTTCTCACTCTCTCATTACAGTACTGTGCAGGAGTGTGGGGTGTAGCAAGATGGCGGCGAAGAAATGTCACTTCCTGACGAGACAGCGGCCGCCTCCGGGTGTACCAAGATGGCCGCCGTTTTGGAGCTAGACTGAAGCCGCGGCCTTTCCTATGGCCGAGGCCGCAGAGCGCTCTGTGGATCGCGGGTGTGCCGATCCGCGGAGGTTGACCCGTACGGATCACGGATCGGTGACGATCTGTTGCACCCCTAGTTTGCGCAAAAGTTATAGCGTCTACAAAATAGGGGATAGATTTATAGCATTTTTATTATTTTTTTAATTTTAATTAGTAATGGGGGCTACCTGCGATTTTTATCGTGACTGCGACATTATGGCGGACACATCGGACACTTTAGACACCATTTTGGGACCATTGTCATTTATACAGTGATCATTGCTATAAAAATGCACTGATCACTGTGTAAATTACACTGGCGCTGGAGCACTTTCCTCCCACTGACACAATTGATAGGGCATTGTTTATGCTTACTGATGCCAACATTTTCTGCTCCCACTGGTCACAGTCTGGCCCCCTAAAGTCTAAAGGACAGCAAACTGGCCCTTTGCTTAGAACGCTTTGAGACACTTTTTCTATATCAATCTGTCGGGGAAGGCTGGATTGCTTCCTTACGAGCCATTGACAGTAGGATGCTATCGTATATAAAATTCTGCTTCCATATACGATGTTTGGCTCCTGCAAAACAGGGGGCCAAACAGGCATAAGTTCTGGTGTTAATCTAAATGCCCAAACAGCCAAAGTTTGGTCTCAACCTACTGTAGATTCAGATTGGACCATTGACTGTTGACTCATCCCTACTCAAAGAGGAAGGGTGCGGGGCCCTCTTTGGCAGGCAGTATGGGGCCCTATGATTTATAATGGTTCCCCACTGTCCTGAAATTAGCAAATATGATGGAATTAGATATGGGAATAATTTTCTGCTAAGCGGACTTGCTTGGAAGGGTCTAAAATAAGTTCTGAAATTATTAACAAAGGAAATTTAGTTGCTGGGTTTACATTTACATCAATTTACATCAATTGTAATTTTTTTTCATTTCACCTTCGTAATAGCAGGAGTTGGATGCCGGGAAGAATTCACCTCCGTGCCAAATAAACAAATCTTTATTAACAGAATCCATAGCAGCGCTCTCATATCAGTTAAGCTGACGCAGAAACCGAGGTGCATGGGATCGTTTTATTTCCAAAATATCCATATCCTTTTTTTATGTAAAATAGTGAAACCGCTAAGTAACTGTTTTCTGCATCACCGGCTAAGTAAGAATGCTCAGTCATTCTATTGAGCAATCAACATGATTTTTTATTTTCTCAAGAGTGCCAGGCAATTAATTGCTATTTCCGGAAATTAGGAAGCCGAAATTTCCTCCCGGTCACGTTATGCTCACGAAAAAATGTACCATTTATGTAATAAGTTCCTGGTTGAAGCTGAAAATGGCCTAAGGCATGTCTGTTAAACGGTATTGTCTTAAAGCTCATTCTCACCATATACGTCAGACAAGCCGTGCTTTCTTTGAGCTCTGGATGTTATGATACACTACACCACAAACGAATAAAGATGAATGAAATGTAGTTTTGTGACATTGCAATAAAGATGAAAAAAAGTAAACTGTGTGAAATGCCATTAAACGCATTGGCACTGCTCCTTTTATGGCGCGCACCAATGGCCGCTGGTGTGAACAAGCCCTTATCCCCGTCTACTAAGGTACGTTCATAAATGGCCTAGTATTAAAGGGGGTAAACTCGTTAAAGCAAGCTCATAGGCGAGAGCTATGGATTTTTATGGTGGAGGGAGGGGATGAACCTTAAATGGTGGAGGGGGGGGGGGGGATGAACCTCCATCTGAGTTCACCTCAGTGAACTCAGCCAGAAGTGGGAGCGGGTACCTGTCAAAACCAGGTACCAAGAAATCTCAAAACCCTGCTATGTCAAGAAAAATTGGATGCCATGATCCAAAAAAAATGGTCCAATAACAAATTTAAAAAAAGATGGTCATCCTTTATTGAATGCTATCTGACATCTTCAGAAAAAACCTACTTAAATTCACCTTCCTTCTCATTTACCGAAAAGGGACTCATTTCAACCACTAAACCTCTCCATGATCAACCATACCTATCCATCTCATAAGACCCACCTCACAGAGATCTCTCTTTCTGATACTGTTTGGATGCCTACATTGTACTTAAGATCACTATATGTTAGGACCGATACAACTAATGCCACGTACACACGGCTGGACTTGCCAACGGGCTAAACTCCGTCGGCATTTCCGACGGAAAGATTTAGAACATGTTCTATATCTGAGTCCATCGGAAATGCTGACAGAAAAAGTCCGATGGGGCATACACACGGTCGGAATGTCCGACCAAAGGCTCCCATCGGACTTTTTCTGTCGGGAAGTCCGGCCGTGTGTACGCGGCAGGTTTACAGGTTTACATGTGGATTATTATTATTATTACTACTCTATTCAGAGTTTGGTCTGGGGTCACCGAAGGGGGAAAATCTTCGGATGTCCCTATTCGGTTTCCCCTCTCCCCTCCTCCCCAAAACATCCACAATATATCCTTCTCTCTTCTTCTTCTCATCCCTAGCTATCCTCTTCTCTTCTAAACGTATTTTCCATCCCTCTTCTTTTTGTAGTAATAGTTGCTATTATCATTGCCGAGATTGTATACCTTCTCTTACAACAATGTATGTAATCTACTCCTTGTCAAAACTAATGAACTATATTGGAAAAAAAACAAACAAAACAAAACAAAAAAAAACAAGTACCTGCTCCCCCCCCCCCCCAAAAAAAAGTGCCAAATGTGGCAGCAGAGAGGGAGAGAAGACAGACAAGCGGAGCTTCCCCTTTTGGGTGGAGCTCTGCTTTAACCACTTGCTTACTGGGCACTTAAACCCCCCTCCTATCCAGACCAATTTTCAGCTTTCAGCACTGACGCACTTTGAATGACAATTGCGCGGTCATACAATACTGTACCCAAATGAGATTTTTATCATTTTTTCCCCACAAATAGAGCTTTCTTTTGGTGGTATTTGATCACCTCTGCGATTTTTATTTTTTGTTAAAAAAATGTAAAAAGACTGAATTAAAAAAAAAAAAAAATTTTTTTTATATTTTGTTATAAAAAAATGAAAACAGGTAATTTTTCTCCTTCATTGATGTACGCTGATGAGGCGGCACTGATGGGCACTGATAGGCGGCAGTGATGGACACTGATGGGTGGCAGTGATGGGCACTGATATTCGGCAGTGATGGACACTGATGGGTGGCAGTGATGGACACTGATGGGTGGCAGTGATGGGCACTGATATTCGGCAGTGATGGACACTGATAGGCGGCAGTGATGGACACTGATGGGCGGCAGTGATGGACACTGATGGGTGGCAGTGATGGGCACTGATAGGCGGCAGTGATGGACACTGATGGGTGGCAGTGATGGGCACTGATGGGTGGCAGTGATGGGCACTGATGGGTGGCAATAATGGGCACTGATCTGTTACACTGATAGGCAGCACTGCTAGGTGGCACTGATTGGCACTACTGGTGGGCATTGATAGCTGGCACTTGTGGGCACTGTTAGGTGGCACTTGTGGGCACTATTAGGTGGCACTGTGGGCACTGTTAGGTGGCACTGTAGGCACTGTTAGGTGGCACTGTTAACTGGCAAAGATGAGGCAGATGTGCCTCTTCCACTTCGGGACCTTTGTCCCTCTCATCTGACCCGGTGATCGGCTTTTTTTTCTACTCACGCTATCAGCGTGAGTAGAAAAAAAAAGTGATTACCAATCTTTTGTTTACATCATGTGATCAGCTGTCATTGACTGACAGCTGATCACATGGTAAGGGGCCGGGACCGGCCCCTTACTCGGATCGGTGATCAGCCGAGTCTCAGTGACTCGGTGATCACAGCGCGCGAGCGCATGCACGGGGGGGGGGGCCGTCATATGACGGCCTCCCGGGAATTCAGGTCGGCGCTGTGGCCGTCATTCGGCCATAGCGCGGATGGCAGGTGCTTAATCACCTCAGCCCCGGAAGGATTTACCCCTTTCCTGACCAGAGCACTTTGTGTTTCGGCACTGAATAGCTTGAACTGACAATTGCGTGGTCGTGCGACGTTGCACCCAAACAAAATTGACATCCTTTTTCTCCCACAAATAGAGCTTTCTTTTGGTCTTATTTGATCACATCTGCGGTTTTTATTTTTTGCGCTATCAATAAAAAAATAGAGAAGATTTTGAAAAAAAGCAATATTGTTTACTTTTTGCTATAATAAATATCCCCCCCAAAAATATATAAAAAACTAATTATTTTCTCAGTTTAGGCCAATATGTACTCTTCTACATATTTTTGGTAAAAAAAAAATCGCAATAAGCGTATATTGATTGGTTTGCGAAAATGTTATAGCATCTACAAAATAGGGCATAGATTTATAGCATTTTGATTTTATTTTTTTTAATTTTAATTAGTAATGGCGGCAATCTGCAATTTTTATCGTGACACTTTTTCCATATCAATCTGTCGGGGAAGGCTGGATTGCTTCCTTACGAACCATTGACAGTAGGATGCTATCGTATATAAAATTCTGCTTCCATATACAATGTTTGGCTCCTGCAAAACAGGGGGCCAAACGGGCATAAGTTCTGGTGTTAATCTAAATGCCCAAACAGCCAAAGTTTGGTCTCAACCTACTGTAGATTCAGATTGGACCACTGACTGTTGACTCATCCCTACTCGAAGAGGAAGGGAGCAGGGCCCTCTTTGGCAGGCAGTATGGGGCCCTATGATTTATAACTGTCCTGAAATGAGGAAATATGATGGAATTAGATATGGGAATAATTTTCTGCTAAGCGGATTTGGTTGGAAGGCTTTAGTTTTGCTTTAATCCCCTTCTCACCACATCCCACATGATTATACTGTCTCTAAAATAAGTTCTGAAATTATTAACAAAGGAAATTTAGTTGCTGGGTTTTCATTTACATCAATTTACATCAACTGTAATTTTTTTTCATTTCACCTTCGTAATAGCAGGAGTTGGATGCCGGGAAGAATTCACCTCCGTGCCAAATAAACAAATCTTTAATAACAGAATCCATAGCAGCGCCCTCATATCAGTTAAGCTGACGCAGAAACCGAGGTGCATGGAATAATTTTATTTCCAAAATATCCATATCCTTTTTTTTATGTAAAATAGTGAAACCGCTAAGTAACTGTTTTCTGCATCACCGGCTAAGTAAGAATGCTCAGTCATTCTATTGAGCAATCAACATGATTTTTTTTCTTCTCAAGAGTGCCAGGCAATTAATTGCTATTTCCGGAAATTAGGAAGCCAAAATTTCCTCCCTGTCTCGTTATGCTCATGAAAAAATTTACCATTTATGTAATAAGTTCCTGGTTGAAGCTGAAAATGGCCTATGGCATGTCTGTTAGACAGTATTGCCCTAAAGCTCATTCTCGCCATATACGTCAGACAGGCTGCGCTCTTTTTCAGCTCTGGATGTTTTGACACATTACACCACAAACGAATAAAGATGAATGAAATGTAATTTTGTGACATTGCAATAAAGATGAAAAAAAGTAAACTGTGTGATGTGCCATTAGAACGCATTGGCACTGCTCCTTTTACGGCGTACACCAATGGCCGCTGGTGTGAACAAGCCCTTATCACCCATCTACCAAGGTACGTTCAAAAATGGCCTGGTATCAAAGGGGGTAAACTGCATGGGGGCTCAACCTGTGGCCCTCCAGCTGTGACGGAACTTCTAAAGACATCATGCCTCTGTCTTTAGAAGTCGTGCTTGCAACTGCCAGCAGTTTCCATTGCCTCATGGGACTTATAGTTCTGCAACAGCTGGAGGGCCACAGGTTGAGCACCCATGGGTTAAAGCAAGCTCACAGGCGAGAGCTATGGATTTTTATAGCCAGCTAAATGGAGGAGGGGGGATGAACCTCCAGTTGAGTTTGCCGCAGCCAGAAGTGGGAGCGGGTACCTGTCAAAACCAGGTACCAAGGAATCTCAAAACCCTGCTATGTCAAGAAAAATTGGATGCCATGGTCCATAAAAGAAAATGGTCCAATAACAAATTCAAAAAAAGATGGTCATCCTTTATTGAATGCTGTCTGACATCTTCAGAAAAACCTACTTAAATTCACCTTCCTTCTCATTTACCGAAAAGGGACTAATTTCAACCACTAAACCTCCCCATGATCAACCATACCTATCCATCTCTTAAGACCCACCTCACAGAGATCTCTCTTTCTGATACTGTTTGGATGTCTACCTTGTACATAAGATCGCTATATGTTAGGACCGATACAACTTATGCCGTGTACACATGATCCTTTTTTCCGTCGGAATGAACTGACGTTTTTTTCGACAGTGTTCCGACGGAGTTCAGCTGAAACGGCCTTGCCTACACACGATCACACCAAAGTCCGATCGTTTAGAACGCGGTGACGTACGACGGGGCTAGAAAAAGGAAGTTCAATAGCCAGTAGCCAATAGCTGCCCATGCGTCGTTTTTGGTCCGTTGGAATAGCATACAGACGAGCGGTTTTCCCGATAGGAACGGATTCCGTAGGAAAGATTTGAAACGTGTTCTATTTCTAAGGTCCGTCAGAATTTTCGAAAGAAAAAGTCAGATGAAGCCCACACACGATCGGAATGTCCGATGCAATGATTCCGTCTGACCTTTTCTGCCGGAAAGTCCGGTCGTGTGTACGCGGCATAACAGGTTTACACGTGGATTATTATTATTATTACTACTCTATTCGCGGTTTGGTCTGGGGTCACCGAAGGGGGACAATCTCCGGTTGTCCCTATTCAGTTTCCCCTCTCCCCTCTGCTGACAGAAAAAGTCCGATGGGGCATACACACGGTTGGAATGTCCGACCAAAGGCTCCCATCTGACTTTTTCTGTCGGGAAGTCCGGCCGTGTGTACGCGGCAGGTTTACATGTGGATTATTATTATTATTACTACTCTATTCAGAGTTTGGTCTGGGGTCACCGAAGGGCGAAAATCTTCGGATGTCCCTATTCGGTTTCCCCTCTCCCCTCCTCTCCAAAACTTCCACAATATATCCTTCTCCCTTCTTCTTCTCATCCCTAGCTACCCTCTTCTCTTCTCTTGTAAACGTATTTTCCACCCCTCTTCTTTTTGTAGTAATAGTTGCTATTATCATTGCCGAGATTGTATACCTTCTCTCACAACAATGTATGTAATCTACTCCGTGTCAAAACGAATAAACTATATTTGAAAAAAAAAAAAAAAGAAAACAGGTACCCGCTTCCTCCTCTCCCCCAAAAGGTGCCAAATGAGGCAGCAGAGAGGGAGAGGAGGCAGACAAGCAGAGCTTCCCCTTTTGGGTGGAGCTCTGCTTTAAGTATTGCCGCAAACGTCAGAGTGAGAGCAATAAATCTTGGGCCATAATTCAAGGTTAACTCAAACGATAAATCACAGACGCAAGCAATGTGAAGGCTTGACATGTTAGCTCTTCTATATTATTTATTTTTTTGCTCTTTTTTTTTGCTCTTCTATATTTTAACTTGGTTTGTTTGCACTAAAATAAATTTTAGCGTATTTTCTCCTGTTCCTATTCACACTTTTAACTCCAGTGGGAAATAAATGTTATTTTAAAGTGATTGTAAAGCTTCAGATTTTTTTAAATTAAAATAATAATCATGTTATAATTACCTGCTCTGTGCAAGAGTTTTGCACAGAGTAATCCCGATTTTCCTCTTCTCAGGCCCCCCACTGATGCTCTTGGCTCCCCCCCCCTCCAACGAGTGCCCCAATAGCAAGGTGTTTGCAATGGGCACACTTGTGCATGCTCGCTCCCGAGCCGGCTCTGCTATGGGCACACTTGTGCATGCTCGCTCCCGAGCCGGCTCTGCAATGGGCACACTTGTGCATGCTCGCTCCCGAGCACACAGAGCGAGGCTCGGCCCCGCCTCTGCTCCCTTCTCACTGGCTGTGACCGACAGCAGCAGGAGCCAATGGCTCCGGCAGCTGTGTCTGAGCCAATCAGGAGAGAGCTGAGAAAGCCTCTGCTCTTGTGTACATCGTTGGGTCGAGATCCGTCTCAGGTAAGTAGGGATTTTTTTGTGGGGGGGAATGCAGTTCCGGCAGTTCCAACACTGAATATATGTAATGGAATGAGGTGCTGAGGTGTGCTGAAGGGAATCTATTTTTGCAGGGGGGTGGTCCTATTGTTGCTGTTTGGTGGATCTGTTGTTGTTGAGGGTGGGTATTATGTTGTTGGGCGGTCAGTTGTTGCTGGGAGATATCTAATGTTGTGGAAGTAGTCTATTGTTGCTGTAGGGTCAATTGATGCTGGCTGTGGGGAGATCGGTTGTTGCTGCCAGGGGTCTAATGTTGCTGGGGGGGTATTTTTTTGCGGGTGGTCTATTGTTGTTGGGGGATCTATTGTTGCTGGGGGGGAATATATTTTAGTGCTTTTCTTGTTATCATTAACAAATTCCATAGAAATTACTTAGCACTAGGGTGGATTTAATTTAAATCACAAGTAAAAAGGCTTGAATCATAATTTTTAAAGAGCAACTGTCATCTCTGTCCCGCAGCCACTCCTCCTCTGACCCGCTGTTGACTCACCGACAGTCCCATTCACTTTAATGGGATGGCTGGTGATGCGGCAGTGACACAACAAGGTGAGGGACGTGGCAGCAGCAGGTGAGTGGATGTCTGAAATAACAGGAACTCTTTAAATGTAAGATTAAAATAAATAGTAGCGCTAAGAAACACATATGCAAATAGTCTCTGTGCACATGAACATAATGTCCCAATAGTGACGTGTTAATAAAGCAACAAAAACAGTCCACAGTGAATATGTATGATCCGTGTGGCAGTTCATTCAACTTCTCAACGGTCAGCTCGGGTATCAACAAGATGAATGAATAGATGGAATACGCTTACCGGACTAGTTGGATTCTACTGCCATGAGCATAGAATCGATAAGGCTTTGTGCCACCAAGGGCAAAGGTGTGGAATGATGGAGGCAAGGGTAGAGCCTCTGCCAGACCCGGACGTCCCTCTCGGTCCACTGGAACAGGATCAAAACAATTCCCAAAGGAGAGTGGTTTCTCGATTCACCAGCGCATGTGGAAAAAAGAGTAATGCTTCCACATAGTGTGACTCAGGTAGTTTTATTATTAAAAAACCACAGTACATGAAACATAAAACGTGATCACGAATTAAAAAAGCAGTGTATGGGGTATATAAAAACGCCCTACGCGTTTCGATCAAAGGATCTTCAACAGGGGCATGTAAGACCCTCATAACACTGCCAATATTTATAAAATAGTGTATGGAATCAAACATGTAATCAAACATAATGCAAGACCAATCAGCTATCGACATTTGAACAATGATAAATCCCATTGGACAGAGGAGAGGGTCATCTGATGGCATAGGACCCACCTTCTCCACCTGACCAATCACTATACCTGTAACAAAATATACATATAACCTTCAGCCAATTAGAACGGGCCTTCCCACCTAGATCTATTGTGATTAGTGGGATTATCAATGGGCATTTGCATGCTGGGAGCCCAGAAACTGAGCGGGACTCCCGCATGCAATGCCAAAAACCCGGACGTATACAGGACGCACGTGGAGGTTGCCTAGCAACCATACACGTTGTGTCCAGAAAGCCCGCGAACACGAAAAAACGCGTTCACGCGGCCGTCATGTGTTACCAAGACCCGGAGGTATACAGGACGCACATGGAGGTTGCCTGGCAACCATACACGCTACGTCCGGAAAGCCCGCGAACACAGACCACGTGTTCGCGCGGCCATCACGTGACACCCGGTGACCGTCCCTTATGACGTACAACGTCATTCACATATGGGCGGTACACACAGGTCTCCAGGCAACCCTGACGCAATGTCGGAGAGGCCCACACAACGTGGGCGTGTCCGCACTACAATCACCTGACTCCCTGCAGATGTCAGACATGGCCGTGGATGTAAAAAAGCACATCTACGTGCTAAGGGAAATAGTGTACACACTGGAAAAACACAAGGGCAAAGAACAATGCAAATGGGGATGCGAATAGGCACGTGATAATAACAGTCCAATCCTATGTTGTGCAAATAATATGAAATGAGTACATAAGAGAGGGATTACAGCCTGATGTGTTATAACCCATCTTGACTGAAATGAATGATCTAAATTCTAAATTAGGAGCAGATGTGGGGAAAAATTAATGGTGTACTTGAATGAATGACCTTGGTGACAAACATAGGGTGTATCTAACATGATGATGTGGAAAAAATGGTGAGATTAAAATCTGATTGTGATGGTGAAAACAGAAACAAAAATGGAATACAATGTATAGGATATTATGAAAGATTGATGAATGAGTTCAAATCCCACTCTACGTTGAGCCCGAAGGGAAAATATGATCTAAGCTCATGTATCCAGTAAGTTTCCAACTTGGATACCCCCCGTAAGCGTGACTCCCCCCGCCAATGAGGGACAAACTTATCAATCACCTGAAAAGTACTTCCCCTAGGGTCCCTGTTGTGATGGAGTAAATAGTGTCGGGGTACTGTATGTTTGTCTTTGCCACCTTTAATACCTGCAATATGTTCATTGACACGTGTGGTGAACGTTCTAATGGTCCTACCCACATATTGTTTCTTGCAAGGGCAAGTAATCAGGTATACTACGTATTGAGTGGCACAGGTGGCAAACTCTTTCATGTGATAGATATGTGAAGTAATGGTAGAACTAAAGGTGTCAATTTTACGTCCTATTAGGGTATTGTGTGCGCATACATTACATCTGCGGCATTGATAAAAACCTTGGCATTGTTGAAAAAAAGAAATTTTCTTTGGAGGGTCTATAATGTTGGGAGCAATTTGTCCTTGTATAGAGCGAGCCCCTCTGAAAATAACTCCCGCATTTTCAGGTAGTTCAGGGCCCAGAAGTCGATCACTCTTGAGCACTTTCCAATGTTTTCTAAAAATGGCCTTTATTTCCCTAAATTGAGTAGAATATGTGGTAAAAAAGGACCGTTTGGCTCTAGAGTCTGAAGTGTTGGTGGGACGTTCTACAAGGGTGGAGTTCCTATCGATCTGTGAAACTCTATTAATCTCTACTTCTAGATCTCCTGCATTATAACCTTTAGCCACAAATCTCTCTTTTAATATCCGGGATTGAGCGTAGTAGTCAGATATTTTCGAACAATTACTACGCAGTCGTAGAAACTGGCTGCGCGGAACTGATCGTAACCAGTTCCAACGAGTGCCCCCATAGCAAGGTGTTTGCAATGGGCACACTTGTGCATGCTCACTCCCGAGCCGGCTCTGCTATGGGAAAACTTGTGCATGCTCGCTTCCGAGCCGGCTCTGCTATGGGCACACTTGTGCATGCTCGCTCCCGAGCCGGCTCTGCTATGGGCACACTTGTGCATGCTCACTCCCGAGCCGGCTCTGCTATGGGCACACTTGTGCATGCTCGCTCCCGAGCACACAGAGCGAGGCTCGGCCCCGCCTCCGCTCCCTTCTCACTGGCTGTGACCGACAGCAGCAGGAGCCAATGGCTGTGTCTGAGCCAATCAGGAGAGAGCTGAGAAAGCCTCTGCTCTCGTGTACATCGTTGGGTCGAGATCCGTCTCAGGTAAGCAGGGGATTTATTTGTGGGGGGAATGCAGTTCCGGCAGCTCCAACACTGAATATATGTAATGGAATGGGGTGCTGAGGTGTGCTGAAGGGAATCTATTTTTGCAGGGGGGGGGGGGGGTGGTCCTATTGTTGCTGTTTGGTGGATCTGTTGTTGTTGAGGGTGGGTATTATGTTGTTGGGCGGTCAGTTGTTGCTGGGAGATATCTAATGTTGTGGAAGTAGTCTATTGTTGCTGGAGGGTCAATTGATGCTGGCTGTGGGGAGATCCGTTGTTGCTGCCAGGGGTCTAATGTTACTGGGGAGGTATTTTTTTGCGGGTGGTCCACTGTTGTTGGGGGATCTATTGTTGCTAGGGGGGGGGGGGTCTATTTGACTGCTTTTCTTGTTATCATTAACAAATTCCATAGAAATTACTTAGCACCAGGGTGGATTTGATTTAAATCACAAGTAAAAAGGCTTGAATCATAATTTTTAAAGAGCAACTGTCATCTCTGTCCCGCAGCCACTCCTTCTCTGACCCGCTGTTGACTCACCGACAGTCCCATTCACTTTAATGGGATGGCTGGTGATGCGGCAGTGACACAAGGTGAGGGACGTGGCAGCAGCAGGTGAGTGGATGTCTGCTAACAGGCGCTGCCATGATGGATCTGAAATGACAGGAACTCTTTAAATGTAAGGTTCCATGCACACTGGGCTTAAAAAAAAATGTCTGTGATCTCGGGAGTAAAAAACGCTCATATAGAGCAATTTTTCTACAAAGTTTAGACGAGTTTCTTTATTGTGAAAAAAAAAAAGTTTAGACAAGTTTAGGAGGGTTTTACGTTTTTTTCTGCCTCCAAGCTCCAATCAGAAACGCGAACCAGAAGGTTTCTTTTTTCTGCCTCTAAACGTTAAACTCAAATTATGCCTCTTAACGTCCTAATGTGCATGGACACAGGATAACATTGAGCTGCTTCTACAGGCAGAACACAAAACTCCTGTAGAATTAACTTTTTTTTAAGCCAGTGTGCACAGAGCCTAAGGTCTTATTTATTCCTATTTAGAAATATAAGCTGTCAGGTTAGCAAAACAGCGATATCAGAACCAATTCAATAATACAGTTTGTAGTGTACATAGATTTGCAAAACAACGGGATAAAGGAATATTCCTGAACTTTGTTTTACTTTACGTTATTTACTGTAAAATTGTGCGAATGCATAAATGCAGTGCATGTTATCTCAGCTGGCAGATCTTGGATTCATTGAATGAGTTTACCAAAAATGTAAATATTACAGAATATACAGCCTCATGCTACATAACCAAGCTCCTTTTCATGCTTTTTCATCCTTTCCATTATTAATGTATCCTAAATAGAAAACTATCTTTAGATAGATTTTTACTCCAAAAGCATTTTATTAAAATAAATTTGATAAAAAAAAAAAAAAAAAAAAATCAGATTTACATTAAAAAAAAAATCAGATTTAAATATCATTGATTTTTATCCACCTTGCTTAGCACCACAAAATGATACTTGGTTCTGCATTCATATTGACACAGGTCAACTGTATTTTACACAACATTCTCTAAAAGGGGGCGGTACTGAGAGGTGGGTAGGGGATGGAACCAAGGAACGGTACTCAGAGGTGGGTAGGGGTGGAGAAAAGAGAATGATTCGGAGACTCTGCACCTATTCTCAGAGAAAAACAAGCCCTGCAGGTAAGTAAAAAAAAGGGGGAGGGGGGGAGGCTGTTGGGGGATTGGAGCTGCGCTCGGGAGGTTCCTACTTCAACCACTTACAGATTTGGCTTCTTAATGACTGGGCCATTTTTTTTTGCGATACGGCGCTGCGTCACTTTAACTAACAATTGCGTGGTGGTGCGACATTGTACCCAAACAAAATTGACATCCTTTTTTCCCCACAAATGGAGCTTTCTTTTGGTGGTATTTGATCACCTCTGCGGTTTTTAGTTTTTTCGCTATAAACAAAAAATGTGACAATTTAAAAAAAAAAAAATATATATATATATATATATATATATATATATATATATATATATATATATATATATATATATTTTTTTTTTTTTTAACTTTTTTGCTATAATAAATATCCCCAAAAATGTTTTTTTTTTTTTAAATTTCTTCCACAGTTAAGGCCAATATATATTCTTCTACATATTTTTGGTATAAAAAAAAATCGAAATAAGGTATATTGATTGGTTTGCCGCAAAAGTTATAGGGTCTACAAACTATGGGAAAGATTTATGGCATTTTTAAAACATTTTTTTTTACTGGTAATAGGGGTGATCTGCGATTTTTAGCAATACTGCAACATTGTGGCGGACAGATCGGACACTCTTGACACATTTTTGGAACCATTGACATTTATACAGCGATCACTGCTATAAAAATGCACGGGTTACTGTGTAAATGTCACCGCCAGGGAAGGGGTTAACACTAGGGGGCGATCAAGGGGTTAAATGTGTGTTCTAACTGGTGAGGGGATAGGACTGACTGGAGGAAGAACAAACCCCCCCCGTGCTCGCCCCAGGGGGAACGCCCGAAGTGGGCGTGTCACAAGTGCCGTCTAAGCCCGAAGGGGCAGTGGTTGGTGAGTGTTTATAAAACTTGATTATTCACTCCAAAATTATGCCTTATACTCTGTGTTACTTGTTATCAATATTTATATGTAATTCTGACTGTTTTACCTTATAGATACTTTACTTGGACGCCTCCTGAGGAAGCAGCTTAGCCGCGAAACTGTTGAGGCTCACGTCCTTAAGTATATCAGCTTGCCTTCATTTATCCATGCGGGCTCTATATATTGCTCTTTAAGAATATATATTGTTCTGTAACAGTTCCTAAATTGTCCTGTTATCAATCTGTATTGTTTATATAGATTTTTTAGTGTTTATAACTGAATAAACTGAAATTTTATTTGTATTGTATGTTTTGATGAGGTACCGCAATAGTCCACAAATTCTTCTTTATGGTGAGATAGGACTTGTTTGGAGTAGTCCTTGCTATTTCCTCCCCAATTTCTATTACAAACCCTTTATGGATGATGGTACCTGTAAATTGAATAACTCCCCGTCCTAATCTTGTGGCATTATTTTGTAATATGACTAGAGGAAGAGACACATTGTTGTTCCTACTTCGTAAAAAAAAAACAAATGATGTCTCTTCTCTCCTGACAGAACAGGAATTTGTGTGTTTACACACACAAATCCCTGTTCCTGCTCTCGTGCACGCGATCGCGCCCCGCCAGCCACGCGCATAGGGTTCCCCCACTGTGCAGCAGGCGTGCACGTGCCTGCTATCGCTCTTAAAGGTACAGACGTACCCATACGGCGATTCGCGGGAACGAACCACCTTTCCGCCGTATATTGGCGTGAGCCGGTTGGTGTGTGGTTAATGCAGAGAATACATAAAGGTAAAAAAAAAAAAACCTTCTACCTTTGCAACGACTTTAAAGGGATTTATAGAAACACTTTAGATGATTTCTCACTTTTCAAAGTGGTACTTTTCCTTTAGGACTCTGGGAAGACTGCCAATTAAACAGCCACCTCGGTATCTGTTGTTGTCGGGGATTCCTACCAAGTCACAGCATGCTTCTGCCTTAAAAGGCAAAATCACCTGTGAATCACGCAAGACCACACAAACGTGCAGCCAACAATGTACAAATCTGTGCTGTGATCTGCTTGAAGAGAAAGCATAACAGAGAGGGAAACACCTGGATGTTTGTATTATAATGCCCCGTACACACGGTCGGATTTTCCCACGGAGAATGTGCGATCGGAGCTTGTTGTCGGAAATTCCGCCCGTGTGTGGGCTCCATCGGAATTTCCGATACACACAAAGTTTGAGAGCAGGCTATAAAATTTTCCGACAACAAAACCCGATACTTTAAATTCCGATCGTGCGTGGACAAATCCGACGCACAAAGTGCCGCGCGTGCTCAGAATAAATTAAGAGACGAAAGCTATTGGCTACTGCCCCGTTTATAGACCCGACGTACGCGTTTTTACGTCACCGCGTTCAGAGCGATCGGATTTTCCGACAACTTTGTGCGACCGTGTGTAAGCAAGACAAGTTTGAGCCAACATCCGTCTGAAAAAATCCGATGGATTTTGCTGTCGGAATGTCCGTTCAATGTCCGACCGTGTGTACAGGGCATAACTGTGTGAGTAAAGCCCCATACACACTATCAGATTTTCTGCTGATTTTTGTCTTCAGATTTACCAAAACCATATAATATGAGGTCAAACCTTAAGTGGAGGGCCACCCTAAAATAAAAAATAGCATTAAAATTCTTAAAAAAATTAAAAAAAAACATTTGAAAAAAAAAAAAAAATTAACTTACCTGAAACCCCTGTTGCTAGGCAGTCTCCCTAATCTGCCTCTTCCTATTCCGAGGCACTTCCTCCTCTTTGGCAAGCGGCCCCGTTGCCTTCTGGGAACTGTGTGTGTCCCAGGAAACAACGGGGCCATTCACAAAGCGCAGGAAACGGGCAGTAGGAAATGTTTCCCTTAGTTGGGATGGAGGCGCCGGCGGACGATCCAATGGACGGCCTCGGGTGGGGGGGGCCCACATCGCGTGCTTGCTGGACAGGTAAGTCTCCTTATTAAAAGTCAGCAGCTACAGTATTTGTAGCTGCTGACTTTAAAAAAAAAAAAAAAACGGCCGGAACACCACTTTAGGAGTTTCAATTTGTATGCAATCAGGCAGGCCCTTGCACTACATGGCTTTGTTAAATAAGAAGACAAAAATCAGCAGAAAATCTGATGAGTGTGTATGGGGCTTTAGAGGAACGCCATTGGAAGAGTTTACATTTTTATTTTTTTTTATTTTGCTTTTATTTTATTATGAACGTAAGGCCGTGAACAAAACACCACAAGAGCAAACATTGCTAAAAATGATAATAGCACATCACATCTAGGCTTGTACATAAACGGCTGCTAGGTCAACCATCAAATGAACCGTCAGCAACCGCCGGCATCGATGCACATGGCAGGACGTTACTTAGAAACGCCCTGCACATTTCCAAAACAGTTTTATATTTTCCATTCTCACCATATAAGCCAGACAAGCTGCACTTTCTTTCAGCTCAGGATGTTATGACACACTACACCACAAAAGAATAAAGATAAATGAAATGCAATTTTGTGACATTTCAATGAAGTTGAAACAAAATTAATAAACTGTGCGATGTGTCATTAGAACTCCTTTTACGGCGCACACCAATGGCCACTGGTGTGAACAAGCCCTTATCCCCCCGTCTACCAAGATACGTTCATAAATGGCCTAGTATTAAAGGGGTTTAAGCATGGGTGCTCAACCTGTGGCCCTCCAGCTGTGACGGAACTACAGCTCCCATCATGCCTCTGCCTTTAGGAGTCGTGCTTGTAACTGCCAGCAGCTTGCATTGCCTCGCGGGACTTATAGTTCTGCAACAGCTGGAGGGCCACAGGTTGAGCCCCCATGGGTTAAAGCAAGCTCCTGGGCGAGAGCTATGGATTTTTAGAGCCAGCAAAATGCTCTCGGGTAAAAGTGATCTGGGTGGCTCTAGAGTGGTTCAATCACTTTTATGGGGCTCTGAAGGTGCAGACCCACCCACCCCCACCAGCAGCGCCTGCAGTGCTTCCCAGGCTCTCCAGTTCCCAGGACTGTGGTAAACAGTCCTTTGAGAGCAAGAAGTGATCAGGGAACATGGACATGCGACTAACAAGTCTGGAAACGGCATACATTACGTCACTTTCAGATTCACAGCTGTCATTCTCTGACCAACGTAGCTGGAGAAGCAGCCGATCAAGCATGACCTGTGCTTGATTACTGCAGTGGAGGGCAGAGGAGACATGGGGCGAGGGGGGGGGGGGGGGGGGGAGGGTAAGTCTAATAGACCCCTGGTGTCTCCATATACAGTATCTCACAAAAGTGAGTACACCCCTCACATTTTTGTAAATATTTTATTCTATCTTTTCATGTGACAACACTGAAGAAATGACACTTTGCTACAATGTAAAGTAGTGAGTGTACAGCTTGTATAACAGTGTAAATTTGCTGTCCCCTCAAAATAACTCAACACATAGCCATTAATGTCTAAACGGCTGGCAAAAAAAGTGAGTACACCCCTAAGTGAAAATGTCCAAATTGGGCCCAAAGTGTCAATATTTTGTGTGGCCACCATTATTTTCCATCACTGCATTAACCCTCTTAGGCATGGAGTTCACCAGAGCTTCACAGGTTGTCACTGGAGTCCTCTTCCCCTCCTCCATGATGACATCACAGAGCTGGTGGATGTTAGAGACCTTGCGCTCCTCCACCTTCTGTTTGAGGATACCCCACAGATGCTCAATAGGGTTTAAGTCTGGAGACATGCTTGGCCAGTCCATCACCTTTACCCTCAGCTTCTTTAGCAAGGCAGTGGTCGTCTTGGAGGTGTGTTTGGAATACTGCCCTGTGGCCCAGTCTCCGAAGGGAGGGGATCATGCTCTGCTTCAGTATGTCACAGTACATGTTGGCATTCATGGTTCCCTTAATGAACTGTAGCTCCCCAGTGCTGGCAGCACTTATGCAGCCCCAGACCATGACACTCCCACCACCATGCTTGAGTGTAGGCAAGACATTTGTACTCCTCACCTGGTTGCCACCACACGCGCTTGACATCATCTGAACCAAGTAAGTTTATCACATTATCTCATCAGACCACAGGACATGGTTCCAGTAATCCATGTCCTTAGTCTGCTTGTCTTCAGCAAACTGTTTGTGGGCTTTCTTGTGCATCATCTTTAGAAGAGGCTTCCTTCTGGGACGTCAGCCATGCAGACCAATTTGATGCAGTGTGCGGCGTATGGTCTGAGCACTGACCCCCCTCCACCCCTTCAACAATGCTGGCAGCACTCATACATCTATTTCCCAAAGACAACCTCTGGGTATGACGCTGAGCACATGCACTCAACTTCTTTGGTGGACCATGGCGAGGCCTGTTCTGAGTGGAACCTGTCCTGGTAAACCGTTGTATGGTCTTGGCCACCGTGCTGCAGCTCAGTTTCAGGGTCTTGGCAATCTTCTTATAGCCTAGGCCATCTTTATGTAGAGCAACAATTCTTTTTTTCAGATCCTCAGAGAATTCTTTCCCATGAGGTGCCATGTTGAACTTCCAGTGACCAGTATGAGAGAGTGAGAGCGATAACACCAAATTTAACACACCTGCTCCCCATTCACACCTGAGACCTTGTAACACTAACGAGTCACATGACACCGGGGAGGGAAAATGGCTAATTGGGCCCAATTTGGACATTTTCACTTAGGGGTGTACTCACTTTTGTTACCAGCGGTTTAGACAATAATGGCTGTGTGTTGAGTTATTTTGAGGGGACAGCAAATTTACACTGTTATACAAGCTGTACACTCACTACTTTACATTGTAGCAAAGTGTCATTTCTTCAGTGTTGTCACATGAAAAGATAGAATAAAATATTTACAAAAATGTGAGGGGTGTACTCACTTATGTGAGATACCGTAGAGGACCTGTCACCTACCCATGATATCATACGGGGAGCATGATAGCAATATAGTTAACAACTTAAAGACCACCCACCGCATATATACTGTGGCAGGGCATGCGCACGCCCGGAGGCGTTTGCCCGCTGCACGGAGGAGGAGCCGATGCGTGTGCCAGGTGGATCCGATGTCTGCCGGCCACCAGCGATGGTGGTACACAAGGCAAATCCCCTTTCTGACGGGGACAACATGGAGATCTGCTGTTCCTAGTGATCAGGAACAGCGATCTCTGTGTTGTTCCTGTCAGCCCCTCCCCCATACAGTTAGAAACACACTGAGGGAACACAGTTAACCCTTTGATTGCCACTGTAGTTAACCCCTTCCCTGCCAGTATTTAGCACTGATCACTGTATTGGTGTCACTGGTCCCCAAAAAGTGTCAATTAGGGTCAGATTTGTCCGCCGCAATGTCGCAGTCATTACCAGTAAAAGCAATTAAAAAAATTTAAAGTCCATAAATCTAGCCCCTAATTTGTAGACGCTATAACTTTTGCGACAACCAATCAATATACACATATTGCGATTTTTTTGTTTACGTTGGACTACACTTTATGTATTTTTTCCATTGACTTGACTCACATTCTCCAGCGGTTTGAGTTTTTGGTTTGTTCCACCCATCACATATCATCTTTTACAGAATGGACATTTCACATGTTATACATTCATGTTTTTGATCAACTAGTATTTTCTTTATCACTTCACTTATATTTACATATTTGTGTTCACTGGTTAGTGCTACATTTTTTATTATCCAGATTTATTCATGTTTGTCACATTGTGTATGTAGCTGCTTGTTTTTTAGTTATTTTGGGTTAGCGCAGTAATACCCACTCTTTCATGTATTATAGCTGAAAGTAAAAAATATTGTTTTTTGGGGGTTTTTTTTCAAAATTGTCAGTCTTTTTTTGTTTACAGCGCAAAAAATAAAATATGGCAAAGGTGATCAAATACCACCAAAAGACAGCTCTATTTGTGGGGAAAAAAAGACATCAATTTTATATGGGTACAGCACGACCGCGCAATTGTCAGTTAAAATAACGCAGTGCTGTATGGCAGAAAATGGCCTGGTCATTAAAGGGGTAAATCCTTCTGGGGCTGAAGTGATTAAATAAAATAAGAAAATTAAATGAAAAAAATTATTGTATGAAAAAAAAAATTATAAAATAAAAATAAAACAAATAAAAATAATATATTATTTTAAAGTTAAATAAAATAATTTTTGTAAAAAGTGTTTAAAATAAAAATAAAAAGATAAATAATAAAAAAAAAGTTGAAAGCATTTCGTCACCCCCGTACACATTCCAATGCAAACGTGCAGCGTACACATGTTAAAGAGGAGCTCCAGGGTCCTTCAGATAAAATTAACAGTCAGTAGCTACAAATACTGTAGCTGCTGACTTTTAATATTAGGACATTTACCTGCCCAGGAATCCAGCGGTGTCCTCATCCTAGCCGATTTTTCAAATTGGCTATCGGGTGCTTCTGCTGCCATCTCCACTAAGGGAAGCCGGCAGTGAAGCCTTGTGGCTTCACAGCCGGTTCCCCACTGCGAATGCGCGTAGCACGTTGTGCTCTGTGAATGTGCCGGCTGCAGGGGAAAGGAGGTGGTGGGCTAGAACCTCCAGCTGAGTTTGCGGCAGCGAACTCAGCAGGAAGTGGGAGCAGGTACCTATCAGAACCAGGTACCCGCTTCCTCCTCCCCCCCTGGCAAGGGTGCCAAATGTGGCAGCAGAGGGGGAGAGGAGGCAGACAAGCGGAGCTTTCCCTTTTGGGTGGAGCTCTGCTTTAAGTATTGCCACAAATGTAGAGGGAGAGCAATAAATCTTGGGTCATAATTCACGGTCACCTCTAAAATGATAACTTGTAAATTCGGGTAACCATATATTTTTCGCAATTTCACAGGCGCAATCAATTTCAAGGCTTGACATGTTTATTATCTATTTATTCAACTCAACCTCAACTTCTGTATTTTAACTGGGTTTGTTTGAGAAAAACAAGCCCTGCAGGTAAGTATAAGGGGGGGGGGGGGGGGGGAGGTTTTTACTTTTAATGCAGAGAATACATGAATACATTAAAGTAAAAAAAACCTTCTACCTTTACAACCACTCTAATAGAGATTTAGAGGAACACTTTAGATGATTTCTAAGCTGAACTTTTCCTTTAGGACTCTGGGAATTAAACAGTCACCTGGGTACCTGTTGTTGTCGGGGATTCCTACCATAACAGCATGCTTCCAAGTTACAGGAATGTGCCTTAAGAGGCAAAATCACCTTGTAGTGAATCATGCAAGACCACACAAACGTGCAGCCAACATCGTACAAATCTGTGCTGTGATCCGCTTAAAGATACAGCAGAATAGAGAGGGAGACACCTAGATGTTTGTATTATAACTGCGTGAGTAAGAGGAATACCATTGGAAGAGTTAACATTTTTATTTTTTTAATTCTTAATTTTGTAGTCAAGGAAATGTAACATAAGGCAGCGATCAAAACACCACAAAAACAAACATTGCAAGAAATTATAATAGTACATTACATCTAAGCTAGAACATAAACGGCTGCTAGGTCAACTATGGGGTGAACCATCAGCAACCGCTGGCATCAATGCACATGGTAGGATGTTACTTAGAAACGCCCTGCACATTTCCAAAACAGTTTTATATTTTCCAAGTCGAAAGATAGAAAAGATTGAGATATCAGTCCCTATTACCATACCTGGGTATTTAACCACTTCACCCCCGGAAGAATTTACCCCCTTAACCACTTGCCACCCGCCGTATAGCAAAATGACAGCAGCAAAATGGTTGTGTTATCCTGATCGGAAGTCATATGACGCGAGAGCGGTAAGGGGTGCTGAGCGTTCCATCCAGTCCCGGATAGGTGAGGAAACAAAATGGAGGATACTGAGGTGGGTCCTTTCTTACAATTTATAGCTATTCAGTCCTATCAGGTTGTGAGGGGCGGAGTCACAACCCAAATGTATGCTGCTATGATGATGCAACAGGAAACATGCTTTGGCTGCTGTAAGTAAATGTCTGAGTAGAGTTCTTACATTTTTTTGTTAGATAGAGGAGCGTCGTTTTCATGGTTATGCAGTAATGTTTGTCTGTTAGCTTACCTCTCCTCCATGTGTTCACCTTTAGAGGCCAGCCACTCTCACCTGGCTGCTTAAATAATCTCTCCTCAAAGCATGGCTCCACCCCAGCCCCTATCAGGGAACTCTATATTAACCTGTGCACTTCAAGCCAGCCCTGCTGATCAACTATTGTGATTTGGCTTCCATGTGCTCATTGCTCTGTGTCCGTCTGATACCGTTTACCGATCCTGGCTTGTTCTTGACTATTTCTGCTTGCTTGTGACCCTGACCTTTTGGCGTGTTCTTTGTCTATTCCTGTCTGCTAGTCACCCTGACCTTTGACTTATCTCCTTACTATCCCTTGTTGTCCTGGACTGCTGCTTCCTCTCTGTCCTCCTGTAGCCTACTGTGAGCGTGAGCTTCTGAGACCCTGGGCTCTGCGACGTTGAGCCAGTTGCAGCGCAGTCCATCCTCACCACTAGAGGGTCTGGTGAACACCTGCTGGCTCTTAGACTCCGGCCCCTGGGGAATCTTATGCGCTAACTCCCAGTGGGATCTGTGTTGTTGCTTTAGTGGACCTGCCTTCCTGAACCACCCAGAGTTCCATCCGCAGCAGTCAGCCATAGGGTCCACTACCTTGCGGTGCATTCCTGTCCCCAACGGGGTGCATCTGTCACATGGACTTAGGTGACCTGACAGTCAATTAGTAGAAAAGCCGCAGAATTTTTGAGTGAAATACCTGTCAGTGTCTTAATCGTAAAACCTACATCAGTCCAGAAACCGTTTAATTTCGGGGATTCCCAGAAGATATGCACGAGGGTTTCCCACAGCGCCAACACGCTTCTGAAACCTGAGGATAAATCCTATGTAGCTTAGCAGGGGCTCTGTACCACCGTGTTAAGCTTATAACCTCCCTCCTGATATCTGCTTGACAGAGAAGCTTTATGTGCAAAAAGTATAATTTTGTCTTTCTGAGGTTGAGAGAAGGTGACCTGCAGGTCTTTTCCATTGTTGTAAAAAAGTCAAGTCGGCCATGTCAGCCTGGTTTGTCAGCAGAGCATGGAAATAGGAGAGGGATTGGGGGAGTTGAGACCCATCTAAGCAAATCTGTTCGAGAAAAGAAAGTTGTCTTAGGCTTTGATGTTCCTCGGGTAATGAACGTAGGTACGCACTCAATTGTGCCCTATGTAAGAAGTCTAAATCAGTGTTGGACATACTGTATGTATATATATATATATATATATATATATATATATATATACACATACATACAAACAGTATGTATATATATATATATATATATATATATATATATATATATATAGGAAGGCCTGTTTACTGGCCTGAAATTTTGGCAGGAGCCCGGAGGGTATTTAACCAGACCACCCACGATGGTCTGTGTCGGTTCCAGTGCGCGGTATCACGTCACCAGGCCGACTTTCCTAAACTCACCGCACGTTTGTGAGTTCCTACTCTCGAGTTCCAGCGCGTTGCTGTGCCCCGTTCGCAGTTCCCGAATTTCGACCGTTGCACTCGCTGTCGTAGGTAGGAGCTATTGTTACCGTTTATATAATCGTATTGTTATGTTATCCGTACGGAGTTACTTACGGATCAAGTCGCATTAGCGGCGCACGGCTCCGAAACCTTGTTCCACACATTACCCTCCCCCCCTTACTAACCATACACCTTCTACGAAAACCCCCACTTTCATCTGAAACTGACTCTCTACACCTCTCACTGCACAAACACTCACCAACAGTGTGCTACTCTCATCCGACCAATCCGAGTCCAGTCGCATACCGGCGCAATGATTCAGGATCCTCGGCATTACAAACCCCACCATCCAATCCGAGTCCAGTCGTACACCGGCTCAACGATTCGGATCCTTGCCAATCCAACTTTCACCGACCAATCCAAGTCCAGTCGCATACCGCCTCAATGATTCAGGATCCTCGGCATTACAAACCCCACCAACCAAATCCGAGTTCAGTCGTAGCACCGGCTCAACGATTCGGATCCTTGCCAATCCAACTTTCACCGACCGATCCGAGTCCAGTCGCATACCGGCTCAATGATTCAGGATCCTCGGCATTTCAAACCCCCCCAACCTAATCCGAGTCCAGTCGCAGCATCGGCTCAACGATTCAGATCCTTGCCAATACAACTTTCACCGACCGATCCGAGTCCAGTCGCATACCGGCTCAATGATTCGGATCCTCGGCATTTCAACCCCACCAACCAATCCGAGTCCAGTCGTATCACTGGCTCAACGATTCGGATCCCTCACAAACAATACCATAAACACACAACTCACACCATCTATTTTGTACCAATGCTGCGCACGGTTATTCCTACATAATCAAATTTCTGCTAAAACTTTCTTTCGCCTTTCAAAGGCTGCTTATTTGCAATCGCTGCAAACATTTACGAAATGGCTCTAAACAGCCACTCATCTCCAGTAGCAACACGGCTACTCATCGATTTCTCTATCACTTTCCCCCTTTTTCAGGTCAGTAGAGTTCTCCAGTTGGTCCATCCTGCACCAGGTGTGGACAGTATCTTCCTCAGGTAAAAAAAAAAAAAAAAATTGTCGAGGGCTTGCATCTCTTCACCAGGGGGCCAACTTCTGCCCCAAACAGCTCTTTAGCACTCCCTCTCAAAAAAAAAAATTCTTCCTATGTCACGCCTACTACAGGTTCCCGGTCGACCCAAGTCTCGAGACCCCAAACCAAGACTCCACTACTAGGGCTTCAAGGCAGGTGCATAATTCAAAGGGATCGCCCTTTGCTTTTTCAAAAACACACCTTTCACGACATTTTTACTTCACATACACAATTTGATTCATTTTCAAGGCGTTAGCAACTGTCACATACTTCTGTGCACTTCACTGTGTTTTCGAAGAGCAATCCGAGATCCTTCACCACACAGACAAGGTCGCCTAACGTCCAGCTTGCTGGCAGTACAAGCGTTAGCAGACCAAACATACGTCAATTAACTACAGATCGCAACATTCCTACTTAGAACACCAGACTTCAAAATACTCGCCCCAGTCCGCCCTGGGGGCTCAGGTTCATTAGTCTGTGCACAGGCGACACGCGAGCTATCAGTTACCTAGCCAGTCACCTCCTGGCTCACCTCGGTTGTCATGCATTCTTTTGAGTTTTCTAAAATCACACTCAACAGCGCTCGTACGCAAACTAGCTGTCACTACGGCTGTCGCTCCTTCTCCTATCCTTTAATTTTTCTTCTACCTTCCGTCTCATCTACCTGTAAATCTATCCCCTCCTACCTTTTTAAACTTGTCTAAAACATATGCATTTCCCCCCCTCTCTTAGCTGACGCCATGTCGCAGGCCGACAGCGAGGACTTCGCCTCCACCCCGACGTGACCCGGGGCAGGCTCAGCAAACGACGGCTTACAGTCTCTCAGAGCTTGGACCATCTGAACTACGACGCAGGAGTATTCCCTACCCTGCGACTGCTAGGAAAGCTGAGCTCTTTAGGTTGCTGTTTCCTCCGCCAGCGGCAGCCCAACCAGGCACCCAGGCGTCACTACAGTCAATCTCTTCAGCAATCACTCAGCTGCACTTCTTGGTGACCACACTGTCGGCAGCAGTCACCAAGGTCCAGACAAGAGTGGGAACCCTGGAGGTACATCAAGTTGCACCCCTACCATCTACAGTAACCACCGTCACCCCCATGCCTCTCCCTACAGGTACGTCCAACATCTGTACCTACGTCTTTCCCACACATCTCGTCCCAGCAGGCATCAGGAAGGACATCATGGATGGGAAGGACATTAACTTAGCATCCCTCCTCATCGCAGTACATGACTTGGCTGAAAACAAGTCCTATTCATGGGGGGATGTTTCCGTCGTCCTGAAGACCATAGACTTACCCGCAAACTCAATATTGCAAAGTTTGTGCTAGCCTTTGGGATGTTCAGAGATGTACTATGCACGGTCAACCCCAACAGGAGGGAAGAGCTGGATGTATACTTACACGCAGTAGTAGATCTAGGTTATAAATATGGGGGATGCTCATTTTATGACTATCACAGGTCATTTTCAGAAAAAGCAGCAGCCAGACTTTCCCAGTTCCAGGCAACTACTAACTGGAGTACCATCGATACAGAGCTGTTCTGTCGCCATTTCGCTGGTCTACGTTCCCCACTCTGTACTAACTGCCAGTCGTCTACCCATATGGCCAACTGGTGCTCCGAGTCAGGTGGCAGACACCCTCCCAACTTTCCCTCCATCTCTAGTGGCGCTCACAACCCAACGGCATTTACTCAGCCGGCCCAGGCAGACAGATTAGGACGACCCATCGTGCACTAGGGGGAGCAACCATATGCAATAATTTCAACTTCGGGGGTTGTAACTTCCCCCACTGCAAACTCCTTCATATCTGTCTCACATGCCACAAAGCTCACCCCAGGTATGCCTGCGGTGTCAAACAGCTTAAACCCGCATGACTAAGCCGAGTGCACGTCGGATGGCTCGGGTTTTACCTCTCCTCACACCCAACACCTTCACTGGCAGCCTTCCTGATCCAGGGATTCACGACAGGCTTTCACACCGGACTTATCACACTCCCCAACACTACTCAGATTGCAAAAACCTGCTTTCAGCCGCTACCGTCGAGGAAGCCATCACCACCCTGTCTGGAGGAAGCCATCACCACCCTGCTGCAGACAGAACTAGACCGGGGGTACATGATCAGTCCCTTTACACAATCACCTTTCTCTGTATGGAGAGTCAGCCCTATCTGGCTTGTGAAGGGCAAGTTTTCAAATAAACTTAGTTTAGTCTATGATTTGTCTGCGCCTCATTGTTTCCACATACCCAGTTTAAATTCCCTAATACCTTCAGAAGAGTTTTCACTTAAATATTCATCTGTAGCTATTCAATCAGCTATTCAATCTATCATTTTTGCAGGAGTAGGCGCCTGGTTGTCTAAAGCAGACATCTCGGACGCATTCAAGTTGTTACCAATCGATCCGTACCTATGGCGATGGCACGGAATCAAATGGAAAGGCCTATACTATTTCGCCACCAAATTAACTTTCGGCTCCAAAAGCAGCCCGTGGCTATTTGACGCTTTTGCTCAGTCCCTTTCCTGAATTCTGTCACAACACGCGTCCTGTCAGAAAGTGATTCACTACTTAGATGACTTCCTACTCATAGAGAAACCTAGCGAGCCCCCAGTTGATCTAAACAGCCTAAGAGAAATCTTTCACAATCTTAACGTGCCTTTAGCAGATAAGAAGGTGGAAGGCCCGGCACAGATCGTCACTTTCTTGGGTATCATACTCAACACTCGCACCATGCAGGCTAGCCTACTTCCCGACAAGTTGACCTGCATCAGGACAGTCATCCACACGTTTACAAATACTCAAGGCTGCACGAAAGAGCAACTACAATCCCTCCTTGGCATGCTTAACTTTGCCATAAGGATCATCCCTCAAGGGCGATCCTTTGTCCCGGGCCTCCTGGTGTTCCTCTCCCAGGTACAAGACACTGACCAAATATTTAAACTAGACGAGGCAGCCGTAGCTGACCTGGCCATGTGGGACGATTTTCTAACAAATTGGAACGGCATTTCGATGTTTATTCCATCAGCATCTCCCACTTCACCTCAAATAATCACGGACGCCGCAGCCTCCACAGGCTTTGCAGCTATTTTTGGCCATCACTGGTTTGCAGCACCATGGCCGCCAGAAATACTCTCGATCCCCGGGTTCAGTCAATCCTCCTCATTGTTTGAGATCTACCCCATTGTTGCAGAAGCCCAGGTCTGGGGCAACAACTGGGTAGGACAAACAGTGACATTTTCCACAGATAATCAAGCCACAGCCTGTATTATAAATAAAGGTCGGTCCAAGTCCTTGGCCATCATGTCCTTCCTACGCAGGCTGGTGCAACTCTCACTACAGCACCTATTTAACGTCCTCTGTGTCCACATCCCAGGCAAATGTAACACCTCGGCCAACGCTCTATCTCGTCTTAACTTCGCAACGTTCTTTTCGCAGGAACCTGGAGCCGACCCGACCATGTCTGCTATTCCACATTGGTCGCAACTAACCCTCGATTGAAGCGACATCTTCATGACATCACTATTCTGATTAACCAGTCACTATCTCACAATACCCTGGAAGCCTACCATACTGCCTGGATGATCTATCACAGGTTTCTAGCCGCTAACCTCGGGGCAATACCAGGAGATCTCCATCACATCCTGGCCTTCATATCATACTGCCACACTCAGCTGGCGTTATCCTACAATACCATTAGACTCTACCTAGCTGTCATCCAGCATTTCACCTCCTTACAAGATCCTACCAAACCATCTTTGTTCGCTGCCCATGCGGTCAAGGCCATCCTGCGAGGTATCCACAAGCAACAGCCCCAAGTCAGCGTTAAACGCTTACCGGTCACCAGTGCCATGTTTCGAGACATGTCCACTATCCTTTCAGGGTCCCCTTTCGACTTATTGCCCAGCTTGGTCATCCAAGCAGCCATCTACTTGGCATTTTACGGCTTTCTACGACCCAGCGAATTCACAGTCAGCGGCCCCAGTCATAGGATGTTACGTAGACGCCACCTCACGCGTCACCACAGTCATTTCACATTGCACCTCGCGGTGTCTAAAACGCAACAGTCCAGTCGGGGGGGTTGACATCAAGCTCTTCAGAACGCACAACGCCTGGTGCCCCGTAGCCATCCTAGATTAGCTATTAGCCCATCTGCCTGATCCCTCGCAGGACAGCCCATTGCTACCATTCCCGATCAGCCCGCTTAGTACCAACCAGTTCAGTACTCACGTCAGGATCCTTCTGCGCAACTTAAGCCTTGACCCCAACCCTTATTCTGGACATTCTTTCCGCATTGGAGCAGCATCAGCAGCCTCACGAAACGGGGTCCCGGACCACGTGATCAGGAAAATGGGTAGGTGGAAATCCACCTGCTTCACTCGCTACATTTCCATTCCACAAGCAGAAATGTCACGAGCCTTTGGCAAGCTTGCCCTGTAGTATGTCAGTAAACTTAAATAAATCATTACCTCCCTAACCAAGCCTTTTTGCGCCCTTCTCTGGCATACCGCCAGCAGATCTGGGTTTACCATACAGCAGGCCAGGGCACACTTCAGGTCTAATTTATGTTGTTAGTCTTGTGGCGTGTTTATGTGCTTCATATCTCTCAGGACGGAGGGTTCCGACCATAAATAGGAAGGCCTGTTTACTGGCCTGAAATTATGGGAGGAGCCCGGAGGGTATTTAACCAGACCACCCACGATGGTCTGTGTCGGTTCCAGTGCGCGGTACCCACCCACCCATTCCCCTTCTCAGGGTACTTCTCTTCAAACAATTTCTCTACAGAAACATCCATTACTTTCTTAAGGTATGCGCCCTTCTCTGGCATACCGCCCAGCAGATCTGGGTTTACCATACAGCAGGCCAGGGCACACTTCAGGTCTATTTTATGTTGTTAGTCTTGTGACGTGTTTATGTGCTTCATATCTCTCAGGACGGAGGGCTCCGACCATAAATATATATATCTATATCTATATATATAGATATATATATAGATATATATATTTATATATATTCCAAAAGAGAGAGTGTCACTCATGGGTCTTGAGAGGTGAACACACAGTGAAGATTATATATAAGTATATGATCCCCTGCTGATTTTGTACATTTTCCCACTGACAAAGAAATGATCAGTCTTCTATAATTTTAATGGTAGGTTTATTTTAACAGTGAAAGACAGAATAACAAAAATATCCAGAAAAAACGCATTTCGCAAAGTTTTTCATTGATTTATATTTTAATGAGTGAAATAAGTATTTGATACCCTATCAATCAGCAAGATTTCTGGCTAACAGTTGTCTTCTACTCTTTTAAAGGGAGTGTTCCTAATCTCAGCTTGTTATCTGTATAAAAGACATCTGTCCACAGAGCAATCAATCAGATTTCAATCTCTCCACCATGGTCAAGACCAAAGAGCTGTCCAAGGATGTCAGGTACAAGATTGTAGACCTACACAAGGCTGGAATGGGCTACAAGATCATCGCCAAGCAGCTTGGTGAGAGGGTGACAACAGTTGGTGCGATTATTTGCAAATGGAAGAAACAAAAAATAACTGTCAATGTCCCTCGGTCAGGGGCTCCATGCAAGATCTCACCTGGAGTTTCAATGATCATTAGGATGGTGAGGAATCAGCCCAGAACTACATGGGAGAATCTTTTTAATGATCTCAAGGCAGCTGGGACCATAGTTACCAAGAAAACAATTGGTAACACACTACGCCGTGAAGGACTGAAATCCTGCAGCACCCGCAAGGTCCCACTGCTCAAGCACATGTACTGGCCCGTCTGAAGATTGTTAATGAACAACAAATGAGAACTGGGTGAAAGTGTTGTCGTCAGATGAGACCAAAATCAGGAATGCTACCTATGACCCCAAGAACACCATCCTCACTGTCAAACATAGAGGTGGAAACATTATGGTTTAGGGGTGTTTTTCTGCTAAGAGAAAAGGACAACTTCACCGTATCAAAGGTATGATGGACAGGGGCCATGTACCATCAAATCTTGGGCGAGAACCTCCTTCCCTCAGCCAGGGGATTGAAAATGGGTCGTGGATGGGAATTTCAGCATGACAATGACCCAAAACACACAGCCAAGGCAACAAAGGAGTGGCTCAAGAAGAAGCACATTAAGGTCCTGGTGTGTCCTAGCCAGTCTCCAGACCTTCATCCCATAGAAAATATGTGGAGGGGGCTGAAGGTTCGAGTTACCAAACATAAGCCTCAAAAC
Source organism: Lithobates septentrionalis (assembly GCA_037952835.1). Taxonomy (NCBI): domain Eukaryota; kingdom Metazoa; phylum Chordata; class Amphibia; order Anura; family Ranidae; genus Lithobates; species Lithobates septentrionalis. Next base: position 413,613 of record JBBDGP010003295.1, on the reverse strand, counting down.
CTTAATGACTTGGAGAGGATCTGCAAAGAGGAGTGGGACAAAATGTCTCCTGAGAAGTGTGCAAACCTGGTGGCCAACTACAAGAAACGTCTGACCTCTGTGATTGCCAACAAGAGTTTTGCCACCAAGTACAAAGTCATGTTTTGCAAATGGGTCAAATACTTATTTCACTCATTAAAATGCAAATCAATTTATAACCTTTTACTGGATTTTTTTGTTGTTATTGTGTCTCTCACTGTTAAAATAAACCTATTGTTAAAATTATAGACTGATTATTTCTTTGCCAGTGGGTAAACGTACAAAATCAGCAGGAGATCAAATACTTTTTCCCTCACTGCATATATATATATATATATATATATATATATTTTTTTTTTTTTTTTTCTTTTTATTCATTTGTGCCATCTTCTGTTTGCAAAATTAATTTAATGGTATAAGCTGCAGGAATCACCATTTACATAAAAAAATACCACCTACCTTCCTTACACACCTTTAAAAAACAGGCACGACTATTAAAAATCCAATTCCTTTAAATAGTTCATGCTTTCATAGTTTTATTGTTTTATTGTTGTTGAGATTGGAAGTCCAACATGCCCTCTGACTCAGCTCACTGCTGACAACCAGAGTAAAACGATACTCCAAATCGACGTCCCCACCCTCTAGATGGATAGAGTCAAATGTAGAATATGGTTATGATTATGGAAAAACTATGACAATTTCAGAAATGACAGTAGAGAGACAGATCTGAGTACATATGGCAACTCCAGATTTTCTGTTATGACACCCAGGGCTTTTCCCGGGCCAATTTATCTTTCGGAATCTTGTTTTATGATAATCATTGCCCTTAGTTTTATCACAGAATATCACTGTGTGATTGTGCTTGTGTTATCTCCATCTCCTTATCTTTATGTCTCCATATATATATATACATATATATATATGTGTGTATATATATATATATATATATATATATATATATATATATATATATATATATATATATATATATATATATAAAAGTATACATATATATATATATACACACACAGTATCTCACAAAGGTGAGTACACCCCTCACATTTTTGTAAATATTTTATGATATCTTTTCATGTGACAACACTGAAGAAATGACACTTTGCTACAATGTAAAGTAGTGAGTGTACAGCTTGTATAACAGTGTAAATTTGCTGTCCCCTCAAAATAACTCAACACACAGCCATTAATGTCTAAACCGCTGGCAAAAAAGTGAGTACACCCCTAAGTGAAAACGTCCAAATTGGGCCCAATTAGCCATTTTCCCTCCCCGGTGTCGTGACTTGTTAGTGTTACAAGGTCTCAGGTGTGAATGGGGAGCAGGTGTGTTAAATTTGGTGTTATCGCTCTCACTCTCTCATACTGGTCACTGGAAGTTCAAAATGGTTCCTTAATGGCAAAGAACTCTCTGAGGATCTGAAAAAAAATTAATTATTGTTGCTCTACATAAAGATGGCCTAGGCTATAAGAAGATTGCCAAGACCCTGAAACTGAGCTGCAGCACGGTGGCCAAGACCATAAAGCGGTTTAACAGGACAGGTTTCACTCAGAACAGGCCTCGTCATGGCCGATCAAAGAAGTTGAATGCACGTGCTCAGCGTCATATCCAGAGGTTGTCTTTGGGAAATAGACATAAATAGACTCAAACATCCACCAGCTCTGTGATGTCATCATGGAGGAGTGGAAGAGGACTCCAGTGGCAACCTGTGAAGCTCTGGTGAACTCCATGCCTAAGAGGGTTAAGGCAGTGCTGGAAAATAGTGGTGGCCACGCAAAATATTGACACTTTGGCCCCAATTTGGACATTTTCACTTAGGGGTGTACTCACTTTTGTTGCCAGCGGTTTAGACATTAATGGCTGTGTGTTGAGTTATTTTGAGGGGACAGCACATTTACACTGTTATAAAAGCTGTACACTCACTACTTTACATTCTAGCAAAGTGTCATTTCTTCAGTGTTGTCACATGAAAAGATATAATAAAAGATTTACAAAAATGTGAGGGGTGTACTCCCTTTTGTGAGATACTGGATATGCACATTTAATCTGTGTATCTGATTGCCAGGAGCTACCCTTTAAGTTGCAGAACATAAATATGATCTATAGAAGCACACTGTAATATATATGTATGGTATACATATATACATACATACTACAAAGGTTGTCATTGGAGTTTGTTATAGACCTCCCAGTGTTAGTGAGGAGGTGGAGATTCAGCTCATTGCACAGATGGGAAGGACTGCAAGGACTGGGACGGTAAAAATAATGGGAGATTTTAATTACCCGGAAATTGACTAGAGTAATGGCACTTCTGGGACTGGTAAAGGGAAAACATTTATAAACCTATTTAACCACTTGCCGCCCACCATATAGCAGAATGATGTCGGTAAAGTGGTTTCAATACCCTGACTGGGCGTCATATGACATCCTCGGAATATTAAGCCGGTGCGCGCCCCCGGGGACGCGCATCACGACGATCGTTGTTTCGGTGTGTCAGTCTGACACACTGCAACTCCGATCTAGGTAAAGAGTCTCTGACAGAGGCTCTTTACCACGTGATCAATCATGTCCAATCAAGGCTGATCACGATGTAAACAGGAAGAGTCGGTGATCAGCTTTTCCTCACTCATGTCTGACAGACACAAGTAGAGGAGCCGATCTGCTGCTCTCCTGATGGGGGGGGGGTCTGTGCTGATTGTTTATCAGCACAGCCCCCCCTCGGATCCCACCCAGGACCACCATCATGCCGCCCAGAACCACCAGGATGGCCATCCACACTGGACCACCATGTATGCCCCCTAGACCCCCAGGAAAATGCAAATCTGTGCCCAGGCAGCTGCCAATTAATCAGTGTCCATCAGTGCCACGTATCAATGCCCATCAGTGCCGCCTATCAGTGCCACCCATAAGTACCCATCTTTGCAGCCTTTCAGTGCCCATCAGTGTCGCCTATCAATGCCCATCAGTGCTGCATATCAGTGCCGCCTATTAGTGCCCATCGTCAGTGCCACCTCATCGGTGCCCGTCAGTGCTGCCTTATCAGTGCCCATCAGTGAAAGAGAAAACTTACTTTTTAACAAAATTTTATAACAGAAACACAAGCAAAACTTTTATTTTCTTCATAATTTTTTGTCTTTTTTTATTTGTTTAGCAAAAAAAACAAAACCTCAGAGGTAATCAAATACCACCAAAAGAAAGCTCTATTTGTGGGAACAAAATGATAAAAATTTAGTTTGGGTACAGCGTAGCATGACCGCGCAATTGTCATTCAAAGTGCGACAGCGCTGAAAGCTGAAAATTTGGTCTGGGCAGGAAGGTGTATAAGTGCCCGGTATTGAAGTGGTTAAAGACAATTTTATGGTCCAGTTTATTGAGGCCCCAACTAGGAATGACGCTCTGTTGGACCTGGTAATCTCAAACCATGCAGAACTTATTACCAATACTCATATAAAAGAACATCTGGGTAGCAGTGACCATAACATGATTTCATTTATTGTTAGCTGTAAGCAAAAAACACATACGGGAAAGATAAAAACACTTAACTTTAAGAGAGCACATTTTTTCAAGGCTGAGGGCTGCTCTCCAGGACTTGGGCTGGAAATGGGAATTCTTCAAAGTGACTGTATGTAAACTCACTGCAAAGTATATTCCCATGGGCAATACGTTTAAAAGGCTAAAAATAAAACCTATGTGGCTCACGGCCAAAGTTAAAATGGCTATAAATAATGAAAAAAAGTGCTTTTAAAAAATAGAAAATATAAGAATGAAGGAACGCCATCATCGTTTAAATGTTACAAAGAATATAACAGAATGTGTAAAAAGGAAATCAAGAGCGCAAACATTCAAAACGAACAACAGACTGCAAAAGATAGTAGGACAAACCCCCAAAAATTCTTCAAATATATTAATAGTAAAAAGGTCAGGTCTGAGGATGTAGGCCCTGGTGACTGGGGACAAAGAGAAGGCTAATTTATTAAATACCTTCTTCAGTTCTGTTTATACAAAGGAGCATGGGGGAGCTCATGTCCATAATGGGGGTGGTAGTGACACAGCCCCAAAATGATCCACAATGACTCAAAAGTGATATGCTCCAGAAATATTTAGACGGAATAAAGGTGGATAAAGCACCTGGACTAGATGGCATCCACCCACGGATTCTAAAAGAATTGAGCTCTGTCATTTCAAGGCCACTGTTTCTAATATTTAGGGACTTGTTAATGACTGGAATGGTACCACTGGATTGGCGCAGGGGACTATACTGTGAGACGTCTGGCCTACACCCATGCCGACCAGATTTTGTAGATCTTCTTTGGACAATTGCGCCCCATGTATGTCAGCTTGTAGAGAGGGAGGGTCGCATTTACTAGTTCTTTCCAGGTGGAAGTTCTAGGTGGCTCCTGTGCTTTCCATTGAAGCAAGATTGTTTTCCTAGCATAATATGCACTGTAAAAGATAAATAATTTAGTATGGGTAGTAGTGGGTAGGTTAGCACCCTTTACACATGGTGGACACAAACATAAACACATGTATTGTGTATTTCCTTGTAGTTAAGAGGGCTGGGCTGGAAGGGAGCATGTGTCTTTTAGACACATGTCCCCTTCTATAACACTGCAGAGAGAGACGTGCCTCCACTGCATCATTTTTATTGGACAGTTGAGGCTAATGATACTTTACCAATGGTCCAAGACTCCAAGCTGTCCATTGAGCTCAGTGCTACTGACAAGGAGTGAGGAGAGGCACTGAGCGCAACCTCTCAGTCTGCTGCAAACAGAGTGTGCCAGGTCGTAGGGGCCCCAAGTTTTTACCAGTGGTGGGGTAGGACCTAGGCTACCTACCCCCCAATTGGGGTCTCTGTGACCTCAGGTCGCCGAGCTACGACCCTCAAAGCTCGATTTCTTTTTTTATTAAATTTTTTTAACCGCTTGCCAACCAGCGCACGACGATGTACGTCTGCACAATGGCAGGGCTGCGCAAATCGGCATACCTGTAGGTCCCCTTTAAATCGCGGGCAAGTGGGCGCGCATGTGTGCCCACGGACTCAATGTCCGCCGGTGGTGTAAACAAGGCATTTCCCTGTTCTACCTAGCAACATGACAGGGATCTACTGCTCCCAGTGATCGGGAGCTGTGATCTCTGTCATGTTCTAGTGAGCCCACCCCCCCTACAGTTAGAACACAGTTAACCCCTTGATCGCCCCCTAGTGTTTAACCCCTTCCCTGACAGTGTCATTTACAAAGTAATCAGTGCATTTTTATAGCACTGGTCACTGTATAAATGCCACTGGTCCCAAAATTGTGTCAAAAGCGTCCGATGTGTCCGCCGCAATGTCACAGTCACAATAAAAATAGCAGATCGCCGCCATTACTAATAAAAAAAATACATAATAAAAATGCCATAAATCTATCCCCTATTTTGTAGACACGATAACTTTTGTGAAAACCAATCAATATACGCTTATTGAGATTTTTTTTTACCAAAGATATGTAGAAGAATACATATCGGCCCAAACTGAGGAAGAAATTATTTTTTTTATATTTTTTTGGAGATATTTATTATAGCAAAAAGTAAAAAATATATATATTTTTTTTCAAAATTGTCGCTCTTTTTTTGTTTATAGCACAAAAAATAAAAACCGCAGAGGTGATCAAATTCCACCAAAAGAAAGCTCTATTTGTGGGAACAATTTTTTGTTTGGGTGCAACTTTGCACAGCCACGCAATTATCAGTCAAAGCGACGCAGTGCCGTATCGCAAAAAGTGCTCTGGAAGGGGGTAAATCCTTCCGAGGCTGAAGTGGTTAATGTTCCACCCCTGACTGCACGTCCCTGCTAGGGGAAGTTCAACTTGTGGAATCAATGGTGGAGAAGGATCTGGGGGTTTTGGTAGATCATAAGCTCAATAATAGCATGCAATGCCAACCTGCGGTTTCCAAAGCGAGCAAAGTCCTTTCTTTTACTAAGAGAGGTATGGACTCCAGAGAGAGAGATATCATTTTGCCCTCTGTACAAATCATTAGTAAGACCTCATCTGGAATATGCAGTTCAGTTTTGGGCAGCAGTTCTCAAAAAAGGATATTGGGGAACTGGAGACATCAGACCATTCAAAATGTTCAATATAACTGGGTACTGACATTTATAGGTAAAGTTGATCCAGGGAAAATCCGATTGCCTCTCGGGGGAATCAGGAAGGAATTTTTTTTACCCTGCTGTAGCAAATTGTATCATGCTATGCTGGGTTTTTCACCTTCCTCGGGATCAACTTTCGGTGAAGGATTGTGTATATGGGATTGTATTTGTTTTTGGTTGAACTAGATGGACTTGTGTCTTTTTTTCAACCTAACTATGTAACCAAGTATATCGATATATAACTGAAAAAAAACAAGAATTTTCCCCAAAGTGGGACTTTAAATGGCACTTTTAGAAATAACAGCTATCGGTGTTGATTTTAAAAGATAAAAAAAAATTGTTTATTTGTACAGTATCAAAAAATTCATAAAAAACGTACATGCTCTACAATGCTGCATGCGTTTTAACTGGTCAATAACTCTCCTCCATAATGCATAGTGACAGGGTGACAAAAGGCACTATGCATCACATACATTACGGAGGACAGTTATTGACCAGTTAAAACGCATGCAGCATTGTAGAGCATGTACATTTTTTGAATTTTTTGATACTGTACAAATAAACTATTTTTTTTATCTATTAAAATCAACACCAATATAAGTCTAAGTGCCATTTAAAGACCTACTTTGGAAAAAATTCACATTTTTTTCCAGTAATGCATTGGGGATGTGGCACATGATAAACAGAATATAGCCATCACTACCTGTTTCCTATATCTATATATACACACACACACACATGCATGTGTAAATATACAGTATTAAAAATGTTATTAACTGTATATTGATAATATATCAATTAAAATCTGAAAGGAAACAGAAGTAGAAAATAGGCAGAATTCGAAATTCCAATTAGGACTGGAAAAAGACGACCATTTATATCAATTTATTTTGATAAGTTAGTATTATGTTTTCATCTCCCCAGCTGTGCCTCTATAGAATATCTTACCGTTTTGCATGCACGGTGTATATTCAATGGGAATTTCCTCTCTAGCTTATATAGCTAAAACCACAGCTGAAGTAACTATACATTTACTCTTTTTGCAAACCAAAGGATTTTTTTTTTATAGCGTATTCAGCCTTTCTTGTGACAGCATAGTCAGGTAAGTGACCCACCTTTTTTCTGCTGTAGCTGTGCGCAATAAGGACAAGAAAGGGGAAGCAGACTTTTTTTTTTTTAACCAAATGCAGACTTTTTTTTTCAATATCTACCCAGAATCTGGATATTAAAGGTAGACCTGTATGCTGAGGGCAAAGACATATTATTGTACATTAAATAACAATTGTGCGGTCATGCAATGTTGTACCCAAGCAAACTTATCATTTTTTTCACACAAATAGAGCTTTCTTTTGGTGGTATTTAATCACCACTGTGTTTTTTATTTTTTTGCTAAATAAACAAATACAGAAAATTTTGAAAAACAAAAACAAAACTTTTTCATAGCCATGAGTAAGTGCTCGAACTAGAGCGCGAAACGCGTCAGCTGTGTCTGTACCACCCGCCTGATTGTCCTGTTTTTTATGATCCAAGTTTTACAATAAAGAAGATATTTTCAACTTTATCCGGTGTGCAGCATCCAGATTTTCCTGTTTCAAACCCTGCAAAACTTTTTCATAGTATGTTCTAAAATTTTGGAAACAGGTAATTTTTCTCCTTCACCAATGTGCGCTGATGAGGCTGCACCGATGGGCACTGAGAGGCGGCACTGATGAGGTGGCACTGATGGGCACCGAGGAGGCGGCACTGATGGGCACTGTTAGGCGGCACTGATTGGCAGCTCGAGATTGGCACGGTTTGGACTGCACTGATAATCAGGACACTGAAAATCAGTGCCCTGATTATCAGTGTAGATGTCCCTTTTAGAGAAGCCGGTTATCGGCTTTCTTCTCCTCTCCTCATGCTCTCAGCATGAGGAAAGGAGTTCCGATAACCGGCTTCTATTTATATCCATGATCAGCTGTGTCCAATCACACACTCCAATCAATCAAGAGCTGATTGGCTCTTTACCTCAATCTGTGATCAGCAGGCTGTCATATGACGGCCTCCCAGAAATAGCCCTCCGCTCTGTAGCCGTCATTCGTGCATGACGTCATCAGGAAGCTGTCGTCTCTTCATGGTTCGGCCGGCACACATTGCACACTTTTGTAGTAAATAATTTATTACAATTTCATCAAAGTATACACAAATATCAACAACATATAAATATATAGTTAAAAAAAAGTCGCTGTATCACATTGCATTTGTTGCCCATTAAGCTTCTAGGCCACCTTCAAGTCTTTATTTTTTCGGTGCAAGCTCCAGTTTGGAGGGGTCAACACAAATCTTTATGTAAGATGTGGGAAAGCGCTCGCTGGACGCCCACAGTACTGTTATCGTGCTGTCACTGACAGTTCTGGGCTACGATTTTATAATCTGAAGTTGGCAGGTCAAGCTCCTGATCACAAGATTGGGAGCCCGTCTACAGTGTGAAATCCCCTTAAAGGGACAGCTCCTGCTTGCAGATAGGGCTTGAAGTGACAGCAAGACATTCTATATGATCTGTTTCACAAACATAATTTAGTTTTCTTTAAAAGACTTATTGAAAGCTTTGCAAAAGGTTGCTGTACATACTGCTCATTTACAAACTGAACAAGAAATGAGAGATGACTCTTCACCACTAAGTAATTAAAGCTGAATTCCAGGAATTTAGACTTTCTAAAATGTGCGCCTTAACAATAGGTTAAGTCCAACGAGGTACCTTAAAAAAATTAGCCCCAGAAGGCAATGTGAGAATGGGGAGATTTTTTTCCAAGTCCACTGACTCACCTATCTGTAGTGTGAATCAAAGTACTACCAATAAATATCCCAGGGGAAGAGACCCATGAGGCCGCTTCCTCACGGGGCGGAGTCCGCTTGCGGAATCCATGCGCCCGGCGTCCTGAAAGGGGCCGGATGCATGGATAGGAAGGGGGTGGCGCCCGTGCGCCCCTAATGGACGGGCCCCGCCACTGGTGTCAATGTAAATTGAATGACACCCCCAGATCGGTTCGCAGATCGCATCGCGAACTGTCAAATGGTGCAGGAATCGGACTGCATAGGTGTGAACACCCATGAGATCCGATTCCAGTGCGGACCAAAAAAAAAAAAGGGTCCTGCACCAGTTTGGTGCGAATGCGATGTGATTTCAGCCATACAGTTTGTATGGCTGAATTCGCATCGCACAGACATTGCATGTGATCTGCACAGCAATGCAAATCCCATGCAATGTCTGTGAGCGCCCCAGTGTGAACCCAGCCAGATGTCAAATGGAACCAGTGTGCGATGCGGGAACCTGCACTAAATCGCAGGATTTCCTGCATCGCACCAGTGTGAACCGGGACTTAATATATATATATATCCAGCTACTGAAACTGGCTTATCTAATGATGAATAGAGCAACATTTCAGTGATAAGTCCAGTGTTAATCTCTACCCCCATCTGAGGGAACTTGCAATCAATGCATGTGGCTTTACCATCAATCTAAATATCAGCTTAGTTGTTTTGTCTGCTACTATTCACCAGGCGGAATTCCATCATGTTTGAAGCTTGCTGCTTGCTTTAACAGCTTCCAGAAATGTATCTGAAATCAGTCCTTTTGTTTCAGCTAATTAATCTGCTATGTGTAATTGAAAAGTAAAATTGCGCTATTTTGAAAAAGATGAAAAAGCTGAAGCAGCTACATAAAAATGTGACTAAAATTTGTAAACACGAAGTGGGTAAAAATGTAGCGCTAATAAGTCTGTGTGAAACAGCTATGTGAACAACAACAAAAAAAAAAGAATTAATTGAAGACATGTGAATGTACATATATAAAATATGGACTACAAACAAACAAGTCCTATGGGAGTGATAAATCACAAGTGGATCAATAGGGAGTGATAGGTGAATCACAAATACAACGTGATAGTGATAATGGCAAAGAGTGCATCAGATGATAAACATCTACATGTAAACAGTCAAAGACAAAAAAACGAAAGCGTTGGCAGCAAATATCCCCAAAGGAAATGGTTATGAGGACCAAGAGTCCATTAGATTGAGGACATCTCCATATGAGCAGTCAGGGACATCAAGAGTAGTGTTGACAGCAGGTATCATAAAAAAGGAAATGCATGGGTACTCTTACCGTAACAAATGGATCTGGTTGTCAGCGACACCAGATCAATCAGGCATGGATAGAGACAGCTCAAGGTATCCTGGAATCGTCAGCAGGGAAACTGGAGCAGGCTTCGATATCTTCGCAAGACAGAATCCATCCAGTATGGTCACCGCTAGTAGATCAACCCTTGGGCCAATGATGGCCGGACGAGTGAGATGAATGGGTACATGTGGTCTTTCCCATCTTGGGAGACAGGTCACTTGATTGATGGTCACTTATACCAGCTAGCATATCCCTTACTCAGAGCTTCTTCTTTGACATGCCAATGAGTAAAACAGACGCTTTTCCCTTAACCCTTAATGATGTAGCATATCTTTGATGGAGGTTGGTGTTTATTAGGGTGGGTCCTGTGGGCTTTTACAGTCTATTGTTTTAGTGAAGGTTGAGATTGGCAGAAACGCCTTATTTGGTATATTCAACCTTATGAATTGCAATTTACTGTACTTTCACTTTGATAAGACTGTTAGATTGTTATTTATAAGTGCATGGAAGGAGTCATTCTTTCGGGGATCAGTTACTTTTCACAACGTTGTCGATTTTAATGGTGAAAGGTGGAGGTATATATTTATAGCCTCTTTTACTGTAGTATTTTTGATACTTTTGTTTAATTTTCCAACTAATAAAGAATTGAATTGGTCACACTGCATGGATTTCAAGAGGTACTTTTTTTTCCTTCATGGCTCTCTTCTCCTGGGATATTTATTGGCAGCAAGTCCAACGAGGTGCTTGGCACCTAATGAACTTATCTCTTTAATTTACATCTGACAGTTTTACTGAGCACCAGGAGCACAGCTATAGCAATACTCCAGGTGCTCTTACAGGAGAGATGCTGCTTTCTCATACAGCAGCAGCTCCGCCCCAGCCCCCCACTACCAATTCACAGAAGGCTTTGTATTTTGGGAATGGGCTCACATAATACGAAGCACTCTGCGATTGGGCAGGAAGAGGGAGGGGTGGGCAGAGTAGCTGCATACAACTCTGTAGCTGCAGGAGCTGAGACCTGAAGATCTAGTGGATGTGTTGGATAGTGATAGCTATGCTCTTGGTGTTCAGGAAAAAAAATGTAAATGAAAGAGATAAGTCCATGAGGTGGCATGCACCTTGTGGACTTTTCTCTTTAGTTTACACCTGGCAGTATTACTAAGCACCAGAGTACAGCTATGGCTATACGCCCAGTGCTCTGCCACTCTGACAGGGGAAGAACTGCTTTCTCATACAGCAGCAGCTCTGCCCACCCCCTCCCTTCTGGTGCCCATTCACAGAAGGCATTGCTTTTTGTGAATGGGTCCACAAAATACAAAGCACTCTGTGATCGGGCAGGAGGATGGGAAAGGCAGGCAGAGCGGCTGCATACATCTCTGCAGCTGCAGGAGCTGAGGTCTGAAGGTCCAGCGTCGTTAGTATAGAGATAGATTTGCTCCCAGCACTCAGGAAAAATAAATATTGTAAATTGAAGGAATAAGTTCACAAGGTGGCATGCACCACGTTGGACTTAAACCCCTAGAAATTCATAACATTAGAAAGTGGATGAATTTCTGGAGTTCTGCTTTAACAAATTCCGATATAGTGTACTCCCAAAAAAAAAACTGTAGCCACAGGGTAGTAAGACTTTCAACAATAAAAGATGGTATACATATGTATACTTAGACTGGCTGAGCATGGCTGTATAGGAGGGAGGGGAAGACTATCCAATCAAATCACAGGAGAAAACAAAAGCGGTTTGCTAAAACTACCCAATGCAGCAATCACTAGTTCCTCCGAGAACGTACAGATAGCCTTTTGCAGACACATCCTGGCCTCTGTATGTTGCCCCATTTCAAACAATCGGATTCAAAGGTCCATTGTTTCTCATTCCCAAATGCAGGTCTTAACTTTTTTTGGTTGATATCAGAAGACAGTTTCAAAGGTCACTTGTTCCAAATTTCCTAATGCAAGTTACAGCTGGTTGATATCAGGAGACAGTTTTCACGCTAGCAGGACCTGAAGGTGGCCATGCCCAGCTCAACATCTTAAAACAAGAAACTAAAGCAACCTGCCAAAAAAATAAATAAAAAAATCTGTGCCTGGAGGCCAATCATTCCTAGAGCAAAGAGGCAAACAAAGCCTTTGAGCTTTGGAGTGGTGCCTCTGCAGATTAGCGCAAGTTCCCACCCTTGCATTAAGTCTGGTTTCTTGGCAGGTCAACTTCTATGACTAGCATAAGTTATTAGTAGTTTGCTGAAGAACAGAGGATCAACAAAACGATTTATCTCCACTCAGAATAATTTCTGTTGCTCCACAACTAAACAATCCTGTTCCAGCCTGCAGAGGAAAATGAGTGTAATGGAATGCATCTTAGGTTCTCAAAGGACTTAGCAAAAAGTAAACTTGTCAAAAATAAAAAACATGAAACTCAGCAAATTAAACGCAAGCATGCCTTTTCGCCTACGTCTTGCCTGGAGTGTCCCAGAAACCAGTAAGCAAATATCCATTCCCTGCAGCAAAGTCAAGGCTCTTGCTCATTCCCACACACCACAATGTAATGTCAGTGGACTTAAGGCCACTAAGTAGGAGTGCAGGAAGAATGTGTGTATATGGGTAGGCGAGATGTCATGACTCAAGTGACTTTAGGCTTATAGAGCAAAGCAGGTTCTCCCGGCCCCTCAGGACAAGACTTCAAATCAACCCGTACAAGTTAGGGCCCCATAACAAAGTGAAAACAAATCAGAAAGGGAAACAAAAATTAATTTTCAGTAAGATGCAGCATGCAGGCGCCTTGGGGCATTTGCTTTTATCTTACCTACATAACTTTCTCTATATGACAGGTCTACATAAAGAAGGACACTGTCTGGACAAAAGTATGGGAGCCGCAGCTACCGACTTGGTTATTCACAGTGCAGGCGCCAGGCCTGGCGAGGAGACCATCCTTCTCCTTATTTACACAACTTAGGCCTGTTTCGCACAGGCTTCAGATTGTATAAAAGCAGGGTGAACAGCAAGAAAGCAGAGCTTTCAGCAAGCTTTGTTAAAACTTTTTAAAAGGGCCATTCAGCTCCAGTTTGTAAACGGTATACACAGATCCTAACAGGAGTGCTGATTGCCACTTTAAACAAGCTGCTAGCAGGCTTCAGCCTGTCATAAAACGCGTCGAAAGCCTGACGAAGCCTGCTAGCAGCTTGCCTAAAGTGGCAATCAGCACTCCCATCAAGATCTGTTTTTAGCATTTAAAAACTGGAGTTAATTGTGCTTTAAGGGTAGATTTAGATGTGTATAGCCTAATCCGCTTCCAGATCATGCTCCAGAGGCTACTGAGAGGCAGGGAGGAAGCAATGTGACTCTTCCTCGACACCTGATTTAACCCCATTTTTGCAGACAGTTGCATCGAGGGGGGGGGGGGCATGCCACACCTCCCCATTGACTTGAATGTGTAGTGTTCAGCGGGCTTGCCAATCACTACAAGTCAGGTCAACTTAGCTGCGGCTACAAAGCAAAGCATCGCAGCTGCACCATGTTAACATCTGCCACTGCTGCCTATTGCATCTTGGGGGGGCGGGGGGGTTTGGTGGGCAGAAAAAACATGTCTCAACCTTCCATTTTTAACACCCCCCCCAACCGCAAGATTAAACGAGGCCTAAAAGCTTCAACAAAGCTTGCTGAAAGCTCTGTAAATGCTTTGTCAAAGCTTGCTGTTCACGCTGCTCTTATACAAGCTGAAGCCTGTATGAAACAGGTCTATGCATATATGCGGCCGCAGTTTCAGTGCGGCAGTCCGGTGAGGTTCAGGTGCAAATTTTTACACGAATCGCACCTGAACTGGACCCAAAATCGCACAGGATCATTTTGAAACCGCACCTCAGCCGCCCTGCACACGTATGAACCGGCTCCATTGAAAGCCGGTCCGATTCACATTTTATGGGAATGGTATGTGGTTAAAAACGCATCCAAATTTGCAAATATGTGAACCCAGCCTAAGGGACTCACTGACCAGTAACAGGTTTGCAGCCAGTGAAGTTGGGTCTCCTGAGCTACATGCTCAATCCATAGAGGGCTCACAAATCAAGACTGAGCATTACTGTGCCAGAGGTTGCAGTGACAGTCCCTACGCTTGTATCCAGACTGAGGCACCTTTAAGGAGACTTGTACATACCGCATTAAAGCAGCTAAACAATTGCTTAAAAATACATTGTATAAACCTGTCCATCACTTATAGAATGACACAATAATTCTCTGGCACTGATAAAAAAAATAAATAAAAAGCACCATTAATTTCATTGCAGGACATTGGTGTAAAAAGCATGGAACTTCACACTGAATCTCAGTGAACATTGTACAGCGCACTCCATAGAAGTGGAAGTGAGGACACTCCAATAAATAGGGCTGTTTGTAGAAATGTAAAAAAAAAAAAAAAATACATACTGTGTTTCCCCAAAAATAAGCCCTGGTCTTTTATTTTGGAAACAAATGACACAGTAGGGCTTATTTTCGGGGTAGGTTTTATTTTCGCAGCTGCACCATGTTAACATCTGCCACTGCTGCCTATTGCATCTTGGGGGGGCGGGGGGGTTTGGTGGGCAGAAAAAACATGTCTCAACCTTCCATTTTTAACACCCCCCCCAACCACAAGATTAAACGAGGCCTAAAAGCTTGTAATGTGCTGTCTTCTCTCCCCCTCTCTCTCCCTGCCTGTCAGGAATCCCCAGTGTAAACTGAGTTAAAATGCCTGTAAAATCCTATAATCCACTCTATTACAGTAGTATATAATGTGCAATGTGAGTGTTTCTGTAATATAATTGTGCCAAATACCTTCGTTATAGCGCCGCTCTGCACTCCTGTGACCCGCCGGAGCTCTCTTCCCCGCAATTATATTAGAGAAACACACACATTGTACATTATATACTACTGTAATAAATTGGATTATAGGACTGTACAAGCATTTTAAACTAGGGCTTATTTTCGGGGTAGGGCTTATATTGCAGCCGTCCTGGAAAATAACGCTAGGTCTTATTTTCGGGGTAGGTCTTATTTTCGGGGAAACACAGTAGGAAGCTCATTACAGTCCATTAGCAGCATTTCAAACAACTAAAGAGAAAAGGTCCTTATTTGGACATTTGTAGTCATCTGAATCTCCACACTCTTGTAAGGTTACAACAGTGCAGCTCTACTTCTTAAACCTCGACTATAGGATAGTATATATCATCATGTATTAGAGCAGTTCCGCAAGCTTTAAGCAGCTTTCTTGAAGACTTTAGAGTTCTTTCAGTTTCAGGTTTCAGTTTTTTGAATGTTAAACGCAAATCATAATGGAAATGCGGGTGATCATGGTATGCAAGCTATTAGCAGCTCTCAGTAAGTTTAAACCACTGAAAAAGAAAAACCCTGCAAGACAATAGCATAATGTGCTAGTATGTATCGCATAGTAGCACATTATGAAATACCTTTGAACGAGGCCCCCACAGCGCACGGGAGTCCTCCGTTCCGGCAAGGAGCTCTGAATTTCTGGTACAATCTGCCGGACCTCCAGAGCGCATGCGCCACTGATGTCAGCGGCTGCATGCAGGGAGAATATCTCCTAAACCGTGCAGGTTTAGGAGATATTCATTTTATCTACAGGTAAGCCTTATTATAGACTTACCTGTAGGTAAAAATGACCAAGCAGAGTTCCAGGCAAAAATAGAACTCGGTCTCAAACAAAAGAACACAAACCCCCACCCCCCCCCCCAGTTTTGTATTTTCTTTTTTTTTTTTTGTACCTTTTTGGCATGTTTTCTTCGGGACTTCCGTCCCATGTCGCTGTCGCAACGTACGTCACTTCCGCCGTTTTATCTGGCTCCTTTCCCTCCCCCTGTTGCCTTCCGGAAGCTGTATGTGTCCCAGAAGACAAGGGACCAGTGTGTGTCCCAGAAGACCAGGGACCATCCAGAAAGCGCCGCACGACTCGCGAATGCACAGTAGGGACCCGGCTGTGAAGCCTGAAGGCTTCACTGCCGGTTTCCCTTACTTGCAATGCCGACGCCTGCACCTGAAGCCGGTGGACGGATCGGCTTCAGGTGCCGACATCGCGGGCTCCCTGGACAGGTAAGTGTCCCTATATTAAAAGTCAGGAGCTACAATATTTGTAGCTGCTGACTTTTAATATTTTTTTACACCGGCTGGAACTCCGCATTAATGGAAATGCGGGCCATCACGGTATGCAAGCTCCTAGCAGCTCTCAGTAAGTTTAAGCACTACCTAAAACTTGATTAAAGCCTGCTCAAGCCTGCTAGCAGCTTGTTTAAAGTGACGGCCAGCTATTTAAATTAGTTGTTGTTAAAGTTGTTGTAATGTAAACCCTTACATGTACCCAGTCAAGTGACTGGCCTCAGGTGATACACAGGGATGAAACAGATCCTCCTGCCTAAGTTGTACCTGTTTATCAGTCTTCTCTTCTCTACATCTATTCAAAGAGCAGAAGTTATGCAGCCTGTCTGAACTTTCAGAAAGCAGGGGGCAGGGAACTGAAGTTAGACTCAACGAGGTGAGCTGATTGGAGGAAAGGGACACCCACTACTTTCCAAGGCACATAGGAACAGAGCTGAGGCTGTCAATCACAGGAGGTGTGCTGGAGCTCCCTCCCCTGTCACCCATTTATCACTTGGTGTCAGAAAAACTTGTCAGAAGTGACTCACACAGAGGAACAAGGTAGCAGACAGAAATGAGACTTAGGGCTCTGGATAGAGACAAGTACAAATTATAGAAGGATATGCTTCGTTCATATTTCATGTCAGAGGTCGCCCGGAGCTTCCTGAAAGCTTCAAAAAAAAGTTCTGCTTTATATTTATAGATTATAAAAGCTAAAGAATGTGAATACAAGGCTTTAGGGATTACTTGATTCTTGGTTATTTACTTTCTGTAAATGCTGTTTGTGCACTTATTCAGTTGTTTTCACTTCCTGTCAGAGCAAAAGTGTCAGTCTGTAAGGCCACCCTGTCTCTTGCCAGTGCTGTCACATAAGAAAAGGACTGCCAGGGTTACAAAGAAAAATGCTAAAGGCTTTGATAAGTGATAGTTCTACTGCCAACCAGCACCCACGATGGAGTGCTGGTGACCAGTCCTGAGCTCAGGCAGCAGACATGTTGGTCCTTACAGCCTGATAAATCTGCTCTGATAGGTAGTGAATTCAACTGAACAACAGCAAACATATCCATAAGACTGCACAATTGGGAGTGGAGATTCAGATTCGTAAAAAAAAAAAAAAAAAAGAGCCAGTTCCTGGTGGTTTCTCCTTAATTCTAAAAACAAGGCTTTCCCGGGATCATGATGCTTTTAGTCACAGAAACCAATTAGATTGTATCAGTCAGTATTCAGTCTTCTACCATCTGTGGTATCATTCCTGACCTTGATCCAAAGGTAAGAAATACTTCTGCCTTAATTCTCTCTTCTGAATTTTGCTTTGGCATTTGGGACATTTTCCAGTTTCCTGAAACAATATAAAGATAAGAATATCTGTGAGTAATTACAGTAAGATCATAGCTGTGGGGCAGAGGGGGTGGGATGAATTGAGAAAACCATGTTAGGATCTGGCTGGCAAAAACGACTTTGAGGACAAGAAGATATTTGAATGTGTATATGATTAGTATAAATGATTAGTATGATTAAATGATTAGTATAACTATAGCTAAAAAGTTCTGGTTCTTACCCACTCTATGGAAAACATAAAAAAATGTAAAAGCGGCATCCTTGACCCACAGAGGTATGGGCGACTCCTTCCTCAGATGGATTGACAACTTGTGCAAAGATCCCTCAGCCACTGTGCAGTATATGGGACATGAATCACCTTCTAACCCTATAGCCCGTGGCACCCGCCAAGGATGCCCTCTATGGAATTCTATCTTTGCCCTGGAACCTTTGGCTGCATATGTTTGTTTGAAACCTGACATCAAGGGAATTTAATTGGCCGCAAGATAGCAATTTTTTGCTGTACATTACTTCTCCACATATTATACTTCCCCATTTAATTTCTCTGTTGAATAGTTTGGCTTCCCTCTTGGGTCTTCATGGTAATCAGGCTAAAACCTGTACGCAAAACCTCTCCTTGGCAAACACCACTTTCCGGATGGTGTAATAGCAATCTCCTTTTAATGGTCTGCCTCCATCCCTAATGCCGCGTACACACGGTCGGACTTTCTAGAAAGCTAGGTCCGACGTACTTGCCGCCAGACTTCCGGCGGACTACCGCCGGACTTTCTGAACGGCCGGACTTGCCTACACACGGCCGGACTTTCCGGAATCCGGTCTTCCCGACGGACTTCCGCCGGACTTTCAGAATGAACGGACTTTCCCACACACGGACAAGTCCGTTCATTTTGAACGTGACTCGGGTACGACGGGACTAGAAAAGGAATTCAATCTCGCCGCTTTTTTTGGCGAGATTGAAACCTTGCGAGCCCCGTCGCAGGCCCTTAGGTCTGGTATGGAACTTTAAGGAGAACCCCCCTACGCCGAAAAACCGGCGTGGGGGTCCCCCCCAAAATCCATACCAGACCCCGATCCGAGCACGCAGCCCGGCCGGTCAGGAAAGGGGGTGGGGACGAGCGAGCGCCCCCCCCTCCTGAACCGTACCAGGCCGCATGCCCTCAACATGGGGGGGTGCTTTGGGGGAGGGGGCGCCTTACGGTGCCCCCCCACCACAAAGCACCTTGTCCCCATGTTGATGAGGACAAGGGCCTCTTCCCGACAACCCTGGCCGTTGGTTGTCGGGGTCTGCGGGCGGGGGGCTTATCGGAATCCGGGAGCCCCCTATAATAAGAGGGCCCCCAGATCCCGGCCCCCCCACCCTATGTGAATGAATATGGGGTACATGGTACCCCTACCCATTCACCTAGGTAAAAAGTGTTAATAATAAAACACAACACAGGTTTTTAAAATAATTTATTAAACTGCTCCGGGGGGGGGGTCTTCTTCCGTCTTCGGGGGTCCCTCCGCTTCATCTTCTCCCGGGGTCCGGTTGGTTCTTCTCCGCTCTCTTCTCCCGGTGTTCCAGTTCTTCGGCCGGCTCCTCTGCTGTGTTCAGGTAGCTCTCTTGCCAGCAGAGGTCCGGACTTCTGAGCTGCTGGGCTTCTTGTCTTCTCTTCTCTTCTCTTCCCCCAAAACGTCACAGTCCCAGCATGCCCAGGGACTGTGACATCAAAAGGGGGCGGGGTCTCCGCCTATATAAGTCACAACGCAGCCCTCGGAGACCAGTCCAGCCGGAGAGAGCGTCGTGTCAACATCTGGGGGAAGAGAAGAGAAGAGAAGAAGCCCAGCAGCTCAGAAGTCCGGACCTCTGCTGGCAAGAGAGCTACCTGAACACAGCAGAGGAGCCGGCCGAAGAACTGGAACACCGGGAGAAGAGAGCGGAGAAGAACCAACCGGACCCCGGGAGAAGATGAAGCGGAGGGACCCCCGAAGACGGAAGAAGACCCCCCCCCGGAGCAGTTTAATAAATTATTTTAAAAACCTGTGTTGTGTTTTATTATTAACACTTTTTACCTAGGTGAATGGGTAGGGGTACCATGTACCCCATATTCATTCACATAGGGTGGGGGGGCCGGGATCTGGGGGCCCTCTTATTATAGGGGGCTCCCGGATTCCGATAAGCCCCCCGCCCGCAGACCCCGACAACCAACGGCCAGGGTTGTCGGGAAGAGGCCCTTGTCCTCATCAACATGGGGACAAGGTGCTTTGTGGTGGGGGGGCACCGTAAGGCGCCCCCTCCCCCAAAGCACCCCCCCATGTTGAGGGCATGCGGCCTGGTACGGTTCAGGAGGGGGGGGGCGCTCGCTCGTCCCCACCCCCTTTCCTGACCGGCCGGGCTGCGTGCTCGGATCGGGGTCTGGTATGGATTTTGGGGGGATCCCCACGCCGGTTTTTCGGCGTAGGGGGGTTCTCCTTAAAGTTCCATACCAGACCTAAGGGCCTGGGATGCCCCCCGCGCTCGCCGCAATGGGAAAATTTGTTTTTCCTATTGCAGCGAGCGCGAGATGACCTGCTCCTCCGTCGTATCTGGTCCTTCGGACCAGCATACAGACGAACGGGCTTTCCGTCAGGAACTGAGTCCGGCGGAGGTACGACGTAAAGATTTGAAGCAGGCTTCAAATCTAAAGTACGTCGGATTTCCGCCCGAAACGGTCCGTCGGAAGTCCGATGGAGACCACACACGGTCGGATTTTCCGCCGGACTTGGTCCGGCGGCGTCCGTCGGACTTTTGCAGGTGAAAAGTCCGACCGTGTGTACGCGGCATTACTCTTCCACTTTCTCATTTCTCTTCTCTCTCAGCCTTGGAATTGCCTTTTGATCCATGATAACACTATCCCCCTCTTATCAAATACTGACGCGGATACTTGAGATGTGGAATAAGACACAGTTGGGGTGGAAAAATTCGATAAAGGTTGCCCTTCTTCCGAAACTGTTGTACCCATTATGAGTTTTGCTTGTTTTGGACTCCCTTCCCCCTGCATATTCTGCACTCACTGCAATATCTCCTCTTTAAATTTATTTGGGGCTCGGTCAAACCGAGACTGAGCAGACACCTACTTTATAGGTCAAAGACCCAGGCAGGGCTGGGGGTGCTGAATGTCACTTGTTACTGTAAAGTAGCTCAGATAGCCCCTCTAGCCAAACTGTTTGTGGGTAAGGTCGCACCTCTCTGGACCCTTATTGATATAGTGGACACAGACCCTGTCCCCCACTTTCATCCTTACCTTGGCTTTCGCATCAACTACGCCCTAAACCCCTAAACCCTGTTCTGGCCCACACTCTAATGGTCTGAGACTCTATAAAGTATTTGGCCTGTTAGATGTCACCACATCTCCCTCTTCTTGATAATTTTAAATGCCTTTATTCCCTCCAGGCTTGGCCCCCAGAGCTACGATTGGTGGCACAGTAATGGTCTACCGACAGTCTGGTCCTTATTGTCCTCCAGGGGTATTTTCATCTTACAACAACTTAGGGACACATATAACACTCCAGATTCTGAGAAATTTCACTGCCTCCAAATTTGTCACTTACTAAAAATCACGACTGGTCGACGACCATGACAGCATTTCAAACTAGATGTCGGACATGCCCTATGACCCAAGGTCTCATCTCTCTTAAATATTTCTCAATATTAAACAACTCTAATTACGACTGGTCGACGACTATAACAGCATTTGAAACCAGATGTCGGACATCCCCAAGACCCAAGGTCTCGTCTCTCTAATATATTCCTCAATATTAAACAACTCTAATTCACGCAACCAATCCTATTGCTCCAACTGAGAAAGAGACTTTAGTGTCACGCAAACATCCGATACTTGGAACAAAATGCGGGAGGCATTTTTCCGATCCTCATGCAATGTAATAACTCTGGAAAAACTCCTTCAAAGTTCTGTCCCGATGGTATTTCAACTCAGCTAGAATTGCCAAATGCCTCCCTGCCTATCCCTCTGCGTGCTTTCAGGGATTCTCCAACCTAGGTGACAGGAAACATAGATGGGGCACATGCCCCAAAGTCAAATGGCTGTGTATCTGGATTTATAACATAGTCAACTCGGTCCTACACCTAAGTCTGCGAAAGGATCCCTGGGAGTCACTTTTCCATAAACCAATAGAAGGTACTATGAAACAAGAGTGCACTATACTGATCCACATGCCGACCGTCAGCTACAAAACAGATTATCGCAAAAGCGCGGATACTCAGCTTCGACGAAGTGAAAAGCCTAAACGATACCCATGATAAATTCTTGCGCACATGACAACCTTGGCTGGTTCCCTTCCCATCTACACAAAAAAGTGGGGGAGGATGGAGCAAAGAAATGCCCCTGGAAAGCAATAAGAAGGTTCAACAACGGTATACCTTTTTATTGTAATCTCAAAGTAGTAAGTAAAAATTGTCCAGCAGAGTGGACAATAACATCAATTGTAGAGTATTTCCCCAAATAACCCCTAATATAAAAAACACACACACATGCAATATTGACAACGTTGTCACATATAACACACCGGTACCGAAAGCTTCATGCATACATACCCATGCATACCCAGACCAATGGACCTAACAGGAGCTGCTATGAATGGAAAGATATGCCTGGAAGGAAGCTGATCATAATGAAGCCAGGAAGCTGATCATAATGAATCTGTAAACATATGGCTTTTCTAAAACAGAATTGATATTGCTCATGACTCCTGGAATTGTAACCTAATACGGTACATACCCACAGTGAGCCTCACCCTCTTATCTTATTCTTCCACTTTCTCATTTCTCTTCTCTCTCCATCTTGGGATTGCCTTTTGGTCTATGTATACACGTAGTACTTATATTTGGTCTTACGGATGACTGCACCAGTTCATGGTTTATTGGATTGCCAAATAAGGTTTTTTTCTTTTAAAAAAGATGAGTACATGTTGCACATTCTAGTACCGCTCTTCTATTTGAATACCTAACGTCCCAATGTTGTCCAGATCTCCATTTATGAACACTATTTGACGTTCAATACCTTTGTTGTTTTTCCAGCGAAATCTTCCTTCAAATTACTTTTTTTAAGTTGTCTTTTCTTTGACAGCTAACGGTACTCTCTGTTTGTTCTCTTTGTTAATGTTATTGAACAGTATCTTCGTGATATGTAAATAACCATTTTTATTCTTAATAAAACCTAACTGAAAGAATTAAAACGCTTTGGCTGGAGTTGGGCTTTAAAAAAAGCAATTAAGAACACTGTGATATTCCAGGGGGTTTCACTCAGTGTAGTGCTTCCCAGTATACTGTCTTATGCCGTGTACACACGGGCGGACTTTTCGGCATCAAAGGTCTGACGGTCTTTCCGACAGACTTTCCGAATGAATAGACTTGGCTGCACACGATCACACCAAAGTTCGACGGATTTGTACGTGATGACGTACGACTGGACTAAAATAAGGAAGTTCATAGCCAGTAGCCAATAGCTCCCCTAGCGTTGGTTTTCATTCGTCGGACTAGCATACAGACGAGCGGATTTCTCTATAGGAACTGGGTCCGGCGGAGTTCTGGCGGAAAGATTTGAAACATGTTCCAAATCTAAAGTCCGTCTGATTTTCGACCGAAAAAGTCCGCTGCAGGTCCGATGAAGCCCACACACGGATTTGTTCCGTCGGACCAGTCTGGTCGAAAAGTCTGCCCGTTTGTAGATGGCATTAGGGCTTGTTGACGTACTTATATTTCCTGTGTGGGGATTTCCGCCATCAATTCAAACACGAAGAAAAATAACACCAAAACTCATGACTTCATCTCGCAGCACTGCTGCTCAGGCCTCAAGCCTAGGCCTTTGGTCTGGTCCCTCAGACCAACTATCAGCACCACTGTGCTCATGTGCAACTCTGCACCTCTTTCTCAGCTCTCTTTCTTGCAGCTCCCTACTGCTCTGGCCTTTGGGCATGAGACCTTATGCTTCCCAGGTGGAGCCCTGAACTGCAGACAGCCCCTTTGGTTGTACTGTGATTGTGTGCACCTGCACACAAACCTGCTGGGTCTCCAGTAAAGCTTGGACACAGGGTTAGAGGCTTTGTCCCTCCCATCCCAAGACTCTTTGAAGTCTCTGGACTCAAGAAACCAATCCTGGAATTACAAAACCTGGAGAAATCTGAAAAACCAATTTTCTCCACTCATAATAGCTATTTTGGAGCCCCTCAATCTGCATCTTTGAGAATCCTGCATGCCATTTACCTTTTTTACACTGTGGCAGGGCACAACACCTACAGATTTAAAACCGTAACTTCGAGTTTTTCACCACAAGAAAATATGGCTTGAAAACGGATCAAAAAATAAGGAAAAAGACAGTCCGACAAGCAGACATCATGACAATCATGGCCATCACTAGAACGGTCTGTTCTAGTTATTATTATTATAAAAACTCAACGTTCCTATATAAAGACTAACCTTAAGGTGTTTTACCCAGCATATCTTACAACAGTAGAAGGGACATGACGTGCATTTATAAGGAACAGAGCCTCTCAAGGTACACTGCGGACACTGCGGACCTTCTGCAAAAAGGAAAGAAAACAAAAAAGAACGTTATACTGCATTAGTTGCTAGTGTAGCTAAAATGCATATCAACAAAAAAATCCAGTAAGCTCAAAATGTCTTATTGTTGGCTGACAACGCTGCCTCTGTTGCTATGAGTTCTCAGGCAGCGTTGTCAGCCTTGCCTAAGTTTCCCCTGCTGGACTACAGAACTCTGCCTATACCTGCCCCACGCCACATACATACATTAAAGAGAAACTAACCCAATTTCTATATAAATTAAAGGTCAGCAGCTACATATACTATAGCTAATGACTATTAAAAATCCAGAAAGTCACCAGTCTATACCAGTGCTGTTTTCCCACAGCCGATTTTTCTCAGGGCTGCGGGTGCCCAATGTCTCCATCTTGGTTTTGGGAGCTGGCTGTGACTTCCTGAGGAATCACAGCCGGCCCCCCACTGTGCATGCGCGAAAGCGCAGCACAGTGAGACTGGTCCTGTAGCATCACCTGTCCCTGGAGACAGAGTCATAGAGTGGGGGTGAAAATCGAGGAAGTGGGAGCGGGTACCAGTCACAAAAGGTGTTAGAAGCAGGGGGGAAGATGAGCAGCACTTTCGCTTTTGAGAGAAAGCCCACAGTTTGAAACCAGGATCTGAACCTGCAACCTTTGCCGTGTCTGCCAGAACCTCTTCTTACTGAGCCAGCTGAGATGCTGGACAGCTCCCTGGACAATCCTGCCTTGGACCTTGTTTCTGGTGAACCTTGAACTCTTTGCTGTTCTCATGAACTATCCATTTAAGCCTTTGCACTTCCTGCTTGCCAGATTATTGTGCTCTCTTCAGCCAAGCTCTCGCTGTTGGTGCTGTCCCTATCTTTGCTCCTGCTCGTTACGAACTTTTGGCTTGTTCCACGACTAGGCTTCCGCTTGATCCCAACCTGCAACCACTTGTTACCAACCTTTGCCTTGTTCCTCGACTAGGTTTCTGCTTGATCCCAACCTGTAACCACTTGTTACTGACCTTTGGCATGTTTGTTACAACAGGAACATGGAAAAGGAGAAGAAAACTAATGCTGGGACATGCTGTAGAGAGCAACGGGAAGTTCAGGTGTACCTGTAAGCACTGTGTAAATGGAATCTATGGTGTATTTTCAGCAAGTGTTCAATGGTTATTTTTCAGGTAAAACAATTTTTGTGATTTTTTTTTGCTAATTTTACAAGTTAGCTGTTACATGGTTTCAGCAGGCCTTTCTTCATTTGCATATATAGAGTTTTCAGTTAGAGAGTGCACTTTTTTCGGGAAGAAAGTTTTTGTTCACCTTGTGAGGCCTGGCCACAGTAGGCTGGGAAGAGGGGTGTTCTGTTACAATGCCCAGTGTGCATCTGTGTCACTATTAAAGTGGTTGTAAAAGCTAAAGTTTTTTTTTTTTTACCTTAATGCATTCTCTGCATTAAGGTAAAAAACCTTTTAGTTTCAGCTCCCTCCTAGCCCCATTCCAAACACTTGCCTAAGCCCGATCTCGATCAAGCACTGCACCCAAGAGCAGCAGTGCTGCTCTCTCTCCCTCCTCACTTGGTGCAGTGAGAGCAGTGGGAGCCATTGGCTCCTGCTGCTGTCAATTAAATCCATTCAGGCGGGGCCGACTGGCACTGTATGCTTCAATAGACACACACAGTGCGGCTGGGGATTGAGCCCGCATGAGTGCCCCCTTAGCAAACAGCTTGCTTTGGGGCAGTTAGCAGGGGGAGGAGCACCAGCAGGGGACTCCACAAAAGGAGGATCCTTGCTGCTCCTTGCAAAACCATTATACAGAGCAGGTAAGTATAACATGTTTTTAAAAAGAGACTTTACAATAATTTTACAACTATTATGGGATGCAGACTACAGGAACGTGAGGAACTGCAAATACTATCATCCCCTGGCTAGCTCCATCCTTAAAGGAGAAGTGCAGCCAAAGATCATTTGGCTGTGCTTCTCCTGTGGATCACAGGAGTGCAGTTCGCTCTCCACTCCTGTGACCCATTTTCAGTAGACAGCAGGCTGAAGCCCGCTGTCGGCTGACATCAGAGCCGGTCCAGGTTCGGGAAACATTGCAACCATATGGTCGGGATCCACTCACATACCTGAACCAGCACCCGGCTCAGCCTCTCAGCCGCTGAGAGCCCCATCCGGTCTCTCCCACCCCCTCCACAGCCCAGTGCTTCAGTGAGCGCTGGAGGGGCAGAGCAGACAGCGGTGACCGACAGCCACCAAGCTCTCTGCTCACGGAGCTCTGAGAACTGAGCGATCGGCGGTGTTTGATCACTCGGTTCTCGTCCTTAGAGCCGGCAGGGGACCGATGCTGCATCCACCTAGGTTGAAAAAAAGGCACAAGTCCATCAAGTCCAACCTATGTGGGCTCGTTAATGATTAAGTTAATGATTTATGATATAGAATTCTTTAGACACGGAATATCATTTAGTTAGGATTTACAGTACTTTGTCTATGCAAGGTCATTTGCATTAAGCTGATCAAATACTGCATTTTCCATGTGAGACCATTGCTCTTTGTTCTGAACAGTTATGTCATTCTGCATGACTGGACGCTCTCTGAAAAGTTTACTTCTGCTTTCTTTAGAGAATTGCCTTCCTTCACCTATTACCATAAAAAAAAATTGTTGCTCACTCCCGAGACAGGTGCCTTTACAGGAAAAGCCCAGTGAGCATTTACCGGCCTTACAAGAAATGTGGGTCTACTATTCTTCGAAACGGCACATTTCTGTAGTAAGGCATCTCACTGTAAACTGGTTGCAACACAGGGAAAAGCAGAGAGAAACAGGATTCCCATTTATCAGCATCATTTATTGTACAAGTACAGGATGCTTGTATTTATTTTATCCATTTTTAAAATTCGACAGAATGTTTCAGGATACACAGACCATATACAGCTCTTGACCCTGAAAGGTTTTACACTATATTGCCAAAAGCATCGGGACTGCTACCTTTTTACGCACATGAACTTTAATGGCATCCCAGTCTTAGTCTGTAGGGTTCAATATTAAAGTGATTGTAAAGCTTTGTTTATTTAAAAAAGAAAAAAAACAAAAAATAAACATGTCATACTTCCACCTCCACTGTGCAGCTCGTTTTGCACACTGTGGCCCTGAACACCGACTTCTGGGCTCCTCCCCGCATCAGATAACCCCCTAGGAGAAGCGCTCTCCCGGGGGATTACCTCGCGGGCGCGCTCCCGAGTCCATCATTCGGCGTCCATAGCCGCCGAATGTATGACTCGCCCCGCCCCCCTGGTATTTGGATTTGATTGACAGCAGTGGGAGCCAATGGCTGCGCTGCTATCAATCTATCCAATCAAGAGCCGAGAACCCCGGGCAGAAAAAAAAGAGCGCTTCCCTGCCGGGTGAAGTTTCAGGGCTCAGGTAAGTAAAACGGGGGGGGGGGGGGGGGGGGGGGGCGGTCACTGCCAGGTGTTTTTTTACCTTAATGGATATAATAATGGACATGAGGTAGATCACCGCAGAATCTGCGGCGATCTATCGCCGGAAGTGGGAGCAAATACCTGTATTAGACCGGTATCTGCTCCCCTCTTCCCCCTGAAAGGTGCCAAATGTGACACCGGAGGGGGGGAGGAACCGGAAAAGCGGAAGTTCCATTTTTTGGCGGAACTCCGCTTTAAAGGGGAGATCCGCCCCAAAAAAATAAAAAATAAAAGCCAGCAGCTACACATACTGTAGCTGCTGGCTTTTAATAATAGAACACTTACCTGTCCTGGAGTCCAGCGATGTCGGCACTGCAGCTGATGTTACCATCAGCTGTCGGGTGCTGCCGCCGCCATTGCGGGTGGGGGAACCCGGCAGCGTAGCCTTACGGCTTCACTCTGGGGTCCCTACTGCGCATGTGCGAGGCCCAGCTCCTCTCTCCTGCTGGCCTGGCGACAGGGGGTGGAGGAGGGAGCCCCGCGGTGACGTCATGGGACGTATCGCGGACTACCAGAAGTGGGAACAGGATACCTGTCAAATCCTGTCCCCCTCCCCCTCCGAAAGGTGCCAAATGTGGCACTGGACGGGGGTAGGAGACAAATGAGCCTAAGTTCCACTTTTGGGTGGAACTCCGCTTTAATGAGCTACACCCCCGTAATTAGGAATAGGAGATAGATCGCCGAAATGCTGGAGAGGTTGTGAGGCCCCGGGAACAATGGCGCATTTGTGGTGGGATTGCCCAAAAATCAAAATCTTCTGGCAGGTGATCAAGTTGACTGAAGTGATAACGGGTAGGGCCATCCAGTTGGACCCATAGGTCTGTTTGTTCCATGGGGCGGAGGGATGCCTTAGACGGTATAAAACCTCGCTGATCCCAGTGCTTCTAAACTCCGCAAAGAGCGTAATTCCAAAAAAATGGCAGGAAGTGGAAGGGCCTGGGATCAGGGATTGGATTTCAAGAATCAATGAAATATACACTATGGAAAATCTTGAGGCTTGTGGTTCCGAAGAGGGGGATCAAGAAGATAGAGGGGGTAGATGGGCTAGATGGGAAGCCTTTAAAAGATCAGAGAGCTTTGCGGAAGCCATTTTGCACTAATATACGCAGAAATAATTCCTTCTTTTCATTGGTGTCATGGAACAAGACCAGTCTGCGCGGGGGGGGGGGGGGGGGAATAGGTGGGTTGGAGTGGGGTTCACTCTGGGATTTATATGCTTGTGTACAATGTGTATATTTGGGGGGTTGTTTTACCCCATCGAAAGAGGGGTTGTTTGTATATTTATAAAAAAAAAAAAAAAAGGAATAGGAGAAATAATTACTTCCAGTCAAACCTAGACCTAATGGCATGGCGCCCGTCCCTGCTCGATAAGAGACAGATAACTCCTCTAGACTCGAACAACATATAATTAAAGAGGACTAGAGATTCTCAAGGGATTCATCAATGAGGAGTAATGCAGGTAGTAAGAAAAAATGGAAATTGCTTTACTGAAATATAAACATAGGTAAAACCACAAAAACCTTCACCATTTCATAATAAAATATGACAACGTTGTCAACACCCTCGTTCTGAAGAAACTCACCTGACGAGTGAAATGCGTCAGAGTGACGCCATCACAACAGTGACTGTGATGTTTTGACTCAGACGGACCTGCCTTGCCGCCCCCAGCTAATAAGCTAGGATCCTACCCGGAATGACAGGAGGAGTGTGGAGGCAGTAATCAATGTGCTGTGGAGGCTGATCCCGGAGTTGACCGGTGGATCCCTTGGTGTTGTCAAGGACTGGTGAGACCAATTGAAATTGGTTATATCCGATATTTACCTGTACCTGTTTCCATCCGACACCACTTTAAAGTCCTCACTGCACACCATCTGTACCCGCGGGGAGTCCACTGCCTGTCGGCTTTGCTCTGTGCCAACTCGGCCGTTGCTTACAGCACACAGAGCCTATTGCTTCTAGTGTGGAACTTTACTGATATCCGGCCGAGGATCCAACCCAGCATCATTCATCAGCCTTGGAACAGATTAGGGTCCCCTTTATTTCAACCACCTCATCTATCTGCTCCTATGTCTGACTTTGGATCCCTGGGTCTGTTTACATTACGCTGACATTTTCGGTTATATCGCGATTGTGGACCAGGGGCCGCTTGTCATATTCCTACAGACCAGCCATATTCCCCCAATGGAGATTTAGATTTGAGTGTGTGTGTGGGGATGGAAGCATGCTTGTTGCAACTGTCAGTCTGTGTTGACAATGTTGTCATATTTCATTATGAAATGGTGATGGTTTTGTGGTTTTAGCTATGTTTATACAGTGAATATCAAAAGCCTACACAACCCTGGTAAAGGTTTCTTTGATGTAAAAAAATGAGACAAAGATAAATCATTTCAGAACTTTTTCCACCTTTAATGTGACCTATAAACTGTACAACTCAGCTGAACAACAAACTAAAATCTTTTAGGTGGGGGGAAGTAAAAATAAAAAAAATAAAATAATATGGCTGCAGAAGTGTGCACACCCCTTACACTAATACTTTTTTGAAGCACCTTTTGATTTTATTACAGCACTCAGTGGTTTTGGGTATGAGTCTATCAGCATGGGACATCTTGACTTGGCAATATTTGCCCACTCTTCCTTGCAAAAACACCCCAAATCTGTCAGATCGCAAGGGCCTCTTCAGATCACCTCACATTCCAAAACTTGAATCTACTTCTGGAGAAGCCATTACTTTGTTGATTTGGATGTATGCTTTGGGTTGTTGTCGTGCTGAAAGATGAAGTTCCTCTACATGTTCAGCTTTCTAGCAGAAGCCTGAAGGTTTTGTGCCAGTATTGACTGGTATTTGGAACTGTTCAGAATTCCCTCTACCTTGACTAAGGCCCCTGTTCCAGCTGAAGAAAAAAAGCCCCAAAGCACGATGCTGCCACCACTATGCTTCACGGTGGGTACGGTGTTCTTTTGGTGATGTCCAGTGTTGTTTTTGCGCCAAAAATATCTTTTGGAATTATCGCCAAAAAGTTCAACCTTGGTTTCATCAGACCATAACACATTTTTCCCACATGCTTTTTGGGAGACCTCAGATGTGTTTTTGCTAAATTTAGCAGGGATTGGATGTTTTTCTTGGTGAGAAAAGGATAGCCCAGACATATGAAGAATAGGGGATATTGTTGTCACATGTACCACACAGACAGTAATTGCCAGATATTCCTGCAGCTGTTTTAATGTTGCTGTAGGCCTCTTGGCATTCTCCCTGACCAGTTTTCTTCTGGTCTTTTCATCAATTTTGGAGGGACATCCAGCTGTTGGTGATGTCACTGTTGTGCCATATTTTCTTCACTTGAGAGTGATTGTGTTTCATGGTATATCTAATGCCTTGGACATTCTTTTGTAACTTTCTCTTGACTGATACCTTTTAACAATGAGATCCTTCTGAAGCTTTGGAAGCTCTCTGCGGACCATGGCTTTTGCTCAAGAATGCGACTAAGAAAATGTCAGGAAAGACCTACTAGAACAGCTGAACTTTATTTGGGGTTAATCAGAGGCACTGCGGGGTTCCACCCAAATTTTGAACAATATCTGTATGTATTCTCTTCCTTGCCTAGATGCTGACATGCCATTTAAAAAAATTTAAATCGCCGTAATTACCTTTTATTTTTCTATTCTTCTTTGCACTTCCTGGTTCTCCTCCCATGGGAGTAGGCGTGTTTCTAGCCTCTCCCAGACACCTGGGAGCTAGTCTCAGGCTTCCCAGGATGCCACTGAGCATGTGCAGGAACGAGCAGTGAATGCTGGGAGCACAGCATTCACCACATCCAGGAAATAAATGCTTGTGGGCTTCAAATGCCCACAATGAAGATGGAAACCGCCTGCAGTGAATAATATAAGTTATTCTTTCCGACGAAATCTGACACAGGCGGACATATTACACACAATATGTGAGTATGTAATGCTGAGAAGAAAAGTTTGTGAATGAACTAAAAAAAAAAAAACGATAGATAGGTGGACCCCCGCTTTAATTCTGAACATAGCTACATCCCCAGTTATAAGAGGGTGTGCACACTTATGCAACCGCATTATTTTTGTTTTTTATTTTTACTTCCCTCCCCTAAAAGATTTCAGTTTATTTTTCAATTGAGTTGTACAGTTTATAGGTCACGTTTAAAGGTGGAAAAAGTTCTGAAATGATTTATCTTTGTCTAATTTTTTTTACATTACAGAAACCTGACATTTTAACCTGAGTGTGTAGACTTTTTATATTCACTGTATTTCAATAAAGCAATTTCCATTTTTTCTTACTACCCACATTACTCTTTATTGATGAATCTCTTATGGATCTCTAGTCCTCTTTAATTACATGATTAGCAATTTGTGTTACCAAGTAATTGACCAGGTATACCTAATAAAGTGGCCAATCGAGCTGGGGACCATAGACCACCGTAGGAACAGCAGCTTCTATTA
Source organism: Lithobates septentrionalis (assembly GCA_037952835.1). Classification (NCBI taxonomy): domain Eukaryota; kingdom Metazoa; phylum Chordata; class Amphibia; order Anura; family Ranidae; genus Lithobates; species Lithobates septentrionalis. The sequence goes on along the minus strand of JBBDGP010003295.1, from coordinate 381,380 downwards.
ATGAAGTGTTGATTATTGTTAGCAGTATGCTGTGCCAACCTGGTACCAATGGTTTTTATAAAAATACTGCTTTTTTATTATAAGCTGATAAATTAACAAAACATGTATTTTTGGATTATTTTACACAGCCTTTTTAACCACTTCCCGCCCGGCCTATAGCAGAATGACGGCCAGGCGGTGGTTCCATTATCCTGACCGGTCATATGACGTCTTTCAGGATAATAGCCGGCGCATGGGCGTGGGGGTACGCAGCGCAGGGATTGGTGGTGTGGCGTGTCAGTCTGACACACCGCAACACCGATCTCGGTAAAAAGCCTTTTTGACGGAGGCTCTTTACCACGTGATCAGCCATGTCCAATCACGGCTGATCACAGTGTAAAGAGGACAAACCTGTGTATTGGCTTTTCCTCACTCGCTTCTAACAGACGCGAGTAGAGGAGAGCCGACAGGCTCTCCTGACAGGGGGGGACTGCGCTGCCCACACTGGACAACCAGGGATGCCCACAATGGATGGCCACCAGGTATGCCACCCTGTACCACCAGGGATGACAGTCCGTGCCCAGGCAGATGCCAATTAGTGCCCATCAGCAATGCCTGCCAGTGCCATCGGTGATGCCTATCAGTGCCATCTATCAGTGTCCATCAGTGCCATCCATAAGTGTCCATCAGGGCCACCTATCAGTGCCCATCATTGCTGCCTATCAGTGCCACCCATAAGCGCCCATCAGTGCAGCCTTTCAATGTCCATCAGTGCTACATATCAGTGCCCATCATCAGTGCCACCTCATCAGTGCCCGTCAGTGCAGCCTCATCAGCGCCTGTCAGTGAAGGAGAAAACGTACTTATTTACAAAATTTTATAACAGAAACAAAGAAAAATTTTTTTTTTCAAAATTGCTGGTCTTTTTTTATTTGTTTATCACAAATGTGATCAAATACCACCAAAAAAAAGAATTACCACCAAAAAAAGCATTTGTAACAAAATGTTGTTTGGGTACAGTGTAGCATGACCGCGCAATTATCATTTAAAAAGTGACAGCGCTGAAAGCTGAGAATTGGGCAGGAAGGGGGGGAAAGTTCCCTGTATTGAAGTGGTTAAACAAACTTTCAATTTTTATTTTTTGGAAACTGTACTCCCTTCCGTGAAAGAGGCGCAGTGCAGGCTGGAGAGGTTTGTTAGGCGGGGGCTGCACTGTGACGTTATTGTGTCCCGGGGTGGGGGTGGATGCTGCCGCAGGGTAATTGGTGATGCAGCGCTTCCTCCATGTCTGAGAACATTTCCTCAGTGCTTGGAAATGCATGTTTTATTTTCTGTAATTTGGCTGATGTCTTAATACATTTACATAGGTTTGGGGGCTTTCCTCCTCTATCTGAGATCAGCATTGAGCAAGAAGAATTCAAGCATAGAGAAGGCATACAGACGCAATAGACCTGCTTTATGAAAAGAGGTAATTTCCGTCTGGTGAGTTTGTTTAGCCACAAGGAAGTTTAGGAATTAGGAATGAAGCAAGGACTGGAAGCTGTATGATCTAATATTTGGATTACACTATTACACTCAAGTATTTAATTTAGGGAAACACCCACATGGTGGACGGTCTGTGACTTCATCGCACTTTATAATATGAATTATATTTATTGACAAACTGAACTTTACAATATAAACTGAATATTTATATGATACCTTTGCATTTTCTACAGCACATTCTACAGCACAACCACTTCAGCCCCGGCAGGTTTTACCCCCGTAATTACCAGAGCTTTTTTTGCGATACGGCACTGCGTTGCTTTAACTGACAATTGCGTGGTTGTGCGACGCTGTTCCCAAACAAAATGACGTCCTTTTTCCCCCCCACAAATAGAGATTTCTTTTGGTGGTATTTGATCACCTCTGCGGTTTTTATTTTTTGCGCTATAAACAAAAAAAGAGCGACAATTTTGAAAAAAAAAAAACAATATTTTTTAGTTTTTGCTACAAATATTCCCCCAATTTTTTTTTAAAAAACAAATTTCTTCATCAGTTTAGGCCGATATGTATTCTTCTACATATTTTTGGTAACAAAAATCTCAATAAGCGTATGTTGATTGGTTTGCGCAAAAGTTATAGCGTCTACAAAATAGTGGATAGATTTATGGCATTTTTTGTAATTTTTTTTTTTTGCACTAGTAATGGCGGCGATCAGCGATTTTTTATTGGGACTACGACATTTCGGCGGACAGATCAGACACTTTTTTTTTGGGACCAGTGACATTTATACAGTGATCAGAGCTAAGAATATCCACTGATTACTGTATAAATGTCACTGGCAAGGAAGGGGTTAACATTAGGGGGCGATCAAGGGGTTAAATGTGTTCCCTCAGTGTGTGTTCTAGCTGTAGGGGGATGGGAGTGACTAGAGGAGGAGACATATCGCTGTTCCTAACTAATAGGAACTCACAAACTCAGATCCCGGTTCTGTCTCTCATGCCCACGATCGCGGCCGCCGGCCACACGCATTAGGTTCCCCGCCGTGCAGCGCGCGCGCGCCCGCTAAGGCTCTTAAAGGGGCCAACGTACCTGTACATCGTTTTGTACAGGAGAGCCAACCTGCCGACGTATATGTACATGAGCCGGTCGGGAAGTACGGTAGTTAATGTGTTCATTTTATTTTAACTATACACATTATCCATTGATTTATCTATCTGTCACATAGGGGTAAGCACTGTACATATTTTATTTTATCTTAGATTATTGTGATTCACATTATAGTTACAGCAGCTTTAGAGATTTTGGTTATAGGAATAGTTAGAGTGCAGTACTTTGTTAAAAAGCAGTTTGTATACCAACCTCTACAGATTGCATGTGATGACCATGATTGGCTGTCATGCATGATTGGGAATCATGCTGAATGGTGGTGGATCATCAATTTTGGATTTACCAAAACTATGTAATATGAAGACTTTGTTAAACTATCCAATCGATGTGTACGCAAGTAGATCTAAGGGAGACTGTACAGCCAGGTTGCAAAGTGCGTGGTGAGCTGTAGACCAGTGGCTGTCCACCAAGTTTTCCCCTGCTGGACTACAAAACATCTCTCCCTCTCCTCATCTCACTAACATAAGGGAGAGGAGTTTTGTAGACCAACAGGGGAGAAACTATTCAATGTTTCGGTGCAATACATGCACATTTCCTATTGATTGATCTTGAAAAAGCTGCAAGTACAGAAAAATACCTGTTGATCTGCCAGAAGTCCAGTGAGCAACTCACTTCTTGTTTGGATGTGAAAGCACTGTTTCTTCTGCAGTGTTTTCAGTCCTGCCAAGTTCTTCTCCTTGGACTATAAAATGCCTTCCTCTTGTGTTACAGAGGTGTAAAGACGTTGAGTTGTTCTGTAGTCCAGCAGGCGACTTTAACTTTAGGCTAGCAACACTATTTGGTATTTTAGAGCAGCAGAGGCACTGTGTTTGTCAACTAATATAGGAAGATAGGACATCATTGGATTTCTGGCAGTATTTTTTTTTTTAGGCCTTTCTTTTTAAGTACAGAAAAAAAAAGAAGTATGAATATAAATCACAACATCCTGTGCCTTGAAAAAGTATTCACACCCCTTGGAATTTTCCACATTTTGTCATGTTACTGTGTAACCAAAAACTTAAATGTATTTTATTGAAATTTTATCTGGTAGACCAACACAAAATGACACATAATTGTGAAGTGGAAGGAATATGATAAATGGTTTTCGAAATGTTTTTAAAATAAATATGTGAAAAGTGCGGCATGCATTTGCATTCAGCCCCCTTTACTCTGATACCCCGAACTAAAGTCTAGTGGAACCAATTGCCTTCAGAAGTCACCTAATTAGCAAATAGAGTCCACCTGTATGTAATTTAATCTCAGTATAAATACAGCTGTTCTGTGAAGACCTCAGAGGTTTGTTAGAGAACCTTAGTGAACAAACAGCATCATGAAGGCCAAGGAAGACACCAGACAGGTCAGGGATAAAGTTGTGGAGAAGTTGAAAGCAGGGTTAGGTTATAAAAAAATAATCCCAAGTTTTGAACATCTCACAGAGCTCTGTTTAATCCATCATCCGAAAATGGAAAGAGTATGGCCCAACTGCAAACCTACGAAAACATGGCCGTCCACCTAAACAGACAAGCCAGGCAAGGAGAACATTCATCAGAGAAGCAGCCAAGAGGTCCATGGTAACTCAGGAGGAGCTGCAGGGATCCACAGTTCAAGTGGGAGAATCTCTCCACAGGACAACTATTAGTCGTGCTCTCCACAAATCTGACCTTTATGGAAGAGTGGCAAGAAGAAAGCCATTGTTGAAAGAAAGCCATAAGAAGTCCCGTTTGCGAAAAGCCATGTGGGGGAAACAGCAAATATGTGGAAGAAGGTGCTCTGCTCAGATGAGACCAAAATTTAACTTTTTGGCCTAAAAGCAAAACGCTATGTGTGGCGGAAAACTAACACTGCATGTCACCCTGAACACACCATCCCCACCGTGAAAAATGGTGGTGGCAGCATCAGGTTGTGGGGATGATTTTTTCAGCAGGGACAGGGAAGTTGGTCAGAGTTGATGGAAAGATGGATGGAGCCAAATACAGGGCAATCTTAGAAGAAAACCTATTATGCCGCGTACACACGACCAGTTTTGCCGTCGGAATAAACTCTGAAGGTTTCTCCGATGGAACTCCGACGGAATTCCATTCAAGCGGTCTTGCCTACACACAGTCAACCCAAAGTCCGACCAAAGTCCGACCGTCAAGAACGCGGTGACGTACAGCACGTACGATGGGACTAGAAAAAGGAAGTTCAATAGCCAGTAGCCAATAGTTTCTGTCTCCTACTTGCTTCAGAGCATGGTTCGTTTTTGGTCCGTCGGAACAGCATACAGACGAGCGGTTTTCCCGATAAGAATTGGTTCCGTCGTAAATATTTAGAACATGTTCTATTTCTAGGTCCGTCAGAATTTTCAAAAAAAAAAAAAAGTCCGATGAGGCACACACACGATCGGAATAGACGATGAAAAGCTTCCGTCTGACTTTTTCTGTCGGACATTCCGCTCGTGTGTACACGGCTTAAGAGTCTGCAAAAGACTTGAGACTGGGGTGGAGGTTCATCTTCCAGCAGGACAACGACCCTAAACATACAGCCAGAGCTACAATGGAATGGTTTAGATCAGGGGTGTCAAACTCAAATTCATCGGGGGCCGCATCACCAGTATGGTTGCCCTCAAAGAGGCCATTTGTAGGACTATGTATCTACTCTTTATTATCATAAATAATTGTCTCTGCATTCAATTACTACTGGTTTTAGTAATAACTAGCTCTGAAAACAGAAGCCTAGGAAGAATAATAGCAAGCAGATATTCAAATGTACAATTATTGTACAATTTACTGAAAAATTAGTTTTAGTAACAGTAATTTTTTTTTTTAACATACAAATATTGCCAGGCACTTCTTATTACACATATGGCAAACACAAGGCATTAACTTTCTTTAACTTTTCTGACTGGATGTCAGACACTGTTTTCCTGAGGTCAGCCTGTCATTTATTTTGCAAAAAGAGTAATTTCTTCCAAAAGCTCAAAAAAATTGCTTGAGAACAGTGCTCCTACTCAGCCACCCTACTTCTGTATGGTATGGCACATCTGTATGTTCCGTGTCCACCTCCTTGTTGGAACTGACGATGATTCAGGCCCCATGCACAAAGAAAGTTCACTGTTTTTGTGACTGTGGACATTATGTTATCCAGTTCCAGAACCTTGCCACACAGAGCTTCTTGGTGGATAATTTTGTGGTAAGTTATCAGCGGCATTTGGCAGTTACTTTTTTCATCTTCTCTTTCAACAGTCCAACCAAGCCAGTTTTCTCTCCACACATTGCAGGTGCGCCATCAGTAGTAAGCCCCACCAACTTTTCCCAAGGTAACTTCATTTCATTTACGGATTCCTCCACCGCATTGAAAATATCCCTCAGTTGTTGTTCCTTGCATGGCGACCACATCCAAAAGCTCCTCACTGACAGACAAGTCTTCCTTCACACCTCTTAAAAAATGGCTAGATGAGCTGTATCAGTATTGTCAGTGCTTTTGTCAATAGCTAATAAAAATGCCAGATAACTGCATGTTTCTTCAGCCAGCTGTGTTGTAGGATTCCACGCTAGGTCCCTGACTCGGTCCGTGATTATGTTTCTTGATAAGCTAAAATTGTTAAACACCTGTCTATGCTCAGGGCACACCTGTTCACATACCTTCAGCACTGCTTTACAAATGCACCTTCTGAAAGGCACTTTGAAGCTTGCGCAATTTCTTCAGCCACAAGAAAGCTGGCTTTCACTGCTGCATAATTTTTTGCTGTAATTTTTGCAAAAATATTCAGTTGAGAATGCAGGCTGCCTTTTTAATTCTTTAACCTTTTGTCGCTTTTCTTGGTGGCCTGAAAGGTCAGCATATTTGGCTCCGTGTTTGGCCTTAAAGTGCAGGCGTAAATTGTATTTCTTCATCACTGCCACTGCCACGTAGCAAATAAGACATACCGGCTTCTCTCCATTAAGCACAAACATGTATTGACTTTCCCATCTCTCATGAAATTGCCTTCCCTCTGCATCAATTTTTCTTCTCTTAGACATTTTGGGGTTATTTGATTGTAGTTTATGGTCCCTATACCTCTGCAGAGTGACATGGAATTGGTCAGTATATCCAAAGTTTACCGCTCCACCTGGCATGGTATGTAACCATTGCAGTGCTGTGAAGGGCAGGTGCAGACCAGCATGAAGCCCACTCACACTTCTGTAGCAGATATTGGAAATCTGAAAAAGAGGGTCACACATCACTGGCATCATCCACAAGAAATTTATTGGAAACTGCTCAGACCAAACACCATGGTGTTCGGTCTGAGCGGTCTTCAATAAAGTTCTCTTGTGGACGATACTAGTGGTCTGCAGCCCTCCTTTTCAACTGGCATGGAATTCTATTATTTTCATAATAACTATAAGCAGATATCCAGAGCACCCCACTCCCCATACATCAGATGTCAAGAGCCCTCCCACCATCAAAAGTCAAGAGTGTGCTACGTACAGAGTGAAGGGTTCTTGAATGCGCTATTTACAGAGTGAAGTCAGGAGTGCGCTACGTACAGAGTGGAGGGGTCAGGATTGTCCTATGTACAGAGTGGAGGGGTCAGGATTGCGCTACGTACAGAGTGGAGGGGTCAGGAGTGTGCTACGTACAGAGTGGAGGGGTCAAGAGTGCGCTATGTACAGAGTGGAGTGATCAGGAGTGCGCTACATACAGAGTGGAGGGGTCAGGAGTGCGCTATGTACACAGTGGAGTGATCAGGAGTGCGCTACATACAGAGTGGAGTGATCAGGAGTGCGCTACGTACAGAGTGGAGTGATCAGGAATGCGCTACGTACAGAGTGGAGGGGTCAGGAGTGCGCTATGTACAGAGTGGAGGGGTCAGGAGTGCGCTATGTACAGAGTGGAGTGATCAGGAATGCGCTACATACAGAGTGGTGTGATCAGGAGTGTGCTACGTACAGAGTGGAGTGATCAGGAGTGTGCTACTTACAGAGTGGAGGGGTCCGGAGTGCACTACGTACCGAGTGGGAGTCAGGAGTGCGTTATGTACAGAGTGGAGTGATCAGGAGTGTGCTACTTACAGAGTGGAGGGGTCCGGAGTGCACTACGTACCGAGTGGAGGAGTCAGGAGTACGTTATGTACAGAGTGGAGTGATCAGGAGTGTGCTACTTACAGAGTGGAGGGGTCCGGAGTGCACTACGTACCGAGTGGAGGAGTCAGGAGTGCGTTATGTACAGAGTGGAGTGATCAGGAGTGCGCTACGTACAGAGTGGAGTGATCAGGAGTACACTACGTACAGAGTGGAGTGATCAGGAGTTTGCTACGTACAGAGTGGAGTGATCAGGAGTGCACTATGTACAGAGTGGAGGGGTCAGGACTGCGCCACGTACAGGATGGAGTGATCAGGACTGCACTACATACAGAGTGGAGGGGTCAGGTGTGTGCTACGTACAGAGTGGAGTGATCATGAGTGCGCTACGTACAGTGGAGTGATCAGAAATGCGCTAGGTACAGAGTGGAGTGATCAGGAGTGCGCTACATACAGAGTGGAGGGGTCAGGAGTGCACTACGTACAGAGTGGAGGGGTCAGGAGTGCACTACGTACAGTGTGGAGGGGTCAGGAGTGCACTACGTACAGTGTGGAGGGGTCAGGAGTGTACAATGCACAGTGTGCAACATCTCATTTCCACCCCTCCTCCTGGGTTCTGATCTCTGCACCCATCACTCTCCTCCCATCCCCCCCACCTCAGCAGCGTCATAGGCAGAAACAGAGCGGCGTTGGAGGCGGAAACAGAGCAGCAGCGGAGGCGGAGACAGAGCGGAGGTGGGGGTGGAGGCGGATACATAGCGGAGGGGGAGATGTTTACTCTTGTTCTCTTGGAGACTGACCCGCCACGCATGCGCTAATAGGAAGCTGTGGCGCTCGTGGGACTGAGAAGGAGGATGTTTACCCTTGTTGCCTGGGATACATGGCAGAGAAAAACTGTGCGGGCCACATGACAAGGCCAGGCGAGCCAGATTCGGCTCGCGGGCCTTGTGTTTGCCACCTGTGGTTTAGATTAAAGCATATTCATATGGTAAAATGGCCCAGTCAAAGTCCAGACCTAAATCCAATTGAGAATCTGTGGCAAGACTTAAAAATTGCTGTTCACAGATGCTATCCATCCAATCTGACAGAGCTTGGGCTTGGGAAAATGTAACTTTCTAGATGTGAAAAGCTGATAGAGACATCCCCCAAAAGCCTTGCAGCTGTAATTGCAGTGAAAGGGGGTTCTACAAAGTATTGACTCAGGGGGGCTGAATACAAATGTACGCCACACTTTTCACATATTTATTTGTAAAACATTTTGAAAACCATTTATCATTTTCCTTCCACTTTACAATTATGTGCCACTTTGTGTTGGTCTATCACATAAAAATCCCAATAAAATACATTTACGTTTTTGGTTGCAAAATGTGGAAAATTTCAAGGGGTATTAATACTTTTTCAAGGCACTGTACATGGTATTTACATTTTAGTGGAAAAAGAGCAACTCTATCTATCTATAGATATATATATATATCTATATATATATATATAGATATATATACACAGTATCTCACGAAAGTGAGTACACCCCTCACATTTTTGTAAATATTTTCTTTTATATCTTTTCATGTGACAACACTGAAGAAATTACACTTTGCTACAAGGTAAAGTAGTGAGTGTACACCTTGTATAACAGTGTAAATTTGCTGTCCCCTCAAAATAACTCAACACACAGCCATTAATGTCTAAACCACTGGCAGCAAAAGTGAGTACACCCCTAAGTGAAAATGTCCAAATTGGGCCCAAAGTGTCAATATTTTATGTGACCACCATTATTTTCCAGCACTGCCTTAACCCTCTTGGGCATGAAGTTCACCAGAGCTTCACAGGTTACCACTGGAGTCCTCTTCCCCTCCTCCATGACGACATCATGGAGCTGGTGGATGTTGGAGAACATGCGCTCCTCAGATTGTCTTCAGCAAACTGTTTGTGGGCTTTCTTGTGCATCATCTTTAGAAGAGGCTTCCTTCTGAAGTTTGAGATGGCTGTACAGAATGGTGTGTGAAAGTGGGACGATGGGAGTCACATCAGAGACAAAAGGAAAATATGGAATTTTCCAGAGAGATCAGCTTTTTTAACCACTTTCTGCCTGTAGGATATACTACGATCATCATCCCGATATCTTTTTTTTTCTGTCAGCATGGCTCTCTGAAGTAAAAGCAATCCTAACAGCTAAATAGCCACCGTTCCACGCTCTCCTGTCTCCCCGGATCGAAACTGGTGGTGCCCGTGGCTTACCATAGAGATGACCAGAGACAGGAACGTCCCTGATCATCTCTACGGTGTAAGAAACCGAGAGCAATGAGTATTGTGTCACTTCCAGTATCACCAGGATGTAAACAAGCCATTACTGGCTTGTGAAAACATCCGATTAAACTGATCTCAGTTTGATCAGATGCTTTTAAAGGCAGAGGAGAGATCTTGGGTTTAATAGACCTCAGATGTCTCAGTGAAAAGTCACTGCCCATGCTATCATAAGGGATGTGGTTCATCCCTTGTGATAGCAGTAAAGTTGATCAAATTTTTTTTTTAACCACTTCAGCTCCGGAAGAATTTACCCCCTTCCTGACCAGAGCACTTTTTGCGATTCAGCACTGCGTCGTTTTAACTGACAATTGCGCGGTCGTGCGACGTTGTACACAAAATTGACGTCCTTTTTTTCCCACAAATTGAGCTTTCTTTTGGTGGTATTTGATTCTTTCTGTGGTTTTTATTTTTTGCGCTATAAACAAAAATTGCTATAATAAATTATTTTTTTGCTATAATAAATATCCCCCCAAAATATATAAAAAAACATTTTTTTTCCTCAGTTTAGGCAAATATGTATTCTACATATTTTTGGTAAAAAAAAACAAAAAACGCAATAAGCGTATATTGATTGGTTTGCGCAAAAGTTAGAGCGTCTACAAAATAGGGGATAGATTCATAGCATTTTTATTATTATTTTTTTTTTTTACTAGTAATGGCGGCAATCTGCGATTTTTATAGTGACTGCGACATTATGGCGGACACATCAGACAATTTTGACACATTTTTGGGACCATTGGCATTAATACAGCGATCAATGCATGTAAAGGGGAGCAATACTGTGGGGGAATGTGAAAGGAGCAGTGCTTTGGAGATGATATATGAAGGGGGCAGCGCTGTGGGGGCGATATATAACGAGGCAGTGCTGTGGGGGCAATATGTGAAGGGAGACAGTGCTGTGGGGGGGGGGGGGTAATGTGGTACTGTGAAAGGGGCAGTGCTTTGGGGGTGATATGTCAAGGGGACAGTGCTGTGTGTGTGTGGGGGGAGGTGATGTAAAGGGGGACAGTTCTGTGTGGGGGAAGCTAAAGGGGGCAGCGCTGTGGGGGTGATATGTTAAGGGGGCAGTGCTGTGGGGGCAATATGTGCAGGGAGACAGTGCTGTGGGTGGGGGTAATGTGAAAGGGGCAGTGCTTTGGTGGCGATGGGGTGGTGATGTAAAGAGGGACAGTGCTGTGCGGGGGAAGCTAAAGGGGGCAGTGCTATGTGGATGATATATGAAGGGGGCAGTGCTGTGTATATGGGGGGGTGATGTGAAGGGAGAAAGTGCTGCGGGGGTTGGGGGGGGGGATGTGAAAGGGGCAGTGGTACTATTGTCTCTTAAACGCACTGAAATATACAAATACAAATGCACCATGCAGTTTCCATGCGGCTGCATTTTTAAAAAGGTGCCGGGACCTTTTCCCCAGCAGAAAACGCAGGCACAACAGCCCATTCAAATGAATGGGCTGTTGTGCCTGCACATCTGGGCTGCGATATATAAAGAATCGGAGTCATCGCACAAAAATGCGATTCAGACCTCTGCTGAAAGAAAATTTTACTAATTGGACCTAAATTTTAATTCAATACCCCTGCTATAGGGCCTCTACTTAAAAAAATAAATAATGTTTAGCCGTTCTAAATAATTTTCTAGCAGGAAAAAAAAAGATGATTTTTACATGTAGGAGAGGAATTTCAGAATTGGCCTGGGTGGGAATTAGTTCAAAAGGTAAAAACATTGGGAAATGTGCGCATCCTGCACAGATGTACTATATATATATATATATAGAAGAAACACATGGAACGATGCTTGATGCCAAAAAGTGTTCTTTTACTGAAAGTTAATCCATTGAATATTTCAAAATACAAGCAAGCCACTGTACAGTTCCGAGCACAAATCGCTCTTCGTCAGGCTTTTCAGGCTGTGTGTGAAAAGCCAAACCACACTATGTTCTTTTATCCACACCCAGTCTGATACACACCTGTGTTCACTTAACTAAATATCCCTATACAAAACACCTAAAACCATTCCAATATTTAACCCTACTAAATAGACCTACTACCCTAAAACCATCCTAAATTCCCCAACAGGGGATAATTTACAAGACAGGTTCATCATATTACATCTCAAATATCATCATCATGTCATTTATGAACCAATTATATTATTTCATTTCATTAGCTCGGTGTTTTGCAAATATTTATCATGAATATACATATGTTACTATTCTTGTTCATGTCTCAAAATTCTTCATGGATTCCAGTTGATGTTCTACTATCTAGTATTTCCAACGGGAGCCTTTGTGATCAATCTGAGAAAATATAACATATTCAAAATAGTCATACCTTCTAATCAATCTCGCACTGTAAATTTCTAAACAAACAAAAACAAATCATAGTCCCTGTTCATACCATCCGGGTGCAGGGACTGTAATTTGTTAATCCACCAAACTTCACGTCTTTTTAGTTTCAAAATCCTATCACCCCCTCTTTTGTCATGGGGAATCTCTTCTAAAACCATAAAACGTAGATCGGTGTCTTTGTGACCCATTTCTGAGAAGTGACGCGATACAGGTAAACTTGATTGGGGATGTCTAATTGTACTACGGTGTTGTGCGATGCGGTCTTTAATCTTTTGGGTTGTTTCCCCCACGTAAAGGAGATTGCAGGGGCATGTGAGAATGTAAATCACATATGATGACTGACAGGTATAAAAGCCGTTAATTATTATTTTCTTGTTAGTCCTAGGATGAGAAAAATTATTCCCTTTGATAACTAAATTGCATTGAATGCAATTAAGACAAGGGTAACAGCCTTTTCTTTTACTGCCAAGAAAAGTCATCTTTTTCTCATCCTGCCTCTCTGGTTTGAATTCGGATCGCACTAAGAGATCGCGCAAAGTTTTATTGCGCCGGTATGCCTTCATCTGAGTTAATTGAAACTCCTCTATATGAGGATAGGATCGTTTCAATATCGTCCAATGTTTTCTCAATACATTAAAGATCCTATCGCTATAACTATTGAACTGGAAGACAAATGGAATTCTAGGTTTATCAGCTGAGTATCTCTTCCTATTGGGGATTTCAATGGGGTTCAAAATTTTATTTAATTCGTGTCGGATTATATCTTATGGATAGCCCCGCTCCTTAAACTTGCAGCACATTTCATCTAATCTTTCATCTTTAACTGTAGTATCACTCACTATTCGCGTCACTCTAAGAAGCTGGCTTCTAATGATAGAACTAAAGACATGAGGGGGATGATAACTGTCATATCTCAATAACTGATTCCTATCTGTGGGTTTCGTGTATATGTCCGTTTCAATCCGTCCCTGTTTTATGTATGCCCGTATATCTAGAAAGGGGACCGAATCTCCGCCAATATGAATTTTGAACTGAATATTTGGTGAAATACTATTAATCATCTCATCAAATGTTTTGAGTGATTCAATGTTGCCCCGCCATATGACAAAAATGTCATCTATATAGCGCCACCAGGTGGCGCAATGTTCCCGAAAAAGGTCATTCACAAAAATATGTTTCTGCTCAAAATCATGCATGAATGAACAGGCATATGGCGGGGCAACATTAGAACCCATGGCTACCCCCGTCAATTGCACATAGTACCGATCCTTAAAGAGAAAATAGTTATTGTACAAAATCAATCTAAACAGTTTCTCAAGAAAAGTAATCTGAGCTTCCGAATACTCCTGAAAATTCCTAATTAGGCTTAGCGCTGCCTCAATGCCAGCCGCATGCGGAATGGATGTGTATAAACTTGTTACATCCCAAGTGACCAGGATATATTCATTTTGAATTTGTGGTAGGTCCCTAATTTTAGTAAGAAAGTCACCGGAGTCCTTGATATAGGATGGGGTGGCCTTTACCAAGGGTGATAGTACTTTATCCAATAGTTTGGCCGTGGGTACAAAGATCGAATCCCTCCCCGATGGATAGGGATAATTAGTTAAGTGAACACAGGTGTGTATCAGACTGGGTGTGGATAAAAGAACATAGTGTGGTTTGGCTTTTCACACACAGCCTGAAAAGCCTGACGAAGAGCGATTTGTGCTCGGAACTGTACAGTGGCTTGCTTGTATTTTGAAATATTCAATGGATTAACTTTCAGTAAAAGAACACTTTTTGGCATCAAGCATCGTTCCATGTGTTTCTTCTATCCTTTATGGTGGAGTTTTGGGAGTCCACCCTGACGGTGCCTTGATTGAACAAGGATATCAAGATAAGAGGGTAACCCACCTGATGTTCATTTATTACACTCCCAGTGAGTAAGTTACCTTCAGTCGAGATGGATACTAATGGAGCTACATTTTCATACACCCAAGAAGAGACCACACAGATCATGTCTCAGATCTCAGGATCCAGAAATTTCCTGACGGGCAATACCCCGGTCTACAATTCTCGTACATGGGAGAAATTAAGAAGGAAACACACATCTCTGGAACTCCACGGGCTAACTTTGGCCGAATACCATCGAGTACAACGAATCCCTAGAGGTTTGAGGGTACGTTTGGCCCCGACCCTATTCAGCGATAATGATGAGTTCAAGAATACATTTATGCAGATTCTTAACAAATGTTCATTTGATTTAATGACTTTGACCATTTCATTCATACACAAGGAATTGGCTTCATTGTCGGAACAACTCACCAAGATCGAATCAGAATTGCGCACCGCGATGACTCTGGAAGAGTTTAACAAATGTAAGGAGATGGCCGATGAAAGTATTAACAAATATCGTTGTGAACTGGAGACCAGAAAACGTAATAAATTTGATCGGGACATTGAGGATTATGAGAGGAATTAGCGATTAGCAGCGATTATGGAAGCCATAGGAGAGAGATATCTGACAACTCTTCAGCAAATACAGATACCGATTCCTCATCCAATTTTTTACAAACAGGCCGCAGAGAACGGTCTACTACTCGGATGCAAACCAGGTCCCGCTACAACAGAGAAGGAAGCCACGACAGATATCGCAATACACGAGGCAACCGTGGCCGACCAAGGGAGACCTAGTTCATAACATCTCCAGGCGGGTCCTATCAGCGGACGAGGTAGGACTTTTTAACCGTGGTTTATCTTACTGTCCTAAAAGTCACCTAGATCCATTTCAGTTAGATCAAGATCTGTATCGCCTATTTCGCAATATTAGATGGAAGGTCCATTTTCTTCATAAACCATTTGTTCATAATGACATACCTGAAGGGAGACTAAGTAGTAAAAGTCTAGGACTGGTAATGAAATCTAAATCCGTCCCCCCTACTACTTATGTACCTGTTGAGATGTTTGTACAGGAGGTTACCCGAGATGTGAAACGTCTGTTACAACAAGTGGACTTCAAAGATCATGTACCTAACAACTTGTCCCCCCATGAAAGAGTGACACTGCGGGAACTAACCAAACGGAATGATATTATTTGTAAACCTGCTGATAAAGGGGGTTCGGTAGTCATTATGGACCCTCAGGCGTATGAGAATGAGATCAGGCAACAATTGGATGATGATTCAGTATACAAACCTCTACAATCAGATCCCACATGGAGTATCAGAAAGATCTTGGAGAGTATTGTAAAACCGGCATTAAAAGAAGGACTAATCTCACATGATTTATGCGAATTTTTGCTACCAACACATACCCGCACTCCGGTCCTGTATATACTCCCCAAGATCCATAAGGACAAACATTCCCCACCGGGACGCCCGATTGTATCGGGGAGGGATTCGATCTTTGTACCCACGGCCAAACTATTGGATAAAGTACGATCACCCTTGGTAAAGGCCACCCCATCCTATATCAAGGACTCCGGTGACTTTCTTACTAAAATTAGGGACCTACCACAAATTCAAAATGAATATATCCTGGTCACTTGGGATGTAACAAGTTTATACACATCCATTCCGCATGCGGCTGGCATTGAGGCAGCGCTAAGCCTAATTAGGAATTGTCAGGAGTATTCGGAAGCTCAGATTACTTTTTTTGAGAAACTGTTTAGATTGATTTTGTACAATAACTATTTTCTCTTTAAGGATCGGTACTATGTGCAATTGACGGGGGTAGCCATGGGTTCTAATGTTGCCCCGCCATATGCCTGTTCATTCATGCATGATTTTGAGCAGAAACATATTTTTGTGAATGACCTTTTTCGGGAACATTGCGCCACCTGGTGGCGCTATATAGATGACATTTTTGTCATATGGCGGGGCAACATTGAATCACTCAAAACATTTGATGAGATGATTTCACCAAATATTCAGTTCAAAATTCATATTGGCGGAGATTCGGTCCCCTTTCTAGATATACGGGCATACATAAAACAGGGACGGATTGAAACGGACATATACACGAAACCCACAGATAGGAATCAGTTATTGAGATATGACAGTTATCATCCCCCTCATGTCTTTAGTTCTATCATTAGAAGCCAGCTTCTTAGAGTGACGCGAATAGTGAGTGATACTACAGTTAAAGATGAAAGATTAGATGAAATGTGCTGCAAGTTTAAGGAGCGGGGCTATCCAGAAGATATAATCCGACACGAATTAAATAAAATTTTGAACCCCATTGAAATCCCCAATAGGAAGAGATACTCAGCTGATAAACCTAGAATTCCATTTGTCTTCCAGTTCAATAGTTATAGCGATAGGATCTTTAATGTATTGAGAAAACATTGGACGATATTGAAACGATCCTATCCTCATATAGAGGAGTTTCAATTAACTCCGATGAAGGCATACCGGCGCAATAAAACTTTGCGCGATCTCTTAGTGCGATCCGAATTCAAACCAGAGAGGCAGGATGAGAAAAAGATGACTTTTCTTGGCAGTAAAAGAAAAGGCTGTTACCCTTGTCTTAATTGCATTCAATGCAATTTAGTTATCAAAGGGAATCATTTTTCTCATCCTAGGACTAACAAGAAAATAATAATTAACGGCTTTTATACCTGTCAGTCATCATATGTGATTTACATTCTCACATGCCCCTGCAATCTCCTTTACGTGGGGGAAACAACCCAAAAAATTAAAGACCGCATCGCACAACACCGTAGTACAATTAGACATCCCCAATCAAGTTTACCTGTATCGCGTCACTTCTCAGAAATGGGTCACAAAGACACCGATCTACGTTTTATGGTTTTAGAAGAGATTCCCCATGACAAAAGAGGGGATGATAGGATTTTGAAACTAAAAAGACGTGAAGTTTGGTGGATTAACAAATTACAGTCCCTGCACCCGGATGGTATGAACAGGGACTATGATTTGTTTTTGTTTGTTTAGAAATTTACAGTGCGAGATTGATTAGAAGGTATGACTATTTTGAATATGTTATATTTTCTCAGATTGATCACAAAGGCTCCCGTTGGAAATACTAGATAGTAGAACATCAACTGGAATCCATGAAGAATTTTGAGACATGAACAAGAATAGTAACATATGTATATTCATGATAAATATTTGCAAAACACCGAGCTAATGAAATGAAATAATATAATTGGTTCATAAATGACATGATGATGATATTTGAGATGTAATATGATGAACCGGTCTTGTAAATTATCCCCTGTTGGGGAATTTAGGATGGTTTTTGGGTAGTAGGTCTATTTAGTAGGGTTAAATATTGGAATGGTTTTAGGTGTTTTGTATAGGGATAATTAGTTAAGTGAACACAGGTGTGTATCAGACTGGGTGTGGATAAAAGAACATAGTGTGGTTTGGCTTTTCACACACAGCCTGAAAAGCCTGACGAAGAGCGATTTGTGCTCGGAACTGTACAGTGGCTTGCTTGTATTTTGAAATATTCAATGGATTAACTTTCAGTAAAAGAACACTTTTTGGCATCAAGCATCGTTCCATGTGTTTCTTCTATCCTTTATGGTGGAGTTTTGGGAGTCCACCCTGACAGTGCCTTGATTGAACAAGGATATCAAGATAAGAGGGTAACCCACCTGATGTTCATCTATATATATATATATATATATATATATATATAAAAATATAAATATATATATATTTTGCTAGGAAAGAAAGAAACTTTAATTGGAAACTGTGTCTCTTGTCTGTCTGTGCAGTGTAGAAAATATGGAGAGATCATTGATTGTAAAAAATGTGAAATCCTTTGGTAAACGAAACAAACAGTATATAATCCTGCTTGTATTTAGTTCTGCCCACGGTTTCAGTTTATCACATTCATAAGATCGCTTATACTACGTAAGTCTTTTTCACCGGTATAATAAAACAAAAAAAACGATAGTTCCCCTGTATGCTATATAAGGCTCTTGTTATCTTGTTGCCACCAACATATCTATTATATTGCCACCTCCACCAAAGAACTAAGTATAGGGAATAATATGAGACATGACTTAACAAAAAGGCATATAATACACCACACCTAATACAGAATTGATGTGCAACCGCAAAGCACAATAAACCAGCAAATACAGTATTCATTACTATACAATAGGAGATATATTAAGATGACAATCTTTTTCAAAGAACTAGGAAGGGAGGTTGTGTTTGTTCTACAGAATTAAGAGAACCTGTAATGCGTCACGGAAAAAGGTCACGATGACATGCAGCGTTTCAGTTGTCCAGTTTGTCCCATGGCATGTCTGGACTTTGGGTTTTCTAAAAGATATCACACAATACAACCTTCATCTGCTACACAAATTGTATTCATTGCACAACGTAAAGCACTCCACTATGCTGTTTGAAAATACCAACATAACATATGGTCTATTATAAACATAAAACGAAATACAAAGGCTGTACTGAAAGTAATACTAAATTGGGCATAACTTTTTTTTATTAGCTTACACAGGTCATTTAAATTTTACATAGTGGCAGTGGCGGCTGGTCCACAAGGGGCGCAGGGGTGCTGCCTCCCCCCCCCCCCACGCGCACCATCTGTGTGGTCGCACACTGTGCGGGGGGCACTGGACCAACAGGTCTCTACCAGGTCCATCACCCCTTTACAAGCATGTGACCACATCCCGAGGCCCCAATTGGCCAGTTTCATATTGTCCTCAGTGCACAGAGCACGGCGCCCCAAACCCTCCCACCCTGCGATACCAGGGAATCGGCATCGGCTTCCCGGCCAATCAAGACAGGAAGAGCCAGAACCCGTAAAGAAGACCGGGCCAAGACAGGGCTGGGCAGCAGGGCAGCTGGAGGGCTCCGCTGTAGGGTGAGCACGCCCCCCCCTCAAATCCTCCAGCACAAGCCGCTACTGCATGGTGGTAGAGTAACTCTTCCTCTATAATAACTGTATAATGGATTCCAAGCAGAAGCAACTTGCCACCATTGAGTTGTCGATGAAGAAGGGGTTCAGGCTGCACAACATCCACAGAAAGCTACAGAATGTTTATAGAGAAGACACCATTGACAAAAGTCACCAATGACAACACATTGCTCTTTTTAATGGTGTCATCTCTGTAAACATTCTGTAGATTTCATTGGATGTCGGACAGCCTGCACCCTTCCTTCATCAAAAACTCAATAACGGCACGTTGCTTCTGCTTGGAATCCATTAATCACCTGCAATGAAAAATAAAAAAAATAAAAGAGGTACTATAGAAGAAAATTCACTCTACCAACATGTGGAATTAGAATGACCTATGCAAGTTAAAAGAGAAGTAAAGTTTTTTTTTTGCTGCATCTGTCCCCCAGCGCATCTGAACCGAACAATCGATAATCACCGATCACTCCGTTTTCCGTTTCAATATTTTATTTATATTTATTAATATTGTAAGAAAAGTAAAAACAACAAGATCATTATGCAGAGCAGCGAAGAATCCTTGCACGCTCTGTATAAACAATAAAAAATGGTACATAAATGGGGGAAAACAAAAATACAAAATATCTTGGCTATTGGGTTAGGTCTTTTTTAAACCCTTTAGCCTCATGTACACTGCTGCTGGTAAATGGACATTCAGAGGCAGTTGGCTGCGTTTTTCAGCTGCCCCTGAACTCATCCAATGTTATCTTATGTGTACATGTACACAGGTTCGTTCAATGTCGTTTTTAGGCAGTTGAGTTTAGAGGCCTCTTTTGGAAAGCAAAAAAATGAGTTTAAAGGCATTTCAGGCGCCAAACGCTTCTAAACGTGGCTAGACGCGGCAACTTGTGTTTAGCTGCGTTTCTTTTACAGGCGTTTTCATTTTTTCAAACGCTTCTAAGCGCAAACGCGGCTAAACGTGGCATGTAAACGCAGCAAAACGGACGTTTTAAATGTGGGTTACTATCTGTCAAGTTTAAGCGGGGTTCCATTGTCTCCGTTTTTTTTTTGTTTTTGGCAAAATGACAAAGATTATGATATTTAAATATATAGCTCACTTGTTCCGTTTTTAGTGATATCTGCTGTCCGTTTTCTCACAATAAATAAACTTATAAATTTTTATACTGCAGGTTGTCATCTTGCCTGTGGGCATGTGTAGCCCACAGGCATCCTCTTCCGGGATACTGTGCTGCTGATCGACCAGCATGCACCGCCCGTTCTATCCCCGATCTCGCGCAGTAACCTCAAATCGGAGCGCTGTCAACAGCTCAGGTTGCCATCACAACGGGCGGTGTCGTAGGAAGTCCCGCCCCGTTGTGATGGCAACGGAGATAAGCAAAGAATAAAAGAAGATAGATCGGAGAATCATCGGAGCGTCACTTCCAATATTGAAATCCCGCGATAACTCGCACCAGGCCTCCGCACTGACTCCTGGGAACAATGACACAAGCTCCCAGGAGCCAGTGCGGCTAAAAGGAAATGACGAAATAGCTGCACTATACACGCCTATATCCGCAAACTCCACATACAGGAAATACAGATGAAGATCTGCAAAACTAAGGTGCAGTAGAAAAAAAAAAAAATTGTTCCGTTTTTAAATTAAAACATTGAGGGAATCGGCTTGAGCTAATGTTATAAAATCGGGTGGAGCTCCGCTTTAAATCATTCAGGAGAGGTTGTAAAAACGTCCCGTGTACATTAAGCCTTAGGTGAGTATTTGGCCACCTACTAAAGTAAACAGAAATAACATGTTTAGTGTTATAATATGGATATAGAACAGGAACATTATAAGTACTGGGAGGTGGTCTCCATACAATCACCCCTTAAATCATAGTGTGGGCTAATATATTCAAGATTTCCAAAACAAGACCATTGTAAAATGCAATCACCGGAAGCAGGCCCACCAGGTAGAAAAGCCCTCACCCTTCACAAGGTAGTACTCGTTACCAAGCATTATTACGGTCCCGCAAGAGGGAATCCGGACCCCCAAATATAAGCATCATTAGCTTAAATAAGAAAGGAAAGAAAGAGAAAGGGGTAACTGGACATGGAGCCACGGCTGATAGAAATCAAGGAAACAAGAAAAGAGATAAGAAGTGAAAAAGAAAGGAAATGGATCTGTCCAGGGATCCTGCATGAATTCATTCAAACTATTAGATTCATTCATCCGGGACCTGCAAGTAAGCAAGCCAGGGGGACTATATTTTGTCGAAAATGGATTGTTTAAAACACTCACAATCTTTTCATTCAGCATGATCTATGCAAGTTTTTGTTTTACTATCGCAATATCTATGACAGGGTTTTTCCACGCTGTCGTTATGGCGATTTTAGCTGCTAAAAACAGTAAGTTAAGGTCTGTGTGTGCCGTGGAACATTTTCAACAGGCCTATTTAGTAGGGTAATACTTGCATCTTTAGTGATGTTAACCATCGTGACTGAAAAAATAAATGTGTGAACCCTCATCCAAAAGCGACGAACCTTAGGACATTGACCACCACACATGCAACGGTGAACCTATCTGGCCACAGTCCCTGATGCAGGTAGCCAAGGTGCCTGGGTACATTTTTGACAGGTGCTCTGGCACTATATACCATCTGGCGTTGGTCGCTCGGTTTTCAGAGCTCCATGAGCAGAGAGCTGTAGACTGTCAGTCACAGCTCTATCCCCTCCTCGCTCATTGGAGCTCTGGGCTGTGGACGGCATGGGGGCAGCCGGCTCAGGCTCTCAGCCTGAGCAGAGTGTCAGTCCAGGCACCTGGCAGGTCCAGACTTTATTGTCACAATGACACGGTGCCTAGACTGACATCCAAGACGTCAGCAGGGAGCGGATTTCAGTCCGCTCTCTGCTGAAAACGGGTCACAGGATTGAAAAAAGGAACTGCACTCCTGTTATCCATAGGAGAAGTACAGACAAACAAGCTTTGGCTGGACTTCTTCTTTAATTAAAAACTTAAAGGGACACTAAAGGTTCGTGTTTTTTCACTTTAATGCATCGTATGCATTGAGGTGAAAAAAGACCTGTCCGTGACGGCCCCCCCCGTTTTACTTACCCGAACCCTCGAACTTGTCCCAGGGGGACGTGCGCTCTCTCTGCAGGGGGTTTTCGACTCTTGATTGGATAGATTGATAGCAGCACAGCCATTGGCTCCCACTGCTGTCAATCAAATCCAATGACGCGGCCGCCAGGGGGAGGGGCAGAGTCCTGCATTCAGCGTCTATGGACGACGAACGCTGGACTTTGGAGCACGCCCGCAAGGTAACCCCCCGGGAGAGCGCTTCTCCCAGGGGGTTATTTGATGCAGGGAGGAGCCGAGAGAGCCGTCGAGGGACCCCAGAAGAGCAGGTTCAGGGGCCACTCTGAACAAAACGAGCTGCACAGTGGAGGTAAGTATGATATGTTTGTTATTTTAAAATTAAATTAAAAAAAACAACCTTTAGTTTCCCTTTAAGCCCACTTTTGCATTACTTTCGATCTGTTGGAAGGCAACATGGTTTAATATCATATTTCTGGAGTTTCACTCCTCGTTTATGCAGACAGGTGGCATTTGGAATGTAACAAGTTGCACATCAAAGCTTTGTAGCATATCAGATTATTCATCTGAAAGAAGCAAGGCTGAACAAAAGCTTGGCTCCTGTCCGTCTGGTGTGATAGCATGGAAATCCTTGATTAGCCCTCTGCAAGCAAGCTTCAAAAGGACCATAGCTGACAAGATGATTGGTAAATGTCCTGCTACAGAAGATCAAAGGGCGAGCTAAGATTGAAGATTGACCCAGGTCACATAGACATGATACATGGACAATGCTGCCCCTAGAGGCCATTACGGCAGGACGGACAGTTATATAATATATTGAGAAGGACTGCCCCGTAAATACTTTTATTCGTTAGAAACCTAAATGGGCAGGCAATGGGGTTGGGTCTGGACAGTGTATGGATGAAGTTTAAAAAGTGCACACAGGAGGGAAGTCGTCCCTTTTCACTCTTGCCTCGTGCCTGATGGCTCTCTGAGCCGCATGGCTCTCTCTGTTACCATCTCGAGCCCAGCTGATGATACCGTATCTATAGGACAGTCTGCGATTTGTATATTTGATGTTTCTTGCTGTTATATGCTTTGTAATATCTTCCTTTAGTATTTTCATGTTAGCGTTTTCCTATTTTCTTGGGAAATAAATAAGACGTTATTTTATTAAGGAGTGTGTTTGTTTTCACAGCTAACCTTATATTATTGTAATATCAACAGTAACATGTGATCAGAGTTTTAATAGACTAGCTAACTATAGGAATAGACAAGGTAATACATATGGAATAATAGAGGGAATCCGTAACCACCCTCGAATGATAATATTTAGTTTAAAAGTTATTTCAAGGTTATTTTAAGGTGTGTGGAATTTATTTCTGCACAGGATCCAAACCCTAATGTATTTTTGTCTTGAATCCCTATAAGCTAAGTCCTCAACTACACCTAGAACTGGAAGCCTTCTCTACTGTGGACAAGATTTGCGCTGGTTTGTTAATTCTGAAGCCCTGCGTGAGTGGTCCTGAAAATTCTATGAAATATTTCATCAGTGAGCGGATGCGCAAAACCTGGTGAGATTTTTGGCTGGTATATGTATTAACGTTTATTGTATTGTTAGTGCAAATTGCTTTAGGCCTGTGTAGCCGGTCAAGAGTGCTGGTGAGGGACTGATCACCCCTGGTTATCTGTTGTAGCCTGCAGATTGACAGGATAAATCACACACCTTTGATGAGAAAGTGGGAGAAATATAGATTTTTATTTTATTCATTTATTCTTTTCCCATATGAGAGTGAAATAGCTCTCTGTTCCAATAGAAGTTCAATGTGGCCTGTGTTCCGAGATAATAAGGCTAAAGTCAGTGGTATAGTGGAGCATTGATTAAGAGTGTGCTCTGCCTTGTGTGCTTGAGAAGTACACGTTAAAGTTAGCTTTTAAACAGTTTGCATCTGTGTGTTGTGTCTGTGTAAGCAACTGTTGTATAGACTGGTTAGCATATCAATGGAGGTCATTGAAGATTTTCTTAAAAAACATGCCTGTGTTAAATTCAACACTATGTCAGAAAACGCTTTAACGCACCAATTTAATAAGTTATTGAGACAATGTAAAATTCATAATGATCAGATAAAACATAAAAAGTCTTCGAAAAAAGGCAGGAATGCCAAGATGGCCAATGTAGTATGCATGTTATTGAAAATTAAAGACTTTGCTATAGTGAAAGAAGGACAATGGTGTACTGAGAGAAAGCAATTATTGGAGCAGTTACAAAGTGCAACTAAGAATATTTTAACAATGGTTGCAAAGGCAGATGCAGATGTTCGTGATCACACTGAACAATTAGTGACCGAGAAATGTGTATTGGAACAGAAAATGAATGAATTAGAGGCCACACATGCTCAGTGCTTAGCCAAGATAGAGGCTCTGGAACAACGTGTAGAAAAGCCAAATGCTAGTGTTGCTGCAAGTGATGTTGTTATGGTGGGAATCAATGTTGGAGATCTGAACGAGGAGTATTTAAATAAAAGTGCGGTAACTGTGCTTGAAAGTGATTCAGGAATTGAAACAGTGGAGACTTCTGACGAGTCCATTGCTAGTGATTACTCAGACAATGAAAGTGTAGGTTATACAGCAACGTGAGTCTCCGTCGCTATATACTCAGAGAAGGGCCTATGCAGGGAGACCAGCTCTCAAGTGCTTTGTTTTAAAAAGGGGGGTCACATAGCTAAGTATTGTTTGGTGGCTAATAATGATATGCAAAGGAAATACCCTAAAACTACACCAAGGCATTATGAAATTTATTCTGCAAGATGGGGTAGCAATTCAAGGCATAGAGGCCATAGTAATCAAACCCGTTTCCCATTTAAGACCCAAATGCTGAGACTACAAACCAAAAATAGTCAATGAAGACAACAAAGGCATCACTTTATAGAACAGTCGCATAAACTCGAAATGGAGGTAGCCGCATGTTCATTCAAATATAGCACTGGGGGAAACAATGTTAGCTACCCTTAATGAGCCACACGGATGGTAAGAATTTTCTGGTTAATTTTTCTTTGCTATGAATAAGGTTATGAGTTTCAGAGATTTTCCCTCATGTTTGGAATATTATAAAGGAACTTGATATATTTTTAGTATTTTCAAGGATAAGCCTCTGGATTGTTATTTTTTTTTTCTGTTATAATTATTATGTGTTTTTTTCCTTTCTCCTCTTATTTTTCATTAAAAAAAAATAATAAATTTTTTTAAATTGTTTTTTTTATTTTTTTATTTGTTTATTCATTTATTTTATTTTTGTTCAAGTGGAAAAATTGTTAGGTTTAGTCCAAATGTCCTCAATTAGCAGCTGAATACATTTAGTTTAAGACAAGAGTTGGTAGGAAGCCATCTAGCCACTGGAGCTATTGTAGTTTTTTTTTCTTTGTTTTTATTTTCATTCAGGTGGGAAAAGTTCCAAAAGGTTTTGGCTTTGTCCACCTGAAAGGGGAGTTAGTGCATAGCTCTTAAGGTATAGATAAATGCATTGTTTTTTTTTAGCATTTAAATTGAGACTCTTTAAGAAGCAACATTCACGTTAATTTTTTAAAAATATTTCATCATACCATGGGGATCCATTTTAGAGTGGGTTCATCCTAAAGAAATCATGGTTGGTTTGATAATTTGTTCAGCGTTGCAGAAGCCAGGAATACTAGGTTCCTGGGTTCCAAGGAGGGAACTATAAGTAAACATAGCAAGCGAGTAGATATTGTGGATTCTGCGCTTGTTTTTCACTTCTAGGGTCCCTGGTGGAGCGAGATTGGAGAGGTTTCTGGAACAGAGATAAAATATGTTCATCTGGTTGGCAGCTTGTCTGTGCCATACCACACTGCAAATTTGTTCTGATAAACATTCAGGAGAGAAGGGACAAACGAAAAGATTCAGATTAATACTTGCAATATAAGGTTTCTTTTTCTTATGGACAATTTAGTGCTAATGCTGAATCTGAAAGACTGTGCCCATCAACAAGACTGGTGAAACCGGAGTCTCTCCTGTCATTTTTGGATGCAAACGTACTGTGAATACAAGTGCAATGGGTTGGAGGTTGGGGAAGAAATATAACCTATCCAATTCTTCAGAACAAGAAATGTAAAATATGTTTTTTTTTTTTTTAACAGATGGAGGAATTGAAAGAAGGAAAGGTTTTTAATGTGTGGCATGCATTGACATAACTGAATTAATATGGTGCAGGTACCCAGGAGACTGGAACTTACGCATAAGTAAGATGTATGTTGGCCAGGTGACACATCAATGGGGTGAAAATTTCCTTGTAGGGGTGGTGTCTCAATCTTAGCAGTCCTACAGAGAGATTCTCAGTTACTGGACATGTGGGACATCAGAGCTGGATATGGGGGAGATACGCCTGGTTGATGTCTCACCTGAGAGGTTGTAACCTTGCACAGGTAATGCCAGTAAATACACACGGGAGCATGCTCCGTTAGATAAAAGGAACAAACGCTGGCTACCAGGGCACAGTATGCCTTCACCACACGGCGCTTCAACATCTTACGGTGGTTGATAAAAGCCTATTACCTATTATATGTGCTGAGTATACACTGAATCAAGTACAGTCATTGTACCAGTGGCTTGCTTCCAGAGATGTGCGGACACAGAAGGCATTCAGGACGCTTATGTCTGAGGAGTAACTGAAAGAGGAGGGATGTATTCAGCACTATATTGGGGGGGAATAGTGGCTGGGATGGGTGTTGTTAATAGAGTGGATATCGGTATCCTGAGGAAAAAACTCTCAGCCATAGCTTCAGACAGTAAGCGGGACTTTGTTACTCAGAGAGATTGGTGGCATCCTTAATAACATTCAACAAAGTCACATAAACAACCAAGTTAAAGTGACTCCGGATTTTGTCAACCATGTTGAGAGGTTGGTAGAGAGTGTGATGGTACAGGACAGAAATCTGTCATGGCCTCTGGCGTGCAATCAGGGGCAGGTGGAGGTATCAACCAACTTCAAGCTGGAGGCAGGTTAATATTTCCTTCTGTTGGAGGCATGACCATGATGTCCTTTGTGTGCCAGGTCAATACACGGTGGTGAACAAGAAATGTTGGAAAGATATTTCACTCTGGGTTCTGGATGGAGAGATCATTGCTGGGAAGGAAGCACCTGGGTATTATTTGGGACATAGACAAGTTTCTTTGTCCTAAAGGATACCGATGTAACGTTAGTCATGGAACTGGGGTGTTCCTTGAACCTAACAATAGGTAGAGGTGCATGGTATACCCTGGGCATGGTCTCTGAAATCCAGGCACAGGGATGGAATTTTGTGGTTTGTCATTGTTTCAGGGTTATATGTGTTAAACTCGACATTTATATAGAAGGGTCTCCCATTTATCTATGCAAGTTGGGGGACGAATTGACGGCAAGGTCTCTTCGTACAAGTTAGAGACTTTGCCAATTCAGAGCCCTGAAATACTGCTGACGTGCCAAAAATGCGGTAGGAAAGGCCATTGTGAGCAAGCCTGCCTAATCCCGACCCGTATTTACAGAGTTAAGAGTTATAGGAGGTTGGGAGCGGGATGCGTAATGTGATGGGTCACATATATATGCATATATTATGGTAATGGGTTGATTTATGTTATGATATAGTGTGACATATGTGTAGTTTAGGTTAGTATTATGGGTGAGTAAGGCCCTCCTCGAGACTCTGTATCTGAAAGCTAGTTAAAATATTGCTCTGAGTGTATGCTGGTCAATGGTGAGTGAATGGACACCCCTTGCTTGTAATGCACCCCGTCGTGAATATACCGGAAAGGAGAAGACACAGAATGGTGACATGGAAGCTGTCGCGAAAGAATGATGGTGGTGTGTCACTCAGTGGCAAAGCGGCAAATGTTGGGAAACGCAACGTGGTAAGACAGTTATGGACTGTTCCATAGGAACTGTTTCTGAAGACATGTTGGGAAACGCAACACGCTAAGACAGTTATGGACTGTTCCATAGGAACTGTTTCTGAAGACATGCTGGGAAGCGCAACACGTTAAGACAGTTATGGACTGTTCCATAAGAACCGTGTCTGAAGAAGGGTAATATGCACCCTTTAGGCACAAAGTGGAATATGTTGGAAGGCAACATGGTTTAATATCATATTTCTGGAGTTTCACTTCCTGGCTGAGACAGACAGGTGGCCTTTGGAATGTAACAAGTTGCACATCAAAGCGTTGTAACACATCAGAATTTTCAGAGATCATGCCTCCATCAAGGCTGAACAAAAGCTTAGCACTGGACTGTCTGGTGTGATCAATAAGGGCCATGGCGGCCAGGATAATTGATGACGGTGAGTTACAAAGATCTAAGGGTCAAAGGAGTTGAAGATTGACCCAGGATACGTAGACATGATATATGGACAATGCTGCCCCTGGAGGCCAATATAGCAGGACAGACAGTAATATAATATATTGAGAAGGACTGCCCCGAAACTACTTTCATTCGTTAGAAACCTAAATGGGCAGGCAATGGGGTTGGGTCTGGACGGTGTATGGATGAAGTTTAAAAAGTGCACACAGGAGGCAAGTCGTCCCTTTTGCGCTCTTGGCTCGTGCCTGATTGCTCTCTTAGCCGCGTGGTTCTGTCTGTTACCATCTCAAGCCCATCTGATGATACCTTATCTATAGGACAATGGTGGAAAATGTAGCGCTAACTGATACACACAAATATCGTGATATATGTGACAAAATATCAATAAACAATGGAAATGACTCAAAAGTCTACAAACAATGGTGATTAACCAAGGAAGAACCTCTGACATTCGATAATGTGAAAAAGATAAAATGTCCAACTGTGTAAACGAAAACGTCCAACACTAGATGGTATAAATTCAGGAGAAAATGGGAATACAAAATGGGAATACAACTCCATCCGTTAAGGAAACATCAAGTTGGAAAAACATCAACAACTGAATGAAATGTGGATGCTCTTACCGGAACAGGTGGCGACATAGAGTCATACAGGCAGTGTGCCACACACGGCAGGTGTATGGATATCCAGATGGTTCGGACCTCTAGGATGGGATCCAGGGGAACCGAGGGTGACCTCCAAATCGACCTTCAATCCAAGGACCATCAGAGTTGGATCTTGATGATAGGTTCAAAAGAACAGCATATCCACTCACATCCGGATAGTATGTGGAGCAAAAAATTGCTTCCACATAGTGCAGGTCAAAAGAGGTATTTATTTCTAAAAACCAACATACAGATAAAAAAAGGTGATCACAAATAAAATGAAGGGCAATGTAGAGAGTGATAAAGCGGCCGCTGGAAGCAATTTTTTTCTCCACACCCTATCCGGATGTGAGTGGATATGCTGTTCTTTTGAATGTATTATCAAGATCCAACTCTGACGGTCCTTGGATTGGAGGTCATTTGGAGCTCACCCTCGGTTCCAGTGGATCCCATCCTAGAGGTCCGAACCATCTGGATATCCATACACCTGCCGTGTGCGGCACACTACCTGTATGACTCTATGTCGCCGACATTAGAGTCCACCCGTTCTGGTAAGAGCATCCACATTGCATTCAGTTGTTGATGTTTTTCCAACTTGATGTTTCCTCAAGGATGGAGTTGTATTCCCATTTTCACCACTCCTGAATTTACACCATCTACTGTTGGACATTTTCGTTTACACAGTTGGACATTTTATCTTTTTCACATTTTCGAATGTCAGAGGTTCTTCCTTGGTTAATCACCATTGTTTGTAGATGGACTTTTGAGTCATTTCCATTGTTTATTGATATTTTGTCACATATATCACGATATTTGTGTGTATCAGTTAGCGCTACATTTGTTACCATTTTGCTTTTTATATCTTTGTCACATTTATATGTAGCTGCTTTTTCTTTCTTTTTTGGGGTTAGCGCAGTAATTTTTTTTTTTTTTCCCACTTCCACATTTTATCTATAGGACAGCTTTGCAATAAGTATATCTTTGATGTTTCTTGTTGTTATATGCTTTGTAATATCTTTCTTTAGTATTTTCATGTTAGCGTTTTCCTATTTTCTTGGGAAATAAATAAGACATTGTTTTATTAAGCAGTGTGTTTGTTTTCATAGTTAACCTTATATTATTGTACTATCAACAGTAACTATCAGAGTTTTAATAGACTAGCTAACTATAGGAATAGACAAATTAATACATGTATGGAATAAATAGAGGGTATCTGTAATCACCCTTGGATAATATTTAGTTTAGAATTTATTTCAATTAACGATTTATTTCACCCTCTATTACAATCCTTTGTACGAAGTAACATTTCTAATGTTCATATGTAACGTGATGCAAGCGACTGCCTCGTACTGCTGTGTGTATTTGACAAACTGCTCCGCATAAGCCTCCTCCTAGCAGATGCTGACCATATGCAGAGATCTGAATCTTGACTTCTACAGTATGTGTGCCAAGATGACCAATACAGTGGTAACATTCTCTGTTTTGCCCCTGCACAAACATGCATTTAAAGCACTTTCTGTGGATATGGAGAGGCGGATAATTAGCAGGATCCTCTCCCCCATTCATAGAATGTGTTGCACTCAGTGAAATCAGTGCAAAGATATTTAGGAGGTTCCATGCACACTGGGCTTAAAAAAGGTCTGTTCTCTTTGGAGTAAAAAACACTCATATAGAGCATTTTTTGTACAAAGTATAGAGGAGTTTAGGAGAGTTTTACGTTTTTTCTGCCTCCAAGTCCAATCAGAAACGCGAACCAGAAGGGTTTTTTTTTCTGCCTCTAAACGTTAAACTCAAAATATGCCTCTTAACATCCTAATGTGCATGGACACAGGATAACATTGAGCTGCTTCTACAGGCAGAACACAAAACAACTGTAGAAGCAACATTTTTTAAGCCAGTGTGCATGGAACTGCCATGTTAGACAGAGGCAATAAACCCATGGAGTGCCAAAATTTCAGCACTGTGAAGAGGACCTGTCATCATTGGAGAGATCATTTCTACCCTAAGGAGCAATCTTGCAGGAAATAGGATACACTCTTCATTGCAGGTAAATTATGTGACTGAACCTGGAGTTTAATTTTATTCACATAACTTACCTGTAATGAAGAGAATCCTACATCCTGTTGGTTGCTCCTTAGTGTATAAATGTTTTTTCCAGTGATGACAGGTCCTATTCACAGCACTGAACCTCTGGAACTGCGTGCGTTAATTGCCTAAACTTCAGCTTTATACCTAAACTTTAAAGTAACAAGATCTGGTGGAGGAGAGGGACACATACATACAGCCATAGGAGCCAATCAAGATCCATCTTGTACTGGTCTTATTTCAGAGAAGTGAATTCTGATTGTTGGGAAGGATTTTTAATACAGAAGAGACCTTCGGGGTGGCTTGCCCCTCGGTCTCCCCTCTCGCCTCTTTAGGAGGCTTCCCCTGATTCGCTCCAGGGGAACAGCTCTTCTTTTTGACAGAGAGACGCGAAAAAATAAAAGGATAAAAGAAATAAAGCGTTACTAGATCTACTGATTACCAACAATACAGACCTGATCACGGATGTGGAAATATGGGTCAATTTAGGAAACAGCGATCGCAGGTCAATTTGCTTCAGTATAAATCACACAAATAGGAAACATAAGTGAAATACAAACATACTGAATTTCAAAAGAGCCAACTTCCCTAAACTATGAACCTTGCTAGAAGCTATAAATTGGGATAAAATCTTAGGAACAAAGAACACGGAGGAGAGATGGGTTCCCTTTAAGAGCATATTAAAAAAAGGGCATTAGCCAGTGCATCCATTGGGTAATAAATTTAAAAGAGCAAACAAAAGTCCTGAATGGCTTAACGCAAATGTAAAAATGCATATAAAAGCAAAAGAGAAGGCCTTCAAAAAATACAAGGTCGAGGGATCATCATCAGCATTCAAACTTTATAAAGAATGCAACAAGAAATGTAAGGGTGCAATTAGGGCAGCTAAGACAGAACACATAAGACACATAGCGGAGGAGAGCAAAAAAATCCCAAGAAATTCTTTATGTGAACAGTAAAAAAGGGAGGACAGCCCATAGTCTTCACGAGAGAATAGGGGGGGCTTCAGTAACCAAAACTGCAGTGTTTTGCCTCGTAACACATCACAGGAAGCACCCTCATAGCTAACAGAGGACAGAGTTAGAGCTAGACTTGGGAAACTTAACATTAATAAATCACCGGGACTGGATGGCTTGCACCCGAGGGTATCTGGGGAACTCAGTCAAGTAATTGCTAGACCATTGTTCCTAATTTTTACTGACTGTCTACTGACTGGAATGGTACCAGTGGATTGGAGAAAAGCCAATGTAGCACCTATATTTAAAAAGGCCCAAAATACATCCCTGGGAATTACAGACCAGTTAGCCTAACATCAATAGTATGCAACCTCTTGGAGGGGATGATAAGGGACTATATACAAGATTTTAGTAATGAAAACTATATCATTAGCAGTAATCAGCATGGATTCATGAAGAATCGTTCTGGCCAAACCAATCTATTAACCTTCTATGAGGAGGTGAGTTGCCATCTAGATAAAGGAAGGCTGGTAGACGTGTATCTGGATTTTGCAAAAGAATTCGACACAGTTCCCCATAAACGTTTACTGTACAAAATAAGGTGCGTTGGCATGGGCCATAGGGTGAGTACATGGATTGAAAACTGGCTACAAGGGCGAGTTCAGAGGGTGGTGATAAATGGGGAGTACTCGGAATGGTCAGGGGTGGGTAGTGGGGTCCCACAGGGTTCTGTGCTGGGACCAATCCTATTTAATTTGTTCATGAACGACCTGGAGGATGGGGTAAACAGTTCAATCTCTGTATTTGCAGATGATACTAAGCTAAACAGGGCAATAACTTCTCCGCAGGTAAGGGGTGTCGCAATTGGGGCAAAGTTTGCCCCCAGCTTGGCTAACATATATGGCAAAGTGGAAAGAGGAGGGTGTTCTATTGAATCCTGCCCCTAGAATTCTTTTATACAAACGATTTATTGACGATCTCATTATTGTTTGGGAAGGAGAGGTAAATGATGTGGAATCCCTGTTATTAGCAATGAATAAAAATGACCACAATATAAGTCTTACATGGGAAATCAGCGATCAAAAGATACACTTTTTGGACTTAGAGATCAGTAACACCCAATACACCCAATGATTACATATTTTAAGGATACAGATCGGAATTCTTACATTCCCACGATGAGTTGCCATTACAAACCCTGGATTGTTAACATTCCCAGGGGACAATACATGCAAATAAAAAGGAATTGTACGAGGATTGGAGATTTTGATAAACAAACTGATAAGTTAACGAAGATGTTAAGGGATAAAGGATATGAAGCCGACTTCCTGGAGAGAGGATTAAAATTAGGCATATGGATAGAGAAAAATTACTGGAGGACGCTACAGGTAGGGGGAGGAACATGGGTAATGAGATCAGTTTGGTTTTGGATTATAACATTTAGAATAAGGATGTAGAAAGGATCGTTACTAAGTATTGGTAGGTGCTAAAGCAGGATGCATCATTATGTGATTCTTTACCCAATAATCCAAACATTGTTTATAAAAGGGCCCCTAACCTAAAGGACAGAATTGTATACAACGTAGTAGAACCTCCACCATCCATACCTGTTCTTGGACATTAAGGGTTTTTATGGATGTGGTCGTTGCTATAGCTGTGTCCGGGTCCCAAAGAATGTTAAGAAATTAAAAACCTTTATTAACCCCAAGAATAATCGGGCATACAACATCAGGGATTTTATTTCCTGTGAAACTAAAAGGGTTGTTTATGCCATCAAATGTCCCTGCAATTTCATTTACATTGGTAGAACAAAGAGAGCTCTCAAGGCCAGAATGGAAGAACACGTAAGAAATATATGGATTTGACAAACACCACCTATCCATTCATTTTAGGGACAAACACAACAAAAACCCGGAGGGGACGCAATTTTGGGGGATAGAGGCCCCTCAGCATCATTAGAGAGGATGCAATTATATTAGAGAAATAAGCAAGCGTGAGTCCTGGTGGATACACCAATTGGGAACTTTATCACTGGGGGGATTAAACGAATAGTTTGATCTCCAGTGTTGAGATGATTTCTGGCTCTCTGATTAATGGGTTTATATGGTGTTATAAGTGTTATTGTACCAAAAATAAGTGTTATTGTACCAAAAATAATTATGTGTCTAACAAAATTTCAAACTCTTTAAAATAAACTTCTGTTCCTTATGTATATACTTCTGAGTTTTTAATGACCACTTAACTGCTTGTATAGCTCCATGATGATTTATATTAGTATATAATGAGGCTACATCGGCCTTTGTCAACACTACACCATCGCCCGCGTTGCATTGTTTAAGCAATTGTACGTGTGTTTTGTTTTTTTAAGGAATGCGCTGGTATCCCTTACTAAGGGCTGGAGATGGAGATCTATGTACTCCCCCAACCTAGCGGTTAGAGACTCAATCCCACTGACAATGGATCTACCTAGGGGGGTTTGTCCTGTCCTTATGAATTTTCGGCATATAGTACATAACTGGAGTTCTACATGCGGTAGGCACTAAATAGTTTTCCTCATGCTTATTCAATATATTTTTCCTCACTCCATATTGGACTAACTCTTCTAATTCTTTCTTATATTGCTTTATAGGATTTGTATTCAGAATTCCATAAGTCTATCTATCTTCCAATATCTTATTAATTTCCTGTTTGTACTAGTTAGTAGATAGCACCACAATCTTCCCCCCCCCCTTGTCCGCTGGGCGAACAACAATATCTTTACGTGTTTCCAAACGTTTGATACCTTTTTGATATCCCTCTGTTCATACTTTTCATACATTTTTGATATCCCTCTGTGATATCCCTCTGTCAACATACTTATTATTCACTATTTTAGGATTAAAAACAGATTTGTTCCTAAGTCCTGTGTGACTCCCCTCCATTAGGCCGGATTCACACTATGCATTTTTAGTGCTTTTTGCATTTTGCAGATTTGCCCTGCAGTCCATGTAACATGGTTTCTTATGGAACACGTGCTGTAGTGCAAATCTGCAAAAAGCACTAAAAATGCATAGGTGTGAATCCAGCCTTACTGCTCTCTCTATTGGATTCTCTGCATAATATAATATTCTGTGCACAATATTTTTTAATATTTAGTTTCCCGATACATTTCTGTATTCCCACATATGTATCAAACTTATTGAGACCTTTCTTAGCGGCATATTTACCGGTAGTCCTCTTATCAAGAGTAATAAATTCTTCCCTAGTCAAATTGGTCCCACTGAGATTATAGATCCTTTCTAAATACATTTTTAAACTAGCGATAATGCACTATCCAGCCTCTTTCTTGTTTTAAATTGAGGACAACCTCTCTGGATTTTCCTGTGGGATCCTGGTGAGCCAGTTTCACTTAGAGCCCAGGAGTGGTTCAACTGCTTATGTGAACCAAACTTAAGTGTGCGGTCACAGTGTTGGAGGTGAGCGCATTCACACGGGGGGGGGGGGGGAGCACGTGTGTGAAGTCACCCTCTTCTGATCAGGATTATCATCACTAGAGTCACCTTTTGGACATTAATACGTATAATACCCCAATTTGCACTTTTGTCTCTGTGGATTGATGTAAATTGGAAGAAAAAAAATAAATCTCTCTCTCTTTTTTTTTGGACACTTGATATTAAGGAATAACACTACATTTTTTTCACTGTGAGCTTGCTTGTTACACAAAAAAATATTTTTTTTATATTCATAGTTACATTTTTTAGCAATAATGATTTTCATTGTTGATGGCACTATTTATGCATTTGTAAGGTTCAGTATCACACGGCGCCTTTTGTTTTTTGTATATATCCTTTTTTTTTTTTTTTTTTTTTTTGCCACATCAGCGAAATTTGATTTAAGAGACATTATTTCAACTTCAAAAATCAAAATCTATCCCATCTCTTTTGTTCACATCATTGTGGCAGTCCTTAATGTTACTTTATTTATTCAGGAGTGACTATTGATTTGAAAAAAAAAACCTAAAAGCAACAATTCCTTCAATCGGACAGATTTTCTAAACAATAGTTATACAAATTACCGTGACAATTCTAAACCTTCCCCTCTCTCCCCCCATTCCCCCATCCCCCCCTCCCCCCCAGCGCCCCGTCCACCCCCATCTCCTCCTTCTCCCAAATACACACCACCCAAACTCCTTATTCTCTCAAACTCTATCTATCCCATTCATACTCCAGCCATAACTTCCATATACTCCTATGTTTTTTTATGCTACCTCTCCTTCTATGCCAGAATTCCTCCTTGATGATCGTATCCTGGACCTCTCTTCTCCATTCTCCTATCATTGGGGGATCTTTTTTCTGCCACCCCCGTGCTATAATTTTCCTGCCCTGAAACAGGCATCTTATAATTGCAGTCTGGGTGCCTTTCAACATATCGTTCATCTCAAATAGACTCAGAAGGCAAGTTCGAGCCTCCATTGCCAATGAGGATCCAAATATTGTGTTGATTTCCTCCACCAGTTTTTCCCAATATCTATATAACTTGGGGCAACGCCAGAACATGTGTAGCAGGTCCCCTCTCTCATCCCCACAACGTTGACATTTCGCATCCTGCCTCTTCCCAAACCTGAATAGTTTTACTGGTGTATAATAAAGTCTGTAGATCAAATATAAATGAGAAACCCCTTGTGATGGTGAGAGAGATACTCTTGGTCCCAATGCTAGATTGAACTTCCATTGTTCTACCGTTATTGTGCCAACCTCTTCCTCCCATTTAATTCTCCTCCTGGGCTCTACCTCTCCTTCCTGCTCCTCCCTGGTTAAACTCTTATACATTTCTGAGATCAACCCTCTGGATTCCATGCTGTTTACCAATTTCTTTAGCACGGGCATTTCACACCACTCTATCTCCTTGCCCTTAAATTGTGCCTCCAGGGCGTGCCTCAATTGCAAATAGCCAAAAAACAGTCTATTGGGCAGTTCAAACTCTTCCCTTATCTCTTGAAATGATTTCAACCTTCCTGCCCTGTACAATTGCATCAAGCGATGGATACCCTTCCTATCCCATTCTTCTATTTTCCCCATCCCGCTAAGCTCCTTTAGATTTTTGTTGTTCCACAACGGAGAGAACTCAGAGAACCCCACATATCCCAATATCTTTTTTACCGTCTTCCAACATCTGATCATTAACTGGGCTGTGGGACAACTATGTCCAAAGGATTCAGCTTCTACTGCCTCCACCTCTGTATCCTGGCTATTACTACTAGTCCATAAACTATTTCTTCCTGCCCTTTCTTCAGACGGGTTGCTGCCTCTCATAAACTGCATTTGGGCTGCTAAAAAGTAGCACCAGGGGTCCGGTAGTGCCAGGCCCCCCACCTCTCTCGGTCGCCGCAACACCCTCAAACCCATCCTGGCCACTCCATTCTTCCAAATTAATTCCCTGAATAAACTATCCAGCTTCCTAAACCAATGCTTTGGAATCCAGACAGGGGAGTTATGTAAAATAAATAAGATTTGTGGCATCCATATCATTTTGATAAGGTTGCATCTACCGGCGACCGAGAGAGGAAGACCGCCCCACACCCGGCTCTTCTGCTTCAATTTTACCATTAATGGTACTACATTATTTGTTATATACTGCCCTGGATCTCTAGTTATGTTTACCCCCAGGTATCTCATTTGATTCACAATTTTTATCGAGTTCACCTGACTTGGGAGCGGATTTACCAGGGGGTCTATCGGCAATAAGGCTGATTTATCCCAGTTGATCTTTAAACCCGAGAAGTGCCCGAATTCCTTGATTAGTTTCATGGCTGCTAACAGGGAGGTTTGTGTGTCTTTCAAAAATAACAGGATATCATCCGCATACATTGCGATTTTCTCCTCTATACCCCCATTTCTGAAACCCTGGATTTCCTGTGATTTTCTCAGAGCGACTGCCAGGGGCTCCAGTGCGAGGGCGAAGAGCAGGGGCGACAACGGGCACCCCTGTCTCGTCCCCCTCCCCAGCCGGAACCACTCGGAGCACTCCCCATTCACCCTGACTCTGGCTTTCGGTTTGTCATATAAAAGCCTCAGCCAATTCACAAAGTTTGGGCCGAATTTAAACTCTGCCAATACCTTCCACAGATAGTGCCACTCAAGGCTATCAAATGCCTTAACCGCATCTAATGATAGGATCGCCTTATTGCCTCCTCTCTCCGTAGGTACTTGTATGTTACCATACATTCTCCTGATATTCATGCTCACCGATCTCTCCGGTATAAAACCGGTTTGATCCGTGTGTATTACTGTAGAGATAATTTTTTTTAACCTGTTTGCTAGGGCTTTGGCCAGAATCTTAACGTCCGTGCATAATAGTGAGATTGGTCTATATGAGGCGGGATCTAATGGGTTCTTCCCCTCTTTCAAAAGAATCACAATCGTGGCCTCTGTCATGGACATAGGTAGTCTACCTTCCACTACGGCTCCGTTCAGGACTTCTAATAGTTTCGGGAGCAGAACCTCCCCATATTTCTTATACAGCTCTGCCGGTAATCCATCAGGTCCTGGCGCTTTTTGATTCGCCATTTCCTTTACCACTCCTTGTAGCTCTACCAGTGTCAGCGGGGCTTCCAAGGTATCTCTCTCCTCCCTTGATAACGGAACTATTCTTAGTTCCTCAAAGAACTCCCACATCTCCCCTTCTACATCTACCTGTGGGGCTTTATACAAACCTTCATAGTATTCTTTAAACACTTTCACCATACCAGGAGTATGTCTTATAATGTTCCCGTCCCTATCCCACACTGCTGGTATGGTAGATGAAGAGCCATTAGCCCTAGCTATTAGTGCCAAGGTTCTGCCCACTAATTCCCCTTCACAAAAAAATTTTTGTTTCTGAAACATTTTACTCTTTTCCTCTTTTTCCAGGGCTAATTTTCTGAATTCCTCCTGACCCTCGACCCAGGCCTCATATCTAGCTGAGGTTGGCTCCTCCAGATATCTATCTTCCACCTCCCTCACCCTTTCCTTGATTCTATGTTCCTTAATTTGTGCTTTCCTTCTAACATAAGAGATTTTCTGAATAAGTACTCCTCTAAGGTAAGCCTTCAGGGCATCCCAGGTTATACCTAACGGGGCAGATCCTTGATTCAAGTTTATGAACTCTTTCAAATTGCTAACCAAACCCCCATCGTCCTCGATCACCTCAAGCCAGAAGGGGTTCAGTTTCCACTCCCCCCGACCAACACACCACCCCGTTTTAACTGAGAAAATCACTGGCGAATGGTCTGAGAGCCCCCTAGGTTCATAATCCATCCCATTCATCACTTTCAGAGCTTCTTCATTACAAAGCACCAAATCTATCCTGGATAGAGTGGCATACGTCCTTGAGTGGCATGAATACTGCCTCCCCCCTGGATGCCACCTCCTCCAAATGTCCACCCACCCTACTTCCTTACAAAATTGGAGGAGCGGACTCCTGGATGCCCCTCCAGGAGGTGACCCTGTCGGGAGTCTGTACAAACAGTTGTTCATGGTCATATTAAAATCCCCCATCACTATGACTGGCACCCCAGGTTTATCTGCTATAAAACTTATCAATTTATTGAGTACCTCGGTTTTAAATGGTGGAGGTATGTATACACCTGCAAGAATACAGTCCCACCCTTCAATATTGCAATAGAGAAAGACATACCGACCATACTCATCCATTCTACTCTGCCTGCAGGAGAAAACCAATCCGGTATTTATTAGTATACTCACTCCCCTCGAATACGATGAATAAGTTGAGTGGTACTGCTCTTGATAACTCCTATTCCTTAGAGTATCAACTGAGCTTTTATCTAAATGGGTCTCCTGAAGGCAGAGTATCCTAATACCCCTTGTTCTGGCCATAGAGAAGATAGCTTGTTTCTTGCAGACATCTTTCACCCCTCTTACATTCCATGAACACACCCTTATACACTTAAATTTATCTATTTTTGTGCCTACCATTTCTTGTGTCTACAGTTTAACTCAAAATAATTCTTCATTCTCAAAACTGTTGTGGTTATTTTTTGGTAATCTAGTGCCTTTACTTTTTGTGTAACTTCCATACTATCCCATCCATCCCACTCTACCCCCCTCCCCCCCCCCCATATCCCCATCCACACAACCTCACCCCCAACCCTTCCCAACCCTCCCCCTCCCATCCCCCCCTCCCCCCCTCCCCCACCTGCCCCAACCTGGGCCCATTCCACCGAGCTTCTAAAGTGACCGTGATTAACCCTTAAACCTGGGTATACCTCCTTCCTCCTTGTGCGTTGCAACCTGAACCCATTTATCAGAGGGGAATTACCCCCAACATGCTTAATTTGTGTACAATTTTTATGGCTGCTACCCCCTTACACCCACACCTCTAAAAAATGTATCCCTAGGAGAGGGGTGGGAAAGACAATACATGAGGGAGAAGGGAGAGGGAGAGAAGAGGGGAGAGAAAAAAAAAAAAAAACCAAAATAAATATAAATAAAGGGAACAAATAATCAATCTCCTCTCAAAGTGTACATCTGCCCATCAGACAGATAAAAAAGTGAAAAAATTCCCTAAATTCTAACCCCCTATTCCCCTCCCCTCTCCCTCTGGGGCTCTTCACCTGGCCGTAGCCCTCCCTCATTTTTTTCCAACCATGAAAACACCTCTGCAGGAGTGGTAAAAACTTTCACCTCCCCGTTTACTGTTACCCGTAAACGGGCTGGATACAGCAGCGCATAACTGAGTCTGCGCTGCTGCAAACTTCGCTTGCACTCTATGAACTTTGCTCTCTGTCTCTGCAGTTCAGGAGAGAAATCTGGATATAGAGATATTCTTGCACCATTATATATAATATTTTTCATCTCTCTTGCTCTCTGGAGGATCGTAACCTTATCTCTGAAAAACAGCAATTTAATTATAAGGGGCCTTGACTGACCCCCTGAACGTGGGACCCTCGCGGCGACTCTGTGTGCTCGTTCAATGGCAAACATGTTGGAGAGTGCGTCCTTGCCAAACATGTCTCTGAGCCACCCCTCCATAAACTCTACAGGGTTATTGCCCTCACTCTTTTCAGGGAGGCCCAGGACCCTCACATTCTTCCTGCGTGCCCTGTTCTCAAAATCGTCCATTTTCTGATGGCATGCATTTAGTTGTTCCTTCATCCTCTTAACCTCCTGTCTCAGTGGATTCACATCATCTTCCACCTGGCTGAGTCTCTCCTCTAAGACAGTGGTTCGGGCGCATACCTCCTGCATGTCCCTCTTCAACATGGCCAAGTCAGTTCTGATACCTTTAAGTTGATCTGCTAAATCCGCCAGTGTGATCTTACAAACATTT
Organism: Lithobates septentrionalis; assembly: GCA_037952835.1. Lineage (NCBI taxonomy): Eukaryota > Metazoa > Chordata > Amphibia > Anura > Ranidae > Lithobates > Lithobates septentrionalis. The sequence goes on along the minus strand of JBBDGP010003295.1, from coordinate 339,808 downwards.
ACTGCTAGGAGAATGTCCTTTAAGGATGGTTCCTGCTCTTGTATCTCCTTATCTTTTAGTCCCACATTGCTAGGGCCACTCAGGTCCCTCTCCTTTTCCAGATGAGTCTGTGATGCTGAATCAGTTACTGTGGGCACATGAATTTCAGCTGGACCTTGACTTTTCCTCCCCCCAGGGTTACTACCGTGTGCCCCTTGAGCTTGTGCGCCCCCCACTTGGTTACCTTTTTTTGGTGTACAATTTGGCGTATGGGCGAAGCGCTCAAGCTTTGCGGCAGCACCTTGAGCCACTTTATCCTTGGGGCCTCGCAAATTATGCGCCCCAACTCCCTCCTGTGCTGTGGCCTCTTCTGATCCTTTCTTCCTGGTCATCTTCTCTCCCCTCACCCCTTGGGGCTTCCGAGAGAAAAGGTTATACCTGTTGTTTTAGTCACTGCCAAAAAAAAAAAAAAAGGGGATTTTCTTTTCCTCTCTCAAACGGTATATGAATTTACTGTCTCAAAACCAGAAAAGCCTCCTCCAAAAAGAGCACCACAACCCCTGGGATGGGAGTACTGAGGGCAGTATCACAACGTCCACTCCAGCTTTAAATATGCCCCCTCCTGTACATCATAGCAGGAGCTCACCAAAAGATGTCGCTATGGGGGGGTTCCCCAGGTTTCCACTTTGCAGAAATGACACAGATGGATTTACCTTGAGGTACACAGTGCGAAGTGTACCTGGGTGATGCCTCCTTCCCTCCTTCTCCTTCTCCAGTCTGCTGCTTTGATCAGCAGCTTCCACCTGTCTGCAGACTCGTCCCCTTGTTAGCCAATATGAGCGCCCTGCTAGGGGATACGATACTGTGTGGTGCGGACTCCCGTCTCCGGGACAACCACGGCGGCGGCGTCCGCTCGAACCTTGAGGCGGCTACTTGTCCCTTAATTCCCCTGCACTCCGACCGTCCTAGGTAGTGGGCAAGCCTGCTATGGCGTCCTAGGCATCCAGCATGGATGACGAGCGGCGGGTGTCGGGAAGCGCAGCTGGGTCCAGGTTCTCAACGCCCTCCCCTTCCCCTCAACCTCCGGTCACGCCCATCCCTTTGTATATATCCTTAGACGCACTCAGGGACCGGTATGGTCATTTTCTTATGGACTGGCGCTATAGGCAGCTTTGTCATTTTATTAGTAGTTTGCCACAGGCCATCCGACCCGCCTCCTCTGCTACTCCTTTTGAAAAGCTCTGTATTTCCTCGCCAATGATCGAGCAGAGAGGCAGAACGGCAATCTGCCTATGTAGACAAGGCAGATCGCCGTTCTGTCAGCAGGGAAGGTATGGATCCTGTGTTCCTGCAAACCATTGACATGGATCCATGCCTCCCCTTAGTAAAAGCACCTCGCACAGTTTAGAAAAACACTGGCTGGGCACACAGTTAACCCTTTGATCGCCCCTGATGTTAACCCCTTCCCAGCCAGTGTCATTAGTGCAGTGACAGTGCATTTTTTTTATAGCACTGATCAGTGTAATAATGTCAGTGCTCCCCAAAAAGTGTCAAAAGTGTCAGTTATGCCGCGTACACACGAGCGGACTTTTCGACCGGACTGGTCCGACGGACCGAGTCTGGCGGAAAATTCGACCGTGTGTGGGCTTCATCGGACCTGTAGCGGACTTTTTCGGTCGAAAATCTGACGTACTTTGTATTTGGAACAAGCTTCAAATCTTTCCAACGGACTCGAGTCCGGACGAAAAATCCGCTCGTTTGTATGCTAGTCTGACGGACAAAAACTGCCGCTAGGGCAGCTATTGGCTACTGGCTATCAACTTCCTTATTTTAGTCCGGTCCTACGTCATCACGTACGAATCCATCGGACTTTGGTGTGATCGTGTGTAGGCAAGTCCGGTAGTTAGAAAGTCCATCGAAAGTCCGTCGTAACTTTGTACTTTGTCCGTCGTAACCTCCTCCCATGCTCGCCTTCAGGACTTCTCCAGAGCCTCTCCCATCCTCTGGAATTCCCTGCCCCAGTATGTCCGATCAGCCCCTACCCTGTCCACCTTTAGGAGATCCTTGAAAACTCATTTATTCAGGGAAGCCTATCCCACACCCACATAACTGTCCCTGAGCCACCCCCATCAAATCATTCTTTGCAGCTATTACCTTTTGTACCACCACCCCCTCCCTTTTAGAATGTAAGCTCTACGAGCAGGGCCCTCCTGTACCTTTTGTATTGTACTGTAATTGTGTTGTCCCCCTTATACATTGTAAAGCGCTGAGTAAACTGTTGGCGCTATATAAATCTCGTATAATAATAATAATAATAATAACTTTGTTGTCGAAAAGTCCGACCATGTGTACGCGGCATTAGTGTCTGCCACCATTACTAGTAAAAAAAAAAAAAATGAATAAAAATAAATAAAAATATAATGGGATTTTTTTAAACAAAAATATGTAGAATACATATTGGCCTAAATTGATGAAGAAATTAGATTTTTTAATTTTTTTTTTATTGGATATGTTTTATAGATATAGATAGATACAGTTTAGTTCCACTTTGGGCATAAGAACACCTTATAATAAGGATGTTAATTTTTGAGGCTGATCGATACTAAAACCCCAGAAATCAGTTAAATTGCGATTTTTCCAGATCTGACCAGCTTGTCATTACACATTTTTTGATCACAAGCCGAATAGCATACAATTGCTGAAACATCACAGCACAATCACATGCCTGGTATAATAAGGTCTGTGAATACAAGGTTCTGAGTAAATTGGCATGGTCCATCAATAGGAAAGTGTACATTCAACAAATTCTTGTGAAACTTATAAGGGGAGTTGCGACTTTTATACAACATATGAGCAAATAATTGTCATGATACCTGGAAATTGCCATGGTTTTTTTTTTTCATGCTAACAAACACGCCCCAACTGAGTATTTGGTAATGTGTGCCTCTGGCCCAGAAAGAGAAACCTGAACGAATTACACCAATTTCTTGTTATGCGTACAGCAAATTTACACTGTTATACAAGCTGTACACTCACTACTTTAGAGCACTTTCACACTGGGGCGGGCGGGCGTCGCCGGTAAAGCACCGCTATTTGTAGCGGCGCTTTACCCTCGTTTTTGCTTCGGCGGCGCTGCCCTTTGATTTCAATAGGCAGGGGCGCTGTAGGAGCGGTGTATAGACTAAACATGAATTAAAGGTAATAGAACAGCCAATGTCCATAAGCCAGAAATGGAACAGTGTAACGAATAAACAAATACGTAAAGCTTAGCAACGTTGTGAGTTTGACCTGGCAACAAGTTTAAATATGGAAGTGACTAGTAGGATGTCAACTATCTAAAAGAAAGGGGAGGTAGGATGTACAGAAAAGAGAGTAGGATAAGGAGAGGGGAAGGGGAAGGGTGGCAGGGAAGTAAGGGGGGGGAGGGAGTAAAGCCCCAGGTGTTTCTAGGTTGTATCAGTTAGACTAGACAGGAGATATGTTAGAGAGGATGCCTCTCATGGAAGTAAGAGGGCTTCATAAAAATTGGGTGGGAGAAAGTGTGTCACCTAAGGGGACCAAAGGGCTTCATATTTGACGACTCTGTCAGAAATGACAGCCTCATGACAGACTGACCTTGTTTTTGACCTCAAGGACACAGAGACTGGGAGTTTTCCAGGATTTGCCAATGATTTGTTTGGTCGCTGTTGTGACCGAGCTGTATAGAAAAGAGCAAGTTGAACAGGTTTGACCAAAAAGTTTGCGCTATAGGGCATGAACACAAAATATGGTGAAAGTTCCCTTGGGCGGAACAGCCTCTAAAGCAAGTGGAGTGGTATTGAGGAATATATTTGGCAACCCTGGCTGGGACCAACGGGTCAGGACTTTGTAGTTAGTTTCAAGTGCCACTATGTTTTGGGAGGAGGATTTTGTCGCCGTCCAAATGTGATTCCAATTTGCACCTTCTAATGTGATTTCTAAGTCTCTTTCCCATCTAGAGATGTAGGAGGGGGTGGGAAGGGATCCGATGTTAAGCAATTGGGTGTAGAGGGCTGAGATTAGGCCTCTCCTATGCGGGCCGTTTTTACATGCTTGTTCAAAGGACATGGAGGAGTCTTTGGGAATTAAGGGTGTAAACAAATGTTTGATCTGAAAGTATCGAAAGATTTTGGAGGTTGGAATATCATTTGACTCCCTGAGGGCCGGGAAGGGCTTTATGCTATTAGGGGTTATGAATTTATAAGCTCAGATGAGGTTAGTGGAGGACCATTTTTGGAGAGAGGACGGTGAGGTCCAGGCTGGGTAGAATGAAGGATTTATAGAAAGGAGAGCATGGGGTTATGGTGAGATTGGAGAGAATGTTTGGACCTGAGATGATCCCAAAGCGAGAGTGAGTGACGCATAACCGGGCTGTGTATTGTGGGGCGGTCAGAGGGATAATACCAGAGGAGGTTAGCGACAGAAAGGGTGTCACATTTGACCGACTCCAAGGCCACTCAAATTGGTATTTCGGTGATCGAATGGTACTTGGGCAGTTGGACAGCATAGTAATATTTTGTGAAATGCGGAAGGCCTAAGCCACCTCTAATCTTTGGTAAGTAGAGGATAGAGTGGAATTTGGGGTTTAATAATGTGCCAGATATAGAAAGATATAGAAAGATATTTGTCTCTGTAGTAAGTGGAGGTAGTAACCTGGGACTGGGAAGGGTAGAACTCAGAATAAGTATAGTATTTTGGGGAGGATCATCATTTTTGACTGCAATTATTCTGCCCATCCAGGCTAGTGGAAGGGGAGACCATTTAGTAAGGAGGTTGGTGAGATGGGAAAGCATCGGGGATAATTGGGTGAATAAAGGTCTGATGGGTTAGCCTTCAGTTTCATACCTAGGTATGTGATATCACGGGTGGACCAAGGAAAAGGGAGGGAGGCTTGGAGATGTCAGTGGAAGGAATGGAGATATTTAAGGCTCTAGACTTAGCCACATTAAGACCGGAGATTTTACCAAAGTCTTCTGGAAGTTTAAGGAGGTTGGGTGCAGAGGTCAGTGGAGATGACATAAAGAGGAGAACATCGTCTGCAAAATAGTCACAATTTATGGTGATGACCACCGACTTCCAACTATTTGATGTTGGGGTTATTGTGGCTCAACTGAGCTAGGGGTTCGATGGCTAGGGCGAAAAGGAGCGGCGAGAGCGGACAACCCTGCTGTGTGCCTCTCTTGATCTTAAAGGACTCTGATTTGTGGCCCATATAACAAACGAAGGCTGTGGGGTCAGCATACAATGCAGAGATCCATCAAAGGAAGTGAGAGTCAAATCTCCATTGTCTTAGTATAAATTGTAAGGCCAGGAGACCGTGTGGAATGCCTTTCTAATGTCCAAAGACAAGAGGCATAAGGGAATTTTGCGTTTGCGGGCTAAATGAGTCAAGATAATAGCACGGCGGATGTTGTCCCCTGCCTGCTGAATCAGAATGAAGCCTACTTGCTCTTTATGTATTAGGGAGCCAATGGTATGGTTGAGTCTAGAAGCTAGGATTTCGGCTAAGAGTTTGATGTCTAGGTTGAGGAGGGATATGGGCCGAATTTTTGACCAAGAGGAGTCATCTGCTCTGGGTTTTGGAAGCTTAGAGATGGCAGCTGTCAGTGTTTCAGATCGGAATGTGTGGCCAGCAAGGATGGCGTTGAATGCCTTAGCAAGTCCTGGGGCAAGGAGGTCAGCAAACCGTTTAAAATATGTGGCAGAGAACCCATCAGGGCCTGGGCGCTTATGGGTTTTTAGAGATTTTATAGAAAACATAACCTCCTTGGTTTCAATTGGTTTCTCGAGATTTTCGCATTGTAGAGACGAAAGGAAAGGTAAAGTAGTAGTTGAAAGTAGGGATTCAGCTCGAGTGCAATCAAAAGCATCATTGCTCGAGTAAAGGGTGCAAGGTGTTTACTAAACACTTGGAGGATCTTGACAGGGTTGCTAGTATAAATATTCGGGGATAGTTTTAGTCAGGTCGGTTTAACGGTACGGTCGACATCGAAGAGATAGAGCCAGAAAAGTATCGGGTTTATTAGCTTTATTGTAATACTTGTGGTGTGAATGGCATAGGGCCTTTTCTGCAACGCCCGTCAGGAATAAGTCAAGTTCTAGTCTAGCTTTTTTCAAAGCTTGGCGATTCGACATAGAGGGGTTTGCCTGAAATGTCATGTGGGCATTTTTGAAAGATGTTTCTAAATGTTGTTGGGTAAGGCGTTTTTCTTTGTCCAGAAAGGATGCCTGACTAATGCAGGCCGGCTTGTGGGCTTCCCACAGTGTGAGAAGGAAGATGCCAGGAGTAGAGTTGAAGGATAATTATTCCTTGAGTGCTGTTTCTATTGTAAGGCGGTGTGATGGGTGGGATAAAATTGTATCATTGATGGTCCAGGAAGAGTCCTTTGTGGAGGGGATTAGGGAGGCAAAGGTGGTAAAAACAGCGCTATGATCTGACCAAGGGATCGGAAGAATAGTTGGAGAGAAGTAGGGGTGTGGTACCTGTGGTGAGGAAGATATGATCGATTACAGAAAAACGTATTGTGGGGGTGAGAGTAAGATGTATATCGGCGTTGTGCTGGGTTTTGTTCACGCCACAAGGCAACTAAGGAATAGCGGTGAAGGAGATGTTGGAAGCACTAGGGAGGGGAGATTTAGGGGATTTGTCTAGTGAGGCGTATAGGGACTGTCTGGAGTCCCCGCAAAGGGGGAGCGTGCTGCTTTTGTGAGAGTCAACAAAACCTAGCAAATGTGAAAGAAACGGTAGAGGTTTAGAGTTATGGTCATAATTATATAACGGCCCTCTGGGTCCTTGATCTCAGCCAGGGGTGTGAAGGACGATGGAAGGCTATAAGAACTCCTCTACTTTTGGAGTTAGCTAATGCTGTATATACTTGTGGATATGCTTGATTGAAGAATGTAGGGGTGGATCGCCCACGTTTGTGTGTTAGCTTGATCGTGACCTTGTGGGGAGTTTAGAGACTTATGGGGTGAGCAGGAGGCTGATCAACGACGAGAAGAGCTGTCGTGTGGTGCGTCTGGAGGTGAAAGGTGGAGTTGTTGTAGGATAGCTTGGAGGTCTTCAGGAGATCTGCATGTGTAGTCACGGCTTTGGTACAAGACGCGTACGGGGAATGGGAAGCCCCACCTATATAGGTGATGCAGTGCTGTTGCAGAATTTGAAAATGTGGTTTCAGTGCTCTCCTCTTAGCGATGGTGAGAGGGGAAAGGTCCTGGAAAAGCTGATAAGAGTGACCTTGAAAAATAAGTGTATCTTTGCTGAAGTTGTTCCTTAGTGTGAAAGAAATGTAGTTTCACAATGATGTCTTGTGGAGGGCCTTCTGGTTGTCAGGGCACAATGAACTCTGTCCATCTCCAGGCGTTCAATTGGTATATCAGGGGCTCCTGGAAGAGAGCTGTGACTGTTATGGATCATTATGGATTCTGGGAGGCCGTGGATGCGGATGTTTGATCGCCTAGCCCTGTTCCCAAAACCTCCAGGCGTGATTGAAGCGTTATGTTTTCTTCCCTGAGGGCTTCAAGTTCTTCAGAGTGATTATGAGTGAGTATGTCCAATTCATCTGTCCTCTAATTCTGCTATTCTGTGACTCAGTTCCCCGGTTTCTTAAGATAACTTGTCTGTGATGTGGTCAGATGCTTAGTTAGCATTTTTTCAATCTGTTTAAGGAGTTCTGCTGATTGTGAGTCAGTATAGGGAGACAAGGGGCTGACTTCCTGGTCTGTGTGTGACTCACTATTCATCTGATGCAGCTTAGCAGAACTTGGAGAGCGGAGCTGTGTGGATGAAGCCTCAGCCATCTTTGTGGAGGCCCACGCCAGTACGTCCCGGATCATTTTCGACTTCTGTTTAGTGCGAGCGGACCATTCATGCTGGGGGGATCGGGATTATCCCTGGGTGTTTACTGAGCGGGGGGTGAGTAGTGGCCGTTCCTGCCTAAAGCTGATATCGGCCATTTGTCCCCTGAGTGGTGCGGAGCCTCAGGCTTGCATTACAGCCCTGATGCAAACGTGCATGCGCCTCTCCTAGGTTAAAAAATATTTTAATAGTAACGCATTTCGGTGGCTAAAACGTTTCTCCTTCATCAGGGCGGAATTCCAGGTATGGATATTTTGTACAGTTAGATTCATTCATCTTGGACCAATGTAACTATGCATATACCATACCTGGCAGCTGGAAATCACTGGAGTAGAAACCAATGCTCCAGTGATCTCCACTTGCTTCTGGGTCCTGCACCTAGTGGCTGCCCTGCTGCATTCTAAACTCTGGAGGTTGGTCGCTGTGTGTTTTGAATGAATGCAAAGTTTTCGCTCATTGAACAAGGTGGAGAGGCTCTCATCTGCTGAGGAACACCATTCAGAGGTCGATACATGTGCAGAGGAGAGGATCCGAGCCTGTGACGTTGAGCAGCCACGGTGGTGAGCGAGCGGACGCTCCCAATAAATGTAACAAGCAAATTTTGTTTTTATATCTAGTAAGTGTCCTCTTTTAGCGGGGTTTTCAATAAAAGTTTTATAGCAGAGAGCACTATGTCGGCTGTGTTTTTGATTACATGATACTTGAGTCCCTTGAAGTGGAGGAACCGCTGAATAATCTCGGAGGTCAGGACCTATCTGTGAGGGATACATTGGGTGGAGTGGAGATCGTGAAAGGGAGAAACAGCTGAGTCCCGAGAGAAAGAAAAGACATTTGGGGAGTGAAAATTAAGAGTTCATTTGAGTCTTCCTGACTCATCCTTGAGATGAGCAGATTAAATAGCTGGTGGTGGTTTGCACAAGCGATAGGAATTATTGAGAAGCACTGTGATATGATAATAACACTGGAGCACTACTATCAAGATTGATATTGATTTAATGGGACATTTATTATGAATTGTTTATTAATTAGAATTTTATTGCATGTATACATAGCACTAAGTATAGTATTGAATTATCACTGTAGTAGCGCTGCACTGTGTGTGTGTGTGTCTTTTGGTACACATACACATTATATATATATTTAAAGTGTAGTGATTTCACTTAAAGTGTTTAGCGGCTACAACTTTGCACTTGATTCATTTAGGGTGGTGCTGATTGTTTCACACATTTGGAGATCACTGGAGTAGCAGTGTAAATTTTAGCGATTTTCAGGTTCCAGAGACATGGGCCAGGTATGGTAAATACATAGTTCCAAGCTGGACTCCTACTTACAAACGGAGGGAGACAACAGGAAGTGAGAGGAAATCTACCCCTAGGAAGGGAAATTCACTCCTGTAAGAGTTAATATGGGAAAAAGGTGTCTCCACTGATGCTTTATCACCTATCCTTATTTCCCTAATAACCCCAAATTTTCTAAATCCAATTGTCATTGGGACAGAAAGTGAGGTGAAATCTTCTGAACAGGGGCACAGACAGCAAAACAAATGTTACAGGGGTGATAACCCTTCCCTATGCTATCTACAAAACTTAAAAATAGATTTTTTGGCTGGAGCTACACTTAAAAAATGTACCTGTTCCGACTTACAAACAGATTCAACTTAAGAACAAACCTAAAGTCCCTATCTTGTTTGTAACCCGGGGACCCCCTGTATATAAAATATAATAATATAAAATATCCATACTTGGAATTCATCTTTAAGATCTAATAAGAACTTGCTGGCTGGACTCAAGAAGAGAATGTGCTATACTGATCTATATCGGTAAAATTTCCACTAATTGAACCCGTGGTATTGGCAGTGGCAGTAATCTTCTGTATTGCCAGCGTCATTGGCAATACTTTTTTTAAACTGCTTGCCGACCATATAACATAGATATATGGCGACAAGAGTCTCTGCTGTGCCATATCACATACTACCCTGTTTCCCCGAAAATAAGACCTAGCATGATTGTCAGTGATGGCAATATAAGCCCTACCACCCAAATAAGCCCTACCCTGTTTCCCCGAAAATAAGCCCTACCCTGAAAATAAGACCTACAAGGAATTTAACTAGGGCTTATTTGGGGGGTAGGGCTTATATTGCAGCCATCACTGACAATCACGCTAGGTCTTATTTTCGGGGAAACAGGGTAGGTACGTGATCTGACACTTTCAGGTAGGGGGCACATGAGCACGCTGCCGGTGGCTCGGCCATGCTGTGATTAAAAACAGCAAATGTTGATCAGCGGGTTCCGGAAAGTGAATTACCGCCAAGGCAGAACCCTGTCCTGTCAGCGGGGAAGTAATGGATTTTCTTTCCCTGCAAAGCAGGGAAAGAAAATCCATCACTTCCCTTAGTAAAAGCACCTAAAACACTGGCTAGGAACACATTTAACCCTTTGATCGCACTAGATGTTAACCCTTTCCCAGCCAGTGTCATTAATACAGTGACAGTGTATATTTTTAGCACTGATCACTGTGCACTGATCACCGCAAAGTGTCAAAAGTGTCAGTTATGCCGCATACACACGAGCCGACTTTTCAGCATCAAAGGTCCGACGGTCTTTCCGACTGACTTTTGAAAGGAGTTACGAAGGACTTTCGAACGACCGGACTTGCCCACACACGAACGGACTAAAGTACGTTCGAAAGTCCGTTGGTTTGAACGTGATGGCGTACGAAGGGGACTAGAATAAGGAAGTTCATAGCCAGTAGCCAATAGCTGCCCTTGCGTCCTTTTTTGTCCGTTGGACTAGCATACAGACGAACGGATTTTTCGTCCGGACTCGAGTTCGTCGGAAAGATTTGAAACATGTTCCAAATCTAAAGTCCGTCTGATTTTCGACAGAAAAAGTCAGCTGAAGGTCCGATGAAGCCCACACACGGTCGGATTGTCCCAAGGATTTGTTCCGTCGGACCTGTCCGGTCGAAAAGTCAGGTCGTGTTCACACGGCATTAGTGTCCGACTGTCCAATGCAATATCGCAGTCCCGATATAAATCGCTGATTGCTGCCATTACTAGCAAATAAATTAATAAATAAAATTTCAGTAGTTATCCCATAGTTTGTAGACGCTATAACTTTTGCGCAAACCAATCAATATACGCTTAATGGGTTTTTTTAACCAAAAGCATATAGCAGAATACATATTGGCCTAAATTTATGAAGAAATTAGATTTTTTACATTTTTTATTGGGTATGTTTATAGCAGAGTAACAAATATATATATATTTTTTTCAAAATTGTCGGTCTTTTTTTTGTTTATAGCGCAGTGGTGATCAAATACAACCAAAACAAAGCTCTATTTGAAGGAAAAAAAGGACATAAATTTTGTTTGGGTACAGCGTCGCATGACCGCGTAATTGCCAGCTACAGTAACGCAGTGCCGTATCGCAAAAAACGACCTGCTCATGAAGGGGGGTAAACCTTCCAGAGGGCAAATGGTTAAAGAATCCAAATCATTTTAATGGTTCACAATAAAACAGCCAATGTTTTATGGCAGCTAAAAAGCTTCTCCCTTCTTCAGGGCTACAAGATAGTATAGAATATAGACATAAATGTAAGATATAATATAGACAACTTAATGAAAATTCTCCATGTGAGTAATCTAGAAACTCTTAAATCTGTATATACAATCATGGACAAGTATTAATAAAATCACTGGGAAACATCACAGAACACTTTCATAAAATGATGGTAAAAAAAATTATTTTGTCATTACTGAGGTGGTTTTAAAAAATAGGGGTATAGGTTTGAGACTGGGTAATTATAGCAAATGCTGTAGCTCCTGAGCCACGTGATAAAGTATAATTAAAAGGCACATTTTTTGTTTTTCTTTTTAGTTTTGAATAGTGTGGAGATGGATTAGAACATTTGTCAGGTTTTTATTGCTGTCTGTGTCCCCGTTATGGAGAGTCCCCCTCTCTATTTGTCCTATTTACCATTATCATTGAAAGTGAAAAAGAAAATCCCAAATTGTGGGTTGTCCCCAGTACAGTAACAGAGGGGAAATCTTCCCTATGGGGACGCTACAGTAGTTCAGGTGACCTGGGGGGGCGGCAAAAGATTCCCTGATTTTGCAGGCATTTCATCTTACTTCATGTATTGGCTTTGGGACAGGAAGTGAAGGAAAATTTCCCCAATGGGACACAGATGTCAAAAAAAACCCCAAAACAACAAAGACAGGGGTTATAACCTCCTATAATCTATCCAAAATAATAAAAAAAAATGCCTATAGTTCCCCTTTAACCACATGCCGACCAGCCGCCGCAATTTTAGTGCGGCAGAATGGCACGGCTGGGCGAAACGACGTCATGTAACATTGCTTCGCCCTGTGGCCACTATGGGGCGCGCGCCCCCCCGTGCCGATGCGAATGCCTGGCGGTCTCGATCACCGCCGGGCTCCCGCGATCACCGCTGAGACACGGAGAACCCGGAACTCTGTGTGTAAACACAGTTTCCGGTTCTCTGAGGGGAGAACAGACAGATCGTCTGTTCATACAGAGTTTGAACAGACGATCTGTTATCTTCCCTGCACAGTCCCCATCCCCCTTCAGTTAGAACACAAACTAGGACACACTTAACCCCTTCATTGCCCCCTAGTGTTAACCCCTTTACTGCCAGTGCCATTTTTACAGTAATCAATGCATTTTTAATCGCGCTGATCGCTGTATTAATGCCAATGGTTCCCAAAAATGTGTCAAAATTGTCCGACGTGTCCGCCATAATGTCGCAGTCACGATAAAAATCGCAGATCGCCGCCATTACTAGTAAAAAAAGAAATTAATAATAAAAAGGCTATAAATCTATCCCCTATTTTGTCGACGCTATAACTTTTGCGCAAACCAATCAATATACGCTTATTGCGATTTTTTTTTACCAAAAATATGTAGAAGAATACATATCGGCCTAAACTGAGGAAATAAAAATGTTTTTTTTTTACTATATTATTGGGGGATATTTATTATAGCAAAAAGTAAAAAATATTGCCTTTTTTTTCAAAATTGTCGCTGTTTTTTTGTTTATAGCACAAAAAATAAAAACTGCAGAGGTGATCGAATACCACCAAAAGAAAGCTCTATTTGTGGGAAAAAAGGACGTCAAATTTGTTTGGGTACAGCATCGCACGACCGCACAATTGTCAGTTAAAGCGACACAGTGCCGAATCGCAAAAAGTGCTCTGGTCAGGAAGGGGGTAGAATCTTTCGGGGCTGAAGCGGTTAAATATGCTCCTGTGTTTCTGCAATGTAACAGTGCCTAAAACATAAAATCATGCAATATGACTAGATAGCGGGAACATGCAGTTACATATTAAATTGATGACATAATCTATGCCCTCAAACAATGCTGCAATCCTCAAATGGCCGACCAACATACCTAAACTCTGCCACTGTCAACTAGATAACTATGTGCATGAACAGCAGATGAATGCTGCATCAACATGGTCCTCATGCAATGCAATACTTCTAACTATGACCAAATATACTATCAGACATGTCAAAATCCTGTTCTCTTTATGGCCAGTTGCACACCTCTGTACTAACCTTTCCAAGTATTGTAGGATGTCTGCAGTAAACAGGTGGAAAAACATTCCTAACACCCGGATCTCTTCCTATCGATGATCGGCTTATCTGACAGATCTTTATAATTCTTCCTTGCATGGTTGTTGACATGCAGAAGTGGGATCAGCCTTTTTTTCTTTTGGAGTTAAGTACACTGGAGATTAGGTTAACATATCTTTAAACATATCTTTAAACATACAAAAGTAACAAGAATGAAGAATGCATAGTGGGAATAGGAAAAACAGAATACTACAAGTCTGTTGAAGCGTGCCATTAGGAACTATGCTCCAGCATGTGCCTAGCCTCGGGAAGTCCTTGGCGCCTATATGTTCATGTGTCTATCAAAAAGAATTGAGGTGTATGGCGCTGTACTGTAATGTGTTCTGAGGTATAATCTGTTGAGTATTTAAGAGTGGGGTGGGGGTCAGTACACTAGGGTACCCATAAACCTAGCATCGGGTGAGGAAGGGGATTGGGGGGGTGAGCGTGGGCAGGAATTGCAGCTGTTGGGGAGAAGGGAAAAAATAAAGAACAAGATATGTGAGAGGAGCAAGGGAAGAGAGGGCTTAGTCTCTTGTCTATGGACAAAGGGGAACAGCCATTAGGTGACCTCAAACATTTTTATATTATTTAAGCATTCCTGTGCACTATGGCAAGTTTTTTCATCAGAACAATCATTCTTGGTTTAAAAATAAAATTTAAGGGTTAGGATAGGACAGGAGTCTCCAAACTTTCTAAACAAAGGGTCAGTTTACTGTCCTTCGGATTTGGGGGGGGGGGCACTATGGCCATTGGGAGTAGAAAAATTCCCAATGTCAGTGAGAAAAAACAATGCCCCATCTTTGGTGTCAGTGGGAGAAATTTTGCCTCATTATTGGTGTCATTGGGAAGAATAGTGCCCCTTTACTGGGTTCATGGGGGGGGGGGATTATGCCCCATTGTTATCAGTGGATGAAATAGTGCCCCATGGGCTGAATAAGAGCAAGCAAAGGGTCGCATCTGGCCCCGGGGCTGTAGTTTGGAGACCACTGGGAAAGAAGATGGTGAAGAGTTAGGTGCCCTTCACATTTAGTGCTAGATTTTATTTGTTTTTCCTGCCAAAAGCTCTCCACTGAGAACTACTGGTCCCAACAACAAATATTGATGTGTCCTTACCAGAAGCATTGTGCATGTTTCTTACTTTTAGCGAAAGGAAAGATTACAGTACTGAGTTGATGAGAGATACCCTCTTTAGTGGGATTACCAGACATTGCTCAATAATTACGACTGACTCTTCAAATTTTGAGTGTTGTTCACAGGCCAACTCTGAGATGTGAGGGGATAAAATGGTGCAACGTTGAAATTTCTACTTATTGGACCTCACCATGCTGACCGTAACCTCCATTTTTGGAAGGTAATCCCATGGTCTGCAATGTGGATCACTGTCCCCCCACCCCATTGTTTCTCTGGTTTGTGTCCATCTTCTCCCTCACTCTTCTTTCTTCATCTTCTCTCCATCTCTTACTTCTGGTTTCACTCACCTATATGTACCCCCTTGGGCTCCTTTCCTGATTTTGGATGAGAGGGTTGATTACTTTTATTTATATGCCCCTGTTTAGCAGCCATATCTACCATTATACCAAATGGACCTCAACGTTACCAACCATACCTGAGAACTGATGTCAATGCTACAGTATACTACTGTGTATTGTAACTTTTATTGCTAAAGGATCCTCGTGCATACAAGGTAAGCTCCTTGATCTAGACCTTCAGAATATGTCATTCTACCTTTTTCTTTTAATGTCAACTATTTTTATTAGCGCTCATGCTACTGTACATACAAGAGCCGAAAATAAAGCAGAAATTACATGAATGTACATACAGAACATGTATCACAGTTCTTAAAAAATGTTTTCATAAAAATCAACAGCTACTCTCCCAACTGGGAAAGACCAAATAGAAAAATTTGTTACAGAAAAAACACAATATAATAATATGCACACTTCAGCTATTCTAGAGTATATCAGCAACCCAAAACTACTTTTAGACATATCCGAAAAAGTAATAAAAAGAGAGAGGGGCGCACCGGCCATGTGCATTATCTTTTGTAAAACATTTATTGAATAAAATGATAAAAGAAATTACTCACAAGCAGTTGTAAAATCAGGTGCCATAAAACTCGAGCAAGAACTAGCAGCAAGTGGTTATAATGATGAGCGAAGCCTTCCAAAGGTCTTAGAGGAACATACAGGCATCACTACCAGCTAACGCGTTTTGAAGGGCACGTCCCTTCTTCATCAGAGCTCAGCAGTCATCCGAAAAAGTGTCCTCGACTGATGCTAAAGCATTACATTCAACCACGCTGTCAACCAACTCAAACTGCTAGACCACTTAATAAGAGAACCAGTTTTCCCATTTACGTTCAAATATTGGCATGATATCGGTAATAGTATTCTAAAGTCTCTCCATAATTTTTATGGCTTCCATCTCTTGTAGAACTTGGGACCAGGAAACAGTGGGGGAGCGCAAGTTTAGAACTAGTGGCTATAGAAATGCACTAAAAAGGGTGCAGGTTAATCTCTGGCAAGGGGATTGTACATCAGGTAATGTTGCAAAGAAGAGGCACAGTGGTAAAGTCAGTGTCAGTTGCATCCCTTTGATTTGCTGCCAAATTCATTTTTAAGACTTACAATTTCAGAAGGTATGGAGAAACGTGCCCCTATCAGAACAGTCCCTAAAGCAGTGGTTCTCAACTCCTGTCCTCAGGACCCACTAACAGGCCAGGTTTCCAAGATACCTGAAATACATCACAGGTGATATCATTTGCCACTCAGTGATTGCAGTCTGCATCTCCCCAAGGTAATACTTAAAATCTGGCCTGTTAATGGGTCCTGAGGACAGGAGTTGAGAACCACTGCCCTAAAGCAAGACTCCAAAACCTCTGGGAAAATGGGATAAGATACCATCTTATATGCAGTTTAATAGGGGTAAGATACCATCTTATATGCAGTTTAATAGTTGTTTCTTTAATAGCTACAGAGCGCGTACTCTTGTGCATATTGGAAAGCATTTCTAAACAAACTTTGTAGAACATTCCAAATTGGTTTCCGATTCACATTAAACCATCGAGGAGAATTTACCCGGAAGATGCAGATCACCGATATACAGCAGATAAAATAAGTATTGAACAGGGTAAAAGTATTGAACACGCTAATTGAAATGTATTTATTACTTCGTAGAAAATCCTTTGTTGGTAATGACAGCTTCAAGACTCCTCCTGTATGGAGAAACGAGTCGCATGCATTGCTCAGGTGTGATTTTGACCCATTCTTCCAGTCTTCAAATCTTAAAGGTTCTGTGGGCCTCTTCTATGAACTCTGATCTTTAGTTCTTTCCATAGATTTTCTATTGGATTCAAGTGAGGTGATTGGCTGGCCCATTCTAGCAACTTTAATTTCTTTCTTTGAATCCAACTGGGAGATTCCTTGGCTTTGTGTTTGGGATCATTGTCCACCCTCTTTTCATCTTCATCATCCTGGTAGATGGCGGCAGATTTTTATCAAGAATGTCTTGGTACATTTTTCCATTCATCCTTCCTTCAATGACATGAAGTTTGCCAGTACCGTATGCTGAAAAACAGCCCCACACCATGATGTTCCCACCTCCAAACCTCACTGTTGGTATGGGGGGTGTTTTTGGGGTGATCTGCAGTGCCATTTGACCTCCAAACAAGGTGTGTATTATGGCATCCAAAGAGTTCAATTTTGGTCTCATCTGATCAGACTATATTCTCCCAATATTTCATAGGCTTGTCTAAATGCAGCAAACTTTAAACAAGCTTCAACATGCTTTTTCTTCAGCAATGAAGTCTTGTGTGGTGAGTGTGCATACAGGCTATGGCGGTTGAGCGTATTACTTATTGTTTTTTTTAAAAACAATTATATCTGCTAATTCCAGGCCTTTCTGAAGCTCTCAACAAGTGGTCTTTGGCTCTTAGACAACTCTTCTGATAATTCTTTTCACTTCTCAGTCAGAAATATTGCGAGGAGCACTTGGTCGTGGCCGGTTCATGGTGAAATGATGTTTTTTTTTCACTTCTTTATTATGGCCCCAACAGTGCTCACTGGAACATTCCAGTTTATAAATCCTTCTGTAACCAATGCCATCAGTATATTTTGCAACAATAAGGCTGCAAAGGTCTTGAGAGAGCTCTTTGCTTTTACCCATCATGAGATGTTTCTTGTTTCGTGTGACACCTTGGTAATGAGACACCTTTTTATAGGCCATCAGTTGAGACTGAACCAACTGATATTAATTTGCAATGATAAGGGGCAGGATTGCTTTTTAATTATTGATAAATTTCAGCTGGTGTCTTGGCTTTCCATGCCTTTTTGCACCTCTCTCTATTCAAGTGCTCAATACTTTTTCCCTGTGTCATTACATTTTATTATACTTAATTACTGAACTTATTTATTTAGTTGTTTTTGTATGTATGGATTGCATGGGTTGTTAACGACTTGTGGCGAAAATATCACGTCAATAGCACCTTTAGAAATATATTTACCTCTAGAGGAAGGAAGAAAGGCATATACGTTCAAAATATGAATAAGGCTTCTCTGGTCTCAGGTTATGAGAGTTTTAGAAGTGTCTGATCTACAGAAATTTAGAAAATTCTGACTGCGGAAAACCCCAACATTGTTGAAGGTGAGAAAATGAAACTCCTTAGTCAATGATTGAAGGGTAAACAGATCTTACTCCATCCAGCATGCAAAGTTTTATCTAGAAAGATGTAGACACATTACCCAAAGATGAAATGGTGACACACCACTTCATTCAATGTGGTTAGAATACTGGGCTGTACAGATTTCGACCAGAGTAACCCAGGGAGGTAAAAACAGATTCACAGAGGCAATTTCAAATCTTAGTCATGGAACGTGGGTAGAGGGTGCATGCCACTGTGCCAACTGAGCGAATCTGGCCACAAGATAATAACGTCAGAGATTGGGCAAATCTGATCCTCCTTGCGACCGAAGTCTATATACTAGTGATTTCCCAAGGTGTGGTCTTTTGCCTTGCCATACAAATTTATTGACCTCTGATTGAATGGTCTCACTGGTGTAAAGACAGACATAAATTGGAAGGACTCTAAAGAAAAACAGCAATTTGGGGAGAATGGGTATGTTGACAGCAACGACCCTGCCCAGGAATGAAGTATGATGGGATAGCCATAATTGCAAAAAATTGCTTGATACGGAAAAAAGGGAGAAGTTGAATCCATCACGGATACCAACAATGGTGGGTGGACAGAGATTAACCACTTCAGCCCCAGAAGATTTGGCTGCTCAATGATCAGGCCATTGTTTGCGATACTGCACTGCGTCGCTTTAACTGAGAATTGTGTGGTCGTGCGACGTTGTACCCAAACAAAATTGACGTCCTTTTTTCCCACAAATAGAGCTTTCTTTTGGTGGTAGTTCATCTCTGCGGTTTTTATTTTTTGTGCTATAAACAAAGATCTCCAAAAGAGCTCCAATTTTGAAAAAAAAAAAAAAAAAAAACACAATAGGGGTTATTTACTAAAGGCAAATCCACTTTGCACTACAAGTGCACTGAAAGTGCACTTGGAAGTGCAGTCGCTGTAGATCCGAGGGGGACATGCAAGGAAAATAAAAAACAGCATTTTAGCTTGCACATGATTGGACAATAAAATCAGCAGAGCTTCCCCTCATTTCAGATCTACCCCTCAGATTTACAGCGACTGCACTTCCAAGTGCACTTGCAGTGGGCATGTAGGGCAAAGTGTATTTGTCTTCCGTAAATAACCCCCATTATTTTGTACTTTTGGCTATAATAAATATCCCCATTTTTTTTTTAAAAAAGCAAAAACGTTTTCCTCAGTTTAGGCTGATATGTATTCTTCCACATATTTTTGGAAATAAAAATCGTAATAAGCATATAATAATTGGTTTGCGCAAAAGTTATAGCATCTACAAAATAGGGGAAAGATTTATGGCATTTTTATTTTTACTAGTAATGGCGGTGATCAGCGATTTTTATCGGGACTGCGACATTATAGCGGACAGATCGGACACTTTTGACACATTTTTGGGACCACTGCCGTTTATACATCGATCAGTGCTATAAAAATGCACTGATTACTGTGTAAATGTCACTGGCAGTGAAGGGGTTAACACTAGGGGGCGATCAAGGGGTTAACTGTGTTCCCTAGGGAGTGATTCTAACTGTGGGGGGGAGGGGACTGACTAGATGAGGAGGTTGATCGTTGTTCATGCTTAGTATGAACAGATCACTCTCCTCACCCCTGACAGCATGGAGATCTGTCTGTTCACATTGACAGATCTCCGTTCTGTCTCAGTGTGGAGAGATCACAGGTGCCCAGCGGTCATCACAAACCACCAGGCACGCGCATCGGCTCCGGCGTCGCGGGCCTCCTAGTTGTCAAAAGGCGAACCGATGTACAGTTATGTCGGTTCGCCTCTTCCCAGGCGGCTGGTCGGGAAGAGGTTAATTGGTAAGGCTACACACTTGGAGAGGTTAACTCCCAAAGCAGTAAGGTCATAAAAGATCTTCAAAGTTGAAACGAGATTCGGGGGGGGGGGGGGAACCACGGATCTGTCAGGAACATCAAAACATCATCTGCATACATGCTCAATTTATATTCATCATTTCCTTTGAGGTATCCCTTTGTGTTAGCTTTTAAACCATTAGCAAGATCCTAACGCAATAAAAAGGGGCCATTCTCTCTTTTTTGACCGTATAGACTAAAGCCTGGTACACATCATTCGTTCTTTTTTCCTTTCAACCCCAAAAAATTGACAGCTCCGGACAGAGCGGCTGTACTAACAATCCAACGTTAGTGCAGCGATCTCCCCTGCTTTTCTTTTGTGTTCTGATAGGGGGACGGCACCCCATCAGAACACTCCAGTCAGTGCTTTCAGCTATTGACTGATCGGGAGCTGACTGCTGGTTTTGGCTGGCATCTGTCGGACTGGATGTCATACACACAGGCCGAGTGTTGGTCAGTTTTTATTGAACTGGCCAATGTTGCTCATTCGGCTCGTGTGTACTAGGCTTTAGAAAACCAATAAAAATCTTTACATTTGGAAAAGCTGGTTATTATTACACAAGATTTCCTGGTCTATTATTCTACAGACCAGTGGTTCTCAACCTCGGTCCTCAAGTAGCCCCAACAGGCCATGTTTTGGGAATTTCTCTTAGATAAAATAGCTGTCCAAAATACCAAGCCATTGACTCTGATTTAAAGCACCTGTGCAAGATAATGGAAAACCTGAAAACATGGCCTGTTGGGGGTACTTGAGGACTGAGGTTGAGAACCACTGCTACAGACCATTAAGAAAGGACCACAAACGTTTGTCTGAGCTGCTTTAGTATCAAGCACTGAAGCAGGTCCTTTCAAGCGAACAGCCTTTGTGAGAACCAACAAATGTCTTCCTACACATCATTTTGTGGGTCAACATTTTCCTTTCTATGGTGAACCAGATGGGACAAACAAGACCCAACCGTTACGCTGCTACTACTAAGCTGGAAGGAGTGCCTACATATGCCACCAGCAAACAGGGACTCACCATGTACATTCAAACAATGTATTTAAAACATTCACTACTCACAGTCAAAACAGTTGTTTAAACATAGGTTGGGACATGATGAGACATAACCATATATGATTGAATTGTGTGAACATGCATGTTTATGTTGGCAATGAACACTAAAACGTTTAAGATGTGTGGGTATAGAGTTTCTAGAATGACCCTAGTTGTACGTGTTCCAAAAGAATTCAGTGGGTTCTGAATAACTTTATTGGCTTTTTTTTTGCCTGGTCTTCTTTCGTAGTCATTTACTTTATACGAGAGTGACACATTTCCTTCTAGTTGAGTATGCGATTCCAATATTCATGACACCAAGATTACAAAATCTTACAGTAGAAGTTTCACATTACGTCACCTACAAGTTGTTGCTTTGTTCACACATCATTGTGTAAGAATTATTGTAACATAATTGTAATTATTTCTATTATGCACGGTCAAATGCCAATCGGCATTAATAGGATAAGGTGTCGGGATTTGTGTGATTTTTTTTATGTTCTTGTGTGTGTTCATGTAGCACAAACAAAACTTTCCTCAATAAAAATTACTTCATAAAAAAAAAATCAGCTTCCTGTTTTTTTTTGTTTCTCTCAAAGCTTAATTGAACAAGCTGAAGTTAGAAGTTGACTGGCCACCATGCACAGCTGCACCAGATTTTGCACTCTCCAGTTTTAGTAAATCAATCCCATACTGTCCTGAATAAATTACTGTATATGGTCAGGTCTTTGCTTAGGCATGGAAAATATAGTCTAATGCCGCGTACACACGAGCGGACATTACGGCGGACTTTGCCCGGCGGACTTTTCGACGTACTTTCCGACGGACTTTGTGAATGAACGGACTTGCCTACACACAATCCACCAAAGTCCGTCGAATTGGTACGTGATGACGTACGACCGGACTAAAACAAGGAAGTTCATAGCCAGTAGCCAATAGCTGCCCTAGCGTGGCTTTTTGTCCGTCGAACTAGCATACAGACGGCGGACTTTTCGACCGGACTCGATTTCAACGGATAAATTTAAAACAAGTTTTAAATCTAATTCCGTCCAACTTTTGAGAAAACAAAGTCCGCTGGAGCCCACACACATCGAATTGTCCGACGAAATCCAGTCCGCCGGGCAAAGTCCGCCGTAATGTCCGCTCGTGTGTACGCGGCATTAGGATAACAAAGATCCAAAATCAGAAAAAAATATTGTGTTCTGATAAGTGTATGTAGTTAATATGATAGTATTCAGTGTATTCCTTTTTTTTTAATTTTCACATGCCTTTTTATAATTTTCTCTACGTTTCCATGAAGCCTGTCCGGCTAAAGCAGGGGTAGGCAACCTTGGCACTCCAGCTGTCGTCGAACTACAAGACCCATGAGGCACTGCAGGACTAATAGCCACCATCACCATTGTCATCACATAAAATAAAAGAACATGAACCCTGTATTGTATGTGTACTGGAGTGGAATAGTAGCCGGTCGCATCTGACAGAATAAGCTGCAGGGGACCAGTCACCAGTCGCAATGCTGGAAGGACCCTGCTCGAGGAGTAAGGTACGTATTAACACCTTATTTCATGCACCCCCTAGACATAACAAGCATTTAACCCTTGCAGTCCAGAGGGACCTCACTGCTGGGTGGATTTTTTTTGTTGTTTTTAAGTCCTGGCAGATCTCGTATTTCTTTTGTAAAGTGCATTGCATGTTAATGCGATTTATCTCAGCATGCACCCCAGAAATTATTCAGAATAGCTCCTGTAAAAGGGTTCTTTCACACCTGTGAATGCAGCTGCACTCTAATTAGATGTCTGAACCCCAGATGGGGTTTCCGCACTTAGCTAATGGCCCGTACACACGATCCGGAAATCAGAAAAAAAAAAATACCGCTTTCGACGCGATCGTACGATAATCTAATCGTTAGTATACAGCTTTCCAGAGCCGATCGCGACAGTTCATCCAAAATTATCCAGTGGGACAAGCACAAAATTTTTTCTCGTATGATACCAGATTGTACGATTTTTGTTTAATCAGTACAGTTGTCGTCCGAAAACACGATACAAATACACTACAACACATGACATCACTTCCGATTTTTTATTCCGTCGTATCAGAATTTTCGTAACTTTAGTAAACTCTCCATTTTTGATATGCAACTAGCATGCAAAAAAAAAAAACGGACCATCTGTCATCCGATTTTCGGATCGTGTGTATGGGCCATGAGGGGGGCAGCCCCATTAAAAGCAATGGGAAGCTGCAGGGTCCTGCAGCTATTTGCAGTCACTCGCATGTTGGTAGTTCCGACACATGTAGAAAGAAGAACAAGGGGTCCTCAGGGAGGACATAATCAATGAATTTTTGGGGGAGATCCTTCGCACCTCCTGCCAGAATTGTGTTAACCTCGGGCAGGACCAAATTGTTTACAAGATGTCTCCTCTGGCACCTCCAGCAACAGTCTGAGGTCTGAGATAGCGAGGAGCAGTGGCGTCACTAGGGTTGGTGTCACCTGGTGCGGTAAAACATGGTGTCACCCCCCTCCTGCCTAGGCTGCCCAGCACCCTGCATGTAGCGCACGGTCATGGGACGCACCCCAAACCGGCCCCTGTAAATTATAGTGTAGGGTGATATAGTGGCAGGTTAGGGTAGTATAGGGTGGTATAGTGGCAGGTTGGGGTGGTATAGGGCAGGTTGTGGTGGTATATTGGAAGGTATGGGTGGTATATTGGCAGATTGGGGTGGTACAGGGCAGGTTGCGGGGGTACAGGGCAGGTTGGAGTGGTAAAAGGCAAGTTGGGGTGGTACAGGGCAGGTTGGAGTGGCATAGGGCAGGTTGGGGTGGCTCAGGGCAGGTTGGAGTGGCACAGGACAAGTTGGGGTGGTACAGGGCAGGTTGGAGTGGTATAGGGCAGGTTGGAGTGGTATAGGGCAGGTTGGGGTGATATAGGGCAGGTTGGGGTGGTATAGGGCAGGTTGGGGAGTCACAGGACAAGTTGGGGTGGTACAGGGCAGGTTGGAGTGGTATAGGGCAGGTTGAAGTGGCACAGGGCAGGTTGGGTTTGTACAGGGCAGGTTAAAGTGGTATAGGGCAGGTTGGGGTGGCACAGGGCAGGTTGGGGTGGTATAGGGCAGGTTGGGGTGGCACAGGGCAGGTTGGGGTGGTACAGGGCAGGTTGAAGTGGTATAGGGCAGGTTGGGGTGGCACAGGGCAGGTTGAAGTGGTATAGGGCAGATGGGGTGGCACAGGGCAGGTTGAAGTGGTATAGGGCAGGTTGGGGTGGCACAGGGCAGGTTGAAGTGGTATAGGGCAGGTTGGGGTGGCACAGGGCAGGTTGAAATGGCATAGGACAAGTTGGGGTGGTACAGGGCAGGTTAGGGTGGCACAGGGCAGGTTGGAGTGGTATAGGGCAGGTTGTGGTGGTATATTGGAAGGTTAGGGTGGTATATTGGCAGATTGGGGTGGTACAGGGCAGGTTGCGGTGGTACAGGGCAGGTTAGAGTGGTAAAAGGCAAGTTGGGGTGGTACAGGGCAGGTTGGAGTGGTAAAAGGCAAGTTGGGGTGGTACAGGGCAGGTTGGAGCGGCACAGGGCAGGTTGGAGCGGCACAGGGCAGGTTGGAGTGGCATAGGGCAGGTTGGGGTGGCTCAGGGCAGGTTGGAGTGGCAAAGGACAAGTTGGGGTGGTACAGGGCAGGTTAGGGTGGCACAGGGTAGGTTGGAGTGGTATAGGGCAGGTTGGGGTGGTATAGGGCAGGTTGGGGTGGTATAGGGCAGGTTGGAGTGGCACAGGACAAGTTGGGGTGGTATAGGGCAGGTTGGGGTGGTACAAGGCAGGT
This sequence comes from Lithobates septentrionalis, assembly GCA_037952835.1. Taxonomy (NCBI): domain Eukaryota; kingdom Metazoa; phylum Chordata; class Amphibia; order Anura; family Ranidae; genus Lithobates; species Lithobates septentrionalis. The sequence goes on along the minus strand of JBBDGP010003295.1, from coordinate 314,939 downwards.
TGGGGTGGTATAGGGCAGGTTGGAGTGGCACAGGACAAGTTGGGGTGGTATAGGGCAGGTTGGGGTGGTACAAGGCAGGTTGGGGTGGTAAAGGGCAGGTTGGAGTGGCACAGGGCAGGTTGGAGTGGTATAGGACAGGTTGAAGTGGTATAGGGCAGGTTGAAGTGGCACAGGGCAGGTTGAAGTGGCACAGGGCAGGTTGGGGTGGTACAGGGCAGGTTGAAGTGGTATAGGGCAGGTTGGGGTGGCACAGGGCAGGTTGGGGTGGTACAGGGCAGCTTGGGGTGGCACAGGGCAGGTTGGGGTGGTATAGGGCAGATGGGGTGGCACAGGGCAGGTTGAAGTGGTATAGGGCAGATGGGGTGGCACAGGGCAGGTTGAAGTGGTATAGGGCAGGTTGGGGTGGCACAGGGCAGGTTGGGGTGGTACAGGGCAGGTTAAAGTGGTATAGGGCAGGTTGGGGTGGCACAGGGCAGGTTGGGGTGGTATAGGGCAGATGGGGTGGCACAGGGCAGGTTGAAGTGGTATAGGGCAGATGGGGTGGCACAGGGCAGGTTGAAGTGGTATAGGGCAGGTTGGGGTGGCACAGGGCAGGTTGAAATGGCACAGGACAAGTTGGGGTGGTACAGGGCAGGTTAGGGTGGCACAGGGCAGTTTGGAGTGCTATAGGGCAGGCTGGGGTGGTATAGGGCAGGTGTGGGTAACACAGGTCAGGTTGGGGTGGTATAGAGCAGGTTTGGATGACTGGCGCAGGGCAGGTTGGGGTAGTATAGAGCAGGTTGGGGTGTCACAGGGCAGGTTAGGACTCTATGCAGTGAGAGTGTGCTGTGCAGTAACTTACAGCATGCCTCATTCCTGCAGGCTGCAGATGAACTTGGGCGGGTCTGCTGTGTCCTGGCCTCTATCTCCTTCAGCTTCGGGATCAGCCAGTGTGAAGGGGTCTGTGGAAGGAGTGGAGGAGGCGGTGCGGCCACACCCACAGCTCCGCCCACTATCTCCTTCAGCTGCGGGATCAGCCAATGTGAAGGGGTCTGTGGGAGGAGTGGAGGGAGTGGAGGAGGCGGTGGGGCCACACCCCCAGCTCTGCCCACTATCTCCTTCAGCTGCGGGATCAGCCAGTGTGAAGGAGTCTGTGGGAGGAGTGGAGGAGGCGGCGCAGCCACACCCCCAGCTCCGCCCACCAACTCCGGCTGCCTCGGAGATATTGGAGATCTCCGAGTGACAGCTTAACCCGAAGGGGGAGTGTTATAGACAGCTTCCCCCGCACTGCTGGATGCCCTGCTCGCACCGCTCCGAGGCAATCTATAGTAGTGTTTAGCGGCGGCCCCGGTGTCACCCCTCTGGTGGGTGTCACCCGGTGCGGGCCGCACCCCCCGCACCCCCATAGCAACGCCACTGGCGAGGAGGGGAAAATCGGTATGAAGAACTGATGGGGTCTGCTACTATCTTGTTAAAAACTTGAAGTTCGATTCTTGTACTCTAGTGCAGGGGTCTCCAAACTTTTTAAACAAAGGGCCAGTTTACTATCCTTCAGACTTTAGAGGGGCCAGACTGTAGCCAGTAGGAGTAGAAAATGTCCTGGCGTCAGTAACGATGACCTATCTGTAAGGGCTGTAGAGCCCTTTCTTCTCTGAGCTGGCCGATCAGCTGTCGGCTAATTGCCAGCTCCTATCTCTCCACAGTGACTCACCTGTTGATGATATCCTGCTCGTCAGTCCAGCCTACTTAAGCCGTCAGGCCCAGATGGTCACATCTCTAGAGATGCTCTCCTGTGTTCCTGTTAAAGACTTGCTTGGCTAACATTCCTTCCGGCTCCAGAGCCTGCTTGCTGTTCTACTACGCTCATCTCTGGCCTTCTGACGTTTTGGCTTGTCTAACTATATGTTCCGGTTCCTGAAGTCTGACTATGTTTTGACTATGTTTACTCTTTTTTTATTATTATTAAACAAGTGAGATTTAACTGTACTTCTGTCTCAGTCTGATTCATGGTTTCTGACACTATCATTGGTGTCAGTGGGAGGAATAGTGCCCCATCATTGGTGCTAGTGGGAAGAATAATGCCCACTCACTGATGTTAGTGGGAGGAATAGTGGATATGGAATATTTAGGAGAGAACTGAATGATGCATGTGGTGTCAAAAGATTTATTTGGGTCGGACTACCATTTCTGTATATAGTTCAGTTTACAGTTATCAGATGGAGTGTTCAGTATAGAGCATGTTTGAGAGAGTCTTATTGGGTCCATGCCAGAGCATAGCTTTTAAAAGGACGATAAAGCTCATTGGAAAGGAAGGGGTGGTGTTTGGGTGTTACTGGGGAGTGATCTTAGGAAATGCCAATGGGCTCATTTACACTTTACGTTATGACTAAAGCCTTATAGGCTGAAACGCGTCAAATGTTTTTATTTGCGTTTGTGCACTATGGCTTTTCAATAAAATTAAGATTTTTTTTTTTTAAGAGCAACAACCAGAGAGAGCGTTTCATCTTTCCTACTTTACTCTACTCATTTACACTTGTTTCGACTTTAACACACATTAAATCGCTGACTGCATCAACATGCTTTTTTGTTTTTGTTTTAAAGGGGCCCAGTAGAACCCCAACTCAAATGTACCCCCAGTCAGCAGATCCCCAGCTCATTAGTACCTCTGCTCAGCAGATCCCCAGCTTATTAGTACCCTCATTCAGCAGATTCCCTGCTCAGTAGTACCACCAGTACTGCTGATGCCCTACTTAGTAGTACCCCCAGATTTGCTGATCCTTCTCTCTCTCCGGTCCCCGCTCACCTCCTGCTACATTGCTCCCACGCTGCTCACGACATTTGACATCTGCTATTTTCTCCTGATCTGGTTCCCCAGCTCTGCTGATTCTCTGCTGCTCTGTCCTCTCTCTCTCTCTCCTGTCCCCACTCACCTATATAGTGTTCCCATGTTACAGACCACGTGTGCCATCTTCTAGTTGCTCACTCCAGTCCAGAGGTGTGCACCAGATACTATCAGATTATATACACATGAACCAAAAGTGACTGCTGATGACCTATATCTGGTTCACTTGTTGGTTTCCCAGTGCATTGTGGGCTAGATCATACCTTCAAAACAAAGTGAAGCCCCTCAAAAGCTTCAGGCGCTATAAGTGAGTTTTGTCATAAACTTCCATAGAGGCTTTGGAGAAGCTTTGAAGCTCCATGAAAGCAACATGGGGTATATGTTTTGAAGAAAACGAAACATGTGAACAGGACTGTAAGTTTACTATTATATTTAATGACAGGGGCTTTTATTGGCATTCAGAGGGCTTTAAAAAAGCGTATCTAATGGCACATTTTAAGTGTAAATGAGACCTAAGTTAGTGTGCTCACCAGAAGTCTAGTTTTAATAGCCCAGAGTGTTGTGTTAAGCTGGTGATGGATACCATTAGGAGGCTTGGAGGCAGTGGGATCGTAGCAGAGTTTGGAAAGAGCAATATAGTAAATCTAATAGGAAGCGTAGGTTCCTTCAAAGGGAGTAGGGGGGGGGGAGAAGTTAATTGCATGTTATCGCTCATGCAGCATTCACATGCGAGTGATCGGCCCTGATTGAAGACCATCTGCATCCAGGGCCATGCAAACAGCTGTGATTAGCTGCAGGAGTAGACAGCCCCCTGTTGTTTTCAAGGGGGCGGCCTCTCACATAGCAGGAAACCCTGCTGAGGTCTGCGCATCAAATCAGAGTATTAGTGTGTTCATAGGTGTTAATGCTCCCTAAACCTGCTCTAAAGAACAACTAGAAAGGTAATATAAAAAGTAAAAAAAAATTAATGTTAGATTTACTGACTGAATGGGAACATACACTATATTGCCAAAAGTATTGAGACACCTGCCTTTACAAGCATATAAACTTTAATGGCATCCCAGTCTTAGTCTGTAGGGTTAAATATTGAGTTGGCCAATACTTTGCAGCTATAAAAGGTTTAACTCTTCTGGGAAAGCTGTCCACAAGGTTTAGAAGTGTGTTAATGGGAATGTTTGACCATTCTTCCAGAAGCGCATTTGTGAGGTCAGGCACTGATGTTGGACGAGAAAGGAAGGGTGACCCACTGGAAGTCGCACATCTATGGTGTCCTGCTGCAATGAATAAAGGAGGAAAATGTAAAGGAGTGCCCAAAATGCAATAATTGAGAAATAAACCGCTTTAATAAGGGTAAGGCTGATAGAACAAAGCCAACGTGTTTCGGGGGACCAAGGACTCCCCCTTCTTCAGGGCTCCTATTTAAATAAAGATCCTGTTCGAGTCTGTCTAGGACCTGAACGTCGTGAAGGTCCGGCCGTCGAGTGCAGTTTGAAAGGCAGCAATAAATGGAGTGGCAACCTCAGCCTGGACTCCAACCAGGCCATTCCCTCAATGCATTTCACTCCGTCCCCCGGGAGCTTAGTCAGGGGGAACTGATGTCAAATGAGAAGGCCTGGCTCACAGTCTCTGCTCTAATTCATCCCAAAAGTGTTCTATTGGGTTGAGGTTAGGACTCTGTGCAGGCCAGTCAAGTTCTCCCCACCCCAAACTCATTAATCCATGTCTTTATAGACCTTGCTTTGTGCACATGAAATTGTCCAAAATGTCTTGGTATGCTGACACCTTAAGAGTTCCCTTCACTGGAACTAAGGGGTCAAGCCAAACCCCTGAAAAGCAACCCCACACCATAATCCCCCCTCCACCAAATGATTTTGACCAGTGCACAAAGCATGGGATGGGCCAACTCAGGATTGAACCCTACGAATTAAGACTGGGATGCCATTAAAGTTCATGTGTGTGTAAAGGCAAGTGTCCCAATACTTTTGGCAATATAGTGTATATAGTGGCGGGGGTTCTCAAAATTCACTACAACTGTGGAAATAAACTATTAACTATTTTCCTGTCACATACAAAAGTAAGAGAATCATGTAGACAGTAGGCTACCTGGTATGTATTTAAAATAAACAAAAGACTCTCTTGTGCTACTGATTGGAAACCAGACACCAAGAGACCTTGGTTGCCAAGAAAGGGTCTATTCATGATAAAGGTTTTTATGCTTACAATAGTAATTAAATTCGGCAAAGTTGACGTACTATGGTGTGAATTTTAGACCCCTTTCAACACTGAGGCAGTTTTCAGGTGTTTTAGCGCTAAAAATAGCGCCTGAAAACTGCCTCCCATCCTCTGCAATGGGTGCTTTCACACTGGGGTGGTGCACTTGCGGGACGTTCGGAAAAAGTCCTGCAAGCAGCATCTTTGGGGCGGGTTGGGAGCGCTGTATATAGTACTCCCAAAACGCCCCTGCCCATTGCAATCAATGAGCAGCGCTTTTGAAGCGCCGCAACAAGGGAGTTTTTAACCCCTTCTTTGGGGTTAAAAGTGACCTGCTAGCGGCTGAAAACCGGCGCTTTACCGCAAACGCGTGTGTGAATGGGGTCTTGATGTTCCTTTTAACTGCACCAGACTACCCTGGAACCTGGCAGGGGTCAATGCAAGACAAGATAAAATCTACTGCTACGCAGGTCTATAAACCCTTTTCCTGTGTAAAAACGTGTAAAAATTTCCAATGAAATGTTGCAAATGGCTAACGAGTATCAGCAGATTTATTGCTAAGGAGGAAGATACCGCTGGTTTTTGCAAATCATAGAACTTGCATTGGATCACTGAAGTTTTTCCAGTGAATTTCTCTTGAATTCGACGTCTGTGATACAACCCATTTTTTTGTTTTGTTTTGTTTTTTTAGCTTCTTTGTACAATGAAACTGTTGAAACATGAGGACAATCGTATGTGAAAGCTCAACCTTTCAATTTCTGGCAGCCTTGGTCCAGGAGATAGATGAGAACAAAAATCGCCATAAGGAAATATTTCTTCTTGTTCCCACAAGGTCAGAACAATCAAGTTACTATTCTTCAGTAAGGATATCTGTGGAAAAATATTACAATGTTGGCCACACACGCATCAGTTGTGCATGGACTTTCTTTAGATTTATGTTGAATCTGTTTTAAGTTTCGAGTATTTCTTTTAAACCACATTGAATAACCATAGGCAAGATAATAACATATTTCCATTGAATGAACAAGTATACATTAGGATCGGAAGGACATTAAAAGAACATGTATCACATAAGCATAGTCAAGTTGATATCATCAAAGAGTGTAGAAATAAACCAAGTAATGGTAAATCAAGTAACCAGTAGATCACGTTAAACAATGGTGTAGAAAACTGAAAAAAACCAAGGCTCAACACATATAGCCTGAAAGTGTGGTAAATCTACCGGTAAGATTACTTTAATCTTAGGAAGGTAAGGGAGGAGTAGTAGAAAGGGCGGAGAAATATGAAAAGAGAAAAATAAATAAACAAAAAAAGGGGGGAGGGTATAAGAAAGAAAGGGAATTGGGGAATAAGGTATATCAAGGTATATATAAGCTACTCATGAGAGGGCCCAGGGGAAGCAGTAATGGCCGTATCTGCTATAAATGGGTCAAAATCAGAAGAGAACCGTAATGCCGCGTACACACGACCGGACTTTACGGCATACTTTGCCGGACTTTCCGAATGAACGGACTTGCCTACACACGATCAACCAAAGTTCGATGGATTCGTACGTGATGACGTACAACCGAACTAAAACAAGGAAGTTCATAGCCAGTAGCCAATAGCTGCCCTAGCGTCGGTTTTTGTCCGTCGGACTAGCATACAAACGAGCGGACTTTTTGACCGGACTCGAATCCGTCAAAAAGATTTGAAACATGTTTCATTTCTAGGTCCTTCAAAGTTTTGGGGAAAAAAAGTCCGCTGGAGCCCACACACGATCGAATTGTCCGACGGACTCCGGTTCGCCGGACCAAGTATGCCGTAAAGTCCGGTCGTGTGTACGCGGCATTAGTGTAACCAAACGGTCCACATAATAGTGTGGGTCTCACTTTTATCAGTATCCCACGCTAACAGCCGTTCAATATGTTCGATCCTATCCCTATCCACTTCGCAGGCCCAATCCTCTAGAGAGGGGACCATTGGTTGACGCCAAGATCTAGCAATAACTGAACGTGCAGCAGTCAGCCAGTGGCGAATTAAGCTCTTCTTGATTTGTTTGTATGACCCCGGTAACATAGATAGGACCATTAAGCGGGGTTCATTAGGATATTTGTCCCCTACAAGTTTGTCATACAGCTGGAGAATCTTGTCCCAAAACACATAGGCACGTACCCCAAATGTGTGTCATGTTATCCAGGGCCTGCAAGCATCTCCAACATATATCTGAAACATTAAGATCCAGCTTGTGTAAAACAGTGGGGCACCGATACCACCTAGAAAATATACGATAATACGAAATATACGATAATTCCATTCTTGGGCATGAGATAGATAATTTAAAAGAAAGCGCCATTGTTTTGCTACATTCCATATCATCCGGAGACAGGTTCATCTCCCTTTCCCATTTTGAAAGGAATGTCGGTGGGTTTGGATAAGAGACCTGAATCAGTATATGATATATCAGGGATAGTGAATGCTCTGGTCTGTCCGACTGGGATAACAATGACTCAAAGGCTGTATGTGGTCTTGTCAAATCGTCAGTGTTCAGTATTTTGTTTATAAGGTGCATTAGATGAGTATGTTCAAGCCACGCCATTGTGGCAGGAAGAGAGCATGTCAGATAGGGGAATTGGTTTTCCAGCACGGAGCGTATGTTTTAACAGAGGAGCCTCTGTCTTATGCCAAACAAGAAATTTAGGTTTAGCACAAGTCGGAGGGAAAGAGTTGATATCAAATAATGGAGTCAAGGGACTGGGTCTTGAGGACAATAAACCTTTGGTAAGGTAGCTGTCCCAAATTCGCAACGTAGCGGAAGTCACTAGGGGCATTAGGTCTGTAGGGGGTCTGTGTGTCCATGGAAGGGATGCGAGGTTGGGAGATATTCGGTCATTTTCTAGTGATGTCCACAGTTAGGTGGAGGAGCCATGGTACCAATCGACTATTCTGATCAACGATGCAGCGTGAAAGTACAGCCGTAGGTCAGGGAGAGCAACGCCTCCTCTATTTTTAGGCAAAGCTAAAATATGAAAGCCAATCCTGGACTTCCTATGGCACCATATGAAGTCCCGAATATCCTTGTTGATCAATTGAAAGAAACCATGAGGAGGGGGGGTTGGAATTGCCTGAAAGATGTATACAAATTTAGGCAGAATGTCCATTTTGACGGCGTTCATTCGGCCAAACCAGATGTTCGGTTTATGAGAAGATTCAAGGCACGTTCCCAATGTTCTTATAAGGGGCGTATAGTTTAGATCCGTCAGGGAGGGCAAGGCGGTAGGGATTTGGACCCCTAAATATTTGACAGCTTTTTGTTGCCATTTGAATCCAAATAAAGATCGAACCCGGGCTAATGTAGGCTTGGGTAGGGAGATGTTAAGGGCCTTTGTTTTATCGTAATTTACTTTAGAGTTACTAGCCAATCCAAACTCTGTGAATGCCTTGACAATGGCTGGTATAGATGTGTGGGGCTTGGTGACATATAATAAGAGGTCGTCAGCATAAAGGGATAATTTATAATGACGATGGCCAATAGAAAGACCCTGAATATTGGAGTTGTGTCGTATGGCTCTGGCAAGATGTTCCATAGTGAGTATGTATAGTAATGGCGACAGGGGACATCCCTGGCGGGTTCCATTACGATTCCAAATTGGGTCAGATAGGAGGCCATTAGATTAGATCCTTGTCGTGGGTTGCGTAGAGAGCCAGGATCTTGCATAGCATGTTGGGCCCAAGGCCCACTTGTTGAAGTGTTCTCTCTAGAGATTGGCAGTGCACCCGGTCGAACGCTTTTTCAGCATCGACCGAGATCAAGCAAGCTGGTATTTGGCATTTTTGGGCATATCCCATCGGGGAAATGGTTTTAAGGATATTATCCCTGGCCTCCCTCCTGGGGGTAAAGCCCACCTGGTCAAGGTGTATCAGGTCGGGTATAGCTGTAAGAAGTAGTTTGGAGTATAAGCGAATGTCAATGTTGGTGAGAGAAATGGGGCGGAAGCTACCGCATAGTGTAGGATCTTTCCCGGGTTTAGGTAAGACTATAATATGGGCTTCCAAAGCTTGTCTCGGGAAAGGAGAGTCCCTGGAGATGTCATTGTACATTTTTATGAGAAGTGGTGTAAGGGGGTCTCGGAAGGATTTATAGAAATGGGTTGAGTGACTTTCCTTAGATTTAAATTGATTTTTTGTGATTATTTTTGGGATTCTTCAGACAGGTGGTATTGCTTACCACCCTCTGAAAAGAGATCCGTGATGGCCCCTTCAAACGCCTCTTTTGCTTATTTTCTTTTATTTAATTGCGGCCACACCACTGAGAGCTGAGCCAAGCATTTGGTTTGCAGTTGCAGTGCAGGCACATTGATCTCTATGGGCAAAGCTTGACAGGTGGTGCCACCTGTCAAATGATGGAGCAAGAGTTAAAAATGGCGTGACTGCGACGGTCCCGTCAGGCTGTTAAAATTATGGTGGGTGGTAAATTTATGGAAGACAATAGCCAGCTGGAGAGAGTCGTCTATCCATGCTGTTTAGAAGGATGGGGGAATCGAGGTATGACCAAGTTACATATTGAAGTTTTCATCATTTTCAATAAGGCCCCTTTCACACGGGACAAACTGCAGCAGCGGATCCGCCTGCTCAGCGGGTAATCTCTCCACTGATCCCCGCTGAGCAGGAGAATGATAGGTTTGTGTCCGTTATGCTGCTGAAGACCGGACATGCACACAGCCTACTATTCTCTATGGGGCGGTCAGAAGGAAACAGACTGCCTGTCCATTTCCATCCGAATGAATGGGAACATACACTATATTGCCAAAAGTATTGGGACGCTTGCCTTTACACGCACATGAACTTTAATGGCATCCCAGTCTTAGTCCGTAGAGTTAAAGATTGAGTTGGCCAATCCTTTGTAGCTATAACAGCTTCAACTCTTCTGGGAAGGCTGTCCACAAGGTTTAGAAATGTGTCTATAGGAATGTTTGACCATTCATCCAGAAGCCCATTTGTGAGGTCAGGCACTGATGTTGGACAAGAAAGGAAGGGTGACCCCCTGGAAGTCGCACATCTATGGTGTCCTGCTGCAATGAATAAAGGAGGTAAATGTAAAGGAGTGCCCAAAATGCAATAATTTGATTAATAAACAGCTTTAATAAGGGTAAGGCTGATAGAACAAAGCCAACGTGTTTCCGGGGGACCAAGGACTCCCCCTTCTTCAGGGCTATTTAAATAAAGATCCTGTTCGAGTCTGTATAGGACCAGAACGTCGTGAAGGTTCAGTCGTCAAGTGCGGTTTGAGAGGCAGCAATAAATGAAGTGGCAACCTCAGCCTGGACTCCAACCAGGCCACGCCCCCAATGCATTTCACTCCGTCCGCCGGAGCTTAGTCACAGGGAACTTATGTTGGATGAGAAGTCCTGGCTCACAGTCTCTACTCTAATTCATCCCAAAGTTGTTCTATCAGGTTGAGGTCAGGACTCTGTGCAGGCCATTCACGTACCCCCACCCCGAACGCACTCATCCATGTCTTTATAGTTACATAGTCCATCTAATTCAACCATAAAAAAGCAGGATCCAATTTGCTACAGCAGGAGAAAAAATTCCTTCTGGATCCCAGAGAGGCAATCGGATTTTCCCTGGATCAACTTTACCTATAAATGTTAGTACCCAGTTTTATTATGTACAATTAGGAAAGAATCCAGGCCTTTCTTAAAGAAACACCAAGTTTACTATATGGACCCCTTATACATGTTGATCATATCCCCCCCCTTAATCTCCTCTTCTCAAGTGTGAATAAATTCAGTTCCTCTAATCTTTCCTCATAGCTAAGCTCCTCCATGCCTCTTATCAGTTTGGTTGACCTTTTCTGCACCCCCGATATCGTTTTTGAGAACTGGTGCCCAAAACTGAACTGCATATCCCAGTTGAGGTCTTACTAATGATTTGTACAGGGGCAAAATTATATCTCTCTCTCTGGAGTCCATACCTCTCTTAATACAAGAAAGGACTTTGCTCGCTTTGGAACCCACCGCTTAGCATTGCATGCTATTATTGAGCTCATGATCTACCAAAACCCCCAGATCCTTCTCCACCATCGATTCCCTCAGTTGTCCTCCGCCTAGTATGTATGATGCATGCATATTATTAGCCCCCAAGTGCATAACTTTACATTTATCAACATTAAACCTCATCTGCCACATAGTCGCCCAATTGAGGTTGGCTTGTAAATTAGAGACATCCTGTAAAAACGTTATTCCACTGCATAGCTTTTTAGACCTTGCTTTGCGCAGTCATGTTGGAACAGGAAGGGGCAAGCCCCAAACTTTTCCCACAAAGTTAGGATCATGAAATTGTCCAAAATGTCTTGGTATGCTGACGCCTTAAGAGTTCCCTTCACTGGAACTAAGGGGCCAAGCTCAATCCCTGAAAAACAACCCCACACCATAATTCCCCCTCCACCAAATGATTTGGACCAGTGCACAAAGCAAGTGGTGGGCCAACTCAATATTGAACCCTACGGACTAAGACTGGGATGCCATTAAAGTTCATGTGCGTGTAAAGGCAGGTGTCCCCAATACTTTTGGCAATATAGTGGCAGGGGTTCTCAAAATTCACTATAACCTTGGAAATAAACTATTACCGTATATACTCGAGTATAAGTCGATCCGAGTATAAGTCGAGGCCCTAATTTACCACAAAAAAAGGGAAAAACTTATTGACCCGAGTATAAGACGAGGGTGAGAAATGCAGCAGCTACTGTAAGTGGAAAAAGAGGGTCAACAATGCCCATCTGCAGCTGCATGCCTCATTGTGTCCTGTGCATGTGTCCTGTGTATATGTGCATGTGTCATGTGTATGTGTGCATGTGTCCCTGTGTATGTGTGCATGTGTCCCTGTGTATGTGTGCATGTGTCCCTGTGTATGTGTGCATGTGTCCTGTGTATGTGTGCATGTGTCCTGTGTATGTGTGCATGTGTCCTGTGTATGTGTGCATGTGTCCTGTGTATGTGTGCATCCTACCTGTGTCCTGTGCATGCCTCCGTGTGCTGCTCTGCATCCAACGAACAGCATGTGCTATTACTATTCGGCGGCCATTCACTGTTCAAAAGCCGCGCCTCCTCCTCGTCCGTGATAGGCAGAAAACTCAATTTCCCAGCAGTCAGCCTATCATGGACATTCTCTCATCCTCATACCATGGACGAGGATGAGAGAATGTCCGTCATAGGCTGCTAGGAAATGGAGTTTTCTGCCTATCACAGACAAGGAGGAGGTGCGGCTTTTGAACAGTAAGAGGCTGCCGAATGGTATGTAGCACACGCTGGCCGTCGTCTGCCTGCATGACACACTGATTATGTAGGCAGACGGCAGTGACTCGAGTATAAGTCGAGGGGGGCACTTTTAGCCCAAAAAAAAGGGCTGAAAATCTTGACTTATACTCGAGTATATACGGTAACTATTTTCCTGTCACACACAAAGGTAAGAGAATCATGTAGACAGTAGGCTACCTGGTATGTATTTAAAATAAACAAAATACTCTCTTGTGCTACTTATTGGAAACCAGACACCAAGAGATCTTGGTTGCCAAGAAAGGGTCTATTCATGATAAGAAAAGGTGCTTTTTATGCTTACAATAATAATGACATTCGGCAAAGTTGACGTACTCTGGTGTGAATTTTATACCACTTTCACACTGAGGCAGTTTTCAGTTTTAGCGCTAGAAATGGCGCCTGAAAACTGCCTCCCATCCTCTGCAATGGGTGCTTTCACACTAGGGTGGTGCACTTGTGGAACGTTCGGAAAAAGTCCTGCAAGCAGCATCTTTGGGGCGGGTTGGGAGCGCTGTATATAGTACTCCCAAAATCCCCCTGCCCATTGCATTTAATGAGCAGCGCTCATGAAGTGCCTGAAAAGCGATTCAGAAGCGCCGCAACACGGGAGTTTTTAACCCCTTCTTTGGGGTTAAAAGCGCCCTGCTAGCGACTGAAAAGTGGCGCTTTAACGCAAACGCGGCCCCAGTGTGAAAGAGTACCTTTTAACTGCACCAGACTTCCCTGGAACCTGGCAGGGGTCAATGCAGGACGAGATAAAATCTACTGATAAGAAGGTCTATAAACCTTTTTCCTGTGTAAAAATTTCCAATGAAATGTTGCAAATGGCTAACGAGTATCAGCAGATTTATTGTTAAGGAGAAAGATACCGCTGTTTTTTTGCAAATCATATATTTGCATTGGATCACTGAACTTTTTCCAGTGAATTTCTCTTGAATTCGACGTCTGCTACAACCCATTTTTTTTTTTTTAGCTTCTTTGCATAATTAAACTCTGCTAAAACATGAGGACACTCGTATTTGAAAGCTCAACCTTTCCATTTCTGGCAGCCTTGGTCCAGGAAGAAGATGAAAACAACAAAAAACATCGCCATAAGGAAATATTGCTTCCTGTTCCCACAAGGTCAGGACAGTCAAGTTACTATTCTTCAGTAAGGAAATCTGTGGAAAAATATTACTGTAATGTTGGCCACACACGCATCTGTTGTGCATGGACTTTCTTTAGATTTAAATGGAATTTGTGATTATTTTTGGGATTCTTCAGGCAGGTGGTACTGCTTACCACCCTCTGAAAGGAGATCCGTGATGGCCCCTTTCGTACGCCTCTTTTGCTTATTTTCTTTTATTTAATTGCGGCCGCACCCCAACTGATAGCCAAGCATTTGGTTTGCAATTGCAGTGCAGGCCCATTGACCTCAATGGGCAAAGCTTGACAGGTGGTGCCACCTGTCAAACTCTGGAGCAAGAGTTGAAAATGTCACGACCGCGGCGGTCCCGTCGGGCTGTTAGAATCACGGTGGGTGGTAAATTCATGGAAGACAATAGCCAGCTGGAGAGATTCGTCCATCCATGCTGTTTAGAAGGATGGGGGAATGGAGGTATGACCAAGTTACATATTGAAGTTTTCATTAAGGCCCCTTTCACACGGGATAAACTCCAGCAGCGGATTCGCCTGCTCAGCGGGTAATCTCTCCACTGATCCCCGCTGAGCAGGAGGATGATAGGTTCGTGTCCGCTACGCTGCTGAAGACGGGACATGCACACAGCCCACTATTCTCTATGGGGCGGTCAGAAGGAAACAGACTGCCTGTGCATTTCCATCCGAATGAATGGGGACATACACTATATTGCCAAAAGTATTGGGACGCTTGCCTTTACACGCACATGAAAGATTGGAGGGTTATTAGATCTCATCACAGGATGGACTGTGGAGGTCTCATATGTAGAGCAGTGCCAACATCCTATTTTAAGTCTTAGAAAAAAGGGGGGAAGGGGGGGGGTTAATTACCCAGGAGAACGAAACAGATGGACTTTACACGCACATGAACTTTAATGGCATCCCAGTCTTAGTCCGTAGGGTTAAAGATTGAGTTGGCCAATCCTTTGCAGCTATAACAGCTTCAACTCTTCTGGGAAGGCTGTCCACAAGGTTTAGAAATGTGTCTATAGGAATGTTTAACCATTCATTCAGAAGCCCATTTGTGAGGTCAGGCACTGATGTTGGACGAGAAAGGAAGGGTGACCCCCTGGAAGTCGCACATCTATGGTGTCCTGCTGCCATGAATAAAGGAGATAAATGTAAAGGAGTGCCCAAAATGCAATAATTAAGAAATAAACAGCTTTAATAAGGGTAAGGCTGATAGAACAAAGCCAACGTGTTTCTGGGGGACCAAGGACTCCCCCTTCTTCAGGGCTATTTAAATAAAGATCCTGTTCGAGTCTGTCTAGGACCAGAACGTCATGAAGGTTCGGCCGTCAAGTGCGGTTTGAGAGGCAGCAATAAATGAAGTGGCAACCTCAGCCTGGACTCCAACCAGGCCACGCCCCCAATGCATTTTACTCCATCCCCCAGTGCTTAGTCACGGGGAACTTATGTTGGATGAGAAGTCCTGGCTCACAGTCTCTACTCTAATTAATCCCAAAGTTGTAATCTCTCCACTGATCCCCGCTGAGCAGGAGGATGATAGGTTTGTGTCCACTACTCTGCTGAAGAGCGGACCTGTACACACCCCACTATTCTCTATGGGGCGGTCAGAAGGAAACAGACAGCCTGTCCATTTCCATCCAACTGCCATGCGCATGGGGAACGGATCCCCCATCTGTCTGTTTTTAGGGGACAGGTACAGATTGGATGTCGGCGGGTCTCGCTGACATTCGCTGCTCCATAGACAGCAATGGATGGTTCCGATAGGGTCTGCCTGAAAAACTGACAGGCTGACCCGATTGGTCCGTCATTGTGAAAGGGGCCTTAGAGTTAAATTTACAAATGTTTCCAGGAAAAGATTCAAACAACTTTCATCTGGAATTCACACATATTTCTGAATTGAATTTAATTGGAAGGATGAGTGAATCCTGCGTGAAGGTTGTGTGAATCTTGTGTCAAAATAATACATGGACCCCTTAGCATTTTTTTAATCCTACTTAGTTCCATGCCGTTGTGGAAATTTTATGAAGATGTATTTTAATATGTATTGTCATAGTGTCTCCAAGTGTTAGTTCTCCCGCAGCCCACTCTAAAGAGCTGACTGGGGCAGACTGGCGCTGGTTGAGATCCGTTTGGTAGTGAAAAGCTCCTTGGGGATGTAGAGAAGTGTTTGCAGAGTGGGGATATGCCCGCCAGCGAAGGGCCCCTGTGCGATGCACAGGACGATCGTCTGGGGGGGGATGTGTTCGCTCTGCAAAGACATTATCGGTTTAGCGGATGTGCGCTCGTGTCATCCCTGTATGACTGATCTACATATTTGGGGTGCCATGGCGTACACCTGCAGATAATCTCCTATCCACAGAGACGGTAGTATAGTCCGGGTATGTTTTGTTCTCTGAACAAAGCAGAATAAGGATTCACGAACAAATGGTAAAAACGGGAGTCTTTGAGTCGTTGTGGTCGGGGGCGGAGTTCATGATCTCAAGCTTCCCGTTTCTAGCTGAAGATAGCTTACAGAGACAGGGGGCGGGAGATGGTACATGCTGCCCCCGCCCAGACACGCCCATAGGACTCCCCTAGTCATTGTTCATTGGTTGTTGTATAACCCCTCCTGTTTGAGGGAATGCCTGTGCTTGATTGGTCGATTGTGAAACCACAAGGCTTTATTGTTTATATGAATAAAAGTTGGCTCCCAGGAAGAGATGAGGGCAGATGAAGAAGCGATGGAGCTAAGATGGTGATTATGTCTGTTTTCTGGGGAAATGTGGGAAACATGGATTAAGATCCCAGATGCATTATACTGAAAGGGCGCGTATTATTGTAGGTAAGATGGATTATACCAATAGACGAAATGAGCGCTTATTAGCCCAAAAGCTTATGGTGGGTTTTTCCACGACACATGCATATGTGCGGTGCTCTCTAATAAACTCGTTTCCACTGCCTAATCATACAATCCCAATCAATATTGAAATCCGATGCTTTTCTTGCAACTACCAGACCAGATATATGGACATTGTAGTACACACATTTGTGGAGATGCATCCTTCCAGCCCGGACTGGAAAGACAACATTGATGAAATAGTATATCATATGACCAGCAGATCAGGTCAGCTTTTAGAACTGGGCTGTCCCAACATTGGAGCCTTCGCTGAATGCCGAAAGGAAACCCAAGTGGTACCCCATGTGGTATCGATATGTAGTAGCCAAAGACATAAGTCAAGATCAGTGAAAATGTAGAATAAAGTGGTTGTCAACCCTCACATATACCCAGTGAAGTGACTGGCCTCAGGTTATACACAGAGGGGAAGTAAATCCTCCTACATAAGTTGTACCTGTTTATCTGCAGCCTCTATCCTCTACAGATGTTCAAAGTCCAGATTTTATACAGTATTTTTGAGCTTCAGAAGGCAGCGGGCACGGAACCAATATCACAAACTGCATAGTATAGAGCTGAGTGTAATCTGAAACCTAAGTGGAGGGGATAGACAAGCCACCTGTAAACAGCCTCATAGGGAAACATGCACAGCTGAGGCTGTCAATCATCCACTGCGTGCTAGCTATGGAGAGGCTTTTCCCCAGGGTTTGTCTGTTATCTGCATAGACCAGGGGTAGGCAACCTTTGAGAGGTAGAGACCTGCCTGAACAACATGAAAGAGATCAAAGATCACCGGGGTTCTGTGGCCTTTTTTTTCTTTTTTTTTAAAGAAGTGAACTACCAAGGCCTAACTAAATAGTAAGGGAAACGTAGAAAAATATAATAAAACAAATGTAACTGGAAAAATATAAACTTGGCCTACCTTAAAAGTGGACAGTGTCAGTCAGTAGAAAAGTGGGCAGTGTCAGTAGAGCAGTGGACGATGTCAGTAGGGTAGTGGACAGTGTCAGTAGAACAGTGGGTGGTGTCAGCAGTTTTTTATTTTATTCTTTATTATTTTTTTGCAATTTTTTAAATTCTTTTTTTTACCATTTTTTTGTTTTACGAGTCTAATTAGGGGACTTTGGTGAAATATCAGGTGTCTAAACAGACCCCTTAAGTCTCACTTGTATAACAGAGAAAGGGATTAAGGACAGAGATTTTCCAGTCCCTTTCTCTGCAGCCTCAGCTGCACTGGACAGTGAATGAATGGGAAGTGCTCTGTGCCGAGCGGCTTTTTGTTTATTCAAACCGAAGCAGAGTAAACATAGTTTACTATGCTTTAGTCAGGAATAAACACAGTGATTGTTCACATTCAAAAAAAGCACATAATTACTGACCCTATTCTCCCGCTCTCCATCCTGAAACAGAGAGGAGGGGAAGCTGGTAGCGCCGCAGGGGGACAGGGGAGCACACGGGGGGACGGAAGAAGAAAGGAAAACCTGGACAAAAAGAGTGGCAGGGGCAGCATTTACCGAAATTGATCCCGTATATTTTCCTACGATAGCACCTTAAACTCACTTGGTGTCTTATCTGCAATAAATAAGCCTCAGAACCCGTGTAATTCATATGTGTTCGGGTTTAAAGGGATACGAGGTGGCAACCCTAGCTGCCCCTCCTGTCCAAGTTCTGAGACTTGGCAAGGAAGGGTCACAATCTACTCGTCGCCTGCACGCAATCAACGGCTGGATCGAGATCGACGGGTTGCCGACCACCTGCAGAGACGGTCATAAGTGACACAGGCAGATAGCAAATTAATGAGAGAGGAGAAAGAAAGTAAATACTATACAAGGCTATGCTCTCTTAGTTTTTTCAACCACTTTAAGATGTAACCAGTTTTTTTTTTTGTTTCTTAACACTCTCTAGTGGAGAGTTGGCCTAACCTTCACCAATACTTCTATATGAATCGCTTCTTCGGGTTCTTGTTTTATAGCCTTGATGAAGGGGAATTTTTGGCCCCTGAAATGCACTGGCTGTCTTTTGCCTTTCTGCTGTTACGTGTGAAAATAACACTAAAGGACTCTTGAGAAGATTGTCTGGCGCACACGGTTTTTTTTTTTCTCATTTAGGGTGAACTTTATTTTTCAAGGAAGGGGGAGTTAAGACTAACGTTTTTCAAAAGTGGAGTGGAACTGAAGGTTAAAACTGCAAGCATACTATAGTGCATGTAAGTTCGATTAATGCATGCAGCACTCACAAAGCTGCACAAACCTACCTACCTGCTACAGTCCTAAAAGGAAGCGGATAAATATGCACTGGTTCCTCACTGGGATTTTCAGCTTGGCCAGAAACTTGGCAGAGGAAAGAGGAAGAGACAACAAAAGGGTGTTCAAGTTCAGATAAAGTCTTGGCACTCATTCTTATTACTAAATATAACATTAAACTTTGCCGTCTTATTTTTTACTTTTGGAGGCCAGGCGGAAATTAATAAAAACACATCTGAGAATATAAACCGCATACCTGTGAGCCTGATGGGGAATTTTCATGGAGGTGGTATCAAATAATAGCGTTTATCTTTAAAGCACATTTGTTATAAAGTAATGTAACGCATAACAACGTAATATACCAAAGTATTTGTTATAATGTAATCTGTGCTTTAATTAAAGAAAACCTTTCATCGAAGGGTATTAAATGACATTAGCATTTTATTTACAAGAGATATTTTTTTAAAAAGAACATTTATTTACAATAAATACACGAAAATTCCCTGTATCCAACCTCTGCGATATTCTTCTTCGTACTGCTCCAGCCTTTGGAGCCATTTTGGGAGACTCTTAGGTCACAGTAGGGGGCCTTGCATGTTTGCAGAGCCACAACCCTTGGCCAAGATTTGAGGCGCCACATAGGGCAGCAAGGATTATCGTACCATGGCAATAAGACCATTGTTAGAAGTTGCGCTTACTTTCAGACTTGTCAGTAGAGTCCCCATTGAAACTAGCAGCCTCTGGACCCAGCTTGTGGATATCTTCAGATGCTATTGGGTCTTGCGGTGTGGGTGTTGATGATCTCCCATTGCTGCACTGGGGCATCTCTAGAGGCTTTTTCTTGCTAGCACTGCTTCCGGTTAAGTCCTCACATAGCTTGTTAAACATTTTCTTGTGAGGAACCCGGACAAACCTGTGAAATTCTAATACAGAAAAAAATATTTAAAAAAAATACTAAGTCAGTATTGTTAACATCATAACCATTCAGCAGCTCAGCTCCCCCCTCCCAGCAGTAACAGGGGCTGTGGGAGAACATGACCTGCTCTTGACTGCTAAGAGAAGAACAACTTAAAGAGACACTAAAGGTTCATTTTTTTTTTTTTTTTAAATAACAAACATGTCATACTTACCTCCACTGTGCAGCTCGTTTTGCACAGAGTGGCCCCGAACCTGTTCTTCTGGGGTCCCTCGGCTACTCCCTGCATCAGATAACCCCCTAGGTGAAGCCCTCTCCTGGTGGGGGGTTACCTTGCGGGCGCGCTATCGAGTCCAGCATTCGGCGTCCATAGACGCAGAATGCAAGACTTGGCCCCGCCCCCCAGTCATTGGATTTGATTGACAGCAGCGGGAGCCAATGGCTGCGCTGCTATCAATCTATCCAATCAACAGCCGAGAACCCCCTGGCAGAGAGACGGCACATCCCTGTGGGACAAGTTTGAGGGTTCAGGTAAGTAAAACGGGGGGGGGGGGGGGAGAGAGGCTGTGGGGCCGGTCACTGACAGGTGTTTTTTCACCTTAATGCATAGAATGCATTAAGGTGAAAAAACACGAACCTTTACAACCCCTTTAGGCCCCTTTCACACTGGGGTGGTGGGGGCGTCGGCGGTAAAACGGCGCTATTTTACCGTCGTTTTAGTGGCGGTATTCGGCCGCTAGTGGTGCAGTTTTAACCCCCACTGGCGGCCGAAAAATGGTTAAAACCGCTCGTATAGCGCCGCTACAGCGGCGGTATAGCCGCGCTGCCCCATTGATTTCAATGGGCAGGAGCGGTTTAGGATCGGTGAATACACCGCTCCATCACCGCTCCAAAGATGCTGTTTGCAGGAGTTTTTTTTCTCTCCTGCCAGCGCACCGCTTCAGTGTGAAAGCCCTCGGGCAATACTCCTGAAAACCGCCCCAGTGTGAAAGGGGCCTTATTCATCAAAGCTCACAGCAGCAGTACTGAATGCACGACAGTGTCTACCGCTAAAGAGGTCAGTGAGGGCTTGTTTTAAAGTGATTGTTATTTTTAAAAAAATAACGGACCTTTACAAACATGTCTAAACTTACCTACTCTGTGCAATTCCAGCAGCCACAAAACTCCTATTTTCAGGTCCCCCCCCCCCCGCCGGCGCTCCTGGCCCCTTTCCCTCTGTCCAGTGCCCCCATGTGAAGCGGCTTCCTATGGGGGCACTCGTGCATGCTCTCACCCGAGTCCTGCTGCTGTGTCCATTGCCACGCCACCCCAGCTCCCTCGTCACTGGCTTTGATTGACAGCACTGGGAGGCTCCCGATGCACCAGCAAAGCCAGCGAGACACGGAAGTGAGGGAAGAAAAGATCTGCAGACATGCACAGCGCTGGATTGAATGAGGGCTAAGGTAATTAAAAGGGCAGTCGAGAGGGATGTTGATACCTAAACATTTTTTACGTTAATGCACAGAATGCATTAAGGTAAAAAAGGTTTAGACTTTACAACCATGTTAAGTTTACTATTTGATAAGAATATGTAAATGTATAGAATAGACTGCATTCTCTCACCTCTCAGCAGAGGGTAGTGCTCTGGTTTCTCTGTAAGCAAAGATGCAATCTCGC
The DNA here is from genome assembly GCA_037952835.1 of Lithobates septentrionalis. Classification (NCBI taxonomy): domain Eukaryota; kingdom Metazoa; phylum Chordata; class Amphibia; order Anura; family Ranidae; genus Lithobates; species Lithobates septentrionalis. The sequence goes on along the minus strand of JBBDGP010003295.1, from coordinate 293,776 downwards.
ACACCATTGTGTCATAGTTGTCCGTCTTCTTGTAGGAGGTGAGGGCTGCAGAAAAGCGCTTATAATTCTCTTCTCCCAATGCCTCTTTCACCTGCTTCAGGTAAGTCGATATCTGCTCTTGCTGGTCTTTCTTAGGAGGGGCAGCGCTATAGTTGCTGGCAGGAGCTGTAAAAAACAATTTGAAGTATTATATTAAAACCGCTAGATAGAGGGGTGAAGTATACATATAAATCATCTGCTAAAAATCACACGTGTCAAACACAAGGCCCTTGGGCCGAATCCGGCCCGTCCAGGCTATTTTATGTGGCTGCCGCAACCCCCTCATCTCCGCCCCTACCTTGTCTCAGTGGTTGGCAGCAGATAAGAGGACAGAACTCCACCGCCAGATTCTGCGCTTCTCCTCCATTTTTTTTTTAAACTATTAGTGTGTACGAGGCTTTAGGCACGTGTCATCGGATATTCCAGGGGACATTTCTTTTTAGAAGCCCAAAACGTCTTTCCCATCATTCCCTGCACTAGCTGAAATTTCAATTAGTCTTTTAGTGGGAGTATCTGCAGTCGGGATCCACCCAGAGGCCTGAACCGGCAGCTGGCTCTGCCTCTCAGCGAGATGCTGGGAGACTGAGCCAGCCACTCCTACTCCCTGCACAGCCCTGAATGGGCAGAGCATAGCCCATGACTGACAGTCACCACTCTGCTCACAGTGGAGGGGAGAACTGAACGATCAGCAATGTTTGATCCCTCAGTTCTCAGTGCAGTACTGGTGGGGGACAGATGCAGCATGAGCTCGATGGTCAGAGCAAAGGGGAGAACTGAGTGATCAGCAGGGTTTGATCGCTCAGTTCTCAGTGCAGAGCTGGAGGGGGACAGATGCAGCATCAGAGCGATGGTCAGAGCGGAGGGGAGAACTGAGTGATCAGCAGAATTTGATCGCTCAGTTCTCAGTGCAGAGCTGGCAAGAGACAGATGCAGCATCAGCTCGATGGTCAGAGCAGAGGGGAGAACTGAGTGATCAGCAGGGTTTGATCGCTCAGTTCTCAGTGCAGAGCTGGCGGGGGACAGATGCAGCATCAGAGCGATGGTCAGAGCAGAGGGGAGAACTGAGTGATCAGCAGTATTTGATCGCTCAGTTCTCAGTGCAGAGCTGGCAGGGGACAGATGCAGCATCAGATCGATGCTGCATTCACCTAGGCGAGTATAAACTTTTTTTTCCAACCTCCTACTCCTCTTCTAAATTCCCCCTCTTCAGTACAACAACACTTACCTTTCATTGGTCCAATTCCCCTCCATTTGGTCGCTAGGACCAGGAAAAGAAAGCCCTGTGTAAATTTCCAAGCCAAATTTTCGGAGCTTACACAGACCTATAGACTCCATCGATGCCACCCTGTGACAGAGCTGTCACATGGAAGAAAGGGGGTCAGTCACATCCAGTACCAGGATGTACTGTGTATTTCATTTTGCACACCGTATCTAAAGAGAGCGGTGGGGGAGGAAATGGTCGCTTTTACAGAACGTTTTACAAAGTTGAGAAAGAGTCAAACTACCCGCATAGCATTGGAGTAAAACTGGCTTAAGGAAATTAAATAATTTCCCTAAGTTAATAAATATGCAATATCATTTTCCACAATCAAAAGAGAGAACTTGAAAAGATAACAATATTTATTATGTGGCATAAGTTCTTCCTGTTACAGTCTAGTAAAACATGTCGCCCAGTGGAATGCAAAAAAAAAAAAAGCCGATTCGGTTTCAGTAAAAATAATTGATCAAAAGCAACAAATGCATGCATACATACATGCTGCACATTGCAGGAAAGAACACTTAGAAATTACTCAAACGCCTCGATCGCTCCAGTTCTCACACAGATGAGTCACCTCCCAATCATCTTTTATACTAGAATATCGCCCTAACTAAAATGATATAATAAGAAACTAAAATGATATAATAAGAAACTAAAATGCATTGTGATATGGTGCCTTCAGGAGTCCCATAACTTACCTGTGTGCATACTAGTCCCAGTGACTCACCCAGAAGAGTGTTGTAGTCCTGAAACTAGGATGGGGAGTGAAAGTAAAAAAAAAAACAACACAATCTTTCACCACACTGGAATCATGTAGGTGTACCTGTAGCAGTTTCAGGCAGACAAGAATGGAGAACAAAAAAACTCCTTTTAGGTTCAGCAGACTGAATTTTTTTTCAAAGGAATAAAGAATGTTGGGAGGGGAGTGATAAATGGAGATGATGATGTTTATTCCAGCGTTCCTTTATAATACACATTAGTCACATACAGTGCCTTCACCCGCCTTGGCTTTTTGCCTATTTTGTTACATTACAGCCTTTAGTTCAATGTTTTTTTTAAATCTGAATTATATGTGATGGATCAGAACACAATAGTCTAAGTTGGTGAAGTAAAATTAGAAGAATATATACATAAAACCATTTTTCAGGAAAAAAAAACAAAAACCTGATAATTGGCATGTGCGTATGTATTCACCCCCTTTGTTATGAAGCCCATAAAAAGCTCCGGTGCAACCAATTACCTTCAGAAGTCACATAATTAGTGAAACGTTGTCCACCTGTGTGCAATCTAAGTGTCACATGATCTGTCATTACATAGACACACCTTTTTGAAAGGCCCCAGAGGCTGCAACACCTAAGCAAGAGGCACCACTAACCAAACACTGCCATGAAGACCAAGGAACTTCACATCACCCAAAGAACACCATCCCCACAGTGAAACATGGTGGTGGCAGCATCATGCTGTGGGGATGTTTTTCAGCAGTCGGGACTGGGAAACTGGTCAGAGTTGAGAAAAAGATTGATGGTGCTAAATACAGTGATATTCTTGAGCAAAACCTGTACCACTCTGTGTGTGATTTGAGGCTAGGGCGGAGGTTCACCTTCCAGCAGGACAATGACCCCAAACACACTGCTAAAGCAACACTTGAGTGGTTTAAGGAGAAACATGTAAATGTGTTGGAATGGCCTAGTCAAAGCCCAGACCTCAATCCAATAGAAAATCTGTGGTCAGAAACCATCCAACTTGAAGGAGCTGGAGCAGATTTGCGAGGAGGAATGGGAAACATCCCAGTGGTAAGATGTGGCAAGCTCACAGAGACTTATCCAAAGCGACTTGGAGCTGTGATAGCCACAAAAGGTGGCTCTACAAAGTATTGACTTTAGGGGGGTGAATAGTTATGCACATTGACTTTTTCTTTTATTTTGTCCTATTTGTTGTTTGCTTCACAATAAAAAAAAAAAAAAAACATCTTCAAAGTTGTGGATGTTCTGTAAATTAAATGATGTAAATGCTCAAACAATCCATGTTAATTCCAGGTTGTGAGGCAACAAAACAAGAACAATGCCCAGGGGGGTGAATACTTTTGCAAGGAACTGTATGTGAGACAGAGGAAGCCATTGTGTGCGCAAAATCAAAACTAATATACAGCAATTGAGACAGTCTGTCACTACCATTGTCCACTTGGCCTCCGGAAGATTTTACCCCCTTCATGACCATGCCATTTTTTGCCTTTTGGCACTGCGTTACTGTAACTGATAATTGCGCGATCATGCAACGCTGTACATAAATGTAATCTATATCATTTTTTTCCCCCACAAATGGAGCTTTCTTTTGGTGGTATTTGATCACCACTGGGTTTTTATTTTTGCCGCTATAAAAAACTCAAAATTTTGAAAAACAAAATATATTTTACCTTCTGCTATAACACATATCCAATTTAAAAAAATGTATAAAAAGAAAACAAAATAGAAATTTCTTCATAAATTTAGGCCAATATGTATTCTGCTACATATTTTGGTAAAAAAAAAATATTGATTGCGCCAATGGCCGAGAGCGCTGACTGTTCTAGCAAGGGGGGTCCGTACGGGAGATCACTGTACTACGAAAAAAAACTAGTAGTGTATATTAGACTTAACTCCCATGCATGCGGGGCTGTGATGTCATCCAGTAATCAAGCAAGATGGAAGAACCCAGTGCCTGTGCAGGACCTCATGAGTGTCAAACCGTTGAAAGCATAGGTGAGAGTTTTTAACTTCATTTCTGCTTTAAAGCAGTATTAAAACCAAAAAGCAAAACATTTATTATATTGTATTTGAATCCCTGCGGATTTTGTTACTTTTGCCCACTGACAAAGAAATACTTGGTCTATAATTTTAATAGTAGGTTTATTTTAACAGTGAGAGACAGAACAACAACAAAAATGTCCAGCATTTTAATGAGTGAAATAAGTATTTCTTCTCAAAAACATGACTTAGTACTTGGTGGCAAAACCCTTGTTGGCAATCACAGAGGTCAGACGTTTCTTGTAGTTGGCCACCAAGTTTGCACACATCTCAGGAGGGATTTTGTCCCACCCTTTTTTGCAGATCCTCTCCAAGTCATTAAGGTTTCAAGGCTGACGTTTGGCAACTCGAACCTTCAGCTCCCTTCACATATTTTCTATGGGATTAAGGTCTGGAGACTTGCTAGACCACTCCAGGACCTTAATGTGTTTCCTCTTGAGCCAGTCATTTGCTGCCTTGGCCATATGTTTTGTGTCATTGTCATGCTGGAATACCCATCCACAACCTATTTTCAATGCCCTGGCTGAGGGAAGGAGGTTGTCACCTAAGATTTGATGGTACATGGCCCCTCCATCGTCCCTTTGATGCGGTGAAGTTGTCCTGTCCCCTTAGCAGAAGAACACCCCCAAAGCATAATGTTTCCAAGTCCATGTTTGATGGTAGGGATGGTGTTCTTGGGGTCATAGGCAGCATTCCTCCTCCTCCAAAAATGGCAAGTTGAGCTGATGCCAAAGAGCTCGATTTTGGTCTCATCTGACCACAACACTCACCCAGTTCTCCTCTGAATCATTCTGATGTTCATTAGCAAACTTCAGACGGGCCTGTACATGTGCTTTCTTGAGCAGGGGGATCTTGCGGGTGCTGCAGAATTTCAGTCCTTCACAGTGTAGTGTGTTACCAATTGTTTTCTTGGTGACTATGGTCCCAGCTGCCATGAGATCATTGACAGGATTCTCCCGGGTTGTTATGGGCTAATTCCTCACCATTCTCATGATCATTGATACTCCAGGTTCTCCCTCTCCCATTGGGTATTTTTTATGTGCAACCATGGCAAATACACTCCGAGTAGGATCTGCCAGAATGTTCCTCCCTCTGCCCATGTAAAGCTAGCCATAGACGGCTTAAATGTCAATTAATTCCTGCTAAAACTGTCAAAATTCAAGCTGCAGGTGGCACCACCCAGATCAAGCAAAGATGATTTAAAAATCTACTGAGCCAGGTAGAGAGTGGTGTAGGTTCTCGGACTTGTCCTGCAAATCTTGGGTGGGGAGGGCACATGGCCTTATAGTCAGGTTCTCCCCCTCCAATGGGCTCTCTCTTTGGGAGAGCCCCACCTAGTACTTGGAGCTGCTTAGGAAGGCATCCTGAAGAAAGGGGTCTGCCTGTTTTTTTTTTTTTTTTTTTTTTTTTTGTTTACGAACATTTTTATTGAAAGGTATCAACAATACAAAGGGAAAAGCACAAAGAAAACATCTATTGTAAAAGTTTGGGGATAATAGCTCCACGGAACCAAGTACATTAACCGTTTAAACTTTAAACAACAAGGCTTTTTTTTGTAATCAAATCAAAAATAAAGCTTCATTCAGCACACAGAACAAAAATATAAAATAAAGTCTGCTTTTTCTTCAGCACAAAGAAAACCAAAGAAAAGGCACATACAGTTTGTAGCCGGGTCTTCACCCCAGAGTTTAAAAAGTCCTTGTTGAATCTTTAGCAGCTCCAAACAGGTACACATCTCATCACAACAGGTGTAATCACCTATTCCTCCTCACCACCACCTCTTCACTATTTCCTGCCTTTTATGAGCTGTTTCCTGGAGGCCTTTAACCCCCTGTGTGCTGAATCCCTGTGGTCAGGGGTGGAGGCTCTTTCCCACCTGAATATCACTTCAGAAGCCTCCCAAATTCCGGGTCCCAAATAACTCTCTATTAAGATAGAGAGTACTGCGAGTCAGTCCTCTCATGATTGACTCTACTACAGGAATTCCTCACCCATTCGGGGTGACCCCTTGAACACTACCGTGTCTCCTTTAAAGGGACCACAGCCCAAATACTGGTTCTATATAGCACCCGCCCAGGACCCAACCTTGGCATCCTGTACACTATGTTATCCAAATATCAGATGGAATATAAACAGAAAAAAATATTTCTCTGCTAACATAATACTAAAGAAAAACAAATAAAATAAACCAAAATGACATCTGGTTAGAAAAATTGCTGGCTAACTGAATCAAACTTCTACATTAACGCTTAATAGACTGTATAGAAGTGGGAACACACAAAAATCAATAGGCAGGCTAATAAGCAGACCAGTATTCCCATTTGCGGTCAAAGATATGCATAGTGTCCATAATAGTGTGGTGTATCCTTTCAATCAGCCTTATGGACTCCATGAGATGAAGCACCTGGGACCAAGGTACTGTTGGTGACCGCCAAATAAGAGCAATAGCACACCGAATGGCACTAAATAATGTGTGTGCCAGTTTTTGGTGAGGAGGTGGAACCTCAGGGAGATTAGCAGAAAGAAGACAAATCTTGTATGTCACAGTTATTTGAGTGGCATGTTGCCACAGTGACTGAAGAGCTCTGCAGCTCCAGAAGGTATGAAGAAGTGTACCTCTATGTGGACACTCCCAGTAGCAAGATTCAGGCAGTAGTGGATAAAATTTATGCAACTTAACTCGGGTATAGTACCAGCGTGTTTGGAGCTTAACCACAGTCTCCTTGATAGCTATGGAACGTGTGTATTTATTCATATTTGAAACCATGTCAAACCATGACTGCGGAAACCACTGTTTCCGCAGTGAAATCCTGGCCTGTCTCCTCCTCCCAGCCCTAGATAGTAGGGGACTTGGATAGGGTACCATACTCCTAAGGATATCTATATAGAATAGAGATAGTCCCTCCATCTCTAGAACTATCTCCGCATAGACCCTCTAATAGAGAATACGCCTCTCCCTCTTCCGATAATGGAATGGATGAATAGAAGTGTCTGATCTGTAGATATTTTATAAAATTCATATCTAGGGAGGGCGTAATTTTGTTGGAGATAGGTAAATGAACAGAAGGAGGATTCCTTAGTGAGAGACTTCAGGGTCACCAAGCCTTTTTCAATCCACCTAGAGAATTCAGGGTCTGCAGTATATGCCGTATGCAGTATATGCCAGTGGAAAAGTAGGTTCCCTGAGATATGAGGCTAAACGAGGAGACCTGGGAAGTATATTGTATTTCTCTTTACACTGCAACAGTATGTATATATATATATATATATATATATATATATATATATATATATATATATATAAAAATAAGGATTGACCCACTACTCCATTAAACGGAGTGACATCCCTCGGGCATACAAAGCGCAACTAGGAGGCCAGGAAGGTAGTAGGGAGCCACTGAAATGCGCTCAAAGTGGAGCCACGGGATACGAATTGGTGAGGTATGGCATCGTGTCAATTGAATCAACCGTGCTGCCAGAAAGTATTCCCACAGGACAGGGCAACCTAGGCCTCCTCTAGATTGAGATCTATTCATTAATGGTCGTCCAATACGACAGACTGAATCCCCTCGATTGCTGAACGAGGAACATATAGAGGACGGGATCTAAAATAAAAAAATAATTTTGGGAGGATGGACAATCTTTACTGCTTGCACTCTTCTTAGAAATTTGATTTTGTAAGTGGACCACATACTCATTGGGTCTGCCTGGTTTTGGCTGGGTGGACCACAAGTTCCTCAGTCCCCATCAGGAGTCTTGCGCCCCGGGGGATCAGGGCTAGGGTCTCTTCTCCTTTAGAGGAGGACCAAGTGTACACCATGTGCACTTTTTTATGGTTCACTTTTTTTTTTTTTTTGCATCTGGTGTTAGTTTTGAGTGCTCATGCAGTGGGTAAAAAGCACCAGGGATGTAACAGTTAACTTAAAAATTTTAATTGGAAACTTTCTATTCATAGTGACGAAGTATGACCTCTCCACTGCTTGGCATACATTGTTACACAGACACACGAGCCTAGAGGGTATAATTAAAAGTTGAATCACGGAGGTTCCACACATGTGCATTTCCGCTTTGTGCCAGACTAAAGGGCACTGCCAAGCTTTCCTGTTGGAAGGGCAAACACTGGGAAATCTTTACCTTGGCAGCTTCCTCTTTGCTAAATGAGGAACAAAGATATTAAGAGTGAGACTAAACATTCCAACATCATTCTGTCATCTGCTGTCTAATGCAAAGTCTTATGGTTTGAGTCCATTGTATATTAGGTTTCTTTCTTTATAAACGATTTAACATAATCATTTGCATATTATTTGCTAATTTAATACCAAGCTGGCAAAAACAAAAAAAAACAACATCATCTGGAGACTTTGGGGTGTGCTCATAAAAAATTTGCTATCTGTCCTGTACGAATGGGGGCAGAAATCGAAGGTTATTGGGCTAGTTTGTCGACAGGTTGAATGTTATTTGTTTATACAGAAGAGAATGAATCAGGAAAACACTGCATTATGGCCACCTCCTTTTTCCTTTATCCTGGCAGTGCATACGCAGTACAGTGTACGCTTTCAGCCCACTTGGGCTGGCTAGACGCCTTTGCATTGTGGTAAGGGGCATGTTAATGCATTATTCTTAACCATTAAAGCAACGTAATGCCATAGTACTGCAACATAACGCACAATAGTACAATGCTGCATTACTAAAAAGGGTCTGGTGCGTTGGCAACACATTCAAAATAAATAGTTTTACTTCAGGCAAGCGGCACAGGCAGGCCAGACAGCGCAGGGAGAAAAAAACAGCCCGGTAGTAAAGTAAAATCAGCACACATTACACATCGTTAACCCCTTGATTTCCTCTACATGTTAACCCCTTCCCAGCCAGCGTCATTAGTACAGTGGCAGTGGGTTCAAAATTTTCGGGTTTTTTTTCGTTTATAAAATAAAAAATAAAAAGCGCAGTGGTGATCAAATACCACCAAAAGAAAGCTCTATTTGTGTGAAAAAAATGATATAAATTTAATTTGCGTAGTGTTGCGTGCATTTTTAATATAATTAATGTAATTATTTGCATACTATTTGTTCATTTAAAACCAAGCTAAAAATAAAAAAAAGTGTGGAGACCAGGGTTATCCAGATACCACTTTTTTTAAGACTGAGTACAAGTACCGATACTTTTTTTCCCCAAGTACTCGCTGATACCGATACTTTAATGTCATGTGACAGTAGCACTGATGAGCACTGATAGGTGGCACTGACTGATGAGCACTGATAGGTGGCACTGACTGATGAGCACTGATAGGTGGCACTGACTGATGAGCACTGATAGGTGGCACTGACTGATGAGCACTGATAGGTGGCACTTATGGCCACTGAAATGCTGGCATAATAAACGACATATAGCATTGCAAAATCCTTCCTTTCCTCTCATCATTCATGTAATTTATCATATAGTATTTACTATATGCTGCAACGCCCATCTTGGTACACCTTGCACTCAGCCGCAGTAAGCAGCAGTGGACATCTCATTACACCCAGCAATAACTATATGGGTGTAACAAGATGTCCGCTGCTGGCTTACTGCGGCCGAGTGCAGGGTGTACCAAGATGGGCGTCGGGATGTTTAACCTCTGACGGAGACATGGAGCGTCACCTCCGTTACCGCCCGCTGACTTCCGCCTCATTCCCAGGTATCGGATTAGGCATCGGGAGCATTCGTGCGAGTACAAGTACTCGCGCAGATGCCCAGTATCGGTACCGATACTAGTATTGGTATCGGGACAACCCTACTGGAGACTTTGGGGTATACGTATAAAAAAATTGTTATCTGTGCTGTGAAACTGTGTGTTCTGTGCAAATGGTGGCAAAAATTAAAGGTTATTAGTAGGGCTGAAACAACTAATCGGCATAATCGATCATGAAAATAATGGTCAACTATTTTCATAATCGGTTAGTTGGTCAGTCGATGCATTTTCTCTCAGTACACCATCCATACATGTCAGTAAGTGCCTGAGAGCTTGTGAATGTGTGAGGAGCAATGCCTCATGGGACATGTAGTCCTAGGCCGGTGACGGAAGTGAGTGATTCTAAAGGCAGAAGTTTTTTTTACCTTGCTACAGGGGCACTCTTTTCTATACATTGCCGCTTGCTATGGGTGCACTTTAAAGGCAGGAGGAGCCAAAAGCACGGGTGGGGGGGGGGGGGCTACGCTGTGCAAAACCATTACACAGAGCAGGCAAGTATGACAAGTGTGTTAAAAGAAAAAAGAAAAAAAAATCTAACGTTTACAATTACTTGAAGGGCTCTGTGCAGGGGAGATCAGCATCTGAACCCAGAGAAGCTGGAGGCTCATGGAATGGAAGTAATATAAAGCATTCCGATTTAATTTAAAGTAAAAGTTTACCAGTATTGTCCAAATACCACCAAAATAAAGCTCTATTTGTGTAGGAAAAAATGATATAAATTTAATTTGCGTACAGTGTTGCATGACCGCCAGTGATGTGTTATGTTACAAAAAATAGGATTTTTATAACAGCTTACCTGTAAAATCCTTTTCTTGGAGTACATCATGGGACACGGAGCCTTAAGTAATTACTTAATGGGTTATAGGCCACCTCCAGGTGATTGGAGACTGGTATACCCAATACAGGAAGCTCACTCCCCTATATAACCCCTCCTCCTTCCAGGAGTACCTCACTTTCTGTAGCAAAGAAATATACTTAAACTCCATAAAAGAGAAGCGGGACCTCTGTATCCCATGATGTACTCCAAGAAAAGGATTTTACAGGTAAGCTGTTAGAAAAATCCTATTTTCTTTATCGTAAATCATGGAACACAGAGCCTAAGTAATAACTTAATGGGACGTCCCATAGCAATGCTATCTGAGGGGAGGGAGAGACAACCCGCAGGGCACCCCCAGACTTGAGAACTTATACTGCTGCCTGCAGCACACTGTGCCCGAAGGCGATATCCTCATACCTCCTTACATCCACCTGATAAAATTTTGTGACTGTATGCACTGAAGACCAAGTTGCAGCCTTACAGATCTGTGCCATGGAGGCCTGGTGACGCATTGCCCAAGAAGCACTAACCGACCTGGTAGAGTGCGCCTTAACTTGAAAAGGGGGAATCATACCCCCTAAATCATAAGTTTGAATTATAACTTGCCGAATCCACTTAGCGACCGTGGATTTTGACGCTGCCTGTCCTTTCTTAGAACCCTCTGGCAGAATAAATAAGACATCAGTCTTCCGAATCTGAGCAGTTGCTTTTAAATAGATTTTCACTGCTCTCACCACATCAAAACAATGTAGTGACTTTTCTTCCCTGGAACATGGTTTTGGAAAAAACAATGGCAGGACAATATCTTAGTTCAGGTGAAAACCTGAGACCACTTTTGGCAAAAAATCTGGACAAGGGCGTAACACCACCCTGTCCTCATGAATAATCAAATATGGCTCTTTACAGGAAAGAGCAGCCAATTCTAAAACCCTCCTTGCCAAGGATATAGCAACCAAGAACACCAGCTTCCTTGCCAGAAGGACTAAGGGAATATGCTGTATCGGTTCAAATGGCTGTTTTTGTAACACTGACAAAACTAAATTCAAGTCCCAAGGGCTCAAAGGTGGGCCGGATTAATCCGCATCACCCCTTGCATGAAACCCCGGACTAAAGAATGCGTAGCAAGCAGTCTTTGAAATAAGATCGATAAGGCTGAGACTTGGCCCTTAATAATACTCAAGGCCAATTTCATCTCTACGCCTAATTGTAGAAAGGCAAGAATTCTGCCTATGATATATCTCTGAGGGTGCCAACTCTTGGATTCACACCAGGAAACATAAGCCTTCCAGACTCTAATGTATAGCTCTGGACACTGGCTTCCTTGCATTAATCAAAGTAGAGATAACTGACCCAGAAATGCCCGCGTTTCTTCAGTATGTGGGTTTCAACAGCCAAGCCGTTAAATTTAGCGTTCTTAAGTAGGATGGAATATCGGCCCCTGTGAGAGCAGGTCTGGCCTTAGAGGAAGGGACCATGGATCCTCCACTTCCATCTTTACGATTTCTGCATTCCATGACCTTCTGGGCAATGCTGGTGCTACCAGAAATACTGGCTTTCTTTCCAGCTTGATCCTGCAAAGAAGTCGAGGCAGCAACAGAATAGGGGGGAATGCATAGATCAGTGAGAACTGATCCCACGGGGTCACCAACGCATCTGTTCCGCATGCGAGTGGATCCCTTGACCTGGACACAAAGTTGACTAAGTTTATGTTGAACCTGGACGCTAGAAGATCTACGTCCGGAGTCCCCATCTTTGGCAAATAGCCCGAAAAATGTCAGGGTGAAGATACCATTCCCCTGGGAATAACTGCTGGCAACTTAAGTAGTCCGCCTGCCAATTCTCTACTCCCGGAATGAAGACTGCCGATAGGCACGGAACATTCCTTTCTGCCCAAGATAGAATATTTTTCACCTCTCTCTGCGCTGAGAGACCCTTGGTGCCCCCTTGGTGATTGATTTAGGCCACAGCCGTGGCATTGTCGGATTGGATCCTGACAGGATAATGCCTTAACCTGGAAGTCCAGGCTTTTCAGAGCCAGACGCACGGCTCGAATCTCTAGGATGTTGATGGGCAAGGCTCTTTCGGTTTTTGACCACTGTCCCTGGACAGTCGTTTTCTCTAGTACTGCTCCCCAGCCTGAGAGGCTGGCATCTGTCGTTACTACCTTCCAGCAGATTCTGGGTTAGTAACCACCAACTGAGGCTTTGGGACACTCTTGGGGACAGCCGCATTGGCAACTCCAAAGCTTGGATCGTTTTGTTCCAAGCAGACAGGATACTGTTTTGCAACAGTCTCGAATGGAACTGGGCATAGGGAACTGCTTTAAATGAAGCCACCATTTTTCCTAACAGCCTCATGCAAAGGCTAATCGAGGGATTTCTTTTCGACCTGACCATCCGCACCAGCTCTCTCCGGAGGCAAGAACACAGTTTTCTGGGCTGTGTCTATGATCAGGCCCAAATACTCCAGCTTTCTTAGCGGTTTTAAGAAAGACATCTCTAGGTTGAGAATCCAACCAAGACTTTCCAGGTAACTGGTTATAATGGTCTATTAACAATAGATCGTCTAGGTATGCCAGGACTGTTATGCCCTGTGCCCTTAACCTAGCTAGAGGTGGGGCCAGTACTTTTGTGAACACCCGGGGTGCTGTAGCTAGCCCGAAGGGCAAGGCTACAAACTAAAAGGGCTGCTGTTCTACTTCAAATTGCAGAAACCTTTGGTGAGCGGGAAATATAGGGACATGCAGATATGCATGCCTGATGTCGATGGACGCCAGAAGTTCTCTTCCCTGTAGGATAGAAACTACTGACCTTAGATCTAGAATGGGTCTGACATCTCCATTTGGTTTTGGTACTGTAAACAGGTTTGGATAATACCCCAAACCTTGCTCCTCTGTTGGGATCTGTATGATCACCCCCTGAGCCAATAATCGGTCTAATGCTTGAAACAGAGATTGCCTTTTACCTGGATCTTTGGGAACGTTTGACCTCAGAAAACGAGACGTGGAAACTGCAGAAATTCTGGTTTGCATCCTAGAGACACCGTGGAGATGACCCATCTGTCCTAAATTTCCTTTTGCCAGACTTCTGAGTATTTCAGAAGTCTTCCCTCCACTCTGGTGAGGGGGGGGCGCCTCTTCATGATGAGGCTTTAGTATTCTGCTTTGCAGATTTCCAGCCCCAGGTCTTCTTTTGTGCCTGGGTCTGACCCTGAGGTTTCCTTTAGAGCAGTGGTTCTCAACTCCTGTCCTCAGGACCCACTAACTGGCCAGGTTTTATGCATTACCTTGGGGAGATGCAGACTAGAATACTGAAATCACTGAGCAGCAAATGATATCACCTGTGATGTATTTCAGTTATCTTGCAAACCTGGCCTGTTGGTGGGTCCTGAGGACAGGAGTGGAGAACCACTGCTTTAGAGTCTGACGGCGGAGGCCATCACCACTGCCTAGAAGCGAATGCCCCTGGCGCAGAAGAAAAAGTCAGTTTAAATGAAGGATGTTTATACTTTCTTTTGACTGGCAAAGAGTACTCTTCCCACTAGAAATCGTTTGGATGTATTTATCCAAATTATCGCCAAATAGTCGCTACCCATGAAAGGGGAAACTAGGCAGAAGCTTTTTGCAATGTGCTTCGGCTGACCAATTTTTTAACCAAAGGGTACTACGCATGTGTACTAGCACAAGCGCAAGGCGGGACACTTGGTGAATAGAGTCCTTTATGGCATCTATGGCAAAACATAATGCCTTTGGTAGTTCGGCCAACTCACGGGCCTGTTGTGCAGGGAGCTCTTTAAAAGCTTCTACGAACTGGTCCTTTAGGGACGGACAGATGCCTATTGCTGCGACTGCAGGCTGAGTAACGGTCCCTGCCAAGGAAAAAGAGGATTTTAACAGGAATTACAACTTTTTATCTGTTGGATCTTTAAGCATTTGTGCATTGTCTACTGGACAAGTTAAACTTTTATTCACATTGGAAATCGCAGGTTCAACTGCTGGAACCTTCCACTTTTTGGTGAATTTTACCTCCATGGCATAGAGAACTGAGAATCTCTTTGGAGGGAGAAAATGCTTATCCAGATGATCCCATTCAGCATAAAGAAGCTTTTCCAGGAATGCATGGACCGGAAACGCATGAAAAGGCTGTAAAGGTTTTAAAGAACCCAAGGAAGAAACCGGACTTTCAGCTGACTCTGTTAGGGGTAACATGAAAGTGGAACAAACCATTTCCGTAAGGATTTGTACCTCAGATTGCAAAGCTGAATCATCAACTGTTTCCTCCGCAGAGGAATAATCGGCTTGTTTTTCCTCTCGATCGCCTGAAGGTAATACCTCAACCTGTCCCCACTTTTCCCTTGGTAAAGGGTCTGAGGTGGGGGAGGGGGATCTAGCACGCTTCCTTTCCACTTGGATAGAGGATGCGATTAAGGCCGCTAATCTTCCTTCTAGGCCCTGCAGGGCAGAGGAAAATGCACCTTCAGTCATGTATACAGGGCCTGAAGTGTGAGAAGCAGTTGCATCACCAATTGGTTCCAAAGACTCACCCTGGCTTGCCATGTCTGGTATCTTCGGAGAGGATGACAGTGTGGAGGCATGACTGGAGTTCGCAGCGCCTGGGGGTGGAATTTTTGGCACCTTAGCGGTAGTTCTGGAAATCATAGTGCTAAGCACAAAAGCAGAGGCACTTAAGAAAAAATATACCACTTGCTGAGCAATAGTTTAGAAAAACAATGCCACCATGAAGATCAGCTTTTGGTGCTGAATAACAATTGTATCTCCTGTACTGGAAATGCCTGTATACACCCCTCACGTGACTCAGCGCCTGTGTCCTTTAGTGTGTCAGACTTACTCTCCTCAGTTACTCTTAGAGGTTTCTGGTATGAGAGCGTCTGTCTTTTAAAAGCCTCAGATGAGCCTGATCTGGCATTTGTCAGCGTTTTCCACTCCTCAGCGTGTGCGCCGTGTGCTCCACGAGGACGCTACGTCCTGCAGAGGGCGCCGCCTGTTACTTAGACCACGCCCCTCTATAATACCCGCCCCCCTCCTCCTTTAAAATAAAAAATCCAGTTGGCGCACGAACGGCATTCAGGTCTGCAAATGCAGACCCGAAGAGGAGGAGGCTGTGAGCGCCGTCTGGCACCTTGCCAGAGCGATGAGCGTACTGCCTAAGCACAAGAATTGGCGCTCTGCCTGTCCCAACAATCTCTTGCTGGACAATGTTCACAATAAAGGCAAGTTTGAAATATACAACTAGTATATGTGAAGTTGCCACCGCACCTCTCCGGGAGGGGATTGGGGAGTTTTATCAGCAGAGTGTTAGGCTCCCAAATCTGCAGGATATATACTAAGGTATGTGTAATATACTCCCTCTAGTGGAGATCTTAAGGCATACAATGTTAAATATATGGAAGAAAAGGCATAGGTGGACTTCTTACAGTTCCTAGGCTTCTTCCCTTACCTTATCCTCGCTGCAGGATACTGCTAAAACAGACAGATCCAAACTTCACCCATCAAGGCAGGCTGCGTTAGTAATCCTTCAATGACCGGGTCCCTTAATAGGGATTCCACTCCTTTGGACCTGTATAGCACCCCTCAGGAGCAACTTTAGGTAATGTAGCAAGACCAAAAAGAGTCCTGGTTCCTAGGGTTCAGCCCTCAAACAAAAGCGCTACAGGCAAAACCTCGCTCTTCTATGCGAGGCCCGGGTACCATCCTGTGGCCTCAGTGGCTTGGATAGATCTGGCTGTGGAGGTTATTTAAATCCAGCATGGATCGCTCCTGGAGCTCCTCAGAGCACACTCGTGACCAACTCCTTAGACCAGGGGTCTTCAAACTGCGGCCCTCCAGGTGTTCAGGAACTACAATTCCCATCATGCCTAGCCATGTCTGTGAATGTCAGAGTTCTACAATGCCTCATGGGATGTGTAGTTCTGCAACAGCTGGAGGGCCGTAGTTTGAGGATCCCTGCCTTAGACACTGGCAAAAAAACTGAGGTACTCCTGGAAGGAGGAGGGGTTATATAGGGGAGTGAACTTCCTGTATTGGGTATACCAGGGTATCACCTGAAGGTGGCCCATAACCCAATAAGTTATTACTTAGGCTCTGTGTCCCATGGTGTATGATAAAGAAAAGGGTCCAGTAGGTTGGCAGCACCTTCAAAATGAATAGGCTGCCATAACATAACACACATTAATGTACAGCTAAGGTGCAAGTCCAGCCCTACAGATGCCAAGAAAGGAGCCCGTTTTTGGAATAATGCAACTCCAGCATGCCTGCATCAATGGCCAAAGAAACAAGAGCCAGGCTGGTAGAAGATGGCGAGGGCAGCAGGGGGTATGGACCAGTCATTGCTGGAGGCAGGCCAAACTGGGAGGTAAGTTACCAATAACGTGCCAGTATGCTACGAATGCCTAGACATTATGGCAAGTGCTTCTGGAGACTCCCGGGACTTAACGCTTTAGTAATTTTTCGATAAAAATACCATTTTACTACTCATTCTTCTTGTATTCTATTAAAGTTATTCTGTATATAAATGTCCGTTTAGCATTTTTGCAGCAGTGTTTTCTTGCTTTATAAATTGCAAGCAGACCGCGGCCATTGCCTGTGTGGGCATCTGAAGCCGGATAGTATCTCTTCCTGTATTCCATGCATGCTGGCTACCCAGCATGCACCTGCCGATCTCGCGCATGCGCAGCGTGAGCAGTAGAGGTTGGGTTTCCATAGCAACGGCTATACAAATAATGTGATGCTAGGACTCAGTGATGCCTATTGCCTCCTGGGATTAACACCACACATATCCCAGGAGACAATGCAAAGCCGGAAATGAGGCGCAGGGCAGTGGCCGCGAAGGAGGGAGTGGAAAAATAAGTTTTCTACAATAACGTAAGTAATCCCCACAAAAAGAAAGCCAATTCATTACAACTGGACACATTCGTTAGTGCAGGATGGTGAGGGGTACAAAATGTGGGTGGAACCCTGCTTTAATACCAGGTGCTACCATAAAACTCTGTGCAAGCCAGCATGCCGGCAAGGCCTCCCTGATGGCAGCAGAAGCCAATGGCTCCCGCTGCTGCTTGTGTGTCTGTGAGAAGAGGAAGTCAAAGCAGCACTGCTGCACACGAGACAATGCTGGATCGAGCGAGGACTCGTGTATGTGTTTAGGGCTTGGGTGGGGGGGGGGGGGGAGGCATTGTATGTTTTTTTTTTACCTTAATGCAGAGAATGCATTAAAAGAGAAGTATGGAATTTTGTTTTTTTTTGGGAATCATATTTACCTAGGTGGATCGATGCTGCATCTGTCCCCGGTCGGTTCTAAGACTGAGAACTGAGCGATCAAACACCACTGATCGCTTGGTTCTCAGCGCTCCCTGAGCAAAGAGCTGGTGACTGTCAGTCACCAGCTTTCTGCTCTGCCCCCCCCTCCTTCCGTGCCCACTGGAGCGGTGAGCTGTGGAGGGGGCGGAAGCGGGCAGTTCAGGCTCTCAGCAGCTTGTTGAGAGGCTGAGCCGTGTGCCGGTACGTGGGGCAGATACTGACTTCATTGTCGCAATCTTGCCCCAGCCTGGACCGGCTCTGTGATGTCAGCAGACAGCGGGATTAAGCCTACTGTCTGCTGAAAATAGATCACAGGAGTGCAGAACAAACTGATCCACAGAAGAAGTACAGCCAAACAAGCTTTGGCTGTATTTCTACTTTTAGGCAAGAAAGGAGATAGACACTCTAAGAGGAGGGGGTTCCTTTTATGAGTTAATCAGTAACTTGTGTAATCTGATCTCTCCTGCTAATCATATCTATGTTAAAGCGGCCAGCGAATTTTTTTTTTTTTAAAGTCAGCAGCTACAAACACTGTAGCTGCTGACTTTAAATAAGTACACTTACCTGTCCTGGGTGCCCGCGATGTCGGCCGCCCGAGGCCGACCCGTCCCTCGGGTCCTGACACCGCCATCCTAACTAAGGGAAACAGGCAGTGGAGCCTTGCGGCTTCACTGCCAGTTTCCTACTGCGCACACGTGAGGCTCTGTGAATGGCCCTGTGGTTTTCTGGGAACACACACAGTTCCCAGAAGGCAACGGGGCCGCTCACCGAGGAACAGGACACGCCGCGGAATAGGAAGAGGCAGATTAGGAAGACTGCCTAGCAACAAGGGTTCAGGTAAGTTTAAAAAAAAATTTTTTTTTTCAAATGTTTTTTTTATTTATTTTTTTAGAATTTTTGGTGCAATTTTTTTTTTTCAGGGTGGCCCTCCACTTTAAAACATAGTAGTAAGCACCTGTGTTGATGGACCCCCACCCAAATAGTTATCTTGTTTAAAAAAAAAAAAAAAGTGTATACTTACCTATTTTTAGTCTGTTCCACCGACATGATAATTAGTGAATGGCAGCTGCGGGGGAAAGGAGGGAGTGCCGACAACGCCTGCAACATGGGAGCCTATGAGTAAGGTCACGGCATTTGTTAAAGTTGACAATAGTCTATGCCCAGAGGTCACTTCATCTGTGGTCTTTCTAGAACAGAATATTTAAGACGCAAGATAATGTGCCCATTTTAAAATGTTTGTATGTTTTAATACAATGTTGTAATAAAAATGTATATTTTATCCATTTTGAGCATGTAAGCCTTTTGTACGGTACCATGAAAGTCCACAATAGCCTCTTTTCTACTTTGAAGAATGTTAGCTGGAGTTTGGCTTCAAGTTGTTGGTGCATCTAACACTCCCCTCCCCACAGACTGACAATGCAGCTGTCTAAAGGTGTCTCCACTGCATTAGTGGCCACATCACTGGGTGAAAATAAAGGGGGAAAAAAAGCCTAAAAAGAAAAAAGAATGCAGCTGCAGCATTGTAAGGAGCAGTGTGGGATGTAAAAAAAACATTCATAATCACCTATGTGGCTGCAGCATTGGTCCAAAGCTGCACCTGTTCCCTGCCGGTGTCCTGCCGAGAAAGTTCGCCTCGGCGGATAAGGACCCCCCTCTACTGCGCAGGTGCAGTGCTTGCGCATGAGGGGCCGGCGCAAATAGCTGAAGCCGAATAGAAATCAGCTGTACACGGTGCCTGTAAAAGGGCCCCTCGCGGGCTCGCTTCGCTCGCCACGCTTCGGGCACGGCCTCGCTTCGCGTGGCACTTTTTTATTCTCTCTCTAGGTCCACTTGGATGGTGGGGCTTGAACCTGGACCCAGGGCGCAGGCGCCGTGTACAGCTGATTGAAGTTTTTCAGCTTCGGCTATTTTCGTCGGCTCCTAGTCGTTCATAGTGCGCAAGCGCTGCGCCTGAGCAGTACAGGGGGGTCCTTATCCGCCGGGGGAACTTTCTCGGCAAGACACCGGCTCTAAAACCAAGACTATGACCACTGATTGCTAAGTTCTCAGTCTTTACCGAGCAGAGAGCGGTGACTGTCAGCCATCGGATCTCTGCTCTGGCCCTCCATTGCTCACTGGAGCAGCTGTCTTAGGCTCTCTGCGACATGCTGAGAGGCTAAGCAAGCTGCTGGTCAGCATTCTGGGTGCCGATCCAGGTAGGGGGGCAGATACTGACTTCATTGTCGCGATCTTGCCCCAGCCTGGACCGGCTCTGTGATGTCAGCAGACAGCGGGATTTAGCCTACTGTCTGCTGAAAATAGATCACAGGAGTGCAGAACGAACTGATCCACAGGGGAAGTACAGCCAAACGAGCTTTGGCTGTACTTCTACTTTAAGGCAAGAAAGGAGATAGACACTCTAAGACAGAGGTCTCAAACTGGTGGCCCTCCAGCTGTTGCAAAACTACATGTCCCATCATGCTTCTGCCTGTGGGATTCATGCTTGTAACTGTCAGCCTTGCAATGCCTCATGGGACTTGTAGTTTTGCAACAGCTGGAGGGCCACCAGTTTGAGACCCCTGCTCTAAGAGGAGGGGTTCCTTTTATGAGTTAATCAGTAACTTGTGTAATCTGATCTCTCTTGCTAATCATATCTATGTTAAAGCGGGATTCCGGCCAGCAAAAATTTTTTTTTTAAAGTCCGCAGCTACAAACACTGTAGGTGCTGACTTTAAATAAGTAGACTTAACTGTTCTGGGTGCCCGCGATGTCGGCTGCCCGAGGCCGACCCGTCCCTCGGCTCTCGGGTCCTGGCACCGCCATCCTAACTAAGGGAAACAGGCAGTGGAGCCTTGCGGCTTCACTGCCAGTTTCCTACTGTGCACACACGAGCAGCGCGGCGCTCTGTGAATGGCCCCGTGATTTTCTAGGAACACACACAGTTCCCAGAAGGCAATGGGGCCGCTCACCGAGGAACAGGACACGCCGCGGAATAGGAAGAGGCAGATTAGGAATACTTCCTAGTAACAAGGGTTCAGGTAAGTTTAAAAAAAAATTTTTATTTCAAATGTTTTTTTTTTGTTTTTTTTTTAGGATTTTTGGTGCAATTTTTTTTTTTTCAGGGTGGCCATCCACTTTAAAACATAGTAGTAAGCACCTGTGTTGATGGACCCTCGCCCAAATACTTATCTTGTTTTTTTTAAAAAAAAAAGAAGTGTATACTTACCTATTTTTAGTCTGTTCCGCCCACATGATCATTGGTGAATGGCAGCTGCGGGGGAGAGGAGGGAGTGCCGACAGCGCCTGCGACATGGGAGCCTATGAGTAACGTCACAGCATTTGTTAAAGTTGACAATAGTCTATGCCCAGAGGTCACTTCATCTGTGGTCTTTCTAGAACAGAATATTTAAGACGCAAGATAATGTGCCCATTTTAAAATGTTTGTATGTTTTAACACAGTGTTGTAATAAAAATTTATATTTTATCTATTTTGAGCATGTAAGCCTTTTGTACGGTACCATGAAAGTCCACAATAGCCTCTTTTCTACTTTGAAGAATGTTAGCTGGAGTTTGGCTTCAAGTTGTTGGTGCATCTAACACTCCCCTCCCCACAGACTGACAATGCAGCTGTCTAAAGGTGTCTCCATTGCATTAGTGGCCACATCACTGGGTGAAAATAAAGGGGGAAAAAAAGCCTAAAAAGAATGCAGCTGCAGCATTGTAAGGAGCAGTGTGGGATGTAAAAAAAACATTCATAATCACCTAGGTGGCTGCAGCATTGGTCCAAAGCTGCACCTGTTCCCTGCCGGCTCTAAAACCAAGACTATGACCACTGATTGCGAAGTTCTCAGTCTTTACCGAGCAGAGAGCGGTGACTGTCAGCCACCGGATCTCTGCTCTGGCCCTCCATTGCTCACTGGGAGCGGCTGTCTTAGGCTCTCTGCGACATGCTGAGAGGCTGAGCTAGCTGCTGGTCAGCATTCTGGGTGGATCCTGACATTATTGTCGGGATGCTTCCAGAGCCTGGAAATCAGCCGACAGCACGCTTTAGCCTGCTGTAAGCTAAATCTGGGTCACCGTTTCACACACGATATCGGTCCGAATTTTTGGCTTAATTTGTACCTGAAAACGGAACAGAAGATGCATAGGACTCCTGTGTAATCTGCACCGCAGCCATCCCAGAGATGTGTGAACTGGCCCCACTGAGAGCCGGTCACAGTCTCCCGACTGGGAAACCCACATCCAATTCGCAATAGTGTGAACCCAGCCTTAAAAAGTGTTACCAAAGTCAACATTTTTTTTTTTTAATTAAAATATCAAACATGTTATACTCACCTGCTCTGTGCATGTATATTGCACAGAGCAGCCCCGATCCTCCTCTTCCTGGGTCTTCCACCGGTGCTCTTGGCTCCTCCTCTTCGTGTGTCCCCATAGCAAGCCGTTTGATATCGAGGCACAAGGTGAATGCCCACTCCCAAGCTGTGTGCCTATGGAGCAGCGCCCCACAGACACAAACAGCGGGACTTAGCCCCGCCCCCGCTACCCCCTTACTGCATTCGATTAACAGCAGCAGGAGCCAAGTCCCTGCGTGGAGCGAACAAAAGATGCAGTCCTGCACAGCGCTGGAACTCTTCTCCCCTCTCTTCTCCTTCACACAGAGAAGGGGGAGGAGAAGAGCAATAAAACATTTTTTACCTGAATGCAAGAAGCGCATTAAGGTAAAAAAAAAAAAAAAAATTTTTAGCTTTAGCAACAATTTAAGGATTGGTAAGCTGCAATATATTACATTTTTGGTTCAATTCCGCTTTAACTGGGAAATACATGCAAAAACACAACATATTCCCTTTAAAGGAAGTCCTTATGAGTATATTACTGGCTAAATAGGACATTGTTAAAGACCTAGCGGTGTTGACTGACATCATGCTTCCGCCTCAGTCCATGTTTATCTTTCAGCCTCAGTGTATGTTTATCTTTTGCCCAAATGTGTGTAGCTACCACTGCAATGCAAGTAAATAAGTCGTAACTTTGACATTTGCAGATGCTTTTGAATAGGGTTTCCTGTCAAGTCACAGTGTTTAGAAAAAAGCCCAGAACATTTAATATTTTGACATCTTATTTACCCCCCCTTGGCTTTTTACCTATTTTGTTACATTACAGCCTCTTTAGTTCAATGTTTTTTTAATCTGAATTATATGTGATGGATCAGAACACAATAGTCTAATTGGTGAAGTAAAATTAGAAAAATATATACATAAAACTTTTTTTCAGAAATAAAAAACTGATAATTGGCATTTGCGTATGTATTCACCTCACCCCCTTTGTTATGAAGCCAATAAAAAGCTCTGGTGCAACCAATTACCTTCAGAAGTCACATAATTAGTGAAATGATGTCCACCTGTGTGCAATCTAAGTGTCACATGATCTGTCATTACATATACACACATTTTTGAAAGGCCCCAGAGGCTGCAACACCTAAGCAAGAGGCACCACTAACCAAACACTGCCATGAAGACCAAGGAACTCTCCAAACAAGTAAGGGACAATGTTGATGAAAAGTACAAGTCAGCGTTCGGTAATAAAAAAATATCCAAATCTTTGATGATCCTTAGAAGCACCATCAAATCTATCATAACCAAATGAAAGAACATGGCACAACAGCAAACCTGCCAAGAGACGGCCGCACACCAAAACTCACGGACCGGGCAAGGAGGGCATTAATTAGAGAGGCAGCACAGAGACCTAAGGTAACCCTGGAGGAGCTGCAGAGTTCCACAGCAGAGACTGGAATATCGACAATAAGCCGTACGCTCCATAGAGTTGGGCTTTATGGCAGAGTGGCCAGAAGAAAGACATTACTTTCAGCAAAAAACAAAATGGCACGTTTTGAGTTTGGGAAAAGGCATGTGGGAGACTCCCAAAATGTATGGAGGAAGGTGCTCTGGTCTGATGAGACTACAATTGAACTTTTTGGCCATCAAAGAAAACGCTATGTCTGGCGCAAATCCAACACATCACATAAAGAACACCATCCCCACCGTGAAATATGGTGGTGGCAGCATCATGCTGTGGGGATGTTTTTCAGCAGTCGGGACGGGGAAACTGGTCAGAGTTGAGGGAAAGATGGATGGTGCTAAATACAGGGATATGCTTGAGCAAAACCTGTACCAATCTGTGTGTGATTTGAGGCAAGGACGGAGGTTCACATTCCAGCAGGACAATGACCCCATCCCTAGACACCGAATGCAGGACTCGGCCTCGCCCCCCCAGGGCCCGCGTCATTGGATTTGATTGACAGCAGCGGGAGCCAATGGCTGCGCTGCTATCAATCTATCCAATTAAGAGCTAAGACAAGGGGGAGAGGGGAAGAGCGCGGCTCCAGTGGGGGAATACAGGACTCAGGTAAGTAAAACGGGGGCTGGTCAGTAACAGAAGTTTTTTTCCCTTAATGAAAAAAAATAAATCACTCCTCCCTCCTTTTTCCCCCATTTTCCCCACACCCTTCTTCCCCTATATCCCCCCCCCCCCCCACAACCCCCCATAACCCTTTTTTTTACCACCCCGTCCACTCTCGATTCTATTAGCCACAGTATCCATTTTTTGTTGTTAATTGACATATACATTTGGTAATTAACATTTAGTGTATTTTTTAGTTGTTTTCTGATGTTATTGTTCAATGTTTTTTAGGTTATTGTTCCATTTTTTGTATATTCTTCAATTCGCATCTGCGTAAATATTTTTAGAATTATTTGCTGGTACATTCCATGGGTACAAGTTCGGGTGTGATTATGGGAACATATATGCACAAGTTCCTTTACACACCCTATATATTTTTATATCTTTATATATTTCAATATACAGTATGTGGTGACATTTTTAAATCGGTCATTGTTAATTTCTTTCTTCACTGTTACTATTAGGTTTTTTTGGGGATTATGAATTGCAACTCCATGTATGTGTGTATATACATTAATGATTATTATTTTTTTAATATATATTTTTGATTTATATTAAATTGTGTAGATATATTTTCAATGGTTATCTTCTGAGCAACGAGGGGTTAACGTCAGGTACCAAATTGTCCTGCCCCTTTGCTCCATTAAACTTCCTTATACTATTTAAACTTCCTGGTTGCCTCTCTCCTTGACTTTGAAAATAGGATTTTTTATTACAGCTTACCTGTAAAATCCTTTTCTTTCGACGGACATCACGGGACACAGAGCCACAGTAATTACTGATGGGTTATAGGGTATCACTAGGTATTGGACACTGGTCACACCCTAATCAGGAAGTTCAACCCCCTATATAACCCCTCCCCTTCCAGGGATACCTCAGTTTTGTAGCAAAGCAGTATAGGTGTATTAGAAGAGGGGCGGGACCTCTGTGTCCCGTGATGTCCGTCGAAAGAAAAGGATTTTACAGGTAAGCTGTAATAAAAAATCCTATTTTCTTTTCTCGGACATCACGGGACACAGAGCCACAGTAATTACTGATGGGATGTCCCAAAGCAATGCCAACTGAGGGGGGGAATCACAACCAAGTAGGGTGCTATCAGACCTGAGGACCCTGTACCGCTGTCTGCAGCACACTACGCCCAAAGGCGATATCCTCATGCCTTCCTACATCCACCTCATAGAATCTGGTGAATGTATGAACTGAAGACCAGGTTGCGGCCTTGCAGATCTGAGCCATAGAGGCCCGGTGATGCACTGCCCAAGAAGCACCAATAGCCCTTGTGGAATGTGCCTTGATCTGAAACGGAGGAATCTTCTGTTTCAAACCGTAAGCTTGAATAATCAACTGTCGAATCCATTTAGAAATGGTCGCTTTTGACGCTGCCTGTCCTATATTGGGACCCTCCGGCAGCACGAACAAGACATCCATCTTGCGAATCTGAGCAGTTGCCTCCAGATAGGTCTTGACTGCTCTTACTACATCCAAAGAATGTAATGACCTTTCTTCCGAAGAACAAGGTTCTGGAAAAAAGGAAGGTAGCACAATGTCTTGGTTTAGATGAAAATCTGAAACCACCTTCGGTAAAAAACTAGGATGAGGGCGCAGTACCACTCTATCCTTGTGTATAATCAAGTAAGGCTCTTTACAGGAAAGAGCTGCTATTTCTGATACTCTTCTAGCAGAAGAGATAGCTACCAGGAAAATTAGTTTCCTCGTCAGTAAGACCAAAGGAATCTGACGTATTGGTTCAAAAGGTTGTTTTTGTAACACCGATAGAACCAAGTTCAAGTCCCAGGGGTTTAGGGGCGCCTTAACCGGAGGATTAAGACGCATCACCCCCTGTATAAAGTTTCGGATCAGAGAATGCGAAGCAAGCGGCCGTTGAAACAACACTGATAAGGCCGACACCTGGCCCCTGATGGTACTCAAGGCCAGCTTCATCTCTAATTCTAATTGTAGAAAATCCAGAATTCTACTTATGACATATTTCCTGGGATGCCAACCCCTGGATTCACACCAGGATACATAAGCTTTCCAGACTCTATGATAAATCATTCTGGAAGCTGGCTTCCTTGCATTGATCAAGGTAGATGTGACAGGACCTGAAAGCCCACGATTTTCCAGAACGTGGGATTCAATAGCCCACCCGTCAAATCTAGCATTTGTAAGGCAGGCTGGAACACCGGACCTTGAGCTAACAGGTCTGGGTGTATCGGTAGGGTCCACCAGGAACCCACCATCATCCCTGCTATTTCTGCTTATCAGGTTCTTCTGGGCCAAACGGGGGCCACCAGAAGTGCCGACTTCCCTTCTTGCCCGAGTCTGCGAAGGAGCCGTGGCAGTAGCAGAATGGGAGGGAATGCATAAATCGGTGAGAGCCGATGCCACGGAATCACCAACGCATCCGTCCTGCCTGCAAGAGGATCCCAGGCAACCGGTAGGAAGGATTTCCCCTTCTGTAGGTTTTCGGGTATGAGCCATCAGCTGAGGCTCTGACGCATCGCATGCGATAGGTGCATTGGAAAGTTTAATGCCTGCACGTTCCTGTTCCAGGTCAACAGAATACTGTGTTGCAACAGTTCTGCTTGGAACTGCGCATAGGGAACTGCTTCGAATGAAGCCACCATCTTCCCCTGCAGCCTCATACAAAGGCGGACAGAAAGACCCTTCTTGGCCCTGACTGTCAGAATCAGCTCCCTTAGAGCAGTGATCTTTGCCTGCAGACACTTCAGTTAAGGAGGAAAAATGGGCACATATAGGCCTGTATCTCTGATGCCTATTGATATCAGAAATTCTCCTCCCTGCAGGACGGAGATTACTGTCTGAATTGATTCCAAACAAAAGGACTGCATCCTTGGGAATCGTTTCGGATCTCTCAAATCCAAAGTGGGTCTGTCGTCCCCATTTGGTTTTCGGACCATAGAAAGATTGGAACGGAGTCTCAATCCTTGATCCTTTGTGGGAACCCCCACAATGACCTCTTGCGACCAAAGTCGCTTTATCGCTAGAAGGAGCGACTGCTTCTCTTCTGGTTTTCTGGGAACACCTGATCTGAGGGAACGAGGAGAGGGACATTCTTGGAACTCCAGTCTGTACCCTAAGGTTACCATGGAGATTACCCATCTGTCCTGGAAGTCCTTCTGCCAGGGCCCTGAGAGCTGCAGCAGTCTTTCCCCCCACTCGAGCGAGCGGGGCGCCCCTTCATGAAGAGGTCTTAGTGTCTTGCTTAGAAGACCTTTTCCCCCAGGATTTCTTGTGTCCCTGGGGTCGACTCTTGTTTCTTGCCCCAGACGGAGGAGACCGTCGTGACTGCCTGGAGGCTGATGCCCCTGGCGCTGGGGAAAGAGTCCGTTTAAAAGAGGGACGCTTACTCTTCTTCTTATCAGGTAAGGGAGTGCTTTTCCCACAGGAGATCGTCTTGATATAATTATCCAAGTCCTCTCCAAACAACCTTTCACCACGGAAGGGAAACCCAGCCAGAAGCTTCTTACATGGTGCTTCGGCTGACCAGTTTTTCAACCATAAGATTCTACGTATATGCACCAACCCAAGCGAGAGGCGAGAGGTTTGCACGATAGAATCTCTAATGGCGTCAACAGCGTAACATAAAGCCGCAGGAAGGTTAGCAAACCCCTGGGCCTGCTGTTCAGGCAATACTTTGATGACCTGCTTAACATGGTCTCTTAAGTATTGACAGACTCCAATCGCTGCTACTGCAGGTTGGGCCACTGATCCTGCTAAAGAGAACACATCTTTCAATAAGAAGTCCATCTTTTTATCCACAGGATCTTTGAGCATCTGAGCGTTGTCTACAGGACAAGTCAGATTACTATTTACAGAGGAAATGGCCGCATCAATGGCCGGTATTCCCCACCTCTTAATAAATTTTTCTTCCATAGGATAAAGTGTAGAAAACTTTTTCGGCGGAAGAAATCGCTTATCTGGGTGATCCCACTCAGAGTAAAGCAGCTTTTCAAGTAATTTATGAACAGGAAAAGCATGTGCTGCTTGGAAAGGTTTCAGTGACCCCAAAGCAGAAGAGGTTTCTGTAGTAGTTTCAGGTATGGGCAACTTAAATGTGGAGCGGACCAAACCAGTGAGGATCTGCACTAAGACTTTCTCCTCTTGGGAAGTCGCAGAGGGTCCCTCTCCACCTGAATCCTCCGAAGAGGAATCATCTGTCCCATCCCGATCCTCTAAAAGGGATTCATCTCCTTTATCCCAGAGCTCCTCTGACTGAGGGTCTTGGGGAGCAGAGGAAGGCCCTGTGCGTTTTCTTACACTCAGTGAAGATGTAATCGCGGCCATTAGTTTTTTCTCTAATCCAGAAATGGTTGAGGAAAAAACTTCTTGTGTAATGTACACAGGGGCTGAAGTGCCGGCAGCAGATGTAGCCCCTAACCCCAAAGGCTCTCCCTGTCCAGCTGCCCCTGGTCCCTCAGGAGGGGATGGTGTAGCAGACAGGGGGTCCTCAGAACCTGAACGAGACCCCCTAGTGCCTCTGGTTCTAGGGGTGCTTGAACCTCTTCTACCCATAGTGCAAAGCAACAAGGTGTGAGGTATCAAAAACGAACACTGACTGCTGAGCGATGTAGTCTGGCTAAAAGCCTTGCTACCAAATGCCCAATCCGGTGTTCTTTAGTGAATGCAGCCTAGGGGAATGCCTGTGTGACTGTCAGCTCTGTGTCTCTCCAAAGCTCAGAGCACCTATACAGTGTGCTTTAAATAGCCATGCTTTCAGGCAATGTGGGCGTCTGGGCACGCTGACGCTGTGCTGACGCCCCCCCCCCTCGTTTTTGAAAAACGAGCGCTTCCCGCGCGAGCCGACCCTTTCTGACAAGCCTGAAGGGAGGCTGGGGTTGGGGGAATAAGGAGGAGGCCGGCAGTGATGGGCCCTGCATCGCAATGCGGCTTCGGTGGCGGCGCGGTAGCGGCTGTGACAGTGCGGTCTCACCCGCCTTACAGCCTACCTGAGCCTTTCCCTAGCCTGGGGGGACCATCCCAGCAGAGAAAACCCCCCACCATCTACCTTTGGAGCTGGAGGAAGAGCCTGTGCAGCGGACGCTGAGACAGATCAAGCATGAGAAGGTTTGTGCTCTTGGCCGCCCCCGGTGGTCACAATAGGCACAGCATGCATACACTTTAACCACTTGACGACCGCCTCACGCCGATGTACGTCGGCAAAGTGGCACGGACAGGCAAAATCACGTACAGGGTACGTGATTTGCCTTCCGCGGGTGGGGGGTCCGATCGGACCCCCCCGGTGCCCGAGGCGGTCGTCGTTTGTCCAGCGGCGATCGGTGGTGAGGGGGAGACCATCCGTTCGTGGCCCCCCCCTCGCGATCGCCGCCGGCCAATCGAATCATTCCTTTGCTGCTGTATGCTAAACAGCAGCAAAGGAAATGATGTCATCTCTCCTCGGCTCGGTAATTTCCGTTCCGGCCCGAGGAGAGAAGACATCAATGTGAGTGCACCAACACACACACACACAGTAGAACATGCCAGGCACACAAAACACCCCGATCCCCCCCCCGATCGCCCCCCCCCCCCCCTGTCACAAACTGACACCAGCAGTTTTTTTTTTTTTTTTTCTGATTACTGCATAGTGTCAGTTTGTGACAGTTACAGTGTTGGGACAGATACTGTTACCCCCCTTTAGGTCTAGGGTACCCCCCTAACCCCCCCTAATAAAGTTTTAACCCCTTGATCACCCCCTGTCACCAGTGTCACTAAGCGATCATTTTTCTGATCGCTGTATTAGTGTCGCTGGTGACGCTAGTTAGGGACATAAATATTTAGGTTCGCCGTCAGCGTTTTATAGCGTCAGGGACCCCCATATACTACCGAATAAATGTTTTAACCCCTTGATTGCCCCCTAGTTAACCCTTTCACCACTGATCACCGTATAACCGTTACGGTTGACGCTGGTTAGTTTGTTTATTTTTTATAGTGTCAGGGCACCCGCCGTTTATTACCGAATAAAGGTTTAGCCCCCTGATCGCCCGGCGGTGATATGCGTCGCCCCAGGCAGCGTCAGATTAGCGCCAGTACCGCTAACACCCACGCACGCAGCATACACCTCCCTTAGTGGTATAGTATCTGAACGCATCAATATCTGATCCGATCAGATCTATACTAGCGTCCCCAGCAGTTTAGGGTTCCCAAAAACGCAGTGTTAGCGGGATCAGCCCAGATACCTGCTAGCACCTGCGTTTTGCCCCTCCGCCCGGCCCAGCCCAGCCCACCCAAGTGCAGTATCGATCGATCACTGTCACTTACAAAAGACTAAACGCATAACTGCAGCGTTCGCAGAGTCAGGCCTGATCCCTGCGATCGCTAACAGTTTTTTTGGTAGTATTTTGGTGAACTGGCAAGCACCAGCCCCAGGCAGGGTCAGGTTAGCGCCAGTACCGCTAACACCCACGCACGCAGCATACGCCTCCCTTAGTGGTATAGTATCTGAACGGATCAATATCTGATCCGATCAGATCTATACTAGTGTCCCCAGCAGTTTAGGGTTCCCAAAAACGCAGTGTTAGCGGAATCAGCCCAGATACCTGCTAGCACCTGCGTTTTGCCCCTCCGCCCGGCCCAGCCCACCCAAGTGCAGTATCGATCGATCACTGACACTTACAAAACACTAAATGCATAACTGCAGCGTTCGCAGAGTCAGGCCTGATCCCTGCGATCGCTAACAGTTTTTTTGGTAGTATTTTGGTGAACTGGCAAGCACCAGCCCCAGGCAGCGTCAGGTTAGCGCCAGTACCGCTAACACCCACGCACGCACTGTACACCACCCTTAGTGGTATAGTATCTGAACGGATCAATATCTGATCCGATCAGATCTATACTAGCATCCCCAGCAGTTTAGGGTTCTCACAAACGCAGTGTTAGCGGGATCAGCCCAGATACCTGCTAGCACCTGCGTTTTGCCCCTCCGCCCGGCCCAGCCCAGCCCACCCAAGTGCAGTATCGATCGATCACTGTCACTTACAAAAGACTAAAACGCATAACTGCAGCGTTCGCAGAGTCAGGCCTGATCCCTGCGATCGCCAACAGATTTTTTGGTAGCGTTTTGGTGAACTGGCAAGCGCCAGCGGCCTAGTACACCCCGGTCGTAGTCAAACCAGCACTGCAGTAACACTTGGTGACGTGGCGAGTCCCATAAGTGCAGTTCAAGCTGGTGAGGTGGCAAGCACAAGTAGTGTCCCGCTGCCACCAAAAAGACAAACACAGGCCCGTCGTGCCCATAGTGCCCTTCCTACTGCATTCGCCAATCCTAATTGGGAACCCACCGCTTCTGCAGCGCCCGTACTTCCCCCATTCACATCCCCAACCAAATGCAGTCGGCTGCATGAGAGGCATTTTCTTTATGTCCTCCCGAGTACCCCTACCCAGCGAACGCCCCCAAAAAAGATATTGTGTCTGCAGCTAGCGCGGATATAGGCGTGACACCCGCTATTATTGTCCCTCCTGTCCTGACAATCCTGGTCTTTGCATTGGTGAATGTTTTGAACGCTACCATGCACTAGTTGAGTATTAGCGTAGGGTACAGCATTGCACAGACTAGGCACACTTTCACAGGGTCTCCCAAGATGCCATCGCATTTTGAGAGACCCGAACCTGGAACCGGTTACAGTTATAAAAGTTAGTTACAAAAAAAGTGTAAAAAAAAAAAATATATATATATATATATATATATATATAAAATAAAAAAAAATAGTTGTCGTTTTATTGTTCTCTCTCTCTCTCTATTCTCTCTATTGTTCTGCTCTTTTTTACTGTATTCTATTCTGCAATGTTTTATTGTTATTATGTTTTATCATGTTTGCTTTTCAGGTATGCAATTTTTTATACTTTACCGTTTACTGTGCTTTATTGTTAACCATTTTTTTGTCTTCAGGTACGCCATTCACAACTTTGAGTGGTTATACCAGAATGATGCCTGCAGGTTTAGGTATCATCTTGGTATCATTCTTTTCAGCCAGCGGTCGGCTTTCATGTAAAAGCAATCCTAGCGGCTAATTAGCCTCTAGACTGCTTTTACAAGCCGTGGGAGGGAATCCCCCCCCCCACCGTCTTCCGTGTTTTTCTCTGGCTCTCCTGTCTCAACAGGGAACCTGAAAATGCAGCCGGTGATTCAGCCAGCTGACCATAGAGCTGATCAGAGACCAGAGTGGCTCCAAACATCTCTATGGCCTAAGAAACCGGAAGCTACGAGCATTTTATGACTTAGATTTCGCCGGATGTAAACAGCGCCATTGGGAAATTGGGGAAGCATTTTATCACACCGATCTTGGTGTGGTCAGATGCTTTGAGGGCAGAGGAGAGATCTAGGGTCTAATAGACCCCAATTTTTTCAAAAAAGAGTACCTGTCACTACCTATTGCTATCATAGGGGAGATTTACATTCCCCGAGATAACAATAAAAATGATTAAAAAAAAATAAAAATGAAAGGAACAGTTTAAAAATAAGATAAAAAAGCAAAAAAATAATAAAGAAAAAAAAAAAAAAAAAAGCACCCCTGTCCCCCCTGCTCTCGCGCTAAGGCGAACGCAAGCGTCGGTCTGGCGTCAAATGTAAACAGCAATTGCACCATGCATGTGAGGTATCACCGCGAAGGTCAGATCGAGGGCAGTATTTTTAGCAGTAGACCTCCTCTGTAAATCTAAAGTGGTAACCTGTAAAGGCTTTTAAAGGCTTTTAAAAATGTATTAATTTTGTTGCCACTGCACGTTTGTGCGCAATTGTAAAGCATGTCATGTTTGGTATCCATGTACTCGGCCTAAGATCATCTTTTTTATTTCATCAAACATTTGGGCAATATAGTGTGTTTTAGTGCATTAAAATTTAAAAAAGTGTGTTTTTTCCCCAAAAAATGCGTTTGAAAAATCGCTGCGCAAGTACTGTGTGAAAAAAAAAAATGAAACACCCACCATTTTAATCTGTAGGGCATTTGCTTTAAAAAAATATATAATGTTTGGGGGTTCAAAGTAATTTTCTTGCAAAAAAAAAAAAACTTTTTCATGTAAACAATAAGTGTCAGAAAGGGCTTTGTCTTCAAGTGGTTAGAAGAGTGGGTGATGTGTGACATAAGCTTCTAAATGTTGTGCATAAAATGCCAGGACAGTTCAAAACCCCCCCAAATGACCCCATTTTGGAAAGTAGACACCCCAAGCTATTTGCTGAGAGGCATGTCGAGTCCATGGAATATTTTATATTGCGACACAAGTTGCGGGAAAGAGACAATTTTTTTTTTTTTGCACAAAATTGTCACTAAATGATATATTGCTCAAACATGCCATGGGAATATGTGAAATTATACCCCAAAATACATTCTGCTGCTTCTCCTGAGTACGGGGATACCACATGTGTGAGACTTTTTGGGAGCCTAGCCGCGTACGGAACCCCGAAAACCAAGCACCGCCTTCAGGCTTTCTAAGGGCGTGAATTTTTGATTTCTCTCTTGACTGCTTATCACAGTTTCGGAGACCATGGAATGCCCAGGTGGCACAACCCCCCCCAAATGACCCCATTTTGGAAAGTAGACACCCCAAGCTATTTGATGAGAGGTATAGTGAGTATTTTGCAGACCTCACTTTTTGTCACAAAGTTTTGAAAATTGAAAAAAGAAAAAAAAAAAGTTTTTTCTTGTCTTTCTTCATTTTCAAAAACAAATGAGAGCTGCAAAATACTCACCATGCCTCTCAGCAAATAGCTTGGGGTGTCTACTTTCCAAAATGGGGTCATTTGGGGGGGTTTTGTGCCACCTGGGCATTCCATGGCCTCCGAAACTGTGATAGGCAGTGAAGAGTGAAATCAAAAATTTTCACCCTTAGAAATCCTGAAGGCGGTGATTGGTTTTCGGGGTCCCGTACACGGCTAGGCTCCCAAAAAGCCCCACACATGTGGTATCCCCGTACTCAGGAGAAGTAGCTAAATGTATTTTGGGGTGCAATTCCACATATGCCCATGGCCTGTGTGAGCAATATATCATTTAGTGACAACTTTGTGCAAAAAAAAAAAAAAAAATGTGTCACTTTCCCGCAACTTGTGTCAAAATATAAAATATTCCATGGACTCAATATGCCTCTCTGGAAATAGCTTGGGGTGTCTACTTTCCAAAATGGGGTCATTTGGGGGGGTTTTGTGCCACCTGGGCATTCCATGGCCTCCGAAACTGTGATAGGCAGTAAAGAGTGAAATCATAAATTTACGCCCTTAGAAATCCTGAAGGCGGTGATTGGATTTCGGGGCCCCGTACGCGGCTAGGCTCCCAAAAAGTCCCACACATGTGGTATCCCCATATTCAGGAGAAGCAGCAGAATGTATTTTGGGGTGCAATTCCACATAGGCCCATGGCCTGTGTGAGCAATATATCATTTAGTGACAACTTTTTGTAAATATTTTTTTTTTTTTTTGTCATTATTCAATCACTTGGGACAAAAAAAATAAATATTCAATGGGTTCAACATGCCTCTCAGCAATTTCCTTGGGGTGTCTACTTTCCACAATGGGGTCATTTGGGGGGGTTTTGTACTGCCCTGCCATTTTAGCACCTCAAGAAATGACATAGGCAGTCATAAACTAAAAGCTGTGTAAATTACAGAAAATGTACCCTAGTTTGTAGACGCTATAACTTTTGCGCAAACCAATAAATATACGCTTATTGACATTTTTTTTACCAAAAACATGTGGCCGAATACATTTTGGCCTAAATGTATGACTAAAATTGAGTTTATTGGATTTTTTTTATAACAAAAAGTAGAAAATATCATTTTTTTTCAAAATTTTCGGTCTTTTTCCATTTATAGCGCAAAAAATAAAAACCGCAGAGGTGATCAAATACCATCAAAAGAAAGCTCTATTTGTGGGAAGAAAAGGACGCAAATTTCGTTTGGGTACAGCATTGCATGACCGCGCAATTAGCAGTTAAAGCGACGCAGTGCCAAATTGGAAAAAGACCTCTCGTCCTTAGGCAGCATAATGGTCCGGGGCTCAAGTGGTTAAAGGAGAAGAGCCACTAGAATTTAAAATTCTGTGGAATCTCCCCTTACCTTATCCAGGCCGCAGGGTTCAGTTTACACAGACCCAGCCTTCGCCTCTCACGGTGGGCGCCGTTTGTGAAAAACCGTCAGAGACTGGGGCCCCCATCAGTAGGGGGATCCTTCAGTTCTGGGCCTGTAAAGCACCTCACCAGAAATTAGGAAGTTTAAAGCCATTTTCTGATCCGCGGGTCCAGCTCTCTAAAAAGAGAAGCGTTACAGGTAAAACCTCGTTTCTTCGGACACGAGGCCCGGGTACCATTCAATTCGGCCATGAAAAGACACTTTGAATGGATCCGGTCGCCTGGCTTGCCCCAGTATAGGATCTTTGGGATATTCCTTTTGGAGCTTCAGCACAGGACATCTTTGCACGTCCAACACCTAAGACACTGGTGTAAAAACGGAGGTATCCCTGGAAGGGGAGGGGTTATATAGGGGGTTGAACTTCCTGATTAGGGTGTGACCAGTGTCCAATACCTAGTGATACCCTATAACCCATCAGTAATTACTGTGGCTCTGTGTCCCGTGATGTCAGAGAAAAGAAAAAGCGCATGCGCACGAAACACGTCGTCAAGGCAACCAAGTAGCTTGCGGGTCACCACAGCCGACGAGGTAGTAAAGCCTTTACAACCTCCAGCAACGCTGATCGTCCTCTATGTCAGCCATCCCAGCTCTTTGGTCATCACATAACCCCAGGATACTGCCATACAGCGGTGAGCAACAACCCAAGTGTTTAGCTCTACTAGGAGAGAGCGGCGTGAATCTGCAGCATCTCGGTATTTCTTCCTCTTCCTGCCAGCACTCCAGCTGGTCTGGCGCTTTTAACATGCGACACACGGAGCTAGTGTTTCCATCTCCCCGCTTATTGCCGCCTCCTCCTTCCTCTCCAGCACGTCCAGCCATCTCTCATACGCTGGTGAGTGGTTTGTACACTTGACTCATGGTTACACCGGAAGCCTGCTCTATTTTTTATTATTTCCTACTCCTC
This sequence comes from Lithobates septentrionalis, assembly GCA_037952835.1. Taxonomy (NCBI): domain Eukaryota; kingdom Metazoa; phylum Chordata; class Amphibia; order Anura; family Ranidae; genus Lithobates; species Lithobates septentrionalis. The sequence continues at coordinate 257,373 of JBBDGP010003295.1, read as the reverse complement.
CTTGATTGACAACAGGATTGGATTTTATGGTTATTGATTAAACTAGGTGTACTTATGTTCAACTGCCTGCTGTGAGACTGCTTCTTCCACTAACCCATTGACCCTCCAGCTATGGCTGCCGTCCAGCTGCACTGGGCTTACACTCCACGCCAGTGACTGTGACCCTTTCCTATCCACATATGGCCACGTTTTAGCGCTGTTGAAATTTGTTGTTTATCTCCTGAATGCAGAGCAAGCAAGAGACCACTGTTGAGAGCAGGGGATCATGGGATATGTGGTCCGAGTAGCCGGGATTTGCATTGGAGCCAGACTGCTGCAGACTACAAGTTCCAGCCGGCTGGGAGAGAGAGAAGAATGCTGGGTGGGCAAAGAAATAGCCAGAAAGAAGTCTCTCTCTTGACCACAGCCTTCAGCTCAGAGCAGGGACCCGGCAGCTCCTGGGGGATGCAAGCAGGTGCCGCGCAGAGTCTCCAGCGAGTGAGCCAACAGATCCACCATTGCCAGCTCCCTGGTGGCTGAGCGACTATCGGGGGTCACTCTCATCATCATCTGTACAGTTACAGCAGAATCCCAGCATCAGTAGGTGCACGGCCAGGCACCCATCGCTGGTTGCAGATTCTTCAAGAGCCTGTTCCGAGACATCCTATTCCCTTAAACCTTGGTATCATCAGGATTAGTGAGCGGGCAGAAGCCCACCCAGTGTACACACTACACTGCATGCAGAACACCCTTAATCCCATCTCTTTACAATTTTTTTTTTTATGGAATTCCTGTTTAACTTGTTGTTTAACCCTTTATTCACCCTTAATGTACGCTAATCAGCCTTATTAACTCCTTAGTCTCTTTTTCCATTTATTATTTTCCTGCTGATTTTTTTTTTCTTTTATTTAATAAACGATTATTAAAGCTTTTTTTGTTTGCTTTGTTCAGTAATATTTTCGCACTTTTAACATATATTTACACATTTCACATTGTAAGGAGTGCAAAAAAAAAAGAAAAATTATTTCATTTGTAAAATAACGTTTCGATGCTTTGTACCATTGCTGACAGCTGAAGTTTAAACTAAAAAGTTGTGGTAGGTATCAGTAATAGGTATGGGCGAGTACTAAAAAAAAGAAAGACCCTAATATAACATAATGGTAATTCTTCTATAAAGAAATATTTACAACTTACATTTTTTTTCATTACATTTCTTTACATTTGATTGAAGCAAAGAGTATTGCGTCTTATTTTATTGCCATCTTGTTTGATAACCAACTGTTCAGGGATTGTAAATTTTTAAAAATAAAAAATCTTCTTCAGAAGCGTGATCTTTATTCGAAGTGAAAAAATTGTGATTCTCATTTTATCCAGAATCGTGCAGCTCTATCACAAACAATTTGTTTTAAACATTACCACCCATGGATAATATAATTGAATATAATAAAAACGAATGTCTCAAATATCAGTGTCTTGCAAACACAAAAGACCCCTAGGCAGATTTTGGAAAATGAAACTGAAAATGGGAAAGTGATTATAAAAGACCAATTCTCCGAAAAGACGCAGGTGTTGGAAAGAAAAAAAAAAAAACATACGGGTCAGTGTATTCTTTAAGCCCCTGATGGATCCTTTGTGTAATACAAATAAAACTAAACAATTAAGTCTTTAGCTGGTAATGGGTCATTAAACAGAGGAACAACCTAAGAGAACATGTTACGGGAAAGCAGGATGTTTCTTCGAACCTCACCAAAAAAAACACAGAACAAGCTTATCGTGGAAATCTTTCAAAAGAAATCTTTCAAAAGAAAGTTTGCTTTGTGATCAGCCCTTGAGTCTGTGTCAACCATACTTCACTGGCTAATTATTTAGCCTGCGGAATGTGACTCAAGTCTACTTAGCCAGGAATTCCTGGAAGTCTTAAGATGAACGCATCAGTAAAATTGACACTTCCAAAGAAAAATTTTTTAGCTCAGATTATTGATGCTGATTGATCAAATGATATTAACTTAAAGGGGAACTAATAGTAGATAGTAGAGATGGGTTTTGCTGCATGCCAATTGCCAGGTTGTGGTTCTCTGGATTGCCCAGTAGGGAAAGAGCAAGCAAGGGGGGGGTTCAGGTAACGGATGGAGCAGATAAGGAACAAGCAGACGCAAAGTCGATGAATCGTGATCTTTTTATTCTAAGCAAAAAAATTGTGATTCTCATTTTGGCCAGAATCGTGCAGCTCTAGCTGAGATCGTGTTTTCTTTTATCTCAGGCTTTCCATTCTAGAGGAGAGATGTGGGGTTTTATAGACATCAGATCACACTGTAGAGGAACGGTAATGCACTATTCCTATTACAAGGGATGTTTACATTCCTTGAAATAGGAATAAAATGATTAAAAAAAATTTAAAGGAAAGTGTAAAAAAAAAAAAAAAAAAAATTGAAGCGCCCTCTTCCACACACGCAGACGTGAACGCATACTTACATCGCGCCTGCATATGTAAACGGCATTTAAACCACACGTTTTCAGTGATACCTCACATTAGAGCGGAAGCAATAATTCAAGCACAAGACCTCCTCTGTAACTCTAAACGGGTAACCTGTAAAAAAAATTTAAAGCGTCGCCTATGGAGATTTTTAATTAACAAAAGTTTGGAGTCATTTCACGAGTGTGCGCAAGTGTGCGCGTGTGACATGTTAGTATCTATTTACTCAATGTACATCATGTTTCCCATTATATAATTAAAAAAAAATAAATAAATCAGGCTAACTTTAGTGTTTTTTTTTTAAATATTTTTTTAATTCATGAAACTGTTTTTTTTTTCCAACAAAAACGCATTTGAAAAATTGCTGTGCAAAAACTGTGTTTCAACAACCGCCATTTTATTCTCTAGGGTCAAACATGTTATACTTACCTCTACTGTGCAGTTCGTTTTGCACAGAGTGGCCCCAATCTACCTCTTCCGGGGTCCCTCAGCGGCGTTGCTGGCTCTTCCCCGCATCGAGTGTCCACGTTGGAGAAGAACTCTCCTTGGTGGACACCCGTGCGGGCGCGCTCCAGAGTCCTGCATTTGTGTCCATTCACACAGAATGCAGGAGTCGGCCCCGCCCCCACGTCATTGGATTGTATTGACAGCAGCGGGAGCCAATGGCTGCGCTGCTATCAATCTAGCCAATCAGGACATGAGACAGCAGCTAGAGCTGGAATGCTCGTTCCCGGTCGAAGAATGACAGCATTCAGGTAAGTAAAACGGGGGGGGGGGGCTGGAGCACCACAGAAGGTTTTTCACCATAATGCATAGAATGCATTAAGGTGAAAAACAATGAGGGTTTACAACCCCTTTAAAGCAGTCTAGTGTAAACTACAAATGCCCCCACCCCCATATAATGGAAATAATAAGTGTAGTCCAAATTAAAACAGCAGAAAAGAAGGGAGGGGGTGGGTGCACCACATTATCACCACAGCTACACCCTATGACACAACCGGAGCAGGGGGGGACTAGGAGCCCAACCCTGCCTCAAATAACCCCAGAGACATAGGGGGAGAGGGGGGTTGGCAAATGGACCCAGGCCTATAGGGGAGAAGGGGACCCCACAGGACCGACCACCCCAGGGAGTACCCATGCCGCACACCGCGTCCAGGAAGGAAAGGAGGCATCTATTTACCAGTTCAGCGGAGCGTGCAAGTAACGTTCCCATGACAGATCCATCTCTCTATCGAAGTGGGGGGGGGGCTGTCGGCCAGGGTGACACTGATGGACACGGACTGTCCGGTAAAATGTGTCCCTTGTGAGATGCTTAACTGCCCGGGTCCAGGATTGGGCTCATCACAGCTGACCCAGCGTGGAGCTAAAGGTCTGCATGCACTTGTTGCCCAGACTGGGATGACCACTGGATCTATGTCATCCAGCCTGTCGCTCAGCCCAGCTGTTGACTGAAGATCTCCACAGAAAACAAATCTCAGAAAATGAGAAAAATGGGGTAAAAAAAACAAATGAGCTATGGAACCACAGGTCCCAGCAGTAAACTAGGTCCTCACTCCTGAAACACTGGGTAGAAAAAAAACTAGCTTGCTTATAGTAGAGAGGGGGTTCATACCAGCTAGGACTGCCCATCACCTGTAGGTGATGCTGTAATACCCCATGGTCAAGAATGAAGAGAGAAGATACGCTATGTCTCTCAAGGAACGTAAGAGAAAATTGTTTGTAGTCCAAATTAGAAAAGCAGTCTAGGGCGACAACCATGGCTTTCTCCTCAGACACAGGGCAGTCAGCCTAAAAAAAGGAGGTATGCCACAAGCAGGATCGGCGAGTAAAAAAGAAAAAAAAAAAAAACAGAAAAAAAAAGAAGAATAAAGCAGCCATCACATCTAAGGATTGGTAAAATTCAATATTTTACATTTTTGGTTTTAGGTTTGGATATGCTTTAATACCTCTTCACCCCATGGCAGTAGATAGCTATAGACATTAGAGCAGTGGTCTCCAAACTGTGGCCCTTTACTTGCCTCTATCCAGCCCTTGGGGCACTATTCCCCCCACTGACACCAAGGAAGGCTATTCCTCCCACTGATATCATATATCAGATATGTGTCTGTTCATGAGTCTAGAACATTGTAATTACTTATGATAAAGAAAATATATATATATATATATATATATATATATATATAGATAAATATCTATATCTCTATATATATATATATATATATATATCTCTCTCTCTCTCTCTCTCTATCTATATCTATAATTTTTTGGGGGACAAACAGGGCTTTCTCGTGACCCTAAAGTCCCCTGAGAATTTTTTAATTATTTGCAAAGGGGGAAAAAAAAAAAAAAAAAGAGTAAAAATCTGAACAAAAAAAAAAATATTTTTATTCAAATTTGTTCAGTAACATTTAGAACACAAGTACCAAGAATGTGAGGAAAAGGTATACATTTTATGCTGCTGCTTGTGCTATTTACTGAAACATTAAAATAAAATTTTGGGTACAAGCATGTTAAAGTTATTTACAAAAGAAATACATTATTTTTTTTGCATACATTTTATTTTTCTCATAATGCATCAGTAATTTATAGTTCTTACCGATTTAAAATAAAACGGATATACCCTAAACCACGTATTTTTAACAGTAATCTTTCAAGATAACAATGTATATGTGCTTTATTAAAAAAAAAAAAAAAAAATGTTACCAGCAAATAAATTTAAAATAAAAACGTGGAACAGGAGATGAAAATCTGGTAAATAGTGATTATACAGATTGAAATGAAAGGGTTAAGTAGTAAAAAACGAACGTGGAAAAACATGTCCTGGTTAATTAAGAGTTTATGCCAAATATACTATTCCCAGTCTAATGATTTATCCTTGGGTCTACAGGTTTGTCCTGTACACCGCTATACAGACTTCAAAACCTAAGAGCGGCCATTGAAGCTTGGCCCCCCCTCTATAACAAGGTATAAAGTGTTTAGTATTTGTTGGCCATCCTCACTTTTCATGCACATTTCTAAACCCCAGCACAGTAGTTTTCACTCTCACTTGTGTTTATATTCGCTTCTTAGCACTAGGCATTCACTTCCACAGTTTTTAGCTTTTTCCTTGCTTAATTCCGGTTTCATTGTTTTTTTTCTTCTTTTATTTTGTTTTGTTCTCTGTTCTACACTCATGTTTCTTCTCTTCTCTCTTTCTTCTCCACTTTTCATTTCTCATTGATCCTTCTCTTCATCTCCTTCTTTCTTGTCTATTTTCTTTCCCCACTTTCTTTTCACCCCCCCTCTTTTTCCCTTCCCCTTCTTCCCGTGTGCATCTCTTTTTCATGCTTCACTGATTTTCATGTCTTCGGGTGGGTTAGCCCAGGGAGAGAACCATCACAATGCTTGTTTGCACGTTTTTCTTTTCTTTTTCACTTTTTTTGCTCTGGCACCTTGTGATTTTTTCCTCCCTTTTCACCCGATACTTATCTAACATGTAAACTTGTCGTTCCTGTATGCTGTCTTTCTCACGCGGTTTCCCCATTCTCATACTTCACCTTGACCTCACTCTGGAGTTTTTGTTCAAAGTTTCCCCTTTTTCTATTTGTCTCACTTTCACTACACTTGCACAGTTTCTAGGCAACCACTGTTCTTTATTTGGTGGCTCTTAACACAACTTCTATCAGCACTCTCCTATTTACACTATATTCATTTTTCATCCTTTTGATCACGGGCACTTCACACACTGTTTGTCACGACACTCATTTTATTAGAACAATCAACAAGTGATTACATGTATTATTAAACCCCTACAGTGTATTTTGGACTCTTGTTTTGGGTTCCAGTGTCCGGCCTGCCTCCTATTTTCCCCCCTCCCACGATATCTCTCCTTGGTTCCGGTGTAAAGTGTGGCCTCTCGTAGTTCCCTTTCTTGGCGGTGTGAGCGTTCACCCCACTGTTGGCGCAGGGGGGTTCCACGTTAGGCTCCTGCCGAGCGGTCTGGATCCTTGAATGACACTCCCAAGGCATACATCTGGGTGGTCCTACTTCTGTCAGTGGTAACTATTTATCATATATCCATCTATACTATCTTTGAACCTATGTGATATTGTATACACATTGTTTGGCATACTTATATACTGTATTTTTTTTAGAAATCTGTAATGCTTTTCCCCTGAAGACCGATACTACATATGGTCAAAACGCGTCAGGGCTTATTCAGCATGGTTTCTGTTACATATCATGCTATGTTTTAATGTATACTGTTCAGCTGTATTTTTTATGTATCCCCTGTATGTATGCCAATTTCCATCACAGAGCTCATATTTTTAACAAATGGTCATGTCAATGTAACGTTACGGATTGTTGTAATAAAATTATTTTTTCTAATATTTTGACTCCATTGCTGCAATTCAAAACTCCACAGGGAAATCTCCATTTTTTGTAAGAGTTAACTCCCTGTGCACACAACAAAAACTTTCCTCTGTCAGCTGCAGCTCTCTCTCACTCACAAATCTGTCTGATGCCATGCAGGAGATAAGATAGCTACTGTGTTACTTGTTGTTTTGGCTTAAAATATTACATTGAATTCTCAATTAGATTGTCACAGGGATCATTCAGTGAGAAAGACTTCTGACTAGCTCCCTGTGGTAGGATTTCACAGGCTGTGCACATTAGTTGAGCAGAAGGAGATAAGAAAAGATAAGTGCAAGATGTTCAAGACACTTCCTGTGCACAGAAGAGGGTTTTATGGACGTTTGTAAGACGCCCAAGGTAGGCAACTGGATAAAGATCGGGTTTAGTGCTACTTTAAACACAGCTGAATTCAAGGCTGAGTTTGATAGTTCTAACAACCCTCAGAATTTCTTGAAATGTCTATCCTGGTCAGCTAAGGCCCCTTTCACGCTTGTGCGACTTGTCCTGCAACTTGGGACTGCAAAGTCACATGACAAGTTGCACCCCATGATTTCAATGAGTACCATTCAAATCTGTGCAACTTCAAGTTGCACCAACTTCAAAGTAGTCCCAGTACTACTTTTGTCCGACCTTGATGCAAGTTGAGGTCCACAGACCTCAAGTTTACACAAGCATTCCCTGAAATCGTGGCAAAATCGAACGACTTTCAAGTCGCGGCACTGTGAAAAGGGGCCTAAAGCTTGCCCGCTGCATGTACCTCTCGCAGGAATTTGAAAGGACAATTTTTTCAGCTGAATTCCTACCTTTTAAGGACTCGGAGCTCATGTGGCCTCCACCTTGATTCAGGTGATGCTCTGAACCCTCAGAAAACGTTAGCTTGGAAATGCCCTGGCTGTGTGCTGTGGTAGAAGGCTCTGCTAAAAACAAGATCAGCCACAATAGCAGTGTAAATAAATAAGGCCAATATAAGATTTAGGTAACTAGAGAAATCAGTCCTAACGTTGAATTGCTCACCTTTCTCTCTCACTTCCCGTGGTATACTGTGCTCCGGTTTGTATCCGCACCCTTTTCCAGTAAATTTTTCACAGGCCAAATGAAATTCTTTCTTGTGGTGAGGCCGAATGAACTGGTAAAAGCCTGTAAACAAAAAAAAAAAAAGAAAAGAGGTTTATCATTCTAGAATTTACACTATACCAGCCTTTCTCAATCTTTTTAACACATGGAAGAAATAACTTTCTGGACTCAGGGAACTCCTGCTAATAATTACTATATCTTCCACTCATCTTACATAATCTGAGGGTCATTAGGAAGAATATTGTTTATTACAGACAGCTAAAAAGATCATTGGTGTCAGTGGTTACTCATCTGAGATGCAGAAATTGCTCATTGCTCAATGAACATCTAGCAATGTCTGGAGGAGCCCTAGGGCTCCATGGAACTCTGGTTCAGAATGGCTGCCCTGAAGGATCACTAGGGTTCCATGGAATCATGGTTGAGAATGGCTGCCCTGGAGGAAACCTAGGGCTCAATGGAACCCTGGTGGAAAATGGCTGCCCTGGAGGAAACCTAGGGCTCAATGGAACCCTGGTGGAAAATGGCTGCCCTGGGGGATCCCTAGGGCTCCATGGAACCCTGGTTGAGCACGGCTACCCAGGAGGAACCCTAGGGCTCCACGGAATACTGGCTAAGAATGGTTTGACTATGCTGCCATCAATGAGTGCGGGTACCTGCCAGATCATTGGTGTCAGTGGTCACTCAGCTGAGAGGCAGAAATTGTTCACTGTGCAAGGAACACCTAGAAACGTCTAGAGGAATCCCAGGGTTCAATGGAACCCTGGTTGAGAATAGCTGCACTATACAGAATGTGAACACCCCATCAAATGATTGAGATTGGGGGTGTGGCTCAGTGAATAGTACTGTAAATGCTGCAGCAACAATTTGGAGAAGGCCCTTTGATGTTCCAATATAACTTTGCTCTGGTACACTAAGCACACTCCATAAAGACATGGTTTGAGGAGTTTGGTGTTGAGGAACTTGACTGTTCTACTCTTGACCTCAACTTTCCTGAACACCTTTGGGATGAGCTGAAGTGCAAATTGTGACCCAGGTCTTCTCATTCAACATCATTACCAGATCTCAAACATTCTTCTAAATTGAAAAGAAGATTTTCACGCAGTGGGAAATACAAAAACACTCCATAATCTTCATAAGTAGAAAGCCTTCCCAGAAGAGTGGGGGCTTTTATAGAAAAAAAGAGGGACGGAGGTACAATACAGTGTACTTACTGCTTTGTACAGTACATTTGCAAAAGGTAGATGTAGCTTTCACTTTCTTATATCACTGTTCTCTTATTCACAGGCAAGATTAATATAAAAAAAATACTACAATTCCCACATCTTAAATCTATCAGACATGTCTTTCTTGTAGGCCATGATATAAGAATGAGAACTGCATGCTGGTATCAGCTAGGTTAAAGTGGATGTAAACCCGATTCATGAAATTTGAGCTGGGCACATATATCTGCAGTGATTTATTTTCTATCTCTCTTCAAAGCCCTGTGTCTTGTAGCTTTGTTATGCTCAGTTCCTCTGTTATCAGCCTGGTAACTTTTGACAAGCTCTCTAGACAGGGGCCTGAAGTGTGTGTTGGGGGAGGTTGCTATAAATAGATTAGCAGACTGCTAAACTATATACAGGCAACCTCTGTGTGTGTGGGGAGGGGGGTGTGTGCCTTTCCTCCAATCAGCTGTCTCAGTGTCTAGCAATGATCCCCTCCTACAGGGGAACCAGGAAGAATTAGAATTAGAATTCTAACAGGATTTACACTTTCTAAACAATATATAAAGCTGAAGACAGCAGATTTACATGTAAAGCGTATGTAGGGAGATTGGTTTTCATCTCTGTGTATCATCTGAGGCTGTTCACTTCACTGGGTATATGTGAGGGTTTACATCCACTTTAAATAAACGTGGTGTTTAAAAATTGCTGCTAGGTACAAAATTTCTACTTCCACCAAGTATCCACCCATATGTTGTTTCTGGAAGAGATGACAGCTTGCCAATTTCTCCCCCTTGCTGGTAGCATGGTCAAAACTTGGCATCACTAATACATGAGCTGGTTGCCCTTTTGCACCTTGCCCTGAGAATTGAGGCACATATATAGATACCCCTTCCTTTTGGCCATTCATAGGAAAGTAACAGGTTGTCACTCCACTGAGTCCTCTGCTACTCCATTCATGTGAAGGAGCACATCTGTAGGTATGGGGGGAGCATGTGACTATCTCCACCTCCTCCCAGCATGCAGTGCTCTGGCCTGAATGGACAATTGCCAGGCCTGAACAATGTCACGTGAGGAAAGGGAGAGGTAAAGCGCCGAGGGACAGTGGCAAAGGTGAGAATAACTAGGTGCCCTGTGAAGAGTTCTCTTTAAGGAGACAGTAATTGGGCGGCACAGTGGTTAGCACTTCTGCCTAGCAGCACTAGTATCACTGGTTTCATTCCCAACCACAGCACTACCTGCCTGGAGTTTGCATGTTCCCCCTGTGTCTGCATGGGTTTCCTCTGGGTACTATGGTTTCCTTCCACATCCCAAAGACATGCTAATAGGCCCTAGAATGTGTATGTATGAATGTGAGTTAGGGACCTTAGACTATAAGCTCCTTGATGGCCGGGATCTGATGTAAATGTACAATATATCTGAGAAGCGCTACATAAATTGACAGCGCTATACAAGTACCTGTAATTAATAAATAAATTGTGTGCTTTAATAACAAAAAATCATAAAAAAATAAAAATGAGGCACCAAACATCATTTCTTAAAACTGGCTTCTGGAATTTCTTCAGCTCGGGTTATAAGTGATATCAAACAGAGTAGCTGGAAATTATTAACTGGACTTGGCTCACACTGTGATGTGCTACATAAAAGACAGCATGGAACACCCATGACAGCTACTTACCTCTCATCAGAGCATTCTTCCCTGGGTCCTGGCAGAACAGAGCACACAGCTTTGGAACGAGTGCCTGCAGATCATTGTCCACCTTATAGCCTGTAAGGGCTTCCATGAAAATGGCATAGTTCTCCTGACTAAGACATTGCCTGACGGAAGTCAGGAACATGTTGGCGGCGCTCTTCTTCTTACTAGGAGAACTGTCCTTTGAAATCTGTGAAAAAAGTGGAAGATTGGAGAAAGGAAATAGGAAAGCTAGTAAAAAGGACAAGTTCACCTTTTAAAAAAAAAATAAAAATAATAGTGCCGTATTTATCGGCGTATAACACGCACTTTTTTCCCCTTAAAATCAGGGGAAAATCGTGGGTGCGTGTTATACGCTGATCCCCGCTGATTGTGAGGAGAGGAGCGAGCGGAGCCGACATACACTCCTCTTGCAGTCCCGCCCCCGACTGTGAGCAGAGCAGAGTCTTGCCGAAGTAAACTCGGCTTTGTGAATGTCGGCAGCGCTCGCTTCTCTCCTCTCGCAGTCCCGCCCCTGACTGTGAGCAGAGCCGAGTCTAGTCGAATTACACTCGACTTTGTGTATCTCGATCGGCGACAATTTTAAAAGACACGAGGCTGCAAAGACACAGGAAAGGCTGCAAAGACACAGGAAAGGCTGCAAAGACACAGGAAAGGCTGCAAAGACACAGGAAAGGCTGCAAAGACACAGGAAAGGCTGCAATGACACAGGAAAGGCTGCAATGACACGGGCTGCAATGACACGGGCTGCAATGACACGGGCTGCAATGACACAGGAAGGGCTGCAATGACACGGGCTGCAATGACACGGGCTGCAATGACACGGGCTGCAATGACACGGGCTGCAATGACAGGGGCTGCAATGACACGGGCTGCAATGACAGGGGCTGCAATGGCACGGGCTGCAATGGCACGGGCTGCAATGGCACGGGCTGCAATGGCACGGGCTGCAATGGCACGGGCTGCAATGGCACGGGCTGCAATGGCACGGGCTGCAATGACACGGGCTGCAATGACACGGGCTGCAATGACACGGGCTGCAATGACACGGGCTGCAATGACACGGGCTGCAATGACACGGGCTGCAATGACACAGGAAAGGCTGCAATGACACAGGAAAGGCTGCAGATGGACACTGATAACGCTGCATTGATGGGCATTTAAATGTAAGTTTTTTTCCTTAAAATTCCCTCCTAAACTTGGGGTGCGTGTTAAACGCAGGCGCGTGTTATACGCCGATAAATACGGTAAATGCACATTTTTTTTGCAGGTTAAAAAAATGTGCATTTACTATTTTTTATTTATTTATTTATTTTTTTAGGAGCCTGGAAAGCATTACACCCCTGATCAGCAGATCACTGGTGCCATGCAGGTGCCCTGCAGACTTTCCGTGTAAGCTGTACAGAGAGGCAGTTTCACACTGACAGGAAGAATCAATGAACGACAAGAAGAATCAATGAGCGACAAGAGGAATCAATGAGCGACAAGAGGAATCAATGAGCGACAAGAGGAATCAATGAGCGACAAGAGGAATCAATGAGCGACAAGAGGAATCAATGAGCGACAAGAGGAATCAATGAGCGACAAGAGGAATCAATGAGCGACAAGAGGAATCAATGAGCGACAAGAGGAATCAATGAACGACAAGAAGAATCAATGAACGACAAGAAGAATCAATGAACTACCAGTGCTCATCAGCACAATGGTAGTTCACTGAGCACTACAAACCGACAACTCCAAAATATGTTTGTAGGTGTAGTCCATTCATTCACAGTACACTGTGAATAAATGATGTGGCCGGCCGGGTGGGGCCGTGCAAAGCCGCGTTTTATTTACATTGTGGCAGCGAATGAGGGGAGAAGATCCCCCACTCACTGTCAAGGTGGGGGATCGGGGAGGTGCGGGGGCCGGTAGATTTTTAAAATGTTACATCCTGAATATGGTGTAACATGTTACAAAAGGTGAACTTATCCTTTGAAGAAGGCAATGGCAATGAAGTCACTTAAGCACCGTACACAGGGTCAGAATGTTGTAGGGCTGAAACAACTAATCGATAACTAATCGATTATGAAATTAATCGATTACTATTTTCATAATCGATTAATCGGCCAGTAACATAATGGGGTTAAAAATAATAAAATTAGCCCTTTATAGTACAAAAAGAGCAAACAAATCGCTACTGTAAATATTACTTTCACATTATTTGCTTTTTTTTGTACTATAAAGGGCTAATTTTTGGGGGTTTTTTAACCCCATTATGTTACTGAACGTCTTAGACCTGGTTCACATCTTTTTTTTTTTGGTGCTTTTTGCAGAAACACACTACAGTTCATTTAACATGGTTTTCTATGGGACACGTTCACATCTATGCTTTTTTTTAACCACTGCGTATTTGGAAAGGGTCAAGGACTTTTTTTTATTAACGCAAAACGGTGCTTTTTTGGTTCAATATACTTCAATGGAGAAGCTGCAGAAAAGCACGTAATGCGTTTTTGCAGCAATTTGTATTTTTTAATCTGCCCAACAACAAATTGGCCAAAAAACTGTATTTCTCTTCTAATAGTGTATACAGTATATTCCTCTAATAGTGTATATACAGTATATCTCTTCTGTCTGTTATTCTCAGAGTGGATTCAATATTTTGCTCCCTAACCATATAGTTGGTTGTTTATATTTACCACTGCTTAGAGGTATTTAAGAATAAATTGCTTTTTTAAAAAAAACTTTACATATTAACTAAATTATACACCACACTTTTTTTTAAAGGTTTTTAACCGATTAATCGAAACAATAATCAACCAACTAATCGATTATGAAAACAATCGTTAGTTGCAGCCCTAGAATGTTGGCCGACCAAAAATACAAGCCGACATTCTGCCCGTGTGTATATCGGTCTGTCCGACAGAAGCTGGCCGTTCGGCCAGTTTCTGTGGGATGTGCATGCTGGAAAGCCAGCAGCCGACCGACTTCCGATCAGCGCTCTCAGCCAATGGCAGAAAGCGCTGATCAGAGTGACAAACGGGGTTGATTTACCGAAACTGGAGTGCGCAAAATCTGGTGCAGCTCTGCATGGTAGCCAAACAGCATCTAACTTTATTTTGTTCAATTGAGCTTTGATTAAAAAAAACTTGAAGCTTGAGATGACTCCTGACCCTTGACTCTCAAGTAAATGAAATTAGCTAAATAGGGAAGCAAATACAAAATCTTTATTGAACAACTTTTCACAACTTAAGTGCCCCTAAACCCAACACACTCAAGGTATAAAGAAAACTGTAATAAGAGCCTGCACATTCTTGCTCATGCTGTGGCTACAATTTACATAACACAAGATTATAGCTTCTGGGGTTTCTTAGAAATACACTGAGGAGGCCTAAAGGAGAAGTATAGCCAAAGCTCGTTTGGCTGTACTTCTCCTATGGATCACAGGAGTGCAATTAGTTTTGCACCCCTGTGACCCATTTTCAGAAGAGAGTGGGATAAAGCCCGCTGAGAGCCTGACCCGGCCGCCCCCCACCAGAGTCCAGTGCTCAAATGAGCGAGGAGGGGGCAGAGCAGAGAGCTGTGACTGACCGTCTGCTGCTCTCTGTTCGGGAAACTCTGAAAACCGAATGATTGGTGGTGTTCAGCCGCTCAGTTATCAGTGAAGAGGCGCTGGGGTACAGGAGCAGTATCGGATCGATGCTGCATCCACCGAGGGAAGTATGATTCTAAAAAAAATAAAATAAAAAATAATATCAATTACTTCTCTATTAAGCTCCGTACACATGGGCAGAATGTCGGGAGACATTTGCCGGTACAAAAAATACCGGACGACATTCTGCTCATTGTTAAGTCGGTATCTGTCCGACGGCCAGCTTCTGTCAGACGTGCATGCTGGAAAACCAGCAGCTGACTGACTCCCGATCAGCACTCTCAGCCAATGGCCACCCCCCTGTCACAACACAACAGCTCAGTGGCGGAAATCACTGGACTAACCTTGCATGGTTAGTACAGCGGCTCCAGACCAGAGCAGTCTGATTTTTTTCGTGCAACCCCCAGGGTTGCACAAAAAAAAAAAATGCATTGTGTACCCAGCTTTAGGCACTTCTTGCCCCTGCTGTACTTTTCTAAAACCAGTTTGAGGCCGGGTTCACACTGGTACGACAAACGCTCCGACATTGGGAGCTCATGTTGCATGACGTGTGAAAATCAATGTTTCCCTATGGGAGTCGTCTTAACTGGTCCGACAGAAGTAGGTTCGACTCTGAAAATGCTCCCTGCACTACTTTAGTCCAACTTTGATCCTTCTACAGCCCATTGAATATCACTGAAGTTGGATCAAAGTCGGATCGCCGTCTTAACTGATCCGACTTTGGCATGCGACTTGTGCTCTGATGATCTTGAAGGGGAACGCCACGCAAAAAAAGAACAAAAAAAACCCAGCATGAGTTCCCTCTGCAAAACCATACCAGGCCCTTTAGTCTGGCATGGATTTTACAGGGAACCCCACTCCGAAAAAAACGGCATGGGGTTCCCCCCAAAATCCATACTAGACCATTATCCGAGCACGCAGCCCACGGGACACCTAGTTATTCTCACCTTTGCCGCTGTCCCTCTCCCTTTCCTCACGTGACATTGTTCAGGCCTGTCAATTGTCCAATCAGCCCCCCCCCCCCTGAACCGTACCAGGCCGCATGCCCTCAGCAAAAGGGGGGTGGGGTCACTGAGTGAGGTCATATGGAGGCCCCTCTGCCTTGTGAAGTCACCACCACCATCATGCACCGGGCGTTGACATCATTTGGGGGCGGGGCCTCCATATGACATCACCCAGTGACCCCGCTACATGCCAATATAAGTAGTGGCACACCACGCACCTAGCATTAGAGCGGTAGAGAGCGTTGTGTCAACATCGGAAGAAGAACAGAGGGAGAAGACAGCGGACAGAGGGAGAAGAAAAGGAGAGGGGAGAGGAAGTCGGAAGAGACGCCGGAGTGGTCTTAATAAATTACTTTAAAAACTTGTGTACTGCGTTTTATCTTTGACACTCTTTTTTTTTTTAGGTGAATCGGTAGGGGTACAATGTACCCCATACTCATTCACATAGAGTGGGGGGCAGGGATCTGGGGGCCCCCTTGTTAAAGGGTGCTTCCAGATTCCGATAAGCCCCCCGCCCGCAGACCCCAACAACCAACGGCCAGGGTTGTCGGGAGGAGGCTCTTGTCCCCATCAACAGTGACAGGCCCCCCGCCCCAAAGCACCCACCCCCCATGTTCAGGGCATGCCCCCTGGTATGGTTAAGGAGGGGGGGGGGTTCGCTCGTCAGTAATTCAATAACAGGCTTACCAAGGAGAGCTTCATAAGGGTCCCATTTAAGATTAACCTGAAACAGGTTGCGAAGAAGAACGTATACCCTGACCCACAGTCTGCATGCCCGCGGGCATGACCACCAGATATGTGCCATGGAACCCTCCTGGGAGCATCCCCTAAAATAAAGCAGGGAATAAGTTGGAATAAAGCGAGCCAATCTTGCCGGAGTGTAGTACCACCTGTACAATACTTTATAGGCATTTTCCACAATTAACACGTTACGCGAGCATTTGGACAAAGCTAATGTCATTGCCTGCCAGTCTTCAGGGTCCAACTGTTTCCCCAATTCTTTCTCCCATTGAAGGTGGTAGGGCCTCAATAGGGGTCTCTTTGTGGATATCACAGCCGAATATATCAGTGATATCAGGCCCGGAGAATGGGGCCAGCTCTACAGAGGCTCTCAAAGGGAGTCAAAGTATAAGGGGTGGGTTGGGACTTAATAAGACTTTGGAGGAAGTGACGAAGTTGTAAATAGCTATAATGCTCTCGCAAGGGGATATCATGAGAAGAGAGTAGAGCGTCAAATGTCAAAATTCTAGTAGGCGTGAACAACGAATGAATATCTACGAACCCATTCATGGTCCACCATAAGAATTGGGTGGGGTTGTCACAGCCTGGAGGAAATAATGGGCAATGTAATAGTCGTAAAAGTGGAAGATGGGGAGAAATCAATCCTGCAGAATATTTTACCGAGTCCCATATTCGCAAAGAATGGGTCAAACAGGGCCCTATAACCGCCGGGCGGTGCGCAGGAGGGAGCCAGGGCAATGAGAAAATAGGAATAGAGTCGGTGTCGACCAGGTCAATCGTAGCCCAGAGCGGGAGCTGATATGTCTCGTGAAGGTGTGAAAGTGGGGCTATATTCGCAGCTATATAATAGGCCCATAAATTAGGGACCGAAAGACCGTCATTAATTCGTTTAGCATACAAGATTTGTTTGTTAATTCGAGGGCGGGTTGATCCCCAGATAAACTGCAAGATCTTGCGTTGGTGAATGCGAATAATATGCAAAGGAACCAGAATAGGCAAGACACGAAAAAAATATAATAGTTTTGGAAGATAGCCGAACCATTACAGGGGAAAATGGGACCAAGACAACAGCATATCCGTTAGTCTTTTGAATAAAGGTGGAAAATTAGCCTGGTACAATCCAGAGTACATAGGGGTAGGGTGGATTCCCAAATAGGGCAGCGAGGAAACCCATTGGAAGGGGAACGCCAACTGTAAATCTCTTAACAATCCAGGCGAGAGATTGACCGATAATGCTTTAGATTTGGTAGGGTTAACCCGGAGCCCCGAAAGTGAAGCAAATGTATCCAAAAGGGATTGTAAATTTGGTAAGGAAATTCTAGGGGAAGTTAAGGTAAGAAGGATGTAATCGGCAAATAGGGACATTTTATGGGGATATTTTTGTAAATATTTTATTACATCTTTTCATGTGACAACACTGAAGAAATTACACTTTGCTACAATTTGAAAGTAGTGAGTGTACAGCTTGTATAACAGTTTAAATGCGCTGTCCCCTCAAAAAAAACTCAACACATCACCTTTACCCTCAGCTTCTTTAGCAAGGCAGTGGTCGTCTTGGAGGTGTGTTTGGGATCATTATGTTGGAATACTGCCCTGCGGCCCAGTCTCTGAAGGAAGAGGATCATGCTCTGCTTCAGTATGTCACAGTACATGTTGGCATTCATGGTGAACTGTCGCTCCCCAGTGCCGGCAGCACTTATGCAGCCCCAGACCATGACACTCCCACCACCATGCTTGACTGTAGGCAAGACACACTTGTCTTTGTACTCCTCACCTGGTTGCCGCCACACACGCTTGACACCGTCTGAACCAAATAAGTTTATCTTGGTCTCATCAGACCACAGGACATGGTTCCTGTAATCCAGGTCCTTAGTCTGCTTGTCTTCAGCAAACTGTTTGCTGGCTTTCTTGTGCATCATCTTTAGAAGAGGCTTCCTTCTGGGACGATAGCCATGCAGAACAATTTGATGCAGTATGCGGCGTATAGAGTTGCCACCTCATCCATTTAAATCCGAACACCTTTGAATTACACAGGTTCTGAGGCTAATTAAATGCAGATAAGGCACCAAGTGAGTTTAATTACCACCTTAATCAGCCACAGAACCTGTGTAATTAATATGTGTTCAGGTTTAAAGGGATGAGGTGGCAACCCTAGAGGTGTATGGTCTGAGCACTGACAGGCTGACCCCCCCACCCCTTCAATCTCTGCAGAAATGCTGGCAGCACTCATACGTCTATTTCCCAAAGACAACCTCTGGATATGACGCAGAGCACGTGCACTCAACTTCTTTGGTCGACCATGGCGAGGCCTGTTCTGAGTGGAATCTGTCCTGTTAAACCGCTGTATGGTCTTGGCCACCGTGCTGCAGCTCAGTTTCAGGGTCTTGGCAATCTTCTTATAGCCTATGTCATCTTTATGTAGAGCAACAATTCTTGTTTTCAGATCCTCAGAGAGTTAAATTTGACACACCTGCTCCCCTTTCACACCAGAGACCTTGTAACGCTAACGAGTCACATGACACCAGGGAGGGAAAATGGCCAATTGGGCCCATTTTGGACATTTTCACTTAGGGGTGTACTCACTTTTGTTGCCAGCGGTTTTGGACATTAATGGCCGTGTGTTAAGTTATTTTGAGGGGACAGCAAATTTACACTGTTATACAAGCTGTACACTCACTACTTTACATTGTAGCAAAGTATCATTTCTTCAGTGTTGTCACATGAAAAGATAGAATAAAATATTTACAAAAATGTGAGGTGTGTACTTAAAATCCGGTAGTTTCTATGCAGAGCTGCACCAGATTTTGCACTCTCCAGTTTTAGTAAATCAACCCCATGTACGCTTATATTATTTGTTGCTGGTACCTGTAGTAGGGCCCAAAAACAATTTTATAATATATATATATATATATATATATATATATATATATATATATATATATATATATCTATCTATATATATATATATATCTATATAGATATATATATATCTATATATATATCTATATAGATATATATATCTATATATCTATATATAAAATTTTATTCTACCTAAACTGACCCATGACCTTTGTCCCTGCCCCTAATCCTGACACTGACCTAGATCAAACCCTGATCTAGCCATTTTATTTTACGCAGACTTTTTTTGTTTACATGTTTCTTCACTAGCAAGGATAACAAGATGCAATGGGGTAGATTTGCTAAAACTGGAGGGTGCAAAATCTGATGCAACTCTGCATAGAAACCAATCAGCTTCCAGGTTTTATTGGCAAAGCTTAAAGTGATGCTTAAGTCTGGTTATTTTTTTTTCTTTAAAAATAACAAACATGTTATACTTACCTGCTCTGTGTAGTGGTTTTGCACAGAGCAGCCCAGGTCCCCCGCTGACTCTTGGCCCCTCCCTCCCGTCAAGTGCCCCCACAGCAACAGACTACCGTTGTGCAATTTTAAATGTAGACATTAGTCCTTCATTATATCAGGGTTATGTTATTATGTATATATTTTTTTTGATTGCTCTTATGCATACATGTTTATACCATGTATGACTGTCAGGTTCATGTCAAATGTATGTCCTATATATTCCATCAGGTTTGTGAATAAAAGTTATACTTTAACATTAACTCATCCTTTAGCCACAATTACCTCAATTAAAGTCCCGAACTTCCCCCTTTTTGTATACTATGGGGGCACCCGAGCTGAACCGTAGCTCCCTATGTCCATTCAAACGCGGAGCTGCGGTTCGTCCCCCCTCTCCTTATTGGCTAACTGACTGATTGACAGCAGCGGGAGCCATAGAATGTATTAGGATAAAAAAAAAAACCTACCTTCTGAATTACTTTAATTAAACAAGCTGAAGTTAGAAGCCGATTGGCTGCCATGCTCAGCTGCACCAGATTCTGAGTGCTCCAGTTTTAGTAAATCCCCTCCAGTGCATCTTTTTACAGGGGTGGGTTGTACAGTTACTGGTCACTGTGATAACCAATTAAAGGCTATCACAGCGATCATGTGATTGAGAGCCAGTCCTCCCAGCTCCTGATCCGTGCTGGGTGTGCGCTATGCAGCATTCTCCTGGCACAAATCCAGCTATGCACACACACGATCCTACAAAAGAAGAATCGCCTCAGTGAGACCACATATAGTATGTGCGTACGCTCGCTGTCATGGGGTTAAGCCGGCCATAGGCGGTTGAAATTCCTGTCGAGATTCGAAGCATGTATGGGCAGGCTCGTTCGATCAACTTGGGTACAACCAGCCTGTCGGATTTTACATGCGATTATCGCTAGACGCTAATAATCACTGTGTTCGCCTAGCAGGGACAGCTTCTCCCGCCAGGAGAAACAATGGCTCGGCAGGAGGGAAATTACTTTCCTACAACCCTTGGTGGCAAGAAAGAAATTCTGCCTATGGCCAGCCTTGAGCCTGGTCCACGCTAGTTTTTTTTTCGTGCAAACCCCACAGGTTACCAAAGAAAAAACTGACAGCACTGGTCGGGAGCCGCTGTACTAACCATGCGAGGTTAGTGTAGCGATCTCCCCCCCCGTGGGGCTGTTGTGTTCTGACAGGGGACAGCCCCCGCCGGAACACTCTTTGCCATTGGCCGAGAGCGCTGATCGGGAGATGATCGGCTGCTAGTTTTCCAGCATGCAGGTCCGGCAGAAGCCAGCCTAAAGGCTGGCTTCTGTCGGACAGTACAACATACACACGGGCAGAATGTCAGCGGGTATTTTTTGTACCGGGAAAGGCCTCTTGACATTCTGCCTGTGTGTACAGGGCTTAAAGCATCCACCATCAACAGAAGTAGATGTTAATCATTTGTAAATGTAATTTAAGCACAAAACTAAATGTTCTTTCGATAAGGCTATTTCGCAACTTTAGAAAACACTGACCTTGTTTTGAACAATTTTTATCTTCTTCTTTCCTCCCCTTCTCTCATCATCCAGTCTCTTATCATGCTGTAGCGATAATGTGGACAGACGTGTAGCCTGTAACAACAGAACAAAAAAAAAGGTAAACAAATGCCTCCTATTAAAGGTATCCAGAGATATGAGCCTATAAGAAGAAGTCACACTCGTCATTGTCACCTTCTCATCGGAGCTCAGGTCCCCCTGAAGTCTCATTTCACTGTGATCCAGAGCATCCAGAAGACTAGCTGGACGGTGGGTGGTGACCGCTAAACTCTGTTCATACCCGTCACAAAAGTCAGACTCTTGGCTTCCTTCTAAGACACAAAAATACAAACCAAACATGATTTGTTACAGAAGACAAAACCATTCAAGTGGACCTGAAAGAAAAATTTAAATGATGCTGTAGTATGCAAATGTGCTCATCAATCCTGTCCTCAGGGCCCACTAACAGGCCAGGTTTGAACGATAACTGAAATATATCACAGGTGATATCATTTGCATGCTCAGTGATTGCAGTATTCTAGTCTGCATCTCCCCAAGGTAATACATAAAACTTGTGTTAGTGGGCCCTGAGGACAGGGTTGATGACCACTGCCCTATAGGGTTGATTTATTAAAACTGGAGAGTGCAAAATCTGGTGCAGCTCTGCATATAAACCAATCAGCTTCCAGGTTTTTTGTCAAACCTTAATTAAACAAGTGTAAGTTAGAGGCTGATTGGCCATCATGCACGGTAAATCAACCCCTATGCCTGGGAATTCTGAAAAAATAAAAAAAAAGCTGCATATCTACAGTATGAGATCATCGAAGGCACTTCTGCCTCAGACTATATGAGATTTGGTGATGTGACTTCTGCTCACTGTTCTTGCAGAAGAAGAAGCTGTACCTAAAGAACCTGCAGTGCTAGGACCTCCCTACTTCATTCATTCTGTGAGTTTGTGAGTCGTTCATTTCTCCTGCAGCTTCTCGATTACTAAACCCCCCCCCAGTCATCAGATCACCAATCATTAAAGGAAAATGCCAACACGAGGAAGCTAAGCCCTACCTCCAACTAGATGTTGATCACTACAAAAAGACATAGGGATTGATTTACTAAAACTGGAGAGTGCAAAATCTGGTGCAGCTCTGCATGGCAACAAATCAGCTTCTAACTTCAGCTTGTTCCATTAACCACTTGCCTACCGGGCACTTTAACCCCCTTCCTGCCCAGGCCCATTTTCAGCTTTCACAGCTTAAATGACAATTGCGCGGTCCTGCAACACTGTACCCATATGAAATTGTATCATTTTTTTTCACATAAATAGAGCTTTATTTTGGGGGTATTTAATCTACACTGTGTTTTTTATGTTTTGCTTAACAAACAAAAAAAGGGCCGAATATTTGGAAAAAAAAAAAAAAAACACAACATTTTTCATAGTTTGTTATAAAATTTTGCAAACAGGTAACTTTTCTCTTTTACTGATGTGCGCTGATGAGGCTGCACTGATAGGTGGCACTGATTAGGCGGCACTGGTGGACACTGAAGAGGCTGCACTGACAGGTGGCACTGATGGGTGGAGCCGATAGGTGGCACTAATGGGCACTGGTAGGCGGAACTGATGGGGACACGGATGATGAGACACCGATGGGCACTGATTGGCAGCAATGGTTGGCACTGTTTGGCAGCAATAGTGGCCACTGTTGAGACTGCACTGATAATCAGGACATTGATAATCAGTACCAATGTCAGAAGCCGGTCATCGGCTTTCTTCTTCTCACGCTGACCGCGAGGAAAGAAAAGCAGATAACCAGTTTGCGTTTATTTCCTGTGATCAGCGGTCATTGGCCCTTTACCCCGATCTGTAATCAACTGAGTCTGAAGGACTCAGCAATCACAGAGTCCACTACCCGCACGCCACAGGGGGCGCGGGGGCAGAGAAGTCAGGGGAGGGTGTCCATGTACGCGCTCCCAGCAAAGTACGCACGCACTATAGCCGAAAGAAGTGGGAAGCGGTTAAGCTTTGACAAAAAAACAAAACACAAAGCTGGAAGCCGATTGGTTTCTATGCAGAGCTGCACCAGATATTTCACTCCAGTTTTTAATTAAATCAACCCCAAAGTGTAAAACAAGGCATGGTAATACAGTAATAGGGAAAAGAAGAGCTGCAGGGAGCCCACAGGTAATGCTGGTGATTAGGCGTTCTTTGTGCACAGCTTCCAGAGCTTAGGTCCTCTTTAACCACATCCCGCCGCCTGGCTTATAGCAAAATGACGGCCAGGCAACATGTCGCTCGGACACACCGCATCTCCAATCACAGTAAAGAACCTATGACATAGGCTCTTTATAGGGTTGCCAACTCATCCCTTTAACACCGAACACATATTAATTACACAGGTTCTGTGGCTGATTAAAGTGGTAATTAAACTCACTTAGTGCCTTATCTGCATTAAATCAGCCTCAGAACCTGTGTAATTCATAGGTTTTCAGGTTTAAAGGGATGAGGTGGCAACCCTAGCTCTTTACCATGTGATCAGCTGTGTCCAATCACAGCTAATCACAGTGTAAATAGGAAGTGCAGGTTATCGCCATTCCTCTACTCACACTGACAACTGAGTAGAGGAGAGCCGATAAGCAGTTTTCCTGATGGGAAGGGTGTGTGTGTGTGTGTGGGGGGGGGGGGGAGTTGGGGGTTATGCTGATAATCAGTGAAATGTTTATCAGTGCAGCCCCATCAGCGATGCCCGTCAGTGCCCACCACTGATGCCCAGCAGTGCTCCATATCAGTGCCGCCCATCAGTGCTGCATATCAGTCCTTTTTCATTTGTTTAGCAAAAAATAGAAATCTCAGTGGTGATTAAATACCACCAAATTAAAGCTCTATCTGTCTAAAAAAAAAAAAGATAAAGATTTTGATTGGGTACAGCATTGCATGACCACGCAATTGTCATTCATAATGCAACAGTGCTGGAAGCTGAAAGTTGGCCTGGGCAGGAAGGGGGTAAAAGTGCCAGTAATGAAGCGGTTAAGTAATGTACAGCGAGATCATTTGACCCTTACCGCCATCTCTCTTCCGCTTTAAGCTTGGCACATGAGAGTCCAGTGCCTTCGCTTTTTTTAAGGTATCACGAAGGCTGGATGAGGCACGAGAGGACTGGGAGAGCACAGAGGAGTCCAGGGATAACACAGGAGGGCCGCCATCTTTTCGGACTTTCTGGGGTCCAGGCGGCGGCATCTACATAGGAGACAAAATAGTAAGCTGCCCCTTCAAAAGAAACATTGCTTTGTATCATCACGAAAACTGAAGTTTAAATTAAATCACTTTTGAAAACTAGTGCAACTAAAAAGGTGATCATATGTTGGTTCTTCTTTTAACCAAATACTTATCCACTTGGTACACTCACAATTTTCTGTGCTACACGGAAGAACTGAGACACGTCACGGATGATATGACCGAAATTGTCATAAACACGCAGGTATGGACGGACCCAGGAGGGAAGTTGTGAGCGAGAATCGCTATTAGTGAACCTGGGCAAAAGAAAAAAAAAAAAATACATAGCAGATTTAATGTACAGAAAAAATACAAAATTTTGATCTCCGATTGGATGAGGTGGAGCGCGTGACATCACCGCCCAGCCTCTCCACCCCATCCAATCAGAGAATATTTTACACTCATTCAGAAAATGCAACCTCAACAACCATACATGTAACTGGGACATTTACATGCACAAAATAAATGCGGTAACCTACATATAAAAAAAAAAAAAAATCATGGATCTCTTTATTAAACAAATATGATAAAACTTTACAGCATGGCTATTCCAACTTCCAACATACAATCCAATATTATTATTATTATACAGGATTTATATAGTGCCAAGAGTTTGCACGGCGCTTTACAAAATGAAGGCCGACATTACAGTTACAATACAATTTGGTACAGGAGGAATCAGAGGGTCCTACTCGTTAGAGCTTAAAATCTAGAAGGGAAGGTCAAGTGATACAAAAGGTAATAACTGTGTGGGGTGAGCTGATTGAGAAAGTAAAAACACAGGGGTTAATTTACTAAAGGCAAATCCACTCTGTACTGCAAGTGCACTTGGAAGTGCAGTCGCTGTAGATCTGAGGGGAAGATCTGAAATGAGGGGAAACTGCTGATTTTATCATCCAATCACATGCAAGCTAAAATGCGTTTTTTTATTTTCCTTGCATGTCCCCCTTTGATCTACAGCGAATGCAAGTGCACTTGTAGTGCAAGTGGATTTTCCTTTAGTAAATAACCCCCAAAGTGTATTAGTGAGAAGCAGGATAATAGGATTTTTATGACAGCTTACCTGTAAAATCCTTTTCTTGGAGTACATCATGGGACACAGAGCTATAGTATTTAACTTAATAGGTATATAGGCACCTTCAGGTAATGGACACTGGTATACCCAATACAGGAAGTTCATTCCCCTATATAACCCCTCCTCCTACCAGGAGTACCTTTAGTTTCTGTAGCAAAGCAATATATCTAAAGCCCAAAAGAGGGGAGGGACCTCTGTGTCCCATGATGTACGCCAAGAAAAGGATTTTACAGGTAAGCTGTTATAAAAATCCTATTTTCTTTATCGTACATCTTGGGACACAGAGCCATAGTTTCTAACTTAATGGGATGTCCCATAGCAATACTAATTGAGGGGAGGGAGAGACAACCCGCAGGGTACCCCCTGACTTGAGGACTTATACTGCTGCCTGCAGCACACTGCGGCCGAAGGTGATATCCTCATACCTCCTTACATCCACCTGAAAATTTGGTGAATGTATCTACTGAAGACCAAGTTGCGGCCTTACAGATCTGAGCCATGGAGGCCTGGTGATGCATTGCCCAAGAAGCACTAACTGACCTGGTAGAGTGCGCTTTGACTTGAAAAGGGGGAATCTTATCCCTTAAATCATAAGTCTGAATTATAACTTGCCGAATCCACTTAGCGACAGTGGATTTCGACGCTGCCTGTCCGTTCTTAGGACCCTCTGGCAGAATAAATAAGACATCAGTCTTCTGAATCTGAGCAGTCGTCTTTAAATAGACTTTGACCGCTCTCACCACATCAAGACAATGTAGTGACTTTTCTTCCCTGGAGCATGGTTTTGGAAAAAACGATGGCAGGACAATATCTTGGTTCAGGTGAAAACCTGAGACCACTTTTGGCAAAAAATCTGGACCAGGGCGTAACACCACTCTGTCCTCATAAATAATCAAGTATGGCTCTTTAAAAGAAAGAGCAGCCAATTCCGAAACCCTCCTTGCTGAGGATATAGCAACCAAGAACATCAGCTTTCTTGTCAGAAGGACTAAGGGAATATGCTGTATCAGTTCAAATGGCTGTTTTTGTAACAAAGGTTCAAAGGTGATCTAACTGGCGGATTAATCTGCATCACCCCTTGCATAAAACCCCGGACTAAAGAATGTGTAACAAGCGGTCTTTGAAATAAGACCGATAAAGCTGAGACTCGGCCTTTAAAAAATACTCAAGGCCAACTTCATCTCTACCCCTAATTGTAGAAAAGCAAGAATTCTGCCTATTATATATCTCCGAGGGTGCCAACCCTTGGATTCACACCAGGAAACATAAGCCCTCCAGACTCTATAATATATAGTTCAGGAAGCTGGCTTCCTTGCACTATTTAAAGTAGAGATAACTGACCCGGAAAGCCCACATTTCTTCAGGATGTGGGTTTCAATAGCCAAGCCGTTAAATTTATCGTTCGTAAGGTAGGATGGAATATCGGCCACTGTGAGAGTAGGTCTGCCGGAGTGGAAGGGACCATGGACCCCTCACTGCCATCTTTACGATTTGCCTTCTGGGCCATGCTGGTGCTACCAGAATTATTGGCTTTCTTTCCAGATTGATCCTGCAAAGAAGTCGAGGCAGCAACTGAATAGGGGGAAATGCGTACATCAGTGAGAACTGATCCTACGGGGTCACCTCACCAACACATCTGTTCTGCATGTGAGTGGATCCCTTGTCCTGGACACAAAGTCGACTAACTTCTCGTTGAATCTGGATGCTAGAAGATCTACGTCCGGAGTCCCCCATCTTTGGCAAACAGCCCGAAAAATGTCGGGGTGAAGAGACCATTCCCCCAGGAATAACTGCTGGTGACTCAGGTAGTCCGCTTGCTAATTCTCTACTCCTGGAAAGAAGACTGCCGACATCACTTTTTGCCCAAGATAGAATATGGTTCACCTCTGTCTGCACTGCAAGACTCTT
Source organism: Lithobates septentrionalis (assembly GCA_037952835.1). Lineage (NCBI taxonomy): Eukaryota > Metazoa > Chordata > Amphibia > Anura > Ranidae > Lithobates > Lithobates septentrionalis. The sequence continues at coordinate 230,047 of JBBDGP010003295.1, read as the reverse complement.
GGTTCCCCCTTGGTGATTGATATAGGCCACCGCTGTGGCATTGTCGGATTGGATCCTGACAGGACAATCCAGTAACCTGGAAGTCCAGGCCTTAAGAGCCAGACGCACTGCCCAAATCTCTAGGTTATTGATGGGCAAGGCTCTTTCTGTTCTTGACCACTGTCCCTGGACAGTTGTATTCTCTAGTACTGCTCCCCAGCCTCAAAAGGCTGGCGTCTGTCGTTACCACTTTCCAGATAGCTGGTCTGAAGGATTTTCCTTTCAGCAGATGCTGGGTTAGTAACCACCAATTGAGGCTTCAGGACACCCTTGGGGACAGCCGCATTGGCAAGTCTAAAGCTTGGATCGTTTTGTTCCTAGCAGATAGAATACTGTTTTGCAACAGTCTCGAATAGAACTGGGCATAGGGAACTGCTTCGAATGAAGCCACCATCTTTCCCAACAACCTCATACAAAGGCGAATGGAGGGATTTCTCTCTCTCTCCATACTCTCTTATGGAGTTGATTTTTGCCTGAGGCAAGAACACCTTTTTCTGGGCTGTATCTATGATCAGACCCAAATACTCTAGCTTTTTTAGCGGTTTTAAGGAAGACTTCTCTAGGTTGAGTATCCAACCCAGACTTTTCAGGTAATTGGTTGTAATGCGTACACTTTGCTCCAAACAAGCCACCGATTGGTCTATTAGCAATAGATCATCTAGGTACGCCAAGACTGTTATGCCTTGTGCCCTTAACCTGGCTAGAGGTGGGGCCAGTACTTTTGTGAACACCCGGGGTGCTGTGGCTAACCCGAAGGGCAAGGCTACAAACTGAAAGTGCTGCTGTTCTACTTCAAACCTCAGAAACCTTTGGTGAGCGCGAAATATAGGGATATGCATCCCTGATGTCGATAGATGCCAGAAGTTCTCCTCCTTGTGGGATAGAAACGACTGACCTGATCGACTCCATGCAAAAGGAGCGGATCTTCAAGAACTGATTTTGATTCTTTAGATCTAGAATGGGTCTGACATCTCCATTCGGTTTTGGTACCGTAAAGAGGTTTGAATAAAACCCCAAACCTTGCTCTTCTGTGGGGATCTGTATGATCACCCCCTGAGCTAGTAATCAGTCTAATGCCTGAAACAGAGATTGCCTTTTCCCTGGAAAAGGGGGATTAAGGTCTGGAGTAAGGAGAAGATGCCTTTTCCCTGGATCTTTGGGAACGTTTGATCTCAGAAAATGAGACGGTGGAAACTCCCGAAATTCTAGTTTGTATCCTAGAGAAACCGTGTAGATGACCCATCTGTCCTAAATTTCCTCTTGCCAGACTTCTGAGTATTGCAGAAGTCCTCCCCCCACTCTGGTAAGGGGGGGGGGCTCTTCATAATGAGGCTTTAGTATTCTGCTTTGCAGATTTCCAGCCCCAGGTCTTCTTCTGTGCCTGGGCCTGACCCTGAGGTTTTCCTCTAGAGTCTAACCCTTCATCCTCTACCCACTGTTCCCTTGGTAAGGGGTCTGAGGTGGGGGAGGGGGACCTAACACGCTTCCTATCCTTTTGGATAGCGGATGCGATTAAAATCACTAATCTTCCTCCTAGGCCCTGCAGGGTGGAGGAAAACGCATCTTCAGTCACATATACAGGGGCTGAAATGTGAGAAGCAGTTGCACCACCAACTGGTACCAATGACTCACCCTGGCTTGCCATATCTGGTATCTCAGGCGAGGATGTCAGTGTGGAGACACGGCTGGAGTTCCCAGCGCCTGGGGTGGAATTTTTGGTACCTTTGGGGTGTCTTTTTTGGGAGCCATAGTGCTGAGCACAAAAAAAACAGAGGCACTAAGTAAATGCACAACTCGCTGAGCAAAATAGTTTAGCAAAAGACAATGCTAAGAAAGTTCAGCTTAGTTGTTATCAATGTTATTTCCTGTACTGGAATTGCCTGCACCCCTTACGTGCCCCCAGCACTTATGTCCTGTGTGTCTGCTGCAGCAGTGAGCTGTGAGCATCTGTCTCTGTTCCCAGCGCCTGTGCCGTGTGCTCCTCATGTACTTATGTCCCGCACATGGCGCCGCGCCTTAGCCACGCCCCCCCTCCGTCAATCAACGTCCCCCTCTGTTTTAATTAGCCCTAGCCTGCGCACGGCATTGATATGCTCCTTGAGCGAGAGGGGAGGCAAGGGAGGGCTGGGAGGCGGGAAGTTTAAAAACTTTCTGCGGGGAATAGAAGAATAAACTCTAAATGAAAAGCCGCTGCAGCCGCCGCCCCCCCGAGGGGGGGGGGGAATACAACCTACAGTTGTACCTCCCTGCCCTGGGGGGAAATGTTCTAGATGATGATTCCCCCCTGGCTTGCTGAGACCACACACGTGCTGTTTAGCTGGGACTTCTGAGCTGACTGAGAAGCAGCGTACTAAGATATGCATTTACTCCAGCTAGTGGAGACTTTAGGCATGAAAATATTTTTAGTTATGTAAGAAAAAAGCATAGGTGGACTTTTTACAGTTCCTAGGCTTCTTCCCTTACCTTTTCCTCGCTGTAGCATACTGCTATAACAGACAGATCCAAACTTCACCCATCACGGCGGGCTGCGTTAGCAAACCTTCAAGGACCGGGTCCCTATTATAGGGGGTCCACTGCCTTGGACCTGTATAGCACCCCTCAGGAAAACTTTAGGTAATGTAGCATGACCAAAAAAGTCCTGGGTCCTGGGGTCCAGCCCTACAAAAAGAGGTGCTACAGGCAAAACCTTGTTGTTCTTATGCGAGGCCCGGGTACCATCCACCTTGGCCTTAGTGGTACTTTGGATGGATCCGGTCTATGAAGGCTGTTTAAATCCAGCATGGGATCCCTCCAGTTTGGAGCCCTTTAGAGCACATCTTCACTCGTAACACCTTAGACACTGGCGAAAAAACTGAGGCACTCCTGGAAGGAGGAGGGGTTATATAAGGGAGTGAACGTTCTGTATTGGGTATACCAGTGTCCATCACCTGAAGGTGCCTATATACCCATTAAATTAATAACTATGGAAAGGGCACACAGGGTGCCTCCTGTACCACTGGTCCCTGGGGTCCCTCCAAGACCTTTTCTCCTCCGTCTGTTGAACTACAGGGACCGGGACAGGATATTTGCAGCTGCCAGGGAAAAGCAGGATCTACATTTCAATAATGGGAAGATTATGCTTTTCCCCGATTATTCGCCAGAGATACAACAATGCCGCCGTTCTTTTACCGAAGCCAGACGCAGTCTCCGGGAAAAAGGTCTGAAATTCAGCTTACTATACCCGAGCAAGTTACGGGTGATCGACGGCGATCGAGCACATTTCTTTACTGACCAGGAGTCAGCGTTATCTTGGCTGGACAGTCGTAAGGGATAGCCCTGTATGTTATGCTGGAACTTGTTATACTCGACACTGCCTTTTACCTGAGAGTATTACAGACAAATCCTCTTGCTGGATCAGTGTTACAAACCAAATAGAAGTTCTTGGCACAATGAGGATCCGGTGTTCAAACAGGACCTGAACGGTCCCCCCTGCTATTTTTTTCTTTTTTCCTTTAATTTGTTTTTCATTTTGCTTTTTCTTTCAGCTTTTTTTTTTTTTTGTCTTTCCTTCTGAGTTTTTGGACACATACATAGAGCCGGACTTCTCGCCTTAAAATGCAGACATAACCACTTCTAGATATACAAGGCACAGAATGACCAACCACTTACACTTGCCTCCACCCTGCAGACCTCAGATGGTGGGATGGCAACATCTTCTTCTGAGGTTTTACAAACGTTTAATGCCTTTTATGATGTTATATGCCTCCACTCTGGCCTCTGACTTCCGGCCTGAGCAACTACGGGACCTGTTAGATCCCTTGGCGCTGGGTTGGCTCTCGGGCCAGGAGCGTGAGGCATTAGTTCGGCCATTTATGACACCAGAAGTTCTGAATGCCATTCAATCTTTTCCCACTGGAAAGGCACCGGGGCCAGATGGCCTTCCAATTGATTTTTATAAAGCGCATGGAGATCTTTTGGCACCCTTATTGGCCCAGCTATATAACACCTGTTTTAAGGCTGGAAAGCTGCCTGAATCAATGTATCATGCGTTTTTAACCTTAATATACAAACCCTCTAAGGACCCAACCTCTTGCGCCTCATACCGACCCATTGCATTATTAAATAACGACTTTAAAATTTTGACCAAATTACTCGCACTACGTTTATATCCCCTACTACCGTAGATTCAGATCAAACTGGCTTTATGCCCCGTAGATCCACTGATGTTAACCTCAGAAGATTATATACTAATATACATACCCAACATCACAATACGGGCTCCAGGACTATAGCCTCACTCGACATAGAAAAGGCTTTTGATACTGTAGAGTGGCCTTTTCTTTGGGAAACATTACGCAGAATAGGATTTCCTCTGCTGTTTATTGAATGGCTTCAGGTACTATATAAATGCTTCAGGTACTATATAAATGCCCCACTTCATCGGTGAGATTGGGGGGTGGATTGTCGGCTCCCTTTAGACTTACAAGAGGAACAAGGCAGGGCTGTCCTCTCTCTCCGGCGCTATTTGCTTTAGCCATTGAACCTGTGGCGGAAGCACTACGCTCATCCCCGCATATAAGAGGTCTTCGTATTGGCTTGCTGGAGGAGAGGCTGGCCCTGTATGCGGATGACATGTTGCTGTTTCTTAATGATGCAGGCCCATCCTTGCAGGGTGTTCTAGATGTATTAGACACGTTTGCAGGTGTTACAGGGTTAAGGGTTAATTGGTCAAAGTCCATACTCTTTCCAATAGACCAGGCTGCCAAAACTACATCCCCCCCCAGATTGTTCCCTACAATGGGTGTAAACTTTTTTTTTTTTTTTTTTTTTTCCAAATAACATTTTATTGATCCAAAAGTCAGGTAAGTTACAAAGACAATGATATCTTGTTGTATAAGATTTGCCATGCCAGAGGCAAAACCGGCAAGTAGTCGGTATCAAGAGAAAAACATTCAGTTGTATAAAGCTTAGATTAGTTACCATATACTGTGCAATAATCAACATATGCATATAGACATGTAACCTGACATCATCTAGTAAACATAAGAAATAAAAGAAAGAGTAGAGAAGAAAAAGAAGGAGAGGGGAGGGGGGGGAGGGGGAGGATGGGGGAGGCTTCACCAGTGGCTCAAGGAGGATCTTCTCGTCTATGCCAGTCTTCCCAGACCTTATCATGTGTTTCCAATCTGTCTTGCAATCTAGCAGTCATTTTTTCCATTAGCTCTATATCCTTAATTCTGGCATATAGATCTGTTGAGGTAGGCGGGTCCCTTCTTTTCCAGTAGAGGGCTATGAGACACCTCGCGGCTGTCAGGATGTGCCGAAGCAGTTTCTTGGAGTGCTTAGGTATCTGTAAATCAGATACTCCCAAGAGGAATAATTTAGGGGTTCTGGGAACCTGTACTCCCAGCAAGCGGGTTAGTAAGGATTGCGCCTCCCTCCAGAAGGGCTCTATCTTGGGGCAGGACCAGTAAATGTGGTATAGTGTTCCCCTTTCTCTCTGACATCTCCAACATCTATCTGAGCTAGAGGGGTGGGGGGGGGGGGGTGGAAACTTTTAAATACTTAGGGGTCCATATTTCCACTCAAGCATCAGACTTTATCTCACCTAATCTAGCCCCAGTGCTTTTAGAAACAAAGAAGAAATTTAAAACGTGGAGTAACTTGCCTCTCTCAGCTTGGGGACGAGTAAATCTCCTTAAAATGAAAATAATAACTAAATTTACATATTTGTTCAGCCACGCCCCACAGTGGATACCCAAATCCTTTTTTTAAAAACTGAATCAATTATTTTCATCCTTTATATGGGGCCCCTCACCACCCAGATATCGACTAGCAACTTTGATGCGGCCTACAACGCAGGATGGTATGGCATTTCCTCATTGCTACAAATATTTCCTAGCCACTCAACTGGTGACGGCGACCTGGTGGTTGCACCCTGACAAAACCAATTCGTCCACAGTACTAGAAGCAACGATATTGGGCTCATTAGAAGCTCTGCAACTCCTTTTATTAATAGGCCTTCGGGCCCCGTATCCTGACTCCCTCAATGTGTACCACCCTGCGGGCTTGGCAGGCAGGTCTGGCCATAGAGAAGTATAAAGCAAATGAGTTCTCTCCTAATACTCCGATATGGCTGAACCCCACCTTAACTCATATGTACAAACTTCCTGACCCTTATGCATGGACCAAATATGGTATAAAAATCCTTTCCAATATAGTGTCACAAATGTCATTGTTTTCCTTTTCACACCTCTCTTCTATGTACAATATACCATATCATTATCAATTTCGCTACCACCAACTGTCCAATGCATTTGCTGCATAATTCCCTCACGCTTCCAGTGTCATGGTTCAATCGGGGTTGGAGAAGACACTAAGAACTAAATGTGCAGAAAAACCTACTTCGCAGCTATATGCGCATTTTATGTATGTGTCCCTCCCACCGCTTGTCAAGATTTGGTCTAACTGGCAGCGTGATGATATCCCCGCGCTGGATGATGATGATTGGGACGATGTCTGGGATTTTCCCTTTAAATCACTAGTTTCAATGCGAGATCGGCTTATCCAATTTAAAATAGTTCATAGAGCTTATTTTACCCCATATAGACTTTCCAAAATGAACCCTTCATGTTCGGCGGAGTGTTGGAGATGTGGCATCTCCCCAGGTGATTTTTCACACATTTTTTTGGCATTGTCCACAAATCCAGCAATACTGGAGCGAGGTGCTTGACGTGGTAAATAGGGTTGCATCCACTATACTGCCCCTTGCAATGGAAATCAGTCTTTTGGGATTGATCGAAACACACATACCAACAATAGCGAAAAGTACACTGGTCGGGTTACTACTCTTTTATGCCCGGAAATCCATTGCCCTGCAATGGAAAAAAAACAGCCCCCACTTCATTGACACAGTGGAAAAGCCTGGTAAATAATAGTCTTCCCCTATATAAAGACACTTACTCTAATAGAAGAAGCCCGGCAAAGTACGATAGAGTCTGGCTTGCTTGGCTAAATGAAGCAGACACAGCTGGTTGATGTCTAATATACCATGTTAGGGGTGACTGTTGCCGAATATTTGTAATGCTTGTAAATAAGACACTTTGCACAACATAATAGCATGCCATGTGTTGTAGATGTCATACTGGATATACACCATAGTTTTTTTAAGTTGTATATGTATTGTTTGTCTTGAAAATTCAATAAAAACAATTTTCAAAAAAAAAAAAAATTGAATAACTATGGCTCTGTGTCCCATGATGTACAATAAAGAAAGGCTTCTTTAAAGAGTAGGGTTTTCAGGGATCGTCTAAAGATGGATAGATTAGGGGACAGCCAGACAGATCGGGGTAGCAAGTTCCATAGGATGGTAGAAGCTCGGGAGAAGTCCTGGAGGCGAACATAGGAGAAAGTGACCAGCGAGCTAGAGAGCAAGTGGTCTTGGGAGGACCGAAGAGAACAATTAGGTTGTCATTTTGAAAGCAGGTTAGTGATGTAGCTGGGGGGGGGGGGGGGGGGGGCGAGTTGTGGAAGGCTTTGTAAGTTGTTGTTAGTACTTTGAATTTTATTCATTGGGTGAGCGGAAGCCAGTGGAGGGATTGGCAGAGAGGGGTACTAGACACTGAAAGGTTGGAACTGAAGCGAACAATATACCACTATTTCCACTTGTCACATAAGTTCTAGATGTCTCTTGCTTTGAAACAGCAAAATTCATACGAAGCGATCCAACACGTTTTGACCACTTGTCTTTTTAAGGGGTGCATATGGTATATTGCATGATAGAAAGACCACAGAAAGCTTCTAGCCAAAAAAAATTGTTAACTGATGCCTTCACATGACCCACACCAAGACCCACCAAGTCAATGAACACCGGGGGACAGTCACACGAGTTGCCATTAATACCAACAATTGGAGTCAGAATATTTGTCCAGACCATCTGCACCTCATGGGTATTTAACCACTTAAGGACTAGCCTCGTTTAGGATTTTAGGTGTTTACATGTTTAAAACAGTTTTTTTTTTGCTAGAAAATTACTTAGAAAAAAAAAAATAATAATGTTTGGGGGTTCTAACACCCTAGAGAATAAAATGGTGGTCAATGCAATATTTTTTTTCGCACCGTATTTGCACAGCGGTCTTATAAGCGCACTTTTTTTTGGAAAAAAAAACACTTTTTTTAATAAAAAAAATAAGACAGCAGTAAAGTTAGCCAATTTTTTTTATATTGTGAAAGATAATGTTACGCCAAGTAAATTGATACCCAACATGTCACGCTTCAAAATTGCGCCCGCTCGTGGAATGGCGTCAAACTTTTACCCTTAAAAATCTCTATAGGCGAAGTTTAAAAATTTCTATAGGTTGCGTGCTTTGAGTTACAGAGGGGGTCTAGGGGTAGAATTATTGCTCTCACTCTACCGGTCGCGGCGATACCTCACATGTGTAGTTTGACCTCAGTTTTCATATGTGGGCGCTACTCACGTAGGCGTTCGCTTCTGCGCGCGAGCTCGACGGGACGGGGCGCTTTTTTTTGTTTTCTTATTTATTTTACTTTATTTTATTTACTTTATCACTGTTTTTAACAGAAAATACATTTGGATCACTTTTATTCCTATTACAAGGAATGTAAACATCCCTTGTAATAGAAAAAAACATGACAGGACCTCTTAAATATGAGATCTGGGGTAAAAAAGTCCTCAGATCTTATATTTGGACTTAAATGCAAAAAAAAAAAAAAAAAAGTCATTTGAAAAAAATGACAACAAAAAAATATGCCTTTAAGACGTATGGGCGAAGCTGACGTTATGATGTCGCTTCCTCCCTCCTATGGTATGGAGACGGGTGGGGGCCATCTTCCCCTCACTCGTCTCCATACCACGGACGTGAAAGGTCCCGATCGCCTCCGCCGCTACCAACGGCTCCAGTAAGCGGCGGAGGAGAACGGCGGGAGGGGGGTGGCACCTCTCCCGCCGCCAATGACGATGATCTCGCACTATAGTACACAGAACCGCCGGCCCTAAAGATGGATACCTCGGTTGTGGCAGCAGCTGCTGCAGTTACCGAGATATACACCTTCAAAGAAATGACGTATATATACAGTGGTCAGTCGGTAAGTGGTTAAGGTCAGAAGGTTAATAAATTGAGAGTCTGCGCTTAGGATTTTAGAAGGGCTGCTGCCTCCCCTTAATTAATTCCTAATTAGGAGTTAATTGGATGTATTAGAAAAGGAAAATGGGGAATTGGCGCTGCCCTATTATTCAATAGAAATTTAGCAAACCTTATAAAATTATAAAATTGTGTGTAAAACAAAAAAGGTACTTTTATAGATAACTTAACCCCTTCATTTGTGCCAAAATGTATAAATACATAAAAAGGTGTTTCTTTAAAGTGAACGTGCTAATCCTCTGTGTTCCTTAAATAATTATCAGTGTGTGGGTTTGATTTAAATTTGCTCCACCTCTGTTACAACATATCAACTTTGTTAAAAATTGTCATTCAGTAGCCTCCTATAGTATTAGTGCCACAAAATTAGGGGCTAACAGTAACCGTGTGAGGGTCCCCTTAAATCCCTTTTAAATACGGTGCCAAAAGTGCACTGTGCGTGAAGTGATACAAAGGTGCATTAAACTATAAATACTAAAAATACATATAGATTAAATTCATATATAAAGATCCATAAAGACATAAGTCCAAACCATTAGTATTCATATAAAAAGTAAATGTACATCTGTGGGAATGAAAGTCCCTGAAATAAAACCCAAACAGGGTAAAAAAGTCTTGATATTAAAAGAAAGGATGTTTAACCACTTCAGCCCCGGAACATTTTACCCCCTTCCTGACCAGAGCACTTTTTACAATTCGGCACTGCGTCGCTTTAACTGCTAATTGCGCGGTCATGCAATGCTGTACCCAAATGAAATTTGCGTCCTTTTCTTCCCACAAATAGAGCTTTCTTTTGATGGTATTTGATCACCTCTGCCGTTTTTATTTTTTGCGCTATAAACGGAAAAGGACCGAAAATTTTGAAAAAAAATGATATTTTCTACTTTTTGTTATAAAAAAAATCCAATAAACTAAATTTTAGTCATACATTTAGGCCAAAATGTATTCGGCCACATGTCTTTGGTAAAAAAAATGTCAATAAGCGTATATTTATTGGTTTGCGCAAAAGTTATAGCGTCTACAAACTAGGGTACATTTTCTGTCATTTACACAGCTTTTAGTTTATGACTGCCTATGTCATTTCTTGAGGTGCTAAAATGGCAGGGCAGTACAAAACCCCCCCAAATGACCCCATTTTGGAAAGTAGACACCCCAAGGAAATTGCTGAGAGGCATGTTGAACCCATTGAATATTTTTTTTTTTTGTCCCAAGTGATTGAATAATGACAAAAAAAAAAAAAATTTACAAAAAGTTGTCACTAAATGATATATTGCTCACACAGGCCATGGGCATATGTGGAATTGCACCCCAAAATACATTTAGCTGCTTCTCCTGAGTATGGGGATACCACATGTGTGGGACTTTTTGGGAGCCTAGCCGCGTACGGGGCCCCGAAAACCAAGCACCGCCTTCAGGATTTCTAAGGGCATAAATTTTTGATTTCACGCCTCACTACCTATCACAGTTTTGAAGGCCATAAAATGCCCAGATGGCACAAAACCCCCCCAAATGACCCCATTTTGGAAAGTAGACACCCCAAGCTATTTGCTGAGAGGCATGGTGAGTATTTTGCAGCTCTCATTTGTTTTTGAAAATGAAGAAAGACCAGAAAAAAAAAAATTTTTTTTCTTTTTTCAATTTTCAAAACTTTGTGACAAAAAGTGAGGTCTGCAAAATACTCACTATACCTCTCAGCAAATAGCTTGGGGTGTCTACTTTCCAAAATGGGGTCATTTTGGGGGGTTTTGTGCCACCTGGGCATTCCATGGCCTCCGAAACTGTGATAGGCAGTGAAGAGTGAAATCAAAAATTTACGCCCTTAGAAAGCCTGAAGGCGGTGCTTGGGTTTCGGGGTCCCGTGCGCAGCTAGGCTCCCAAAAAGTCCCACACATGTGGTATCCCCGTACTCAGGAGAAGCAGCAGAATGTATTTTGGGGTGTAATTTCACATATCCCCATGGCATGTTTGAGCAATATATCATTTAGTGACAACTTTGTGCAAAAAAAAAAAAAAAAAAAAAAATTGTCTCTTTCCCGCAACTTGTGTCGCAATATAAAATATTCCATGGACTCGACATGCCTCTCAGCAAATAGCTTGGGGTGTCTACTTTCCAAAATGGGGTCATTTGGGGGGGTTTTGAACTGTCCTGGCATTTTATGCACAACATTTAGAAGCTTATGTCACACATCACCCACTCTTCTAACCACTTGAAGGCAAAACCCTTTCTGACACTTTTTGATTACGTGCAAAAATTATTTTTTTTTGCAAGAAAATTACTTTGAACCCCCAAACATTATATATTTTTTTAAAGCAAATGCCCTACAGATTAAAATGGTGAGTGTTTCATTTTTTTTTTTTCACACGGTATTTGCGCAGCGATTTTTCAAACGCATTTTTTGTGGAAAAAACACACTTTTTTAAATTTTAATGCACTAAAACACACTATATTGCCCAAATGTTTGATGGAATAAAAAAGATGATCTTAAGCCGAGTACATGGATACCAAACATGACATGCTTTAAAATTGCACACAAACGTGCAGTGGCAACAAAATTAATACATTTTTAAAAGCCTTTAAAAGCCTTTACAGGTTACCACTTTAGATTTACAGAGGAGGTCTACTGCTAAAAATACTGCCCTCGATCTGACCTTCGCGGTGATACCTCACATGCATGGTGCAATTGCTGTTTACATTTGACGCCAGACCGACGCTTGCGTTCGCCTTAGCGCGAGAGCAGGGGGGACAGGGGTGCTTTTTTTTTTTTTTTTTTTCTTTATTATTTTTTTGCTTTTTTATCTTATTTTTAAACTGTTCCTTTCATTTTTATTTTTTTAAATCATTTTTATTGTTATCTTAGGGAATGTAAATATCCCCTATGATAGCAATAGGTAGTGACAGGTACTCTTTTTTGAAAAAATTGGGGTCTATTAGACCCTAGATCTCTCCTCTGCCCTCAAAGCATCTGACCACACCAAGATCGGTGTGATAAAATGCTTCCCCAATTTCCCAATGGCGCTGTTTACATCCGGCGAAATCTAAGTCATAAAATGCTCGTAGCTTCCGGTTTCTTAGGCCATAGAGATGTTTGGAGCCACTCTGGTCTCTGATCAGCTCTATGGTCAGCTGGCTGAATCACCGGCTGCATTCTCAGGTTCCCTGTTGAGACAGGAGAGCCAGAGAAAAACACGGAAGAAGGTGGGGGGGGGCATTCCCTCCCACTGCTTGTAAAAGCAGTCTAGAGGCTAATTAGCCGCTAGGATTGCTTTTACATGAAAGCCGACCGCTGGCTGAAAAGAATGATACCAAGATGATACCTAAACCTGCAGGCATCATTCTGGTATAACCACTCAAAGTCGTGAATGGTGTACCTGAAGACCAAACAATGGTTAACAATAAAGCACAGTAAACGGTAAAGTATAAAAAATTGCATACCTGAAAAGCAAACATGATAAAACATAATAACAATAAAACATTGCAGAATAGAATACAGTAAAAAAGAGCAGAACAATAGAGAGAGAATAGAGAGAGAGAGAACAATAAAACGACAACTATTTTTTTTTTGTGTTTTTTTTGCAAACTTGTAACTTTTATAACTGTAACCGGTTCCAGGTTCGGGTCTCTCAAAATGCGATGGCATCTTGGGAGACCCTGTGAAAGTGTGCCTAGTCTGTGGAATGCTGTACCCTACGCTAATACTCAACTAGTGAATGGTAGCGTTCAAAACATTCACCAATGCAAAGACCAGGATTGTCAGGACAGGAGGGACAATAATAGCGGGTGTCACGCCTATATCCGCGCTTGCTGCAGACACGACATCTTTTTTGGGGGGGTTCGTTGGGTAGGGGTACTTGGGAGGACATAAAGAAAATGCCTCTCATGCAGCCGACTGCATTTGGTTGGGGATGTGAATGGGGGAAGTACGGGCGCTGCAGAAGTGGTGGGTTCCCAATTAGGATTGGCGAATGCAGCAGGAAGGGCACTATGGGCACGACGGGCCTGTGTTTGTCTTTTTGGTGGCAGCGGGACACTACTTGTGCTTGCCACCTCACCAGCTTGAACTGCACTTATGGGACTCGCCACGTCACCAAGTGTTACTGCAGTGCTGGTTTGACTACGACCGGGGTGTACTAGGCCGCTGGCGCTTGCCAGTTCACCAAAACGCTACCAAAAAAACTGTTAGCGATCGCAGGGATCAGGCCTGACTCTGCGAACGCTGCAGTTATGCGTTTAGTGTTCTGTAAGTGACAGTGATCGATCGATACTGCACTTGGGTGGGCTGGGCTGGGCCGGGCGGAGGGGCAAAACGCAGGTGCTAGTAGGTATCTGGGCTGATCCCGCTAACACTGCGTTTTTGGGAACCCTAAACTGCTGGGGACGCCAGTATAGATCTGATCGGATCAGGTATTGATCCGTTCAGATACTATACCACTAAGGGAGGTGTACGGTGCGTGCGTGGGTGTTAGCGGTACTGGCGCTAACCTGACGCTGCCTGGGGCTGGTGCTTACCAGTTCACCAAAACGCTACCAAAAAAACTGTTAGCGATCGCAGGGATCAGGCCTGACTCTGCGAACGCTGCAGTTATGCGTTTAGTGTTCTGTAAGTGACAGTGATCGATCGATACTGCACTTGGGTGGGCTGGGCTGGGCCGGGCGGAGGGGCAAAACGCAGGTGCTAGTAGGTATCTGGGCTGATCCCGCTAACACTGCGTTTTTGGGAACCCTAAACTGCTGGGGACGCTAGTATAGATCTGATCGGATCAGATATTGATCCGTTCAGATACTATACCACTAAGGGAGGCGTATGCCACGTGCGTGGGTGTTAGCGGTACTGGCGCTAATCTGACGCTGCCTGGGGCGACGCATATCACCGCCGGGCGATCAGGGGGCTAAACCTTTATTCGGTAATAAACGGCGGGTGCCCTGACACTATAAAAAATAAACAAACTAACCAGCGTCAACCGTAACGGTTATACGGTGATCAGTGGTGAAAGGGTTAACTAGGGGGCAATCAAGGGGTTAAAACATTTATTAGGTAGTATATGGGGGTCCCTGACGCTATAAAACGCTGACGGCGAACCTAAATATTTACCTCACTAACTAGCGGAACCAGTGACACTAATACAGCGATCAGAAAAATGATCGCTTAGTGACACTGGTGACGGGGGGTGATCAAGGGGTTAAAACTTTATTAGGGGGGGTTAGGGGGGTACCCTAGACCTACAGGGGGCTAACACTAATTGTCCTAACACTGTAACTGTCACAAACTGACACTATGCAGTAATCAGAAAAAAAAAAAAAAAAAAACCTGCTTGGTGTCAGTTTGTGACAGGGGGGGGTGATTGGGGGGGGGATCGGGGAGCGATCGGGGGGGGGATCGGGGTGTTTAGTGTGCCTGGCATGTTCTACTGTGTTGTGTGTGTGTTGTGCACTTACTTACATGTCTTCTCTCCTCGGGCCGGAACGGAAACTCCCGAGCCGAGGAGAGATGACATCACATCCTCTGCCTCTGTGTACTATACAGAGGCAGAGGATGTTTCTCTTTGGCTGGGAGCGATCGCGAGGGGGGGGCCACGATCGGATGGCCTCCCCCTCGTCTCTCACTTCTCCCAGCCAAAAGCCGACCGCCGCTGGCACCGGGGGGGGTCCGATCGGACCCCCCGCCCGCGGGAAGGCAATCACGTACCAGGTACGTGATTTTGCCTGCCCGTGCCATTCTGCTCACGTATATAGGCGTGAGGCGGTCGGCAAGTGGTTAAGAACGTCAGGATCGGTTAACATGCATTCACAGCTGTCCAAGGGGTGGTAATAGGCGACTCCTGTGCGTATAGAAACTGGTGACTCCAAGTGCTCCCCCCCGTGCTCCCCCACTCACCAGAATCCGTCACCCTCTAGGGGGTATTAGGCAAGAGAGTGGGTGCCTCGGGATGACTGCCTCTGTTGGATGTCCCTCTACCGCTCTACTCATTCATGGGCTCCTTCTTGTGTACTGGTAGTGAGGATCCCCTTCTCCGAGTCCGGATGTTTCCACTATTTTCCACCTCCGTGCTGTTAAATCCTCCTCCCGCAAAGAAAACAGACAGGGGGCTTGTATGGTGAAGTACGTCCGATTTATTCAAAAGTTAAAACGTTTAAAAACAAAACAACCGCCGCTGGATGCAAGAGATGGGATCGGGAATCGAATCCGAGCGTGCGTCCCACCTTGCGTTCCAGCCGGCTCTTCCGGGTATGACGTGTGAGCGTGACTCAGCCTTACGCGTTTCGTCATCAGACGTTGTCAAAGACGGTGTCGACGCTTCACGCTGCACACACAGATATAGTCCTCCCGGCTCCATCGAACCTCCCCTAAATATGTAAATGCCGCTCGGGGGGTGTGTATGAGTTGACGAAGCCGTAGGTCTATATAGAAACATACCATTTGTTCATCATAGTTGATTACATAACACATGCTGTTCCAATACTACTACCGTCTGTAAAATCATTTGTAAAATCATTTGTTATGATTAAAAGACAATAGTGTCCTAATGTTTAAGCTATTTATCTATGTTAAATAGTCTTACATAATAGACTAAAATATTTGATCGAAAAACTAAAACGAAAAAATAATAATAAGCCAAATCGAATTATGGACTCCAGAAGGTAATAGTATAATAGACCTTAAAATTGTGAACTTTAGTATAATGACCATATAATTGTATATAAAAATCACATTACATAATTATATAAAGTGCTCTAAAGTATCTAAAATCCTCATAAATCTTCACTCAGGGAATGTGTACTGTAATTAAAAATATAAATATAGATATTCTAAAAAAATCTAAAAAATCTTTTTATATGTAGGCAGAATGTTTTATTATATTTAATTGCCACTGATGATCCCCTATCCATTACGTACTTACTGGGGTAGGAACTAGAAGTACCCATAAAGAAGGAGGGGAGGAGGTACACTATGGAAAAAGGGGTGGAATAATAAGGGGGATGAGAAGGGAGAAGGGGGCCTAGGGGTTGGCGATAAAACAATTTAGATCTATGTCCAAGTTCAGTCCTCTGGGGGCCAGGGATCCCAGCTGGTAGATCCAGCTGGTTTCATTTTGGGAAATTAAGATCTCTCTATTGCCCCCCCGCCAATTGGCTTGTACAGTGTCAATCCCATAAAAGATAAGGCAACTAGGATCTCTACCGTGGACCTCATCAAAGTGCTAGGGGCGTAACGAGCCCCCATTGCAACCCCCTTAGTCTGCACATAATATTTTTTATCGTACCAGAAATAGTTACATTCCATGGCTAACTTCAGGCCCTCTAGGATGTAACTAATCTGTTCCTGCTTCATGTTAGTATTTTTGTGCATTGCTTTCTCTACTCCCCGCAGCCCATCTTTTTGCTCAATACTAGTGTAAAGCGAGTTTACATCTACCGCCACCAGTAACCATTGTTCTGCTCCCTTCACCTGTTGGAGTTCCTGTCCGGATTTGAAAGGATTTTTCAGATGTCAGAGGTGTTTACCATGAAGAGTGGCTAAGTGGCAGCCTAGAAAGAAGACTATGTTCAGATCATGCACCGACCACAAGGAATACCGCATTAATCAACTAATTACATGTCGAAGTACGCATGTCACATACATCATAGAATGCCCTTGCCACCTCCAATATGTGGGGAGAACCACCCACCCCCTGTTCGTTCGGATTAGAGAACACATCAAAAATATTAAAAAAGGGTTCCCTAACCACAGCCTGTCCAGGCACTTTGATGAGGTCCACGGTAGAGATCCTAGTTGGCGTCAATCCCATCTTTTATGGGATTGACACTGTACAAGCCAATTGGCGGGGGGGCAATAGAGAGATCTTAATTTCCCAAAATGAAACCAGCTGGATCTACCAGCTGTGATCCCTGGCCCCCAGAGGACTGAACTTGGACATAGATCTAAATTGTTTTATCGCCAACCCCTAGGCCCCCTTCTCCCTTCTCATCCCCCTTATTATTCCACCCCTTTTTCCATAGTGTACCTTCTCCCCCTCCTTCTTTATGGGTACTTCTAGTTCCTACCCCAGTAAGTACGTAATGGATAGGGGATCATCAGTGGCAATTAAATATAATAAAACATTCTGCCTACATATAAAAAGATTTTTTAGATTTTTTTAGAATATCTATATTTATATTTTTAATTACAGTACACATTCCCTGAGTGAAGATTTGAGGATTTTAGATACTTTAGAGCACTTTATATAATTATGTAATGTGATTTTTATATACAATTATATGGTCATTATACTAAAGTTCACAATTTTAAGGTCCATTATACTATTACCTTCTGGAGTCCATAATTCGATTTGGCTTATTATTATTTTTTCGTTTTAGTTTTTCGATCAAATATTTTAGTCTATTATGTAAGACTATTTAACATAGATAAATAGCTTAAACATTAGGACACTATTGTCTTTTAATCATAACAAATGATTTTACAAATGATTTTACAGACGGTAGTAGTATTGGAACAGCATGTGTTATGTAATCAACTATGATGAACAAATGGTATGTTTCTATATAGACCTACGGCTTCGTCAACTCATACACACCCCCCGAGCGGCATTTACATATTTAGGGGAGGTTCGATGGAGCCGGGAGGACTATATCTGTGTGTGCAGCGTGAAGCGTCGACACCGTCTTTGACAACATCTGATGACGAAACGCGTAAGGCTGAGTCACGCTCACACGTCATACCCGGAAGAGCCGGCTGGAACGCAAGGTGGGACGCACGCTCGGATTCGATTCCCGATCCCATCTCTTGCATCCAGCGGCGGTTGTTTTGTTTTTAAACGTTTTAACTTTTGAATAAATCGGACGTACTTCACCATACAAGCCCCCTGTCTGTTTTCTTTGCGGGAGGAGGATTTAACAGCACGGAGGTGGAAAATAGTGGAAACATCCGGACTCGGAGAAGGGGATCCTCACTACCAGTACACAAGAAGGAGCCCATGAATGAGTAGAGCGGTAGAGGGACATCCAACAGAGGCAGTCATCCCGAGGCACCCACTCTCTTGCCTAATACCCCCTAGAGGGTGACGGATTCTGGTGAGTGGGGGAGCACCGGGGGGAGCACTTGGAGTCACCAGTTTCTATACGCACAGGAGTCACCTATTACCACCCCTTGGACAGCTGTGAATGCATGTTAACCGATCCTGACGTTCTTAAACATCCTTTCTTTTAATATCAAGACTTTTTTACCCTGTTTGGGTTTTATTTCAGGGACTTTCATTCCCACAGATGTACATTTACTTTTTATATGAATACTAATGGTTTGGACTTATGTCTTTATGGATCTTTATATATGAATTTAATCTATATGTATTTTTAGTATTTATAGTTTAATGCACCTTTGTATCACTTCATGCACAGTGCACTTTTGGCACCGTATTTAAAAGGGATTTAAGGGGACCCTCACACGGTTATTGTTAGCCCCTAATTTTGTGGCACTAATACTATAAGAGGCTACTGAATGACAATTTTTAACAAAGTTGATATGTTGTAAAAGAGGTGGAGCAAATTTAAAATCAAACCCACACACTGTGATAATTATTTAAGGAACACAGAGGATTAGCACGTTCACTTTAAAGAAACACCTTTTTATGTATTTATAAATTTTGGCACAAATGAAGGGGTTAAGTTATCTATAAAAGTACCTTTTTTGTTTTACACACAATTTTATAATTTTATAAGGTTTGGTAAATTTCTATTGAATAATAGGGCAGCGCCAATTCCCCATTTTCCTTTTCTAATAAGGTCAGAAGGTTGTCAAAATAATTTTTGGGATGTTGGCAGTGTGGAATACTGTAATGCTAGGAGTTAATAAACACAGCACTTCTTTGCAATCAGTGGTTCATTATTCTCACACCTGCTGGCTTATGTATTCACAATTCTTAATAACCTCTGACTAACTGACCAATACCCGTTTTGGGAAGACACCACAGTTGTTTAAATAGTAAAATGTATAGCTCATAGAAATGACAAAGAACTTCGCTCACAAGGTAGGCATGCCATTGGGAAATACAATGTCAATTATTACCATAGGTGTCTGCATTTTGAACATTGCTCTTTGTTAAAGGGCCACTAAAGTCTTCTATGAGCTATGCATTATGCTATTTAAACAGCTGTAGCATCTTCCCAAAAAAAGGTATTGCTCAGTTAGTCAGAGGTGATATCAAACTGCAGTTTATGAGTAAGAATTGTAAATACACAAGCAAGCCAGTGTGAGAATAATGAATCACTGATTACAAAGAAGTGCTGTGTTTATTAATCACATTCAAACCGACACTATGATATTACTAACCTATATAGGATATTTCAATGTTAACTAGGGTTGTCCCGATACCGATACTAGTATCTGTATCGGCACCGATACCGAGCATTTGCCTGAGTACTTGTACTTGGGTAAATGCTCCCGATGCTTCCCCCGATATCTGGACAGTCAGCAGTGATCAGTGCGTGGGGGAGTTACAAGCTTCTCCCCCAGAGGCTTTCAGCTGCTTTAGTGAAATTTATACAGCGGTGATCGGTGCTTGTAACTCTCCCACACATGATCACCGCTGACTGTCACTGCATCCTCTTCCATGCCGTTCTGCTGTCCCCCTCCGTTCTTCCTCCATGCCCCCTCCGTTCTTCCTCCATGCCCCCTCCGTTCTTCCTCCATGCCCCCTCCGTTCTGCTGTCCCCCTCCGTTCTTCCTCCATGCCTCCTCCGTTCTGCTGTCCCCCTCCGTTCTCGCTCCATGCCCCCTCCGTTCTACTGTCCCCCTCCGTTCTTCCTCCATGCCCCCTCCGTTCTGCTGTCCCCCTCCGTTCTTCCTCCATGCCCCCTCCGTTCTGCTGTCCCCCTCCGTTCTTCCTCCATGCCCCCTCCGTTCTGCTGTCGCCCTCCGTTCTTCCTCCATGCCCCCTCCGTTTTTCCTCCATGCCCCCTCCGTTCTGCTGTCCCCCTCCATTCTTCCTCCATGCCCCCTCCGTTCTGCTGTCCCCCTCCGTTCTTCCTCCATGCCCCCTCCGTTCTGCTGTCCCCCTCAGTTCTTCCTCCATGCCTCCTCTGTTCTGCTTCTGTCCCCCTCCACTCTTCCTCCATGCCCCCTCCGTTCTTCCATCATGCCCCCTCCGTTCTTCTGTCCCCCTCCGTTCTTCCTCCATGCCCCTCCGTTCTGCTGTCCCCCTCCGTTCTTCCTCCATGCCTCCTCCGTTCTGCTGTCCCCCTCCGTTCTTCCTCCATGCCCCCTGCGTTCTTCTGTCCCCCTCCGTTCTTCCTCCATGCCACCTCCGTTCTGCTTCTGTCCCCCTCCATTCTTCCTCCATGCCTCCTCCGTTCTGCTTCTGTCCCCCTCCGTTCTTCCTCCATGCCCCCTCCGTTCTGCTGTCCCCCTCCGTTCTTTCTCCGTTCTGAAGTCCCCCTCCGTTCTTCCTCCATGCCCCCTCTGTTCTGCTGTCCCCCTCCGTTCTTCCTCCATGCCTCCTCCATTCTGCTGTCCCCCTCCGTCTGTCTCAAGGGGGAGATATCAGGGGTCTGTTAAGACCCCTGGTATCTCACCAAAGCCCCCCAACAGGGCTGATTAAAAAAAAAAAAAAAAAAAAAAAAAAAAAACACAAAGCATTGCAATAAATAAAATAAAAAAAAAATATCTTGTAAAAAATAATAAAGATGTAAATAAAAAACACACAGACACCATCCACCCCTTCCGCCCCACCCCTAAAAAAAAAAAAGAAAAAAAAAGAAAGCATTGTAAAAAAACAAAAACAAAAAAAAAACAAAACACTGTCACGTGACATTAAAAAAAAGTATCGTACCCCACCCCACCCTAACTGCACACTTACCGAACCACGACATACCTTTCTACAAGTATCTACAATTGAGAGAACTTCTTCCAATCTCATCACCGTAATCCTTCTTGGCACAGGGAACTCTCACAGCTCGAAACTCTCTGTTCTAACACAGAACCCAAAAGTCACCTAATTTCAACTATCTACTCTCTCCTTTTCTCCGGACACAAAGTCAAAGAGGACAAAATAGTAAGACATTGGGAACACGACTTATCCATAGACCTCACACCATTAGAATGGGACCAAATTTTTACCATCATGCACAAGGGCTCCATCAACGTCTCCACCCAAGAGAATAGGTATAAACTGTTTTCGAAATGGTATAGGACGCCAGACAAAGTCCATCACTATCACCCCACCATAACCCCGATGTGCTGGAGATGCAAGGCATCTCGCGGTACCCTACTTCACATCTGGTGGGAGTGCACCCTTATACAACCATTCTGGTCAGAAATTCACCGACTCATTTCCCACATCACCACGTACACCCCAACCTTCTCACCAGCCAACTATTTACTTCACCATAACTCTATATCGTGCAGTTCCTATAAAAAGTCCCTGACTTTGCACCTAATCAATGCAGCCAATCTATGCATTCCCGCCTTATGGAGGAATCCCACACCCCCAACGGTACAGGACTGGATCCGTAGGGTAGACAAAATAGCCAACATGGAACAACTTATATGCCAAGCCCATGACAACCCGACCAAATACAATACTACATGGGCATGCTGGTTACACTATCGGCAATCCCCCACGCAGACCGTTCTACCTACACCATCGACACCGGCACCCTGAAAGCGCCTAACTGTCTTCCAACTCAGGTCCCCTCCACCTATTCAACCGCCATCGCCCCCCCCCCTCCCCCTCTCCAGCCCACACCCTCCTTTCCACATTAAACTGATCCTGTCCCAACTTACGAAGCCCCATATCCCTGCTTAAACTCTTCATTTTTCTGCAGGCTCTTACGAATTTGACCTTAACCCCCGACCCCACATTCATTACATACACACTTCTGTTATTACCTTGCCCCTCTCACCCTCCTGCGGGAGCCAAGATTATAGCTTGCCACATCGTCCCCCTCTCGATACAATTACTAACTCTTCGTACACCCCCCCCGTTCACAGTGATGATCCCGTTCGGGGTGAACGGGGAGGGGGCAAAAACTCCACGGTGTGGACATATCTTCCTTTCTCTTCCCGCCACACACAATGCCAGACTCAATGTACAAGGGGGCAATGTCTATGAACACTTCCGATCGACTGAATGTTTCTCTCGTTCCTTCTTATCTCTGTTTCTACGCCACAGGCAACTCATCTTGACTTCTCACTTACGTTGATCGCCTACGGCCTAGAAACATTTAACCCGCCTTTCATGGTTTGTTTTTTTTTTTTTTTTTCTTCCTCTTTTCCTATATATATTATATTTTGTTTATTGACTTCATTGTTGCCCTCATACGGTTTGTCAACCTCTTGCAAAAGTATGTTTATACGCATCAATCACCTGTATCTCTACTTACTGCAACTGTATGCTTTGTATTACTGGTGAACTTCTAATATGTACTATGCAATAAATTCAATAAAAAGTTTTGAAAAAAAAAAAAAAAAAGTATCGGTATCAGCGAATACTTGAAAAAAAGTATCGGTACTTGTACTCGATCCTAAAAAAGTGGTATCGGGACAACCCTAATGTTAACCCTTGTAATATACACATTATTCCGTAATTAAGGCTGCAAGGGGTCATAAGATAAATGGAACACAGTCTCCAATTTAGAATTGAATATATTCAAAATATCCCCTCAATACATGCCCATTTCCTGTGTCATATACCTTTCAATAGATGCAGGTGCGTAAAAATACCGGTTTATCTGCCAATATTCTTGTGATCTCCTAATTTTCTGTAGTGACCACACAATACCCTCTCTGTCGCACTGAAACTCCACGCAGTGTTAGCAGCCCTGCCTGAGTTCTCCCCTACCAGACCCCTACAGAATACCTCCCACTTACATTGTAGAGATGATGAAAGGCATTGGCATTCCGTAATGCAGTGCGCGCGGTGACCCGGCCAACCGGGGGGGGGGAATTCCCACAATGACATAATAATGGGGCGCCATTAACGAAGCGGTATCTACTGCTTTAAGCATTGCGGTAAAATATTGCATTACGCTTTTCTGCCTTTTTTGGCATTCACTGAAAAAAAAAACAGAATGCTGTATTTTTCCGAAAGATGCTGTATTTATCTAATGAACATAGGGTTGCACCGACACCACTTTTTTTAAGACAGGAGTACAAGTACCGATACTTTATTTCAAGTACTTGCCGATACCGATACTTTTTTTTAATGTCATGTGACAGTAGCACTGATGAGCACTGATAGGTGGCACTGACTGATGAGCACTAATAGGTGGCACTTATGGGCACTGACAGGTGGCACTGATTGGCAATTGCTGACCTGCCATAATAAATGACAGGAACGATGAGAGGAAAGGATGGATTTTAAGGTCGTGTGACAGTGGAACTAATATGCAGCACTGATGGGCGTTAATAGGTGGCACTGATGAGGCGTGGACTGTGTCAGTAGTTTTTTATTTTTTGTTACAAATTTATTTTACAATTTATATTGTTTTTGTTATTTTTATTACAATGCTTTCTTTCTGGCGGGGGGTGGGGGGGGGGAGTGGACGGTGTTAGTGTTTTTTTTTTACTAATTTTACAATTTAACCTTTAAATATTTATTATAATTCTTTTTTTTTTTTTATAATCAGCCCTGTTGGGGGACTTTGGTGAGATATCAGGCCCCTGACATCTCCCCCTTAAAACAGGGAAAGGGACTGAGGACACAGCTCCCCCAGTCCCTTTCTCTGCAGCCCCAGCTGCACTGAAGATGAATGGACAGGAGACAGCGGCTCTCCATTCATAAATTGAAGCATCGTAATCACAGTTTACAATGCTCAGTTCTGAAAGCGATCACTGACTCTGTGCATTCGGAAAAGGAAGGATGACAGATTTACCAGCTCCTCCTCCGCTCTCCATCCTAACAGATCCAGGATGAGGAGGGGGCCCCCCTAGGACAGGGAGAGAACAAGGACCACGGAGGGGGACCCGGACAGAACGAGAAGCACACAGGGAGCCGGAGGGGAACGAGGAGCACAGGGGGAGTCAGGTGGATAATCGAGGATGATCAGTACAGCGGTGGGGGGGGGGGAACAAGCACCGATCTCCCTGTATAGCTTTCATTAAAGAATCTGAGAGCCGTGGGAGGGAGAGGAGGAAAAGCTGCTGTCAGAAAATATACACGGCAATCGTTGCTTGTACCTCCCCCCACCGTCGTACTGATCACCTGTGAGTCTGCTTACCCAGCCAACACCCCCCCCCTCCGTGCTATGCTGAGGATGCCTGGTCCGATACATCTGGTATGGGATCAGGCATCGGAGCATTTGAGTACTCCATCGGTATCAGTGCAACCCTAAATGAAAATATGCAGTATTTTATATAATGCGATATCAAGCAGGATGGATTTTTTTCACGGAGGTGACCAGAAGCTTACAAGCAGGGGGAGGAATGTAGGTCCGTACAGCATAAGGACCTGGCCAGCTGGAAGCAGTGCTGTGGGTCCAACCGTTGTACGGACCTGGCAGTGAAAGGGTTAAAAAAGCCAAATACATTGCAGGTGCATGACAGGAAGCGGCGTGCAAAGTCTTACAGCTTGTTTTATTTCTAAAGCAGCCTCAGACAGTAGAAAGGCCTGTTCCCTGCTACAGAAAAGGACCTTTGCTATCTGTGGGGAAACAATGATCTCTCTGTTGAGGTCTGACATACCCCTTGCTGAGTCAAGCCCAGTGCTCTTCAATTGGTAAGATTATTTGCTTTGCTGACTGCAGTTACAAGTCTGGCATAGTAGGGGGGGGGGCATATTGGATCTCCGCAGAAAGACTGCCGATTCCCCACCGAGAGCAAGGATCTTGTTTTGAAGCTGCTGACAGGGGGACAGGCTTTTCTATGCATTCTGTGGCTGCTTTAGGAGGAATACGAACTGTACGACATTTAATAACTGAAATGTATTTAGAGGATTTCAACTGAGAACTTAATTGTTCTTGACAGGAGGCAAAAAAAGAAGGAGAGGGATAACCTTACTAGTGAACTGCTTCTCCCTCACTGATAAGTCGCAGGTTGGGTCAAGTCCTTGACCAGGCTGTATAGCTTATTGGCGCTCTAGTCTACAGGGAGTTCCACAACCTGGCTGTGCTGTCTGGCAAAAAGTGGTTGGATCAGAAGACCAGCTTGTAGTTAGGTGCAGTCGATATTCGCCACTGCAGGTTGTGCTCATCCGCAGTGGCAGGGTGGATAAAAAAACCAATGATTAACCAGTTGACATCCGCGCTATAACCGAATGACGGCTACAGTGCGGACCTGAATTCCCGGGAGGACGTCATATGACGGCCTCCCCTGTGCACACGCCCTACGGGCCGCGCGTGGAGCGCGCTGTGAGTCACTGAGATTTGGGTGATCACCGATCCGTGTAAGGGGCCGGTCCCGGCCCCTTACCATGTGATCAGCTGTCAGCCAATGACAGCTGATCACATGATCAAAGCAAAAGCTCTGTGATCGTCTTTTTTCGCCTCGCGCTGACAGCGCGAGGAGAGAAAAAAAGCCGATCACCGGCTTATCAGCAAGGGACATCGGTCCCGAAGAGGAAGAGGCAATAATGCCTCATATGTGCCACCAGTATCCCCTGCCAGCGCCACCTGCCATTGCCACCTGACAGT
The DNA here is from genome assembly GCA_037952835.1 of Lithobates septentrionalis. Lineage (NCBI taxonomy): Eukaryota > Metazoa > Chordata > Amphibia > Anura > Ranidae > Lithobates > Lithobates septentrionalis. Next base: position 204,253 of record JBBDGP010003295.1, on the reverse strand, counting down.
GCCCACCAGTGCCACCTATCAATACCCATGGGTGCCACCTATCAATGCCCACAAGTGCCACCTATCAATGCCCACCAGTGGTGCCAATTAGTGCCACCTAGCAGTGCTGCCTATCAGTGTAACTGATCAGTGCCCATTATTGCCACCCATCAGTGCCCATCACTGCCACCTAAGCGTACATCAATGAAGGAGAAAAATTACCTTTTTTAAAATTTTATAACAGAATATAAAAAAAGAAAAACCGCTAAGATGATCAAATACCACCAAAAGAAAGTTCTATTTGTGGGGAAAAAATGATAAAAATTTAATTTGGGTACAGTGTTGTACGTCCGCACAATTGTCATTCAAAGTGCGTCAGCGCTGAAAGCTGAAAATTGGTTTGGATAGGAGGGGGGTTTAAGTGCCCTGTAAGCAAGTGGTTAAAAAAAAAAAATGTTTTTTCATTTAAATCAGATTTTTTTAATTAATTTTTTTTTTTTTTGATTTATCAAATTTTAATAAAATGCTTTTGGAATAAAAGTCTATCTAAAGAAGGTTTTCTATTTAAGATACATTAATAATTTAGTTTATTCAGCATGAAGTGGAGCTTAGTTATGTAACATGAGGCTGTATATTCTGCAATATTTACATTTTTGGTAAACTCATTCAATGAATCCAAGCTCTGCAAGCTGAGATAACATGCACTGCATTGATGCATTCACACAAGTTCACAGTAACCATGAGATAAAACAAAGTTCAGGCATATTCCTTTATCCCATTGTTTTGCAAATCTATGTACACTACAAACTGTATCATTGAATCGGTTCTGATATCGCTGTTTTACTAACCTGACAGCTTATAATTCGAAATAGGAATCCTTCATTTTGTTTGCACATATTAAAGATTCTAACTACCAGCAAGAATAAGTCCTTACATATAAAGAGCCCCTGTCATTTCAGATCCATCATGGCAGCACCTGTTAGCGGGCGTCCACTCATCTGCTGTCGCCACGTCCCTCACCTTGTTGTGTGACTGCCGCATCACCAGCCTTCCCATTAAAGTTAATGGGACCATCGGTGAGTAAACAGCGGGTCAGAGGAGGAGCCGCTACAGGACAGAGATGACAGTTGCTCTTCAAAAATGATGATTTAAATCAAGCCTTTTTACTAGTGATTTAAATCAGGATTTAAAATCAACCCTGCGCAGTGGCAATGCAGGTATAGGAGGAAGTCGAGAGGAACCTAGTTTCCTCGGTCACAAAGAGGAAGCATTCGATTGGATGTTGGCACCCCATGTGACTCTGGCGGCCATCTTGGATCAGGCAGGGTCTATTTAAGACTCCCGCGTTTGGAGTGCATTTCGCGCGTTGAGTAGGGAAAGGGCATAGCATCGGGGAGAGGTTCCTGAGGATTAGGGAAAGGACAGGGACACATAATCCTTCTGGAAGCCTCCCCATTTGGTTATGGGCCAGTCAGGCTGCATTCCACCCTTTAAGACAGCTGTTATTGGGAAACGCCTTAAGCCTACTTCTTCTGACACATCGCTGTTATATGCTGCGAATTCTCACGGTTGGGTTGCCTTCACCTCAGGCCTGTTCTGTATTGCCAAACCTCAGTTACAATATTATTCTGTTTCACTGCACTGGGACTCAGCGTTTCCTGCCGCCGTACCACGCTGTACTTACCCACACATGCTGAACAGATCTTTTGGCAAGAGACATAATCATATGGCATTAGGCCGTGTATTTCAGTAAAAATTTTCAAATGCTATCTTTTTTAAAGCTCATTCCGGTAAAGTGTAATCTGGACTTGGAATGAAGTATGTGCGAACAATTCTACAGAGCCTGAATCATTTTTTTCCTCTTTATCGTCCCACTGTAACATCATCACCAAGCACGTCCAGATTTGATAAGACCAGCTCTCTCTACCAGTAAGAAGTCACTGCCTTTCCTCAGAACCTTAAATGTACCATTGTTCACGTCATCCAGGAAAAACAGATGGCAAAATAGGACAATTCACAAAGGATGTTTATTATTATAAAAGTAGAAAAATGACATGACTTTACTTCAGGAAATAGAAGAGGATTATCGGGTCTTGTAAAGGAGAACCAGTTGTTTTGGGTGACGGCACTTTGGCACAGGATTGAGAAGATTCCGTGCCACTGCTTTCAAAACAGGATATGGCAAGGGCCTAGGTTTAGTGGTAGAGATTAATTCAAGAGTTAAGTTGGGTTGGCTTAGTGTTAGTTTTTAATGAACTGTTATGTTCGGTATAAGGTTAGGGTTTAATAAAATTAAAGTCTTTATAATTCTCAACAATGAACTCCTGTTTTGCTCCCTTTTGGTCTGTACAATGTACCATTGAACATGTTTTGGTATAGCTGGTTGAGAAGTGCAATAAATCTAGTAAACTAATAACTTCCTGCATTCTCTCTGCCACAGCTTCCCTGTTATCAGTTAGCATTGTCCCCATTTCTCTATGTGGACTAGAGAACACCAAGCACAGAGAGCCAATGAAGTGACCAGAGGGCTTTGGAGGATAAGGCCCACTTCCTGCTACAGTAAGTGTTAAGCCAGCAACACATGGATCGAAATTCAGATGATTCAGCAGGGAGCCCCCCCGAATTTCCATCCATGTATTGGCACCCTGTTTGTACAAAAAAATCGATCTACTGATGCTGGTGTACAACCAGCCTGTCTGTTTTTTTCCCAAAGGATTAGTGCCACTGACTATAGCCGGCAATATTAATCATTGTGTTCTGCCGGCAGGGAAGGCTCCCCGCTGGCAGAACATAATAGCGCTGCGGGAGGGATTCCCCCATCAACACCCATGGTGCAAGGAAAGAAAATTGTATTATCTTTGGCCTGCCTTAGACACTCACTTCCAGAGACTCTCTGCTCATATCTCGGACTTCACTACCACATTCTGTTGGGATCCAACAGTGAACATACTGTATCTGCAAAATATGTTATAGCATGTCACAGACGCATGTGGACTTATCTATCCCCTAGCTGGACTCACCCCCTATCCTCTTTATTATCCTTTACCCTGGTAGTATTCCTGAAATTGGCTATGATACAATTTATATTATCTCTTGCCCTGATAGGGCCCTTTCACACTGGGGCGGGGGCGGCATCGGCGGTAAAGTGCCGCTATTGTAAGCGGCGCTTTACCGTCGGTATTCGGCTGCTAGCGGGGCGGTTTTACCCCCCGCTAGCGGCCAAGAAAGGGTTAAAAACCACCACAAAGCGCCTCTGCAGAGGCGCTTTGCCGGTGGTATAGCTGCGCTGTCCCATTGATTTCAATGGGCGAGAGTGGTGAAGGAGCGGTATACACTCCGCTCCTTCACCGCTCCGAAGATGCTGCTAGCAGGACTTTTTTTCCCGTCCTGCTAGCGCACCGTTCCAGTGTGAAACACAGCAGCGGCACTTCCGGGTCAGTTTGCAGGCGCTATTATTAGCGCAATAGCGCCTGCATACCGCTCCAGTGTGAAAGGGCCCATAGTGTCCAGGGGCACAGAAAGAAAAAGAAATAAGTGAAAGATGAAGGAAAGAGAAAAAAAGAGAAATAGAAAAAAAAAAAAAAAAGAGAAAGAAAGGGAAACGCGAGAGAGAGATGGAGTGAGAGGGGAGGGAGGGGGAGGGGAGAGAGGTGGAGGGAGAGGGGAGAGAGAGCGAGGGGGGGGCGTTGGGGGGGAGAGAGAGAGAGAGAGAGAGAGAGAGAGAGAGAGAGAGAGAGAGAGAGAGAGAGAGAGAGAGAGAGAGAGGGAAAGAGAAAAAAAGGGAAGAGAGAGGGGGGAGAGAGTAGCGCGAGGGGGGGGCGAGAGAGAGAGAGAGATGGGGCAAGAGGGGGGAAAGAGAGAGGGGGGCGCAAGGGGAGAGAGAGAGAGAGAGAGAGAGAGAGAGAGAGAGAGAGAGAGAGAGAGAGAGAGAGAGAGAGAGAGAGAGAGAGAGAGAGAGAGAGAGAGAGAGAGAGAGAGAGAGAGAGAGAGAGAGAGAGAGAGAGAGAGAGAGAGAGAGAGAGAGAGAGAGAGAGAGAGAGGGGATAGAGAGAAAAAAGGGAAGAAAGAGGAAAAAAAAAAAGTGAGAGTGGAAAAAAGGAAGAGGAGAGAGAGAGGGGGGGGGCGGAGAGGGGTGTGAGAGAGAGAGCCTAACATTGCTGCCTAAAAACCCTTTTTTTTTAGCGGGAAAGTGTGTGTGTGGGGGGTGAGTGAGTGAAGAGAGTGTGTTATTATAATCCCCTGCCTGGAGGGGAGAGGAAGAAAAGGGTAGAGAGAGAAAAAAGGTAAGAGAGTAAAAAAGGAGAGCGAGAGAGAGAGAGAGTGCGAGAGAGGGGGAGAGAGAGAGATAAAAGAGGAAGAGAGAGGGGGGAGGGTTGCAGGAAGAAAAGGCATAATTTATGGCCTGCCTTGGGCCTCTTGCACATCGCTGCCTAAAAACCCAATTTTTTTAGGGGGAAAGTGTGTGTGTGTGTTTGAGTGAGTGAAAGTGTGTGTTATATAATCCCCTGCCTGGACTCCCTCCAACCCTATCCAAACTATAATAATTCCTCAATTGTTATGGCATGTATACATGTATTTGCTCTGCCAACAAAGGAGAGGGAGAAAAATATTGGTTTCCATATGTTTAGCAAGTCTTACAGGAAGTTCTGTGTTGGAAATACCTCCCCCAGGGTCAGATTTTTTTATCTTACCAAAAATCGGAGGGGGAAAGTTCCTGTAAGGTTCACAATAAATGTCTGAAAGTCTTTTGCATAACCAAATAACCGGTAATTTAATCCATAAAAGTGACAGCTAGGAACGTGCGACTCTTCCCATTGGTAAATCCTACACTGCACTGTGTCCCCAGAATGCAAATGAAGGACATCAGACTGATGGCACCAACAGAAAGGTATTGTTTCACAAACAACTTTGAGGAAATAGATGGAGGAAAGAAGTCACAGAAAATACCTTATCTAAGAGTAAGCATTGTAAAGAAACAATTACAAGGTGGTTTTTAAAAGGCCAGTTATCCAACAACAGCCTTCCTTATAGCATTACCATGGAACTAAAAAACCAAAATAAATATAGCTAGGAGGTAGAGTGTTGTTCTGCCCCAAAAATGTCTTGTACCTAGTAATTTCTACCTAATTTTGTACACTTCCTGCAGTGCAATGTACAACCTGCACAACATGCTGGGACGTTTTAAATCCAACACACGTGCTCGAGTGTTACATCATCATTGGATGCCCGTTGGTGAAGCTGGAAGATGCCAGGCCTGGAAGAATGGGGGGGGGGGGGAGCACGGATGCTGCATCACCGGAGGAGTGTACAATAGAGGGCAAAGCCAGCCAATGCATTCCTTGCATTAAGGTAAAAAATGTTTATAGGTGTCAGCATCCCCCCCTCCCTTTACTTACCTGAGCCCTCATTCGATGCCGTGCACGTCTGCAGATCTTCTCCCCCCTCACTTTCAGGTCTTGCTTGTTTTGCTGGGTCACCGGGAGCCATTGGCTCCCACTGCTGTCAATTAAAACCAGTGACAAGGAAGCGAGGGACGTGGCCGAGTCCCCCTGTCTGAAACAGCAGCGGGACTCGAGCGTGAGCACTCACGAGTGCCCACCATGGGAAGCGGCTTCCCATGGGGGCACCGGACAGAGGGGAGGGGCCAGGCGTGTCCCGCCGGGGGACCCATAAAGAGGAGGTTCGTGGCAGCTCTGCGCAATTCCATAAGTATAGAGTTTGTTATTTATTTATTTTTTAAATGTAGCTCTACAATCACTTTAAAAAGAGTAACTCCACTTTTGTTGAGAAAAAAAAACATTGCCCTCTGGGTGATCTCTGTACATTGCAAGGATTTTAACAAACTTTGTTGTGGATTCCTACCTTTTGTTAGTTATTCTAAAGAAATCACTGTGTGCTTCTCTGTGCCCATGTGGGAAAGTGAGTCCTCAGGACTACATGTCCCATGACTCCTTTGCTGCCCCTACTGCACATGCATCCCCTGAGCATGGCACTAAAGCAGAGTGTGTATATTTAGTCCCGGTCAGGATCACCTCAGAGAGGCTCCAGGGAGACCCTTCAAGGCAAATGAGCCACCGTATAAGGGGAAAATATACACATCAGACTTTCAAAAAGGTAGAGTTTGCGCTAAAGCAGGGTTCGACAAACCCCGCGCGCCAGGTCGCATTTGCGACTAGAATTAGCGACCTGGCGCCTGGGGCGGCACAGCTGGGGTATCCAGTGTCCGTTCGACACCCCCCCTCCCGGCGCGATCACGATGGGCCGCGCCGGTAATTGAGGCCGCGGCTTTGCGGCCTACTGCAGTCCTATGGTTCCTTCTGCAATCAGGCGCCCTCTGGTGGTGGCCGTTGGTATGACAAGACATCCATCAATGCCAATGGAGCTTTCCCTACCTGTTTTCACTGCCCGTTCATCTCCTTCCCTTTACTTAGAACCCCCAAACATTATATATATTTTTTATTCTAACACCCTAGAGAATAAAATGGCGGTCATTGCAATACTTTCTGTCACACCGTATTTGCGCAGCGGACTTACAAGCGCACTTTTTTTGGAAAAAATACTTTTTTTTAATTAAAAAATAAGAAAACAGTAAACTTAGCCCATTTTTTTTTATATTGTGAAAGATAATGTTTTCCCGAGCAAATTGATTCCCGATCTGTCAAGCTTCAAAATTTCGTCCGCTCGTGGAATGGCGACAAACTTTTACCCTTTAAAATCTCCATAGGCAACGTTTAAAAAATTCTACAGGTTGCATGTTTTAAGTTACAGAGGAGGTCTAGGACTAGAATTATTGCTCTCGCTCTAACGATCGTGGCGATACCTCACATGTGGTTTGACCACCGCTTTCATATGCGGGCGCTACTCAAATATGCGTTCGCTTCTGCAAGCGAGCTCGGCGGGACGGGGCGCGTTTAAAAAAATTATTTTTTTTCTTATATATTTTACTTTTTATTTTTACACTGTTTTTTAAAAAAAAAAAAGTGTCACATTTATTTCTATTACAAGGGATGGGGCACATTTAAAAAAAAAAAAAATTTTCTTATTTATTTTAACTTTTATTTTTTCACTGTTCTTTAAAAAAAAAAAAAAAAAAAAAAAGTCACTTTTATTAAAAATCCCTTGTAATGGAAAAAAAGCATGAAAGGACCTCTTAAATGTGAGATCTGGGGTCAAAAAGACTTCAGATCTCATATTTACACTAAAATGCATTAAAAAAAAAAAATTGTCATTTGAAAAAAAATAATAATAAAATGTCCCTTTAAGAGCTATGGGTGGAGGTGACGATTTGACGTCGCTTCCGCCCTGCAATGACTTGGAGACGGGCGGGGGGCCATCTTCCTCTCACTCGTCTCCATGTCAGGCCAGGGACAGATCCGGATCGCCTCCGCCGTTACCGACGGCCACGGTAAGCGGTGAAGGGCACCAGGGCGCGGCGGTAGGGGGGGCCCTCTCCTGCCGCCGATAAAAGTGATCTCGCTGCGAATCTGCTGCAGAGACCACTTTTATCTGAAAGAGAACCGCCGGCTCTTGAAGAAGATACCGGGGTTATGGTAGCTAGCTGCTACCATTAACAACGGTATTTCTCTTCAAAGACAGGAAGTATATAGTCGTCCTGCGGGAAGGAAGTGGTTAATTAAAATGAATTTATTATTTGTCATCTCCCTGCTTGGCCCCTTTCACATGGGCTGTCTGATCAGGTTCGCCTGTCAGTTTTTCAGGCAGACCTGATTGGATCCTTAGCGGGGATATGGCGGTCTTGTGTCCCTGCATGGCAGGAAATAAAAGCAGTCACATTCGTTCTAGTCGTCTCTGTGTAAATTTAAGATTGGTTAACTTTTATATTGAAAATAAAGCTGTCGGTCGTTTAAAAAAAAAAAAAAAAAACCTGGCTCCTAACTTTTTTTAGCTGGCTCCTAGATTCCAAGCAAATTTGTCAAGCCCTGCGCTAAAGACTGCGCAAACAAGGGGACAGGAAATAGTGGTTGTATAAGCCATGCTGCTACTTTTATTATTTTTTTTTTACATTTTTCATCGAGGGTTCAGTAACACTTGAAAAACGATAACACTTTGGATCACTAGCTCAGTTGACGGAAATTGCAAGCGTCTGAAATGCATTTGACTAACTGATCCTTAAAGCGTAACTCCACTTCTGTTGAGAAAAAACAAAAACAAAAAAAAAACCATTCCCCTCTTGGTTAACTATGGACATTGCAGGGATTTTAACAAACTTTGTTGCAGATTTCTACCTTTTGTTATTCTGAAGAAATTCCTGTGTTTTTCTGTGCCCATGTTCTGAATGAGTCTAATGGGAGTGGCTTCATAATTATCAACCAGCTGAAGCAGCTGCAGGGCATTAATGAAGAAAGCAGCTGGGCCTGCATCCCTTTAGACATGATATCCTATTGGGAGTATCTCACCAAAAATGACATTTTTGTTGCAGAGGATGCCTGAAATCTGTGCAGACTTCTGGGAAAATCGGCAAGCCAATCACACAAGTAGGAAATTATGTTGCTGGGGAGCGTTCTGTACACATTCTGTGTACAGAACACCTCCAGGTAGCCACATTGCATTGCATTTTCAGAAAATGTCAGTGGCTGCAGATTGAAAAGGAAAGGTCATTTTTAATAACATTCAATTACAATATGACTTGTTTTGCAATTGAATACGCTATATTATTTTTCCTTTATTTGCTATTTTTTTCCCCTGTTAAAAGTGGACATGCCCTTTAAGAAATGGCATGCAGTCATGTGTGCGTGGTGCACTTAGGTGCAGGTGCAGGAGATCAGCAGCACTGAGATGCAACAAAAAGGATGAAAAAAAGTGAAATGCCATTCACTATTAGTTTTATCATGAAAGAAAACAATAAGTCAGCCACGCTTTTACGGAATTTTCATCGATTTTATGTTGGCAATGCCATTTGCTCCCGCTGCTGTCAATCAAACTCAATTAGCCAATGAGGAGAGAGAGAGAGGGGAGGGGCCAAACCGCAGCTCCATGTTTGAATGGACACAGGGAGCTGTGGCTCGGGTGCCCCCATAGCAAGCTGCTTGCTGTGGGGGCTCTTAACAGGGGGGAGGGGCCAGAAGAGCCAAAGAAGGACCCGAGAAGGAGGATCAGGGCTGCCCTGTGCAAATCCACTGCACAGACAGAGCAGGTAAGTATAACATGTTTGTTATTTTAACCGCTTGCCGACCAGCCGCCGCAGTTTTACTGCGGCAGCATGGCACGGCTGCAAAAATCGCCGTCATGTTACGTCACTAGGGGCATGCGCGCGTCCGCTATTTGCCCCCGGAGCCGATGCAAGTGCCCGGCGGTCGCGGTGACCACCGGTGACACGCGAGAACCGGGATCTCTGTGTGTAAACACAGAGATCCTGGTTCTCTGAGGGGAGAAGAGACTGATCGTGTGTTCATACAAAGTATGAACACCCATCTCTTCCCCTAGCAAGTCCCACCCCCCTTCAGTTAGAACACATAGCAGGGAACAAAGTTAACCCCTCGATTGCCCCCTAGTGTTAACCCCTTCACTGCCAGTGACATTTTTACAGTAATCAATGCATTTTTATAGCACCGATCGCTGTATAAATCCCAATGGTCCCAAAAATGTGTCAAAATTGTCCGATGTGTCCACCATAATGTCGCAGTCACGATAAAAAAATAAAAAAAAAAATCGCAGATCGCCGCCATTACCAGTAAAAAAAATAAAAATAAAATAATAAAAATGCGATTTTTATTACCAAAAATATGTAGAAGAATACATATCGGCCTAAACTGAGAAAGCTTTTTAAAAAAAAAAAAAATAAATAAAATTAAGTATATTTATTATAGCAAAAAGTACAAGTTATTGTGTTTTTTTCAAAATTGTCACTCTTGGAAGCTGATTGGTTTCTATGCAGAGATGCACCAGATTTTGCACTCTCCAGTTTTAGTAAATCAATCCCAATGCACACTTCAGGAATTGAGGCAAAAATGGGGTACAATGCCTCTAGATAAATGGAGGTATGCACAAATTGAACATTTTATAACTTCACTACCTAAGACATTATACAAGGGGGGCAATCTGTTGCCAGTGTAGAAGCCATTTGGCCCCCCTGCTGGCAAGCCCCACAGTAAATCTCGGGTGTACTATATCCTTGTAAAGCAGGCGAAACCTGAAATACCCCCGTATTTAGGAAAGTGGCAGCAGAACTTACTGCGTCCCAGAGGACAGGTTTTTTTTTTAAATTGGTCTGTTTCTCCACAGTTGACTTGAAAAACGATAGAAATGTTTTTAGAACTACTAGCGAGATGGTAGGGGACTCCAGCAAAAGCACAACGGTTTGGGCCGGATGCCTCCCCTCTATGTTGGAGGGGATGCAATGTACCTGGAACCTTTGCACATATGTGGTGGAACTGCCCTAGAATAAATGTTTTCTGGGAACAAATCGTTTTTATTATCTAAGATATAATGGGACAGGAGATAACTATGGAGCCCTGGAGAGTTTTTTTCAACTGTAAGGAGGTACCCATGACCCAATATAAGAGGTCTCTTCTGCCTCATTGAATGTGGCTGAAGGGTTAATCCCCAGGTATTGGTGTTCACCTAAAAGTCCCTACTGTGAAGGAATGGCTTCTGAAAGTAAATTGTACATGTAGTGTAAAAGAAACAATGCATAAATAGGAAAATACTTTGGAGAAATTTGAAGCTAGCTATGTGGGAGAAATGGCTAACATTAAAGTGGTTGTAAACCCTTACAGACCACTTTCACCTACAGGTAAGCCTAGATGAAAGGCTTACCTGTAGGTGCTTGAAATATCGCCTAAACCTACACGGTTTAGGAGACATTTACTATTTCCCCTTACGATGAGTTCTTCTGCGCATGCGCCGATGTATTCAGCGCAGGCGCACTCTTGAAAGGGCACGCTGTGCCGTTTCAAGCTGGGGTCATGCTGTGACTGGCCGCTCCCGCGCGCATGCGTGAGAGTGACATCACGCGACTCCGGCCAGTCACAGAGCCGGAGTTCGCGGCCCCGGAAGGAAGAGGGGTAAAGAATGGACGCTCGCTGCCAGTGAGGAAATCAGGGACATCGCAGGCTCCTGTGTCAGGTAAGTGACACATAATGGGCTACTATGCGAGCCCATTATGCTTTACCTTTGCAGGTTCCATCAGGGTTTACTTCCTCTTTAAGGCCTCATTTAGACTTGCGGTTTGAGGGCCAACCGCAACCCCTTAAAGGGTTACTAAACCCTCGTTTTTTTTTTTGTTTTTTTTAAACAGACATGTCATACTTACCTCCTCTGTGCAGTTGGTTTTGTACAGAGTGGCCCCGATCCTCCTCTTCTGGGGTCCCTCAGCAGTGCTGGTGGCTCCTCCTCTTCTTGAGTGCCCCATTGGAGAAGCACTCTCCTATGCGGGCGCGCTCCCCAGTCCTGCTGCTGCGTCTATTGGCACAGACAGCCAGGACTCGGCCCCGCCCCCCCAGCACCCGCGTCATTGGATTTGATTGACAGCAGCTGGAGCCATAAGCTGCGCTGCTATCAATCTATCCAATCAGGACACAAGTCAACGGCCGGAGCTAGTGTGCTCGTTCCCATCGCGGGAATTACGGGGCTCAGGTAAGTGAAAGGGGGGCTGCTGCATGACAGGAGGTTTTTCACCTTAATGCATAGAATGAAAATGAAAAACCTCAAGGGTTTACAACCCTTTTAAGCTGCAATTGGCCGCAGACGGGGGCGTTTTACATGCCGCAGCGCTTCGTGCCCGGGGCTTTGATTAGGGAGCTAGTAATTGAAATATGGAATAACTGTATAGTTGTATCCAGAGGACTGAGTTTCTTTTTTTTGTTCATTCATGGGAAGAGGGTGTTTGAGTCGTTTAGTTAGGATTGATTTGAAATTTTAAGTGAAGCTAATTAAATACCACATACAAATAAAAATTATGTAAAAAAAAAATCTACACATAGAGCTGAAATTGTTCAGAATGTGTTATACCCCAAGATACAGTATGAAACTGTATTTGCATAATGGCCAGCACCAGCCCAATCAATATTGTAAGATTAATAGAGGGTGAATTACGGGAAAAAATAGCGGCATATACAATATAGTTTGGCTAAATTTCTTTACCTGTGATCGCACAAAAAGATGGCTCCATAGTCTTGCCGATGTCGAATGACTCTGCCAATGGCCTGGTTTACAGCACGTGAAGCCTGCTGCCGATACCAGTCCTGCCCGGACAAGTACTGTGGAGAGGAAGTACAACAATACTTATCAGACTGCTTATACAATATATTATAAATTAAAAAAAAGGGACATCGTCACCTTGCCCTATCAGGTTGAAGTGACAGTGTGTGTGTGGGGGGGCTGCTGCAGTACAAACCTCCTTGTCAGGTTTGTACTGCAGCCCCTCCCCCCGCCCCCACGCTTTCTTCCTCCTCCACTCCTTTCAAGACTAAAAAAAATATAAGTTGGCTGTATTTGGATTTAACCTGTTTTTTTTTTGTAAAAAATGTTCTATTATTTTTAGCAAATTATATTGGTAATAACCATAAATTGAGTTTGTCACAGTTTTATAATGCATGCTGGGCTTTCTTATAAGAAAGCATAGCCCACATGGGTCCATATGAGCTATCAGAGGGGTGAAGATATGATGTGTCTTCACTAATAGTCCCCGAGTTACGAACGGGTTAGGGACTGCCGGTTTGTTCTCAAGTCGGATATGTTCGTAAGTCGGAAGCGCATGCGCAGAGATGTTCTGTCAAGTAGCCGCGCATGCGCAGACGTCATTTTCCAATGTTTTCCGAGGTGACCGCCGAACGTCACGCCGCCTCCCGTTCGTAAGTAGGAGTCATTCGCAAGTCGGAGGTTCGTAACTCGGGGACTGCCTGTATTCGGCACGTTTTGAACAGTCCTGAACGTTGCCTATAATGAGCGATGTGACAGGGTCTCTTAAAGTAGAACTATAGGCAAACCTTTTTTTTTTTTTCATTTTGGATAGAGCAAGGGTGGGTTATAACCCCCTGTCGGATTTTTTTTTTTGCACCGTCTGTGTCCCACTGCGAAGAATTCCCTTCACTTCCTGTCCAATAGCCAGAACAGGAAGTGAAAGGAAGTCACTGCAGATTTCGGGAATCCCTTGGGGATCCCCAAGTCACCAGAACTAGTGCCCCCATTTGAAGATTTCCCCTTTACTACTTTTCTGGTAACAAGCCAAAACTTTTTTTTTTACTTTCAATGATAACGGTAAACCGGACAAATAGGGAGGGTGAGTCTCCTTAACGGGGGGGTGAGGGGGGCACAGACAGCAATAACAACTGACAGGGGTTCTAATCCCTATCCACTCCATCCAAAACTTATATAAAAAAGCTTTGCCTTTAGTTATACAGTACTTTATGGTACCCATAGGCAAGAGATTACAGTCAACTAATCAGGTTATTTTTTGATAATCTCACACTGTAATCCATCTATAGCAGTGACTGTCAGTTTATGAGTGAAAGGAAACTTCAAATGCGGGCCCCTGACGTCACTAAAGGACACATAATCTTCAATATATGTAATGCTTGAGAGGACTGTCAGAGACTGCAGACCTAATAGCGGAAATGAGGGTCAGAGAGTGACAGGACACATTGTTGACTGGGGATATCCTGCAGAAGACAATATAAAAATGGTAACATGTTGCATGGGGCTAGCAGAGATCAATTCCATGACCCGAATGTTCCCACTACATACTCCTGAGGCCTGAGGGCTGCACATCATATACCAAAGGGCCGCATGTGGCCCTTGGGCTGCAGGTTGGACACCGGGGATCTAAACTTTGAAAATTACACGTACCTTCCCACTTGGTCCTGCTGTTCTCCTCATCTCATCCAGGAACTGCATCTTTAGGACCACCCGAGGGTCCATTCTTGGTGGAAAAGGAAGCCCTGTGATTATTACACCACGACCATTGCAATCCGCAAAATCCAAGCCCTCGCTAGCCTGGAAATGGACAGAGAGGCATTAGTATAGCGTGCTAAACTTGGTTATGTTTTAGCAGGTCAATGAGCATCCTGTAACACACACCTTTCCCCGACACACAGCAAGGAAACTGGCACCTGAGCCATTGGGAGCTTGTATCTTCTCATAATACCCATCCATAATCTAGAAGACAACAAGGCAACATTTAAAAAAGGACAAAAAAATGAAAACACCCACAATGCAGGCTCTAAAGCCTCGTACACACCACTAGTGTGGCGAGACAGCTCCGGTCGGAGCCGCTGTACTAACAATCCAATCACAAACAAGGTCCATAAAGACATGGATGAGAGAGTTTAGGGTGGAGGAACTTGACTGGCCTGCACAGAGTCTCGACCTCAACCCGATAGAACACCTTTGGGATGAATTACAGTGGAGCCAGGCCTTCTCGTCCAACATCAGTGCCTAACCTCCCAAATGCGCTTCTGGAAGAATGGTCAAACATTCCCATAGACACACTCCTGAGCCTTGTGGACGGCCTTCCCAGAAGAAGTGAAGCTGTTATAGCTGCAAAGGGTGGGCCAACTCAGTATTGAACCCTACGGACTAAGACTGGGATGCCATAAAAGTTCATGTGCGTGTAAAGGCAGGCGTCCCAATACTTTTGGTAATATAGTGTAAGTCGAAGCAAAACTGGAGCGGCAAAGAAAGATTAGGTCTCCTCTCCCGCCAAACAGGACTGTGTTGTGTGCCAGAGTGGTGCAAATGTCAAGAATGCATGAACAGAAATAAAATCCTTTGGCAGGTAAAACAGATTTCATATATGTATTTCATTGCGGTATTTACAGAGCGCAATGCTGTGCTTCACAGCCATGGCAGAAATTACACCCTCATCGATCAAGACCCATTCAATTGAATAGCCCCGCTCTGCAATCGCTACACACAAAGTACAGGGTTAAACCAGGCAATAAGGAGGCAATATGCCTCCCCACCATCTGTAAAATCTAAATACTGACTGACTATTCAGAGAGCAAAGCACATATGAACAATTCATTAATTGTTTTCAACTATTTTTAAGAATTAAAAAAAAAAAATAATAATAATTGCCCTGTTGAGGTACCTTTGTTGAAATATCATGGGTCTAAACAGTCCCCTGATTTCTCACATTTGCGACAGGATGGGACTGAGGACAGAGATTTCTCAGTCTCTTTCTCTGCAGCCACAGCTGCACTGGACAGTGAATGAATGGGAAGTGCTCTGCGGCTCCTGTTCATTCACAAACTGAAGCCTAGTAAACAGTTTTCTAAGTTTCCATGATGAATGGACACAATGAGCGATCGGTAATGATCGCTTACTGTGTACACTCAGGAAAGGAGGGGGCTAGTAAACATTTTTACCCTCCTACGCCCCCCCCACCCCCTCCGCTCTCCATCCTGCAGGGAAGCCGCCAGCACTGTGGAAGGGGGGCACACGGGGTGGGCCTGGCAACAGCTGGAGGAAGAAAGAGGAGTAGTAGCTGGTAAAGCAGCAGCGGGATGCACAAGAGCCACAAGCGTCAGCAATAAGGCAATAAAGCCAGCCAGCCCTCATGCTCGGCAGGTGCACAGGTCACCCTTTTGAACGAATGGGGCTTGGGCCTGGCACAGGAGCGGCTGCTGTACTATATCAGTGGCCTTGAGCTATTTGCTTAGATTAAAAACGGGGCACTAAGCCTCTAGTAACAAAAAGAAATTGCAGACAAGCAGCTTTTGATTGGAGAAGAGACATACTTTCTCAACTGCAATAAAACAAAACGTACCTGCCTGTTTATATCGTTTTGAATGGACACTAACCTGTGCATGCAGCTTTGGCTTGGTGCCAGGAACAGTGACTCTCACACGCGGGATTCACATCCTTCCTATCGGCCAATCAACAAGCCAAAAACCTGGCACCCGGATTTTACCACGAATTTGCGGCCGGCGGTCAGAATGTTCCTATCCCTGAACGCGATTCTTCGGCATTCAGGAGAGGAAGGTTGAACCTCCCCTAAACGCAGCAGCTCCCAAACGATCCTAAAAGCCTATGTGTACAGGCTTTTGTGGAGTTGAGTTTAGGAGCTTTGGCAAAAAAAAAAAACGCCAAAAGCCCCTAAACTCGAGTTTAGGAGTAGTTGGTGTACATGCAGCCTACAAATGACCACCCACCTTGTAATATATTTAATAGATTACTTTGATGCAACTTTGGGGTTTTCTGTTATGTATTTTTTGCCACAGATGACAATTGGGACTTTGTTCATTTGAACAGATGTTTTGACTCTCAGGTGAGTCAGGTCTAAAGTGTCCATAGCACAATATTATTCCTGCATACCATCGTTCTACCTCACTGTGCCAGACACCTCCTGGCAAAACCACTTCCTCCACTACTCCCTTGCATGATCGTTACCCAATACAGGCGACGTGGGTGTGCCGATTAACAGAAACGAAGGGACTTTAGGAAATGCGGGAGATAAGAAAGACAAAATAAACAGAGATTCTGCAGAAGACAAATCCTGAAAATGAACAACATGCGCTGATGAAATACGGCATTCCAGAAACATGAGGTCCTCTTTAGAGGGAACCTGTGATGGCAGAATCATGGAAACTCCTTGTTACAGAGGCAGGTTTGTGAGGAAGAGGTCTTCCCGATTGCGCTACCTAGTTATGCACTGACCTGGAACTGGGGTGCAGGATATGAACTGTGATTATACAAACTTTACTAGCTGCAGGCTTGTTTTAGGTTAATATTCTCCATGAAGGGTGAAGCAACAGGTTCACCATTTACAGAGCTTCACTGATGCAGTGCACCCGGAAAGTATTCACAGCGCTTTACTTTTTCCACATTTTGTTATGTTACAGTCTTATTCCAAAATGGATTAAATTCATTTTTTCCCCTCAAAATTCTACCAACAATACCTCATAATGACCAAGTGAAAGAAGTTTGTTTTAAATCTTTACAAATTAATTAAGAATAAAAAATGAAAAAAATCCCATGTACATAAGTATCATAGGCTTTGCTCAATACTTTGGTGAAGCCCCTTTGGCACCAATTACAGCCTCAAGTCTTTTTGAGTATGATGCTACAACTTGGCACACCTATTTTTGGGCAGTTTCTCTCGTTCTTCTTTGCAGGACCTCTCACACTCCGTCAGGTTGCATGGGGAGCGTCGGTGCACAGCCATTTTCAGATCTCCCCAGAGATGTCCAATCGGGTTCAAGTCTGGGCTCTGGCTGGGCCACCCAAAGACATTCACAGAGTTGTCCCTTATCCACTCTTCTGTTATCTTGGCTGTGTGCTTAGGGTTGTTGTCCTGTTGGAAGATAAACCTTCGCCCCAGTCTGAGGTCCAGATAGCTCTGGAGCAGGTTTTGATCAAGGATGTCTCTGTACATTGCTGCATTCATCTTTCCCTCGATCGTGACTGGTCTCCCAGTTCCAGCCACTGAAAAACATCCCCACAGCATGATGCTGCCACCACCATGCTTCACTGTAGGGATGGTATTAGCCAGGTGATGAGCGGTGCCTGGTTTCCTCCAGACATGACGCTTGCTATTCAGACCAAAGAGTTCAATCTTTGTTTCATCAGACCAGAGAATTTGGTTTCTCATGGTCTAAGAGTCCTTCAGGTGCCTTTTGGCAAACTCCAGGTGGGCTGTCAAGTGCCTTTTACTGAGGAGTGGCTTCCTTCTGGCCACTCTACCATACAGGCCTGATTGATGGAGTGCTGCCGAGATGGTTGTTCTTCTGGAAGGTTCTCCTCTCTCCACAGAGAAACACTGGAGCTCTGTCAGAGTGACCATCGGGTTCTTGGTCACCTCCCTGACTAAAGCCCTTCTCCCCCGATTGCTCAGTTTGGCTGAGCGGCTCACTCTAGGAAGAGTCCTGGTGGTTCCAAACGTCTTCCATTTACGGATGATGGAGGCCACTGATGGAGGCTCATTGGGACTCTCAAAGCTGCAGACATTTTTCTGTACCCTTCCCCAGATTTGTGCGTCCATACAATCCTGTCTGAGATCTACAGGCAATTCCTTGGTTTGTTCTCTGGCATGCATTGTTAAAAGGTTAACTCAACTTTCGTGGGGGAAAACGAAAAAAAAAGCAAATAAAGAAAAAATAATATAGCGCATAGAATTGTGACACTAATCATATTAGTCACATGCCTTAGGTTGTCACCTAGTGCACTGCATGGTGGATAATCCCACATCCACCGGGACTCGTGAAGTTTTGACGGCGTTAAACAGATTATTGGTATTATCTGATATCCTGGCAATCACGTGATCCGATACCCCCAATATCCAACCCTGGCGGATCTGGCTTCCACCAGGTAGCTGCTATAGTTGGCTGGCCCTTGCGGCCGAGTCCTGACCATGGTATTATGCCGCGATTGTCCGTACAAGCATCTGTAGTCTCAAATTGGATAAAATTGTAGATGCATGCGGTGCCTTTGAAGAAGCAAGAATCTGTGAAACATGTCGGCCCTTTTGCATATCCAAGCATCTTGCTATTTCTTGTATACAGTATCACCTATGGTTTATGTACAATGTTGATTATGTGATTTTTTTATGCCATTATGTGATAATAAATTGAATACTTTTTAATTTTATCAATTGCGTGTTTACCTTGGTAACAGACGTTGATGTCTCCATTAAAGATCCCACTCTCTTAGTGGAAGCACAGTCTTCCTCCTATTTTTATCTTCATTCATTACCAGGGATTTGGAGACATTTGTCTGTTTCTGGAAACAGTCCAACAACACTTTCTCCTATAGACACTAATCATATTGTAATTGAATCTTATTAAAAATTACCTTTTCATTTTTGATCTGCAGCTCTGTAATTTTCTAAAAATGCATTGCAATACGGCTACCTGGGGTTGTTCTGTACACAGAGTGTGTACTGACCACTCCCCAGAAACATCATTTCCTGCTTGTGTGATTGGCTCACCAATTTTCCCAGAAATCTGCACTAGGATACAAGTCAGATTTCAGGCATCCCCTGCAACAAAAATGTCATTTTTGGAGAGATACTTTTAATAAGAACACGTCGAAAGGGATGCAGGCCCAGCAGATTTCCTCATTAGTGCCCTGCTGGCTGCCACAGCTGACAGTTAATTATGAAACCAGTCCCATTAGACCCACTCAGTACAGAGACACAGAGAAACACACAGGGATTTCTTCAAATTAACAAAAGGTAGGAATCTGCAACAAAGTTTGGTAAAATCCTTGCAATGTACATAGATCACCTAGAGGGGAATGTTTTTTTCTCAACAAAAGTGGAGTCACACTTTAACTGTGGGACCTTATATAGAAAGGTGTGTGCCTTTCCAAATCATGTCCAATCAACTGAATTTACCACAGGTGGACTCCAATCAAGTTGTAGAAATATCTCAAGGATGATCAGTGGAAACAGGATGCACCTGAGTTCAATTTTGAGTGTCACGGCAAAGGCTGTGAATACTTATGTACATGGGATTTTTATTCCTTTTATATTTAATAAATTTGCAAAGATTTCAAACAAACTTCTTTCACGTTGTCATTATGGGGTATTGTTTGTAGAATTTTGAGGAAAATAATGAAATTAATCCATTTTGGAATAAGGCTGTAACATAACAAAATGTGGAAAAAGTGAAGCGTTGTGAATACTTTCCAGATGCACTGCACATATACCTACCATCTTTTTGCTCCCCCAGGGCTCCATTGTGCTACTGGGATTGAAAGGAAAGCCATATGTAAACTACAACTAGCGAAGAGACCCACAGGGCTATGGATTCCCTATGATAGCACCGACTGGCCCAACGTTGTCACATGATTCTCCATACCCAAAGGTAATGGGTATTTCTTTTGGCTCCCAACCCCAAAAATGAGCAGCAGGAGAGTGCCAAAGCCATTTTTGCACCTCTTATTTTTTTTGTGCACGTTAAAGCGGTAGTAAACTCCACTTTGTTACTTTTACTCATAGGTAAGCTAACAAATAAGCTTATCTGTAGGTAAAATTAATATCTCCCAAACGTGCACCATTTAGGATATTAATTGCTTGTTTTGCAGCCGCTGACATCACCGGCACATGCGCACTGAACTCTGAATTGAGGGCACAGGGAATGTGCCGTCAATCCAAAGCTCTGTGTCACAACCGTGGCGTCATGGCGGCTTGGCCATTCAAATGGCCTGGAGCCTGCGAACCCGGAAGGAAGACCAGGTGAAGATGGAAGCCCTGTAAGCTGTGACGGCGCGCCGCTGGAGGGCTTAGTTTTAGAGGTAAGCCTTTCATAATGTGCTAGTATGTGATGTATCCTAGCACATAACGACATTAACTTGCAGTGGGACCAGATTTTCTTTTTTTAGTTAGACTTTTCTAATCGCTTTAAGATGCACCTTTTAGGCCTGAAGATTAGTAAAAAAAAAAAATTCTGAAAGCAGAGACCCCGAAGAAACAAATACTGGTAGCTGTAATTTTTGTTTGAGGGCAAATATTTATCAAAACTATAATTATGTATTGATTAATATAGAATTAAAAAGATGAGGATGCAAGGAGTAAAATATACCAAAGATGTTAAGCATTAAATATATGCTGATACCTGTGAATCAGCGATAAGCTTCCCAAAATTGTCCATAGCCAACAACTTGGTCATCAATTCAGAGTTAACCGTAAATGATGGCCCTAGAATTTTTGCTCTCACTCTGGCATTCCCAGAGATACTAAATATGTGTGGTACAATTGTCGTGTCTGCACGAATCAGTTTACAGGGCTGTGATGCCATGCATGCCACGTACATTGGTGGCAAGGAAAGGGTTAAAAACAGGCCAGTGGCTCACTATAAGTAAACCACGTAAACACTCTGCTTTCACAATGGGGTGTCGGCGGTAATGCGCCGCTATTTTTAATGGCGTTTTACCGTCATTTTAGCAGCACTATTCGGCTACTAGCAAGGTGATTTAACCCCCACTAGCGGCCGAAAAAAGGGTTAAAAGGTTTTGGCGGCGCTGCCCATTAATTTCAATGGGCAGGGGTGCTTTAGGAGCGGTGCGTACACCGCTCCTACAGCGCTGCAAAGATGCTGCTTGCAGGACTTTTTTTTTTACCATCCTGCAAGCGCGCCACTCCAGTGTGAAAGCCCTTGAGCTTTCACACTGGAGTGAGAGGAGAGGCTCTTTACAGGCGCTATTTTTAGCGCTATAGCGCCTCAGTGTGAAAGCAGCCAAAGGCAGCGCAGGATGCTAGCAGCAAATATTTAGCTATCTCACCTCAGTAAATGTTCCTTTGCCTCTTGGCTCCACAAACATCGGTTTTACATCCTCAATTCGGGAGGAAAGTCCATTTTCCTGCAAAAGAAAGCAGTTTGAGTTTTGCAATTAACTGTGATGAATTACGGAAGCTCGGTACTGCAGTGGTAAGCGCTGTTCTCATAGAAAACTCAGTCCCCGCAGTTTGTGTTTTTCAGCATCCACAGATTCCCTCCTGCAATCCACAAATGGAAATGCATTGGCTCCTTCCTATGTCCATAAACTTCAGTGTAGATTATGAATATTGCAAGATTGGACTCTGAAGAAAAAGCTTCTTGAAGTTGACCTGCGAGGCTGGCTAGGTTGAAATCTCATTCCATAATTCACGTGTATGCATACCCCAGCTGGAATGAGTCGTTATCTGTCTTGACATAAGACCTCTAATACCTTTGATACTAAAGTGATTGCTGTTGGATTCACATGGTTGTTTCTTTTCTATAATTCAGTACTGAGCACTTTCACCCCCTTCCTGCCCAGGCCAATTGTCAGCACTGTCGCACTTTGCATGACAGTTGCGCGGTCATGCAACACTATACACATACTGTAGGACATTTTACAATTTTGTTTGGAGACAAATAGAGCTTTCTTTTGGTGGTAAAGAGGAGTTACAGATACAAATAGCTGCTGAAGTTAAATATTGGGGCACTTGCCAGTCCAGTAATACAGCGGTGTCCAATCGGATATCAGGTGTTTGTGTCCCCATCCTGACTAAGGGAAACAGACAGTAAAGCCTTGCAGCTACACAGCTGGTTTTCTAGTGTGCTGCGCTTTGTGAATTGGCCGGCTGCCGGGGAAGGAGGAGGGGGCTGAACTTCCGGCTGAGTTCGCCACGGAGAACTCGGCCGGAAGTGGGGGCGGGTACCTGTCAAATACAGATGCCCGCTCCCGCCTCAAAAGGTGCCTGTGACAGATCTAGCCGGGACAGAGGCTTTTGGAGGGGACTGAATGCCAGCCTCTTGCCTACTGATTATGGGCCCTGGCATTTGGGGGAACGGTGCTCATTGTGAGCTGTATGCCTGGGGAACCTGGAGGTGACATTACTTTAGATTCAGGTCCATGTCCCCCAAGACACACAGACTCTGGGGACCCAGGATATGCCATTGTGAGTCAACAATAGGGGCACAAGGTGAATGAGAACCCCACTATGATCTGTGCTAGTCAGACTCAATGCTGTATATATGTATATATAATGTGTGCTGTCTCACGATGTTGTGTACTATTTGCTGTCCTAGTTTGGGATGTGACTGTATTCTATTGTCTATTGTGGCTGTCTGCCTCAACTATTATGGGATGTCTAAGTGTCTGGCTGTGAGGAAAGATGGAGGGGGGATTCCTCCAGCAGCCCCCCTGTTAAGACCGTTTACTGATGAGAAGTTAAACACAGCTGACCTGTGTGTCCATTGTCATTGGACAGTTTAACCCGCCCTGTTTTCCAAGGGTGGGGGGAAGTGTTTTGAAGTGGGATCTGTATAACATGTGTTTGAATAAAGATTCATTCCTGCTTGAACCTCAAGACAGAGCCTCGTCTCGTACTTGGGGGGTGAATTATTTGTATTGGTTTGGTAGCTGCCTTTGTGTTTGGGTATGGAATGTCCTAAACGACTTTAACCCCTTTCATACTCGGGTGCCGTTACAGGGCCAAATGTGGAAGTTACATAGTTGGTTACATAGTTAGTAAGGTTGAATAAACAAGTTCAACCTGAGTGAGTGTAGGTGCGTGTCTACAATTATCCCTATTTATTTAAGGTACCCATATAGCGCCGTCAATTTACGCAGCGATCCACACATATATCGCACACTCACATCGGTCCCTACCCTCAAGGAGCCCTACCAGCATGTCTTTGGAGTGTGGGAGGAAACCGGAGTACCCGGAGGAAGCCCACGCAGGCACAGGGAGAACATGCAAACTCCAGGCAGGTAGTGTCGTGGTTGGGATTTGAACCAGCAACCCTTCTTACTGCTAGGCGAGAGTGCTACCCACTACACCACTGTGCTGCCAAGTGGGGGGGGGGGGGCGACAAGCAGAGCTTCGGCTTTTGGGTGGAGCTCCGATTTTTAATCATCACTGGGTTTTTAGATTTTTTTGCTAAACAAAAAAGACTGAAAATTTGGGGAAAAAACGTTCTCTCAGTTTCTGTGATAACATTTTGCAAATAGGTATATTTTCTTCTTCACTGATGTGCGCTGATGAGGCTGCCCTGATCATTAGTGTGAACAATGTACTGTCAGATTTGCCAGTTGTCGGCACTCCCCATGAAAAACATACCAGTTTCCTTAGAAACTCAGTGAGGAAGTTTGATGCAATCTGGTCACAATGGCTTGAGTTTATGTGCCCCACCCTGGGGTAGGCCCCATACTTGCTTGGTTTCCTTCCATTGCTTCTCCTTTTTGATATTTGTTTTTTTCTATATATTGATGTCTGGAAGTCGCTATGGGGTTGCTGCAATGCACTTAAGTGCCTTTTATGGTCTACATATGCTCCATGGTTAAGTTTCTATTTTTCTTTCTTACCGCCCTATGTGGCATATTTTGTATGCATATACATATAACAAGAACCCTTGTAAATAAATGTACTTAAAAAAAAAAACAAAAAAAAAAAAAAAAAAACACGATTTGGTCCCATTTAACTTGTTATTCTTCTAATCAAGATATATTTATTCATTATAGATTATATTAAATAATGTTTTATTCGTATATTTTTCTTTTAAAAAGCTAATACTTATCACTTCCAAAGAACGCAGAATCCATCATACCCAAGTTTTCCTTTTCTAGACTGTAAGCTCAAATGCAGCAGTAAATAGTATGAACTTATATAAGACATTCAATCAGAGGAGCGAGCCATGTCCTCACCTTCCAGAACTCAAGGCTTTTATCCATGACAGGATAGGATGGGAAAAAGATCAGCAGCCCATGTGGAACTACACGAGCGATATTACCTATCAACCAAAACAAAGACACTTGGTGAGTTTCACTAGATCAAGAAATATAAAGAGAGTCTCAACTACATATATATATATATATATATATATATATATATATATATATATATATATATATATATATATATATATATATATATATATATATATAATCCTATTGAGAATTCACTCTAGTTCACTTAAGACTCCATAAAATGCCTACTCTTTCTGATCCCCTCAATGCCCAAAGCTACAGGTGTACTGGAAAGGAGTAGTGGATACCCTTAATAGAGTATTTCAGACCAATGTGCCAATGTGCCCTAGACCCTAAGTTAGCGTTTCTCAACCAGGGTTCCTCCTGAGGTTGCTAGGGTTTCCTTGAGCAATGAGCAAAGGTGGGTTGATCTCCCACCAACTCTGACCACCAATGCAAGGAGGCAATTTTAATCTAGCTACCAACGTAAGAGATTAGAAGTCTCATCAAGTTCCTTTTTATTTATTTTTTTTGCCTGTGTCCCAATGGGAAGATTGTCCATCATTTCCTATCCCACAGACAGGATTAGGTTAAAGTGGTTCTAAAGGCAGAAGTTCTATGCATTAGGATAATAAAACCTTCTATGTGCAGCAGCCCCCCCCCCCCCCCCCTAATATTTACTTGTGACGTTGCACAAGTGCCTCGGCTGTCCGGGACTCTCCATCCTGATTGGCTGAGATATAGCAGTGGGCACCATTGGCTGCAGCTTCATGTCTGAATGGACACACAGAGCAGCAGCTCGGCTTGGATGCCCCCATAGCAAGCTGCCTGCGGGGGGGGGGGTCATAGCAGGAGGGGCCAGGAGCAGGGAGGGGCCAAGAGCGCCGGCGAAAGACCCGAAGAGAGGATCAGGGCTGATCTGTACAGCTTTTGACAGCCAATTACGAATTTTCGTCTGATGGTGAGTACCCTCTTCGCTTTCGATTTGAGACTAGCATCCAACAAAAAACTGGCGAAAATTTGTCCAATAAACTGATCGTGTGTACAAGGCTTTAGCTGTAGGTATTATCTGCTTTAGCGTAGGGACTCCCCTACATGTAGGGACTCCCCTACATGTACCAGATGTTCTGACTCCTGGAGGAGCTTCTGCCACATACTGTGGGAATGTCCGGCTATACACAACTACTGGTCGCAAGTGGTTAAATTCCTTCCGCCTAAGTGGTCGAAAACAGAAGTTCTCCTCCCTCCCTTCACCCTGCAGTCTTCTGGGACACTGGCAGGTCCCAAAAGACTACATCGACCTGTCATAATGCGCAGCGGGAACCCAGTAGGGAAGACGTAAGCTGTCACAGCCGGGGGCCCGTAGTGAAGAAGCCAGCGCCGAGGAACGAAGATACCGGGTGCGACCGACTGGGGTAAGCACACCGCTGGATCGCGGGACAGGTGAGTGGCTATTTTTTTAAAAAGTCAGCAGCTAGTTTTTTGTAGCTGTTGGATTTTAATTTTCAAATGTGACTGGAACTCCATTTTACCTACATGCTGATACTATATCTTGCTTGTTTATTTTGCAACCCAATTTGTAGGTGTAACTACGTCTAAAGTGGGTTACACACTATAAGAAAATCGTACGAACGTTCGTATGATTTTTCACAGCAAATCGGAACCGATGAAAGAATATTTGTACGAAAATTCTTACGAATATTCTCGTACGACAAAGACTTATTTTTGTTGTTTATTGTTTCTGATCATGCGCAGTCTTTCTTTTCTGATTTTTCTTGTACCAAAATGGTATGAAAATGGTACACTATAAAAACGTAAATAGTTCGTCCTGTTCCCGTACAAGAAAATTTTGGAGTGTGTCCCTTCGAGAATTTTCGTACGAAAATTCGGAATCGGCTGTCGAAAGTGGTGTACACACTATACGAAAATCGTACGAAACTTCTTTGGACGAAAATGTTCGCCCGATTTTCTTATAGTGTGTGCAAGCCTTTACAGTGTGACCACTGATGTTCCTTCCTTGCCTATACTGTGTAGTTTGATTGTTTTTTTCCTTTTTCACATGATTAATTTTATGGAGCAGTTTCGGATTAATGTCTATGCATAATTCTACTGTGATTGTGTCATATACCGCGGTTGTAAGATTAATTTTTTTCCCCATCTTTTCAATTAAACACATTTGAAAGTTATAAAGGAGAGCCGGCAACTTATTCTTCCGAATTAAGGACTCTATTATAGCGGGCAGTGTGTACAAATTACAGCAGCTTACGCATTTCGGCAATAAGCCTTCATCATAGCCCTTATTGCTGGAACGCGTAAGCGGCTGTAATTTGTACACTCTGCTCACTATAATAAAGTCATTAATTCGGAAGAATGAGTTGCCGGCTCTCCATTTCACCTTTTCAAGTTATGTCTCATATCTTTGAGTCTTATGCTCTTTCAAAGATGCCAATGTACCCCCTGACGAGACTGTTAGACCACTTTCACACTGGGGATTTTTTCAGGTGCTTTTGGGCTAAAAATAGCACCTGAAAAACGCCTCCCCTGCAGCCCGAGTGCTTTTACACTGGAGTGGTGGGCTTGCAGGACGTTAGAAAAAGTCCTGCAAGCAGCATCTTTCGGGTAGTGCAGGAGCGGTGTACACACCGCTCCTCCACCGCCCCTGCCATTGGAAGCAAGGCGCTTCGGCAGTGGCGCTTTTAACCCTTTGTTCGGTCGCTGGCGGGGGTTGAAAGCACCCCGCTAGCGGCCGAAAAGCACCGCTATTACAGCGGTAAAGTGCAGCTAAAATTAGCAGTGATTTACCACTAACGCACCCCCCCCCGAGTGTGAAAGTAGCCTAAATGTTTGAAATTGTCTTGGACATGTCTCTTTTTTTGTGTATGTATATACCGTACTTGCTCTGGAACACTGCAAATTGCTCAATAATAAAAATGTCCTTGATATATAAAATACATTTAAAGAGTCACAAATTTTTTTAATACGGGAAACAAAGTAGGGTCACATTTGTGCATAAATTGAGCAAGTTAGGAGGATGCACAAGAAACATGAGATCAAAAACCCTTTTAGTGCATTATGGCCAGCTTCCAAGAAATCTACAATATATTTTTTTTTTTCATGGCCTAAGGGTGCTGCCATTGCAAAAAACTTTTCTAGCTTTGTTTTGCCAGTCAGTGAACAAAAATAAGAGTACGGTCAATGAACCCAAGCGTCTATCTTGCAAAATCAGTGACTGTCGAAAGAGCCTAGCTGTACAGACAGCATGACTGCTAATGTCTAATTTCAGCAATAACTGCAAACAAATTAGGAGGGCGATGACTGCATTGATTTACCATCCTGAAAAAAGTTAGTATTAAAAAAAAAAAAAAAAAAATGGAATAAAAGTTCTGCATAGCAGAAATTTGGGGAAGTGGGCCGCTGTGGGAAAAATAGGACAGCTCAGAGTTGGGCTTTAAACGGGGTCTGACTTGGGAAAAGTGCAAGAGCTGCCGATGATGACCTGGCCCTGGATATGCTAGTTCCTCTGCTGTCATCCCAATCCTCCGGGCTTTAGGTAATTTCAGTCATTGACCATTACTGCGCCAGAGTAAAACCTGGGATTACACTTGTGATATGCTTCTATTTAGGTAGAATAAAAGGCTACAAAATAACCTACCTGTTAAATGACACGTGCCCTTTGCTTTGATCCTCCCTTGCTTAGGTTTTCTAATAAATGGCTTTTTGAATTACAAGGGACCGCAAAGCATCAGCCGACCTGTGCAATGGTGCTGAATTCCCTACAGCCATAAAGAATCAGAGGGTATTGCCACTGGGGTTTAACAAAATAGACAGTGGAGAGTACCATCATCCTAGAACAATTGAATAGAAGAGGAGGGGAGATTGTACAAGGGCTACTCCAAAAGGGCAATTTTGGAGTAGCCCTTGTACAATCTCCCCTCCTCTCCTACAGCCACAATGTCATTTCACCAAGGTCCATAGCTCCTAGTGTTATCACACCCACCAGCTTTGCGGTCACATGAACACAGAGAAACTCAAATAAAAAAAAAAAAGATTTAGAAAGCAGAGAGGTTCAGAGCAAAGGAGAAGCATAATTTAACAAATAAGCGGTTGTGTCGCCTTTCCCTCAACTTTAAATCCTGGAATGGCTAGGCAACTAGATTTTCAGAAGGTCATCAATGACAGCTCTATATCTTTCTCATGATGGTCCAGTCACGTGATCCGGCAGCTCCGACTCCCCTGTGACAGTGATTGGCTGCTGCAGGGGAAAGCAGGGAAGTGCAGACAATGGCTGGGCCATAGGAGTTTATGGATGACACCACAGTTTTTGGAATTCACAGCCGCTGCAAAGTGCTCCATTACACCAGGGAGCTGAAGCTTCAGAATCACATGACTGGACTGAACTGGACCAGATTAAAAAAAAAAGTACTGGATCCATTACTTGGCCTATGGTGTGCAATGCACAGTTGGCCTTACTTTTCCTTTTTATATGATGCTCTTTTTGGATCACGTATATGTCTATTATTGCCTCTTCAAATGGCATTGGGGGGTGGGGTGTATAACAGGATACTTCTCTGCTTGGTGTTCCACATGACTTTGTTTTTGTACTCTCTTAAATTTTGAACTTTGAATAAAAGGATATATAGCATAATTGTATGAAACACAAAATCAACAGCATCTGTTACAAGCTTGACTTTTACAGAAGTGGAAGTTTGCAAACTTCCCGCTGTCTAGATCCACATGACATATTAGTCGTGGGATTTAATTTTGCATACAAGATGTGATTTTGCATATAAGATGTGATTTACATAAAGCCATGACTGTGCACATGTTCGAGATTTGCTCGGATCTGGATCACCCAGGATTGTGACAGCTTTACTTTAATACAATCAAATTGTTAACAAACAAAAGGGCTATTTATTACCAATTGTCATTCCAAGAGATGATAAGTAATCTGTCGAAAATCTGAAAGATAGGAAAGCAGAAATCACCATGAATGATATCTAGTCATTGGCCTTACCACAAAGCGAGTCATCTTGGAGCCAGATGAAGACAGACACAGTATGCCTCGATTTATCATTGTAGACTAATCGACTTCCTTACACAAAAATAATTTCTTCAAAAAGTGGTTGTATACCTCAGACATGAAATATGAACAAAGCATATCCCTCTATAGTGTGTACTTGTCTCAATGCAGAGCCCCAAGTGTCATATACTCTTAGGCTGCATTCACACTTTCGCGTTACTGCTCTCAAAATTGATTAATCGGTTTGCACGCAACTTTGCGTGTTGCACATAGGGCCTTACACGTTTTAGATTAGAATCACAAACTTTTTTATTTCATAACAAGGACATTTAAGTGTTAATTCACCTTTTCAGAAAAGAGATGAAAAGGTAAACACTAGGGTTGTCCCGATACCACTTTTTTAGGACCGAGTACAAGTACCGATACTTTTTTTCAAGTACTCGCCGATACCGATTACCGATACTTTTTTAATGTCAAGTCATGTGACTTTTTTTTTTTTTTTTGGGGGGGGGGGGGGTGGGGGAGTGAACGGTGTGTGTGTGTGTGTTTTTTTTTTTTCCATTTACATTTATTATTTTTTACAATTTTTTTTTTTTTTAATTCTTTATTGCACTATGTGTGTATTTTTTTTTTTTTAATCAGCCCTGTTGGGGGGCTTTGGTGAGATATCAGGGGTCTTAACAGACCTCTGATATCTCCCCCTTGAGACAGAGAAAGAGACCGAGGATAGAGATTCCCCAGTCCCTTTCTCTGCAGCCTCAGCTGCACTGACAATGAATGGAGAGAAGACAGCGGCTCCTCTCCATTCATAAACTGTCACATAGTAATCACAGGAGATTACAATGTTTCAGTTATGTGAATAGACAGAGAGAGAGAGAGACAGCAGAACGGAGGAGACAGAGAAGGAGAGGGGGACAGCGGAAAGCCACAACTGATGGGGACAGCGGAGGGGGACAGAGGAATGGAGGGGGACACAGCAACGGAGCAGGACAGCGGAGGGGGACAGAGGAACGGAGGGGGACTAAGGGGGATGAGGTGACAGTCAGCGGTGATCGCGTGTGTGGGAGTTACAAGCACCGATCACCGCTGTATGTCACTAAGCAGCTGAAAGCCGCGGGGGGAGAAGCTTGTAACTCCTCCACACGCCGATCACCGCTGACAGTCAAGGTATCGGGGGAAGCATCGGGAGCATTTGCCCGAGTACAAGTACTTGGGCAAATGCTCGGTATCGGTGCCGATACCGATACTAGTATCGGTATCGGGACAACCCTAGTAAACACCCTGCACCATCTCCACCCCCAGTCCCCGCTGTCCCTTCCTCCAGTGGGGGGTGGTCAGTGCTGTCAGTAAGTATGGTGGTGATGGGGAGTGGGGATGGTACAGGGCGTTTACCTTTTCATCTTTGTTTTTGAAAAGACGCTAACGCTTTAATTTTAATAAGTAAATTTACATTTAGGCCTCATTCACATTGGGGTTTTTGCACACGCTTTTTTCCTGGCAGGAGAAAAGCAGTTTCAAAAACGTGTTTTTGCAAACGCGTTTAGGCGCGTCTAGCGCTTGGAAGTTTATTCGTTTCCTTGGCCGGAATAATAATTTATTCTGGACATTGACATGAATAAACGTGCCTAGCGCTTAGGCATGTATAGGCGAGTTTTGGTGTTTTTTTTTTTTAAACTAAAAAAAACTCCTCTCTTGAACGCACAAGTGATGAGGTTTTTTTTTTGTTTTTTTTTTCTCCCTCTAAACTCCTGTAAATGCCTGTGTGCACATGGACATATAGGCTAACATAGAGGGGCATTCAGAGTCAGGGAAAAAAAACAAATACACGTCAACTGCCAGTAAAACGGGTGTTTTTGAGCTCAAGTGGGCATGAGGCCATAGAACCTCAGTAAAAAAAACTTAGACAGACAGGGGTTGATTTACTAAAACTTAAATGTAGAATCTGGTGTAGCTCGGCATAGAAACCAATCGGCTTCCAAGTTTTCTTGTAAAAGCTTAATGGAACAAGCTGAAGTTAGAAGCCGATTGGTTTCTTTGCAGAGCTACACCAGATTTTGCACTCTCCAGTTTTAGTAAATCTTCCCCACAGTGATCTCGTTTAAGAAGAGTAGTTATAAGTAAAGAGAACCTGTCATCACTGGATGAAATAATATAGTATAACTGCCATTAGAAAGTCATTAGCTAGTTGCTATGCTGTAAAAACATTTTAATCATTTTTCTAGGGCAAGCATTATCTACATGAGTCAAAAACTTTCCAAGGTCCTTATCGCTATACATACTCTAATTAGGTGACTAAGAAGCCAACTCATCAGCCTAATAACCTGGAGACTAGCTGTCTCAAAATGAAATGTTAGCAATGGCAGCCAATATAATACTCTCATGACGTGTGTACTTTAAAGGGCTTGTAAAGGTTAAAAAAAAAAAAAAAGCCTTCTGTGTGTAGCAGTCCCCCCTAATACTTACCTGAGGTCCCTCTCTGTTCAGCGATGTCCATGAGTGTCTCAGCCATCCAAGATTCTCCTTCCTGATTGGCTGAGACACAGCAGTGGCACCATTAGCTCCCACTGCTGTCAAAGTCAACTAGCCAATCAGGAGAGAGAGGATACGGGGCTAGGTCAGGGCGCCGTGTCTGAATGGGCGCAGGGAGCTGTGATTTAGCTCGGGTGCCCCCATAGAAAGCTGCTTGCTGTGGGGGCACTGAACAGGAGGGAGGAGCCACGATTACAGACGATGGACCCGAGAAGAGGAGGATCGAGGCTGCTCTGTGCAAGTCCACTGCAACAGGGCAGGCATGTATAACATGTTTATTATTTTTATAGGGGAAAAAAACAAGACTTTACAATCACTTTAATTCAGTGGTTCTCAACCTCAGTCCTCAAGTACCCCCAACAGGCCATGTTTTGGGAACTTCTCTTAGATAAAATAGCTCTTATCAATATCATGTCAGTGATATTGATTTAAAGCAGCTGTGCAAAGTAAAGGAAAACATGGCTCATTAGGGGGTACTGAGGTTGAGAACCACTACTTGAATTAACTCCTTGTGCACCAAAGAAGAGGCTGTATGATCCAGCAATGCTCGCATATGGATTACTGGATCAATATTGTCCATTGGGTTGTAGCTAAAGGCATTAAAGCGGTATTAAAGTCTTGTATTTTTTTTTAAAATAACAAACGTGTTATGTTTACTTGCTCTGTGCAATGGTTTTGCACAGGGCAGCCCAGATCCTCCTCTTCTCGGGTCCCACGCCAACGCTCTTGGCCCCTCCCTCCTGCTGGGTGCCCCCTCCATCTCCTGATCCCACTGCTGCCAAAATCAGGCGTGCGAGTTCCCGGAGAGCCAAGGCTCTCGTGGGCATCGCTGGATCGAGAGGGGGCTCAAGTAAGAATTAGGAGGGGCTGCTCCCCACAGAAGGTTTTTTACCTTCAAGTATAGAATGCATGAAGGTAAAAAAATTGTGCCTTTACAACCGCTTTAATCCCTACCGTCCCTGAAACTAGCATGTGCCCAACTCTTGCAAAAATCAACTACCTGTGCACAGAATGGGAATTCTCAAACATAAGTGGACACAGAGGAGTTGATTTACATAAAACTGGAGTGCGCAAAATCCGGGGCAGCTCTGCATAGAAACCAATCAGCTGCTAACGTCAGCTTGTTCAATTAAAGCGGAACTTTAGGCTCCACAATGAAAATGGGCGGACAGGCAGGATTTTTTATGCAGAAGAGACATGCTTTGTCTCTTTTGCATTAAAAGCTACTTAACTCCCTGTACAGTAAGCTGTGAAAGTGAAGCTCATTGCACAAATTCAGCAATTCCGAATCTGATGAAACTCCATCACATGTGAGGAAGTGACGTCATCTCGGCCCGGCCAACGACAGCGCTGCAAGATGTCAGTGGCCGGCGGTGAGTGCAGGGGGCGGCCGATTCAAGGCGAGTATAGACTTTAAAGCGGTTGTATACCTTTTTTCTAACTTTTACCTACAGGTAAGCCTATAATAAGGCTTACCTGTAGGTAAAAAAAAATATCTCCTAAACCTGTACGGTTTAGGATATATTCCCCTCGCAATGAGCCGCTGACTGCAGCGGCGCATGCGCACAGGGGATTCTCGGCTGACGGCCCGGCAAACTCCGGAGCTTGCCAGACAGAAGTCTCCCGCGCACATGCGCGGGAGTGATAACATCGCGGCTCCGGCCACTCACAGCGCCGGAGTCGCGATACCCGGAAGACACGCCGGGGGGAAATGTCAGCTCCCTCGGCGTGGACAGGGTGAGATGCCGGCGCCTTGTTCTAAGGTAAGTATCTCATAATGAGCTAGTATGCGGTGCATACTAGCTCATTATGCCTTTTCCCTTGCAGGTGTAGGAAAAAAAAAAAAAAGCCAGCGGGTATACAACCGCTTTAAGCTTTGACAAAAACCTAGAAGTCGATTGGCTACTATGTACAGCTGCACCAGATTCTGCATGCACCAGTTTTAGTAAAGGAGAAGCCCAGCCTGAGTGTTTTAGGCTGGGCTTCTCCTAAGGGTCACAGGAGTGCAATTCGTTTTGCACTCCTGTGACCCGTTTTCAGCGGAGAGCGGTCTGAAGTCCGCTCCAGCGGAGAGCGGTTTAAAGTGCGCTCTCCGCTGACGTCAATGCAATTAGTGGAGGCACCGCATCATCCCGACTTCCGAAGTCTGGATCCGCCAGCTGCCTTGACTGATGGCAGTCTCATTGAGCCGCTGAGACAGCCGCTCCCCGCCCCTCCACAGCTCAACGCTCCAATGAGCGTGGAGGAGCAGAGCAGAAGCGATGCTGACTGACAGTCAGCATCTCTCCACTCTGGAGCGAGAGGGCGTTCGGTGGCTCGATTCTCAGTGCAGAGATGCCGGGGGACATCGGTCTGATGCTGCACCCACCTAGGTAAGTACGAATAGGCAAAAAACTCATACTTCTCTTTTAAACCCCCCCCCAAGTGTACCAGAACACGAGAGTTTTAACAGGTTCTCTTTAAACAGGGATCAAACCCAGCACAGCATGATTGTGACTCTCAGACCAAGATAACAAACCTTCTGTCATACGCAGAGCTCAGCTTAGCTCCATCAGGACCCTGGGGAACAACTCCGACCCAAATCTGGTGTTTCTCGATCACGTGTGGGTTTTCCAGGGACACTTGGAAAGGTCTGAAAGCAGAAAAATACAGCTAAAAAGTTGTACATAACCAGCTACAAAGAGCGGGAGTGTGCCCATTGGTATTCAGGGAGGACAGGTAAATATCAACCCTGAAATGCAACACCCCATGTCTAATTTGGCCCCTTTCCCTCATTCAGCTAATGCAGGAAAAAGAACTGCGTAAGAAATTTCTTATGTTTTGCAAAGCATGGCGAGAGATGAGCCAATGGCATGCTGCTAAACCAGAAGCCTTCATTTGTTTCCTTGGCAGAGCCATGGTATGCAGTGTCACGGGGGGGATGAACAGCCTTTGATGGTGAAGATTTCTGTCAACGCTTCCAACTCCCCTGTCACGCTGTCATTTTGGAACATATCCCAAACCTCTGCCAGAGGAAGGAAACCTGGCTTGGGCATCAGCTGAGTGAGATCAAAGGAGAATAACTACAAAGGAGTTACATAAGTGGCTGACGAGAGCTTGCATTCAATGGGCACTTTATTACAAAGCTTTGCAGTTTTTACCAACATCCCTCACAGCTTATAAAGGACTTTTCGATTTACAGCACCTACATTATATTACCACATGCATGTATTATATTTCAATATTTTAGCTTCCTAAAATATAATTGCACTTTAACCACTTAACCTCCAGAAGATTTACCTCCAGACCATTTTTTGTGATACAGCACTGAATTAATTTAAAGGGGTGGTAAAGGTTCGCGCTTTTTCACCTTAATGCATCCGATGCATTAAGGTGAAAAAACACCTGTCAGTGACCTGTCAGTGGCCCCCCCCCCCCCCCCCGTTTTACTTACCTGAACCCTCGAACTTGACCCACGGGGATGCGCTCTTTCTCTGCCCGGGGTTCTCGGCTCTTGATTGGATAGATTGATAGCAGCGGAGCCGTTGGCTCCCGCTGCTGCCAATCAAATCCAATGACGCGGGCTCTGGGGGGCTGGGCCGAGTCCTGCATTCGGTTTCTATGCACTACAAATGCTGGACTCGGGAGTGCGCCAACAGGGTAACCCCCCAGGAGAGCGCTTCTCCCAGGGGGGTTATCTGATGTGCGGAGGAGCCGCGAGAGCCGACGGGGGACCCCAGAAGAGGAGGTTCGGGGCCACTCTGTGCAAAACGAGCTGTATAGTGGAGGTAAGTATGACATGTTTGTTATTTAAAAAAAAAACAAAAAAACAAAAAAACCTTTAGTGCTACTTTAACAGTCAATTGCACGGTCGTGCAACGCTGTACCCAAACAAAATTTATGTCATTCTTTTCACACAAAAACAGCTTTCTTTTGGTGGTATTTGATCACATCTGTGTTTTTAATTTTTTGCACTTTAACCCTTTCATGACTAAGCCTATTTCTGACATTTGGTGTTTACAAGTAAAAATCAGTATTTTTTGCTAGAAAATCACTTAGAACCCCCCAAACATTATATATATATTTTTAGCAGAGAAACTAGAGAATAAAATGGCGATTGTTGCAATATTTTATGTCACACGGTATTTGTGCTGCGGTGTTTTAAACGCAACTTTTTGGGGAAAAAAAAAAAGACACTTTCATTAACTTAAAAAACGAAAACGTAAAGTTAGCCCAATTTTTTTGAGCTCAGAGCGGCCTCCAGCTCCTTCGGGATAACAGCTGAGCGGCCTTTAGCCTCATCGGTTGCTATACCTGGAAAGCCGATTGCCCACTCTAAAAGACGGTACCTGGATGATGCCTGCACCTGCGGGCATCATCCTGGTATAATCCCCGAAAGCCGAGGCCGCACATCTGCGTACGCTCGGCGGGAAGTGGATAAACAAAAAAAAAAAAGATAATTTTGAAAAAATCAATAATATTCTTCACTTTCTGCTATAAAACATATCCAATAAAAAAAAATTTAATAAAATGAACTTTTTTCATAAATTTAGGCCAATATGTATTCTGCTACATATTTTTAATAAAAAAAAAATCCCAATAAGTGTATATTGATTGGTTTGGGCAAAGGTTATAGCGTCTACAAACTATAGGATATTTTTATTTATTTTTTACTAGTAATGGCGGTGATCAGTGACAATCTGACACTTTCTGAGGACCAGTGACACTAATACAATGATCAGTGCTAAAAATATGCACTGTCACTGCATTAATGACACTGGCAGAGAAGGGGTTAACATCAGGGGTGATGAAAGGGTTAATTGTGTTCCTAGCTAGTGTTTCAGCATACTGTGGAAGGTGCTTTTACTAGGGAAAGACATGCATCCATGTCCCTGCTTTGCAGAGACACATGTTTTCCCTCCTGTTAGAACGGCAATCTGCCTTGTTTACATAGGCAGACTGCTGTTCTGCCTCTATGCTGGATGATCGGCGGGTGCCTGCAGACATAAAGCCCGCAGTACCCGCAGATCAGCTCCCACTGTGTATAATCACAGCAGGAGCAGGCCACCACCGGCGCCCTTTCACACCCCAGACCCGGAAGTGTTCGATCACGTACCAGGTACGTGATCTGGCGCAGCAGTGCCACCTTGCCGCCATATATCCAAGTTATATGGTCAGCAAGTGTTTAATGATGAATTACACATTTCTTTATATCCCCAAAGCCTCTGAAAACTTGCAATATAACAGGCTGCCTTTGCGGAGGATGAGCCCTGTAAAATGTTTCTGGACCCGCGTAAAGTGGTATCAATGGGGTTGATTTACTAAAAGAAAATCCACTGTGCACTACAAGTGAACTCCAAGTGCAGTCGCTGTAGATCGGAGGGGAAGATCTGAAATGAGGGGAAGCTCTGCTGATTTCTATCATCCAATCATGTGCAAGCAAAAAATAGGATTTTTATAACAGCTTACCTGTAAAATCCTTTTCTTTGAAGTACATCACGGGACACAGAGCCATAGTAATTACTATGTGGGTTATAGGCCACCTTCAGGTGATGGACACTGGCACACCCTAAACAGGAAGTTGCCTCCCTGTATAACCCCTCCCACTACTGGGAGCACCTCAGTTTTTGTAGCAAAGCAATACACGTGTATACCAGAAAGAGGGGAGGGACCTCTGTGTCCCGTGATGTACTTCAAAGAAAAGGATTTTACAGGTAAGCTGTTATAAAAATCCTAATTTTCTTAATCGTAAATCATGGGACACAGAGCCATAGTAATTACTATGTGGGATGCCCCAGAGCAATGCCAACTGAGGGGAGGTAGACACAACAAAAGTAGGGCAACATGAGATCGGAGGACATAAACTGCTGCCCTGCAGTACACTGCGCCCAAAGGCGACATCCTCATGTCTTTTTACATCCACCTGATAGAATCTGGTAAATGTATAAACTGAAGATCAAGTTGCGGCCTTGCAGATTTGAGCCATGGAGGCTTGGTGATGCACTGCCCCTGAAGCACTAACAGCCCTAGAGGAGTGCGCTTTAATTTGAGAGGGTAGAACTACCTCTTTAAACAATAAGCTAGAATGATTACTTGTCAAATCCATTTATAAATAGTAGATTTCGATGCTGCCTGTCCTCTTTTAGGACCTTCAGGCAACACAAACAAAACATCTGTTTTTCGAATCTGAGCAGTCGCCTTTAAGTAGACCTTGACTGCTCTCACCACATCAAGAGAATGTAGTGATTTTTCTTCCATAGAACAGGTTTCTGGAAAAAAATGAAGGTAGAACATCCTGGTTTAGATAAAAACCTGACACTACCTTCAGTAGAAAGTTAGGATGAGGACGCAATACTACTTTATCCTTGAATAATAATATTGCTCTTCACAAGAAAGGGCAGCCAACTCCGATACCCTTCTTGTAGAGGATATGGTTACCAGAAAAACTAGTTTCCTTGTCAAAAGGACCAAGGGAATATGTCGCATCGGCTCAAAAAGGCTGTTTTTGTAACGCCGACAGAACTAAATTCAAGTCCCAAGGGTTCAGGGGTGACCTAACCGGGGGATTAAGCCGCGTTACACCCTGAAAAAAACTACGAACCAAAGAATGTGAAGCAAGTGGTCGTTGAAACAATACCGATAAGGCCGAGACCTGGCCTTTGAAAGTACTCAAGGCCAGCTTCATTTCTAACCCCATCTGCAGAAATTCAAGGATTCTACCTAGAACATACCCTCCTGGGGTGCCAACCCCTGGATTCATCCCAGGAGACATATGCCTTCCAGACTCTATAATATGTATTTCTGGAGGCCGGCTTCCTTGCATTAACCAAGGTAGATACCACTGAACTTGACATCTCACGTTTCTTCAGAATGTGGGTCTCAATAGCCAAACCGTTAAATTTAGTGTTTGTAAGGTAGAATGGAATACCGGCCCTTGCGAGAGAAGGTCTTGACGTGGTGGTAGGGTCCATGGAACCCCTACCACCATCCATAAGATCTCTGCATACCAAGATCTCCTGGGCCACAAGAATCACCGACTTCCCTTCCTGCTTGATCCTGCGAAGAAGTCATGCACGCAGGCAGAATAGGAGGGAATGTATAAATCAGTGAGAACTGATTCCACAAGAACAGCAAGGCATCTGTTCCGCATGCTAGCTGATCCTTTGTTCTTGACACAAAGTTGTCGATTTCTTTGTTGAACCTGGATGCAAACAGATCTACGTCTGGGATCCCCCATCTTTGACATATTGACAGGAAGATATCGGGGTGAAGGAACCATTCTCCCAGGAACAACTGCTGGCGACTCAAGTAGTCCGCCGGCCAATTTTCTATTCCTAGAATGAAGACTGCCGATAGGCAAAGTACATTGTTTTCTGCCCAAGATAGGGTATGATTCACCTCTCTCTGGGCCGCACAACTTCTTGTGCCCCCTTGGTGATTGATATAGGCCATTTCTGTGGCATTGTCGGATTGGATCCTGACAGGACAATTCCGTAAACTGAACGTTCAGACCCTCATGTCCAAGAGCTCTGCCCGAATCTCTAGAATGTTAATGGGCAAGGTCATTTCTGATCTGGACCACTTCTCTTGGACAGTTGCCTCTTCCAGGACTGCTCCCCAACCCAAAAAATATTGGCATATGTTGTTACCACTTCCCAGGTAACTGTAGGAAGGATTTTACCCTTTGCAGATTTTTGGTTATTAACCATAAATTGAGGCTCTGGCGCACCTTTGGAGTCAGACACACTGGGAAATCTAGAGCTTGAACCTTCTTGTTCCAAGCCGATAGGATACTGTTTTGCAGCAGTCTCGAATGAAACTGAGCATAAGGAACGGCCTCAAATGGAGCCACCATCTAGCCCAACAACCTCATGCAAAGCTGAAAAGAAGGATTCATCTTGCTCTGACCACCTGAATCAGTTCCTTTATGGCGCTGATCTTTGCCTGGGGCAAGAATACCTTTTTCTGGGTGTATCTATGATGAGACCCAAGTATTTTAGCCTTCTTCATGGTTTTAAGGAAGATTTCTCTAGGTTGAGAATCCAACCTAGGTATTCCAGGTAGTTGAATGTG
Source organism: Lithobates septentrionalis (assembly GCA_037952835.1). Classification (NCBI taxonomy): domain Eukaryota; kingdom Metazoa; phylum Chordata; class Amphibia; order Anura; family Ranidae; genus Lithobates; species Lithobates septentrionalis. The sequence goes on along the minus strand of JBBDGP010003295.1, from coordinate 164,559 downwards.
GTGACCATACGTTGTTCTAAGCAGGCTACTGACTGGTCTATCAAGAGCAGATCGTCTAAGTAAACTATAATCGTTATACCTTGGGCCCTTAATCTGGCGGAGGAGGGGACAGAACCTTTGTAAACACTCAAGGTGCAGTAGCTAGACCGCAAATCAGAGCTACAAACTGAAAATGAAGATTTTCTACCTTGAAAATTAGATATTACTGGTGAGCGGGGAAATAGGCACATGGAGGTATGCATCCTTGATGTCGATTGACGCCAGAAGTTCTCCTCCTTGTAGGATGGAGACAACTGATTGGATTGACTCCGTGCGAAAAAAGAGCGGATATTCAAGAACCGACTTAGATTTTGAGATCCAGAAAGTCCATTCGGTTTTGGCACCATAAAAAAAGGTTTGAACAAAACCCCAACCTCTGCTCTTACATGGGGACCACCATGATCACTTTTTGCCAAAAGATGGTCCAATGCTTGAAAGAAAGACTTCCTTTTCTCTGAATCCTTAGGAACGTTTGATCTGAGAAAACGAGGAGACGGGGACACTTGGTACTCCAGTTTGTACCCTGGAGCTATTGAGAAAGTCCCCCATCTGTCTCGACACTCTTCCTGCCAGACCCTTGGGAACTGCAGAAGTATTCCCCCTACTCGAGCGAGCGGGGGCGCCTCCTCATAAGGAGGCTTTAGTATTTTGTAGGGTTCCTCCCCCAAGACTTCTTTTGTCCCTGGGATTGACCCTGAGGATTACCTCTTGAACTTGGCGGCGCAGGCCGTCTTGACTGCCTGGAGGCTGATGCCCCTGGCACTGGAGATGGAGCTTGTTAAAATGAAATACGTTTACTCCTTTTCTTAAATGGCAAAGGGGTCCTTTTTCCACTAGAAATTCTTTGGATGTATTACCCAAATCATCCCCAAACAGCCGTTTCACCACAAAAAGGAGGACTAACTAGGAGCTTCTTGCATGGCGCTTAGCGAAAGGCACGAGGCTTGAAGGATAGAATCTCTCATAGCAAATATTGCAAACATAAAGCTGCTAGTAGCTTGCCAGATCCCGGGCCTGCTGAACAGGATAACCTTGAGCACCTGTTTAAACTGGTATCTCAAGGATTGACCAATTACTGTTAACGCAGGCTGAAGCACTCAACCTGCCAGAGAAAAAAGTGTTTATTAATAGGAATTTGGACTTTTTATCCGTTGGACCCCTAAGCATTTGAGCATTGTCTGCCGGAAAAGTCAAACTTTTATTCACAGAGGATATAGCAGCATCAATTGCTGGTATACCTCACTTTTAGTGAATTTTTTCCTCCATAGGATAAAGTGTGAAAAACTTTTCCAGCAATGAATGGACAGGAAAGGCAGGCACAGCTTGAGGAGGCTTTAGCAAACCCAAATACTCAGTTAAGGGTACATAAATGTGGAGCGGACTATTCAGTGAGAAATTGCATTCTGGGTAATGGAAGGGAACCTGTCGCATTTTGTCCCACACTGGGATGCGATTAAAGCTGCTAACCTTTTTCCAATCATATCATGGCTGAGAAAAAAGACCTCTTTAGCAATATAGACAGGGGATGCAGTGTTGAAAACAGTTGCAAACATTTCATGGCCCTGATGCTCACTCTGACCAGCCACCCCCTCTCAGGGGAGGATGCCATTGTAGAGATGAGTAGGCTTTCCAGAGCTTGAGGGAGACCCTTTTAGCCCTTTTTTGGGGGTGTTTCATCCCCTCCTTCTGACTTTAGCCCGATGCACAAAAGCAGAGGTGCTACCAGAAGAAATCACATTCACTGCTTGAGCAATAGTCCAGCCACTGCCGCTGCTATTAACGCTCAGCCTGATGCTTAGTAAATGTGCCAAGGGAATGCCTGTGTTACCAACCTCTTACATGCCCCTTTTTGCTCTTGTGCCCCTCTGACATCTGCAGCCAGCAAAAATTTAGCTTTTAAACATACTCCCGCGCTGGACATTGCAGGACGCCAACGCCGCGCTAAGTCCCGCCCCTTTTCAAGAGTATTTTCCAGCGCAAGCGCGGGCCTCCGATCCGATAGGATCGGCATGTGTGTGGGGTGATGGTGAGGAGGAGGCCTGTAACAAGCTGCCGTGCAGGGGCAGTGATAAAACGGAGGAGCATCTCCGATCGTTTTTGGCTACCCCCTTATCCAGGAAGAGGGGGAGAGCTTTGTCCAGGTAGGGGGTGTTTCATGGAAGAAAATCCCCCCAATCTTACCGGAGGTCTGAGCTGCTCGCCGGAGGGAAGCCTGCTGCTTCTGTGACACAGCATGATCTTTGAGGAAAGCATGACAAGGTACGTGCTCTATATGGCATGACAACATTTACTTTTTTTAAAGGAGACATTTCAAAAGAAAATGAAAAATTCCTTAGAAACCTCCACTTACCTTTCCAGCTGCAGGGTTTCTGTGGTAAAAACCCACAGACCCAGATCTTCACCTCTCACGGTGGGCTCCGTTATAAAACCTTCAGGAACCGGGGACCCTCAGGGAACCCACACTCCTGGACCCATAAAGCACCCCGCCAGTAAAAACTTTATGGCTGAAAACACCAAAGCTCTTCTGGATCCCAGGGTCCAGCTCTCTAAAAAGAGAAGCTTTACAGGCTAAACCTTGTTTCTTCCGCCACGAGCCCCGGGTACTATTCAATTCGGCCTGAAAAGACACTTTTGAATGGATCCGGCTGCATAGCTAGCCCCAGCAAGAAATACTCCAGTGGAGCTCAGCACATCACATCTTTACTCGTGACCAACACCTTAGACACTGGCGAAAAAACTGAGGTACTCCCAGTAGTGGGAGGGGTTATATAGGGAGGCAACTTCCTGTTTAGGGTGTGCCAGTGTCAATCACCTGAAGGTGGCCTATAACCCACATAGTAATTACTATGGCTCTGTGTCCCGTGATGTACGATTAAGAAATGCTTCTTTAAATTTTCCTTGCATGTCCCCCCCAGATCTACAGCGACTGCACTTCCAAGTGCACAGTGGATTTGCCTTTGGTAAATAAACCCCAATGTTACTGCAGTCACTCAATGGTGCTTGCCCATATTTTCTAGAATCGCTCTGCCTTTTCTTTGGTTAGCGATGGCGCTCATTCAAAAAGTTGGATGAATGGGCAGAGCCAAGCAAGAAACTTGCTTGATATTTATATACAGTATTTGAGTACTCTGGGTTTAGAGAAGCCTTTCTCAACTTTTGCAAACACAGAGGAACCCTTAAATTAGCTTTCCGGTCTCAGGGCACCCCTGCGAATAATTACTATATCTACAACTCATGACACATTAGTGTGATGGTCAGTGGGAAGAATGCTCCTTAGTCTTGTGGTCATTGGGAAGAATTACCCCTTTACAGATAGCTAAAAAGATGAATGGAGTCAGTGGGAACTTATCTGAGAGAGACAGATATTGTTCATTGCTCAAGGAATCCCTAACAACCTCTGGAGGAACCCTACAGTTTAATGGAACCACAGTTGAGAAACCCTAGTTTAGAGGCTTCCATTACCCAACAAGAGCATAGGTACTCTTTAACATAGTTCACCACAATATGCAGTATGGTTTCCCCAGCAAAATAAAAACTTACATCTGCATCTCCATGGTGAAGGAAGAGAGGGGACATAGAGTTCCACTGGTCAGTATGATGCTTCGCACTCCTTGTCTCACTAGGTCGTGCATTGTGTAACCAGGACTGAAACACCAGTAACTGAGCACCTTCCCTGCAACACACATACACAGATGGAAAATAAATAAAGGGACATATTCAGTTTTCAACAGGAACTCCAGATAATCACTATATACTAAAATCAGCCACAGGAAATCTAAGGCTGGGTTCACATATGTGTGAATTAAATGCAGGTTTCTCCGCATCTAATTCGCATGACAGGTGAGTGTGTGTCTGGCTCGCACAGGTCTGGGGCGGCCGTGGGGTGCATTCCAAAAGGGTCCTATACATCTTTGGGTTTGGTTAAAGAATTCAGGCAAAACATTTGGACCCGATTCAAACCTGAACCTGTGAACAGACACAGACTGTACCCCATGCTGGGAACCGCGGCCTCACATATGTGAACCCAGCCTAAATAAATGGTTGTCAGAAATCAGCAACTGAGGTGGCTAGATCTGCGTGGCTACACTTAGTAGACCAAGACCAGACTGTGTATGCGTTAAATTAGATTTATTTACAGTAAAGCAAAATCTGTCCAAATGACGGCACACAGCAAAGATACAAGTCAACCAAAAACCCAGTGACAAAATACCTTACCAAAAGAGTGACAAAAGCCTGACTGACAACTATGTACAATGTATAGAAAATGGGGAACACAGAAAGGCAAGGAAAACTGGAGGTGCAGGGAGCAGATGGAAAGGGGAACCAAAACTTGGATCAGGAACAAGGGAGACCGGGTACAGTAAGGGAAAAAAGTATTTGATCCCTGCTGATTTTGTATGTCTGCCCACTGACAAAGAAATAATCAGTCTATAATTTTAATGGTAGGTTTACTTTAACAGTGAGAGACAGAATAACAAAAAAAATATCCAGAAAAACGCATTTCAAAAAAGTTATAAATTCATTTGCGTTTTAATGAATGAAATAAGTATTTGACCCCTTCGTAATACATGACTTAGTATTTGGTGGCAAAATCCTTGTTGGCAATCACAGAGGTCAGACGTTTCTTGTAGTTGACCACCAGGTTTGCACACATCTCAGGATGGATTTTGTCCCACTCCTCTTTGCAGATCCTCTCCAAGTCCAAGTAAGGTTTTGAAGCTGACGTTTGATAACTCAAACCTTCAGCTCCCTCCCCATATTTTCTATGGGATTAAGGACTGGAGACTGGCTAGGCCACTCCAGGACCTTAATGTGTTTCTTCTTGAGCCACTCCTTCACTGCCTTGGCCGTGTGTTTTATGTCATTTTCATGCTGGAATACCCATCCACGACCCATTTTCAATGCCCTGGCTGGGGAAAGGAGGTTCTCACCCAAGATTTGACGGTACATAGCCCTGTCCTTTGATGCGGTGAAGTTGTCCTGTCCCCTTTGCAGAAAAACACCCCCCAAGGCGTAATGTTTCCACCTCCATGTTTGACAGTGGGGATGGTGTTCTTGGGGTCATAGGCAGCATTCCTCCTCCAAACACGGCGAGTTCAGTTGATACCAAAGAACTCGATTTTGCTCTCATCTGACCACAACACTTTCACCCAACTCTCCTCTGAATCATTCAGATGTTCATCGGCAAACTTCAGGCGGGCCTGTACATGTGCTTTTTTTGAGCAGGGGGACATTGCGGGCGCTGCAAAATTTCAGTAGTGTTACCAATTGTTTTCTTGGTGACTATCAATCAGAAGAGATGATCCCCTTTATGGAGAACATTGCCGTCTGGTATAGATATATCAATGACATTTTTCTCGTATGGGATGGGCCTATTGATCAATTACAAACTTTCTTTATCAACTTAACCACAACAATTTCAATCTAACGTTTACTATGACGTGGGATTGTTGTTCCATCACTTGCCTTGATGTTACCATCCACAAGGATGAGAATGGCCTACTTACCAGTAGTCTATATAGGAAACCTACGGCTGGCAACTCCATACCACACACTAGCAGCTTCCATCCACAAGCCTTAATTTCCTCTATCCCCTACAGCCAGTGTCTGAGGATAAGATGGGGAACGCTAAGACCGAAACACTTCGCTAAACGTCTGGTGTGGTTTATCTCCTCCTCTGACTGCGCATGCTTTTACGTTGGGAAGACCATACAAGGATTTTTGGGGAAGAGCTTATCGCCACATCACTTCAATGAGGACCTGCAATCCCGGTCTTCCCCTTGGAAGACATGTAACTGATATACACGATGGGGTTTTTCCTAGGGTCTCCTTCCTAATCCTCAACCGCATACATCCAGGTATGCAGGGAGGGGATTGGAATAAGACTTTATTACAGCATGAACAAAGGTGGATTTTCCGCCTCAATGCGACAAAACCACCTGCCCTCAATGGATTCATCTCTTTCAGACCCTTCCTGGAAGGTTTCACCTCAGGGGGGTCTGAATGGGAACCAAATGACCCCAATGAGAGATCTCTAGGACAATGACCAAACTAACTTCTGCAGAAAAATGATTTATATTTTCTATATGAACATATGTACATATAAGCCGTGCTATTGCAGTTTTTGGCATTTACCATCAGATTTTGCAACTTGAAGCCCCCCTCCCCCCTTTCTCATGTCTTCCCTTCCTCTCTCCATTTCTAATAAGATGTCAGAATTTTCACATATATACTGCATAGAACTAGTTTAGATATTTTCTGTGGATGATTGTACATATATATGTTTCTGTGTTCACAATAATTTTCTATTTCCTTCCTCCTGACTTGCCTGCCTTTTAGCCATTCCGGTCTGAGTATGGATGATTTGGTGCACCACAGCACCCGCCCAGTAGGTCCCTCACTCAGCGCACGGGGGCCGTTCACGCCATTTCATTACATCCTTAGATTGGAGTTGTACAGCCAGGTTTCCCTGGTTGCCGTGACTCCACTTGCCGGACGTACGGCGTCACTACGCCTTGTCCAGCGTCCATGTGACATCCTCTTTCCATCAGGAAGTCGTGGTGGAGGTGCTTTTGCGCACTGGGGACTTGGGGGGGGGGGGGGGGGGGGGACGCTCCTTGATCGTGAGCTCCTCCACATGCCACCACTAGGATTGATCCATGGGATCTCCATCAACCCAATAAAACGTTGTCCATTCCAACATCATTTTAGGCTGCACACCCAGGTCAAAACAGGACTACACCTGAACTGAGCCCTAATTAAGGTAATCCTTTTGGAACCAGTTACGTTGAAGGGTACTAATGCTACATACATATAGATACTATAAGACAAGTACCATCGCACGAGTGCATATTTCTGCATATAACTTGGTGACCTGATGGTGTCCTTTTTTATGTTCCCCCTCCATAGACGTTTATTTGGGCACTCGGACTCCAAACATCTGAAGTTAGCCGTTTCTGACCTCTAGCCCTCTCCTGTTCCTGTATTATCCAGAAACAAGCTAGGTATGTATACTCCGAACAGACACTTATATAGTCTTTTTTAATGCAAAGTTACCTCATTTTTGGTCCTAACACTATATTTATATCCCCTCTTTTTTTTTTACTCTAGCGATATTTGTCACTTTGGGCCATACGTGTGGTATTCCCATTGGGGCAGAGTTGAAGCGCCCTCTGAGTGACCATCCTGGGCCTTGGGTTGCTTTTAATGGGTGTACCCATTTCTCTGGACCTGAACTGGTTGGCTTAAGGCAGCAGCATTTTTTCCAAATGTTTTAACATGGATGCAAGATCATTGATTTTTTTATGCAAGTTTCATGGTCAGTGGATTCACACAAATTGTTTGACTGAATTTTTGATGTTTTTCTTGTTTTACAATGCGTATATTCTTATACCTGTCTTTTATCAACTATAGACGTATTTACGTCCTGTGTCTAATCACAACCCTGAAGAAGAGAACAAATATCGCTAACTCGAAATGTGTTGGATCATCTCTGTTGCTTTATTTATCCAACAGAGCAGTGGTTGTCATCAACTGGATTGTATCTTTGCATATCTTTGTATTTGCATCCTGTAAACTCTGTATTGTATATCCTACTTTTAACCTTTTTCAAATAAAATAATATTTTTTTATATTTACGGTCTTGATCTGTAGAGGAGTAGTGCCCCTTAAAGTCCCATTTAGGAGAAAATTCCCCGTTTGCAATTTATCTTTGCGAATAGGGTCCCAGCTGGCTTTAGATCGTTGACAAGATTCTCCTGTGTGGTTCTGGGCTGGTTCCTCACCGTTCTCATTATCACTGAAACTCCATGAGGTGAGATCTTGCATGGAGCCCCAGACCGAGGGAGATTGACCGTTATTTTATGTTTCTTCCATTTGCAAATAATCGCACAAACTATTGTCACCCCCTCACCAAGCTGCTTGCCGATGGTCTTGTAGCCCATTCCAGCTTGGTGTAGATCTACAATCTTGTCCCTAACATCCTTGGACAGCTCTTTGGTCTTGGCCATGGTGGAGAGATTGGAATATGATTAATTACTTCTGTGGCAGATGTCTTTTATACAGGTAACACGCTGAGATTAGGAGCACTCCCTTTAAGGGAGTGCTCCTAATCTCAGCTCATTACCTGTATAGAAGACACCTGGGAGCCAGAAATCTTGCTGATTGATAGGGGATCAAATACTTATTTCACACATTAAAATGCAAATCAATTTATAACTTTTTTGACATGCGTTTTTTGCTGGATATTTTTGTTGTTATTCTGTCTCTCACTGTTAAAATAAACCTACCATTAAAATGATAGACTTATTTTTTTGTTAGTAGGCAAACGCACAAAATCAGCAGAGGATCAAATACCTTTTTCCCTCACTGCACAAGGCAACAGGATACAGCAAACCGCTGAAGGAACAGGATACCGGCTAGCAGTAACTGGTAGCACAGCAAAACACTGGAGCGAGAGGCACTAATAGGGGAGGACTTAAGACCCCTTTCACACTGAGGCGTTTTTCAGGCGCTGCAGCACTAAAAATAGCGCCTGTAAAGCGCCTAAAAAAAGCCTCAGCTGCAAACTCAGTGTGAAAGCCCGGGTGCTTTCACACTGGGGCGCTGCGCTGGCAGGGTGTCACAAAACGTCCCACCAGCAGCTTCTTTGCAGCGGTGTAGGAGCAGTGAATACACCGCTCCTCTCCATTGAAAACAATGGGGCAGCACTGCTATACTTTAACTCCTTTTCGGGGGGGTTTTAAATTTAACCCCTTTTCGGCCGCTAGCACGGCTAAAATGACGGTAAAGCGGCGCTAAAAAATAGCGTTTGCCAAGAAGGAAGGGGGAAGGAGTCTTCAGAGGGCCAATGAAAGTTGCAGGCTGCAGGGCTGAAGGTGTGCGTCTGTGTAAATCCAGGAAGTGAACAGGCAGCAGCTTCAGCTGCCCACAGTTAAAATGGTTGCAGCCAGACTTAGTGGAGGGAGATTTCTGCAGCATATTTGACAAGTACAGAATCACAGTATATATAAAATAATATGCAAAGTGGTTGGAGGGAAGCTTCAGAATGGCAAAGATGTTTTTTATTATAAATTATGTGAGCCGACTGCAGTTCCTCTTTAAATACCCTCCCAGCAGCCAGCGTCAGGTGGAAACTGATTACTGGGATCTGCTGGCAGATACCCACTGATGGACACCGAAACTACAACCTTTCGCTCTGGGAAGCACAGTGCCACCAGCAGGTGATCTAGGGCCTGACAATGGTACAAAAAAAGAAGAGACAGCTACAACTTTTGCTAAAACACATACATACATGAAGAAGGTACAAGCTACACAGTGCCCCTGGTGGATATTGAACACGGGATCCCAGATCAGCTAGGCTGATCAGACTGACCACTGTTGAGCTAAACTAGATTTCTGGATTGAACAAACCTTTAGAGGTGATGTAAGGTTACAGGTTTTACACTGTTACCTAGACTTCTGCTTTTAGTATACCTAGTGACAAAATTTAATTTTTGGTTTTGGATGGAGAAGAGAAGAATCAAAACTCCAGTATGGGTTTTAGTGCTGTCTGTATCCCCGCTGGAAAGATTTCCCTTCTCCATTTGCCCTGGTGACCATTGTCATCAAGATAGAAAGAGATGGGAAATCCAAACCTCTAGAGGATAATGGGAAAAGGAATGCAAGAGGAAATCTTCCAATGGTGATAGCTCTCGAAGAGGGGATGTCCCATTATTTAGGAAAGGTTTCCTCTGACTTCCTGTTAGGTCTACAGGTTAAAGCGGAGTTCCACACAAAAATTGAACTTCCGCTTTTCGGAACCCTCCCCCCCTCCGGTGTCACATTTGGCGAGTTTCAGGGGGGAGGGGGGTGCAGATACCTGTCTAAGATAGGTATTTGCACCCACTTCCGGCATACACTCCCATGGGAGTCTATGCCTCTTCCCGTCCCCACCGCGCTGTCTGCTGGGAACACAGCTCCCAGGAGAGAGCGGGGACCACTAGGGACGCGCAGCACGACTCGCGCATGCGAAGTAGGGAACCGGGAAGTGAAGCCGCAACGCTTCACTTCCTGATTCCCTCACCTAGGATGGCGGCGGCAGCTGCCGAGAACCGAGCGGGTTCTCGGCGTCCCCTGCCGACATCACTGGACCCCGGGACAGGTAAGTGGCCATGTATTAAAAGTCAGCAGCTGCAGTATTTGTAGCTGCTGGCTTTTAATTTTTTTTTTTTTTGGCGGTGTGGGTGAACCCCCGCTTTAAGAAGGGAAGAGAATTTTCCCAAATGGGACAAAAACAGGGGGGTGGGGGGGGAATCTGACAGGAGTGTTACCGACTCCATACTAAAACAAAAAAATCTATGGCTTAGGTATACTTTAAATAATATTAAACCCAAAATGGAAATACTGCTCTATACTACGTTAAAATCCACTCAAAGAATAGATAATATCATGGTAAACTGTCACAAATTTCATTCTTCCTGGGTCCATTTGTTCAGAACTACCCAGCATGCCTGGTCGGGGAGCACACCCTGAGCTCATCAGAAATGTAAAATCTTCAGGACTACATGTCCCATAACTCCTTGCTGTCCCTACTGCACATGCGTCCCCCGAGCAGTCAATCGATTGACTCAGCTGGAATCTAAGGAATTGCAACAGGCAGCAACACAAACCTTCCTAAGCATGATAGAATAATAGAGTGATTGTCTCTCTAGGGTAACTTCAGTCCAGTTCTATCACATGACCTCTGGCTCACCTCCATGCTTCCTGCTATTGCTCCACACATCTCCCCGTGGTTTTTTCTTCTGGCTGTTGTCAGGGTGGATGTGAACCTGCTCGTGCAGAAGAAAATTACACAATTGGGCAATAGATATGGGAAGGGAAACTCAAATCCATTTGTAAAAGAGGTCTTCTACACTAGCAAAAGCTGAGGCTCTGTATAGCATAGATGAGCAAGATCTAACACAGCGTGAAGGAGATAATATAAGCCTAAGCAACACATTTAAAAACTAGCAGCACATTTGTTTAAAGAGGATCTGTTACTTTGTCCATTCAGGGCAATGTGTTGAAGTCCCTCGATAGGACATCCTCCCCACCCTCTAATACTCACCTTTGCCAAGCTACCCTGCCCTTTTGTTGATGCTTGCAGCTGCAGGAATCACCCCGGTACCGTTTTTTGGAGCAGGCGGTTGGCTCCTTAGTGATAACAACTGATGCAGCTAAAAGCTGCTCGGCTGTTAGCCTAAAGGAGCTGGGAGGGGGGACATCCCCCCCCCTCGCTCCAACGCTCTTCCCGGGCCTCCTGTCCCACCGGGAGACTCAAGCCAAGAGCCGGTGAGTCCGCCGCCTAGGCTGAGACCCGAACAAAGCCAGATTCCGGTTTGATCAGGGCTCAGATCCCGGAAGCGACGCCACGATGCGGTTTACTCGGCTGCCAATGGCGTTGATTTAAAAAAAAAAAAATGACAGTATTCAGAATCGCCTTTTAGACCCCCCCCCCCCGATCCCCCCATAAAGAGTACTTGTCACCACCTATTACTGTCACAAGGGTGTTATTGTTGTTACATTCCTTGTGACAGCAATAAAAATGATCAGAATTTTTTTTTAAAGGGACAATGTAAAAAAATAAAATAAAATAAATAATAATGTTTAAAGCGCCCCCTTCCCCGAATGCTCGCGCAGCAGAGAAAAAGCATACGCAAGTCGCGCCCGCAAATGTAAACGGTGTTCAAATCACACATGTGAGGTATCGCTGTGATGGTCAGAGTGAGAACAATAATTCTAGCAAAAGACTTCCTCTGTAACTTTAACCTGGTAACCGTCGCCTATGTAAAGCGTCGCCTATGGAGATTTTTGGTACCGTAGTTTGTCGTCATTCCACGAGTGTGCGCAATTTCAAAGCATGACATGTTAAGTATCTATTTACTCGGTGTAACATCTTTGACATTATACAAAAAAGTGGGCTCACTTTACTGTTTTTTTTTTTTTTTTTAATTAATGACATTTTTCCCCAAAAAGTTGTTTGAAAGACCTCTGCGCAAATACCATGTGACATAAAATATTGCAAAGATCGTCATTTGATTCTCTAGGGTCTTTGCTACAAAAAAAAATAATATATATATATATATATATATATATATATATATATATATATATATATATATAATGTTTGGGGGTTCTAACTAATTTTCTATCAAGAAATGCTGACTTTAACTTGTAAGCAACAAATGTCAGAAATAGGCTTAGGCATGAAAGGGTTAAAATACTTCTTCATTCAGGTTATTCAGAGAAGTTGGTAATAGCTGGTTTCTAAGTAGTAGTTATTTCAAAGCTCATCCCAAAAATAAAAAGGACTATCTACTGGGGAAACTTAAGTGTTCGATACCATGAAAACAATGCTTCCTTGTACAAGAAATGCCTATGAATGCCATGTATATTGTTTCCATTATGTTGCAATGGAAAGACCACAAAGGAAAAGAAAAGATCATCTGTATGTTGAAAAAGTGGAAAAAAATACTCCAACACCCAAGATCAATATTTCCGGTGACTTTGGTCTTATTGATCTACAAAAGCTTTTTTTTTTCTTTTTTTTTCCAGAGGGGATCTATAAACTATGGCCCTGCAGCTGCTGCAGAACTACACGTCCCATGAGGCTTTGCAAAACTCTGGCATTAACAGACATGACTAGTCTTGATGGGAATTGTCGTTCCTGAACAACTTTAGGTCCACAGTTTGGAGACCCCCTGATCGACTGGCTTGGAAATGGCACTTTTCTTAAGAATGACTTTCTTCAACAGCAGTCTGACTTCAGTTACGTTTCAAAGTGAAGTTTGCTACAACCTTCTGCTGCAAAGATCTATCCTAACAGTCTTTATTCATAGAGTGAAAAGATGGTAATGGATTTAAGCACTTTACCTTGTAGTACCTTGACACCTGTTTGGTGTTGATGACAGCAGTGGAACCTTCAGGGATCTCAATATTAAATACAATCTGCAGAAAACACATAAAACAAGAGTGAAAAGGCAAAAAAAAAACCAAACAAAAAAAACAAAAACAATGAACTGCCGATTTCCCTTTCTTCCACCTTATTATTATTATACAGGATTTATATAGCGCCAACAGTGCGCAGCGCTTTACAACATGTGGCAGACAGTACAGTTACAATGCAATTCAATTCAATACAGATAGAATCAGAGTGCCCTGCTTGTCCTGATGGGTTTTCCACATTACCAATGGAAAGTGTCCAATCAAGTCCTCTTAAAGTGAATCTGGCCTGGCCTAACAAAAGGTAACATCACTGAAGTTCAAGCACCTACAAGTACCTGTGTTAGACATCAAACCAATCCCTGTGTCTATGTAGGGTCCCTTTGGACCCCAGGTCCTACATGGTGTCACATCGATATTCCAAATTGAGATGAGGCTAAAACCTCACCCTATGTCATTCAGCTGTCAAATACCAGGACTACAGTGGGCGGTAGAGTCCCCAACGTAAAACTTGGTTCAAAAGGGGGCATCACGGGATCAAATGTAATACTAAACACAGGTGCTTGCAGGTACTACTGTCATTGCACTTCAGCACTTTTCCTGTCTCGGAAATATTTTAGGCCAGCACAACCTGCACTGCCACTCTCCAACCACCAGAGGGCGCCCGCTCCCCTTTTCCCAGCACCACTGCTCCCTTCCCTCTCTGTGGTCATGTTTCGGCGACATGCGGGAAGAAGAGGAAGAAGAGGAAGAGAGATGAGAAGGGGGAAGGGAAAAGGGAAGGAGAAGAAGGGGAGGGAGAAGAAGGGGAAGGAGAAGAAAGAGAGCCGGGCTGAGGACGGGATCGTCATAGAGCATTGATGACAACCGTACAGCGCTGTGGTCTATGAGAGAGAGAGAGAGAGAGAGAGAGAGAGAGAGAGAGAGAGAGAGAGAGAGAGAGAGAGAGAGAGAGAGAGAGAGAGAGAGAGAGAGAGAGAGAGAGAGAGAGAGAGAGAGAGAGAGAGAGAGAGAGAGATATATAAACACACACAATTACATACACACATACAGTTTCTTCATTTACAAAATTACAACACGGTTTATGATGGGAAGAGAATAAAAAAAAAATAAATAAAACAAATTTTTTTTTTTTTTTAAAAACCCCAATTACCAAATCAGATTCCACACACATTAGCTTCCTTATTCGCATTCATCTATTATAGAGATCACCATGTCCTTGGGGGCCTTCATATTGAACTGACTTGAGACTGCACTCCCCCACCCCTTTCCCCAGTAGGTGGCACAGTTGTAAAGAGGGAAAAAAAACGCACTACTGTATCAGTAGTAAATGATCAATTACTAAAGCGTTATAGTCCAATAAGCAGCCGCTTAATGTGAAATATACACAAAATAGACATAGAAAAAAGAAGCCACGCTAATGAAGTCCAATTAATGTAGAAACTTGATTGTAGGAATAAATATCATATCTCTAGTGGTGAAAATATGGTGGAATAATGAACCAAATTCTTCTAGTATTAACACCACGGCGAGGTCATACAGCAAAGTGTGCCACCACCTTTAGAAAAACTCGCTTACCAGATGGAAAGCAAAACCAGGCATGTGGCTATAGCCCAGCCAAGGCCTTTGCTTGCATGGGAATAGGCTCTGGATGGATGGCTGATAGCTATATTCAAACACCGATAATACAGCTCGACCCAGGACCATTAGTTCAGCGACAAACACAGCAGTAAACCTTGCTGTAGAAAGCCAGGCCGGTGTTGTCCCTCTATAGATCCTAATAAAGTGGCACTAGCAGAGGAGGGAAGTGATGGATCAGAGCCTGTAGAAGAAGCTCTAGTGACCAGTCTAGATGGATGAGGTAAGAATGTTGGGTAGATGGCCCTCCAAGTTTAAACCCAAACACATATAAATTACATATGAATTACATATTGCATAGTTGTCTTCCACGGGTGGACCCTAGTGCCGGAGAACTTGGGGACCGCTGCTTTATATAATAAAAAAAATAAAATAAAATAAACGGTGGTTATTAAATAGCACCAAAATAAAGCGCTAAGTCTTAAAAGTGTATATAAAATGAATTTGGGTACAGTGTTGCATGGCCAACAGTCAAACTATTATAGCACTGAAACCCGAAAAATGGCCCGGTAGTGGAGGAATATTTCAGGCTGGTACTTAACTTGTTAACTGGATATTGAATATGGGTTTCAAAGCTAGTGCTTGGGCTGGAGAATATATATATCGTCATCAGCTTTAAAGTAAAAGGAAGTCTTACCTGGATAATATCTGACAGTTTCTGGAGGCCAAGAGTGTTGGTGAAGATCCCAGAACCTAAAGACAAGGACATGAATACAGAAGTAGTACATTCTTTTTTGTGGACAGGGGAAACGACAAAAAGTAAGGCCAATTTGATAAGCCTGCCTGGGAAATGCCTTACTTCCTCCAACATGCTGTATGATCTGTTCCAAGAGATCCAGTAGATCCGTCTTGGTGTTGTAAGTGATTCCCGCAGATGCAAAGAGCTCAAAGATGTAACTGCAAATAGACAATACATACGGCTTTCAGAGGAAAAGAACTTCATGTCTGACCCATGACACCAAGACACATAGAACGAAATCTGAAGGTCTAAACTCAACCACAATATGCTTTGAATGTTTGTTCCAACTACAATGAGTTCCTTTATCTAAGGAAAGCCTAACTGGCCATGATTACAATAAACTTAAAGAACTGAACAGGAAGGTGGGACTTTAAATGAGGCGCGAGGTGTGTAGAGCCAAGCGCCTCCATCCCCGATAATTTGGACAAGGAAAAGGAGCAAAAAAGTGGGACTTTAGATGAAACATGCACTCCAGGAGACAACACCACAACCATGAATATGGCAGGTACCCAAGAATAGAGCAGAACCAAAAACGTTGAGTGGAAGCATCACATGACATCAATTGGCATTAAATGGTTTAATAGTGTAAAATTGTAACAAAAGTACAAATTGTAACAAGATCCATACTGGTACTACAGAAACCCAGATCTATGAAAGCCAAGTCTTACATTATACATAAAATGTACCAGAAATACAGTGTAATAACATAATTGGTTTATACTGTAAACATTGTAGAAAACAGTTTTATAAATAGTAGGTCTCCATAACAATCCATTGTAATCTTAGTTGGTGAGTAAAATCCAATAATGAGAATAAAGATAAGAACTGATGCAATTATAGACATAGGGAGGCAAATGTTGGCTCACAATCCCATAGTAAAATAAACTAATTGGTTCATGCCATAAATAATGTAGATAGCCAAATTCACTGAAGTGTGTCTCCATGGTAGATAATTATAGTCATAATTGATTGGTATAGTCCAATTGGTATATATGTTGTAGTAGAATGATAATAGTATAATATAACACTGAGGGGCATCTATTGGCTCGACGCGTTTCGTGGCGAACGCCACTCTTCAGGAGCAAGTATGAGGTAGGTGTAGGTACTCCTATGAGGTTGGGCATAGGCATGGAAGGCTGGGGGCCAACCGGCGAAACATCAGCCTGTTGGGAGCTGAGGTGGACTAGCCCAGAGCACACAGATGGAGGTCCGGTAACAGACAGCAGTCCCCAAAGAACCATCCCCATGAATATGGAAATGAGTGTGAACCACGTGATAGCCATCTAGAAAGAGGTGTCAGCCATATTAATCCGGAAGTGCATAGAAGCCATGGGGGATGGTCAACACGCTGATGCACTTCCTCATCCACATATTGTCAAAAGTATTGTGACGCCTGTCTTTACTTACACACACACACACACACACAAACTTCAATTGCATCCCAGTCTTAGTCCGCAGTGTTCAATATTGACCTGCACCACCCTTTGCAGCTATAACAGCTTCAACTCTTCTGGAAAGGATGTCCACAAGGTTTAGGAGTGTGTCTATGGGAATGTTTGACCATTCTTCCAGAAGCGCATAGATATATATATATATATATATATATATATATATACATACACACATACATACATACATACATATATATATATATATATATATATATATATATATATATATATATATATATACACACACATATATATATATATATATATATATATATATATATACATACATATACATATACTATATATATATATATATACATATACATATATATATACATATATATACACAATATACATATATATATATATATATATATATATATATATATACACACATATACACACACACACACACACACACATATACATACATACACACATACATATAAACACACACATAATTACATACACACATACAGTTTTTTCATTTACAAAATTACAACACTGTTTATGATGGGAAGAGAATAAAAAAAAAAGAAAGTAAAAAAAAAAAAAAAAGAAAAAAAAACCCCCAATTACCAAATCAGATTCCACACACATTAGCTTCCTTATTCGCATTCATCTATTATATACAGTGCATTGAAAAAAGGATTCACACCCCTTGAAATTTCCACATTTTGTCATGTTACAACCAAAACTATAAATGTCTTTTATTGGGAATTTATGTGATAGACCAACACAAAGTGGCACATAATTGTGAAGTGGAAGGAAATGATAAATGGTTTTCAAAATGTTTTACAAATAAATATGTGAAAAGTGTGGGGTGCATTTGTATTCAGCCCCCCGGAGTCAATACATTGTAGAAATAACCTTTCTCTGCAATTACAGCTGCAAGTCTTTTTGGGGATGTCTCTACCAGCTTTGCACATCTAAGAGAAGGACTTTGCAAAATAGCTCAAGCTCTGTCAGATTGGATGGAGAGCGGCTGAACATCAAATCTAAACCAGGAGTCGGCAACCTGCGGCCCGCTGCCACTAAATCTCCAGCCCGTCAGTGTCCATGATTAATTCACAGGCACCCGGCCCGCGGACAAGTGGTTGTCTGTTTAAAAGTGTAATCTGCAAAAGTGTCTGTGTTATATAATAAAAATGCAGCTATATACCCCATTCAGAGCAGTACTCGGGGCGCAGGCGACCTGACGCCTCCCCACCTCCTCCTCTCCTGACGGACGTCATTCTCTGCCCCACTCGCCGCAATTGTCAGACAAGATAAAGAGAGACGCGGCGGGTCGGCGCTCTTAATAAAGTATATAGCTACATTTTTATTATATAACACAGACACATTTGCAGAAGACATTTTTAAACAGAGTGAATAATAGGAATACAGTCCACAGCCAACTCTCTACCCCCCCCCCCCCCCCCCATTCACAGCCACCTTTGTACCCCCCCCATCCACAGCCACCTCCTCTGTATCCCCCACTGTACACAGCCACCTCTGTATACCCCGTGTCCACAGCCACCTCTGTATCCCCCCCCATGTCCACAACCGCCTCTGTATCCCCCCCCTTGTCAACAGCCACCTCTGTATCCCCCCCCCCCGTGTCCACAGCCACCTCTGTACCCTCCCACCATGTCCAGAGGCACCTCTGTATCCCCCCCGTGTCCACAGAAACCTCTGTATATCCCCCCCGTGTCCACAGCCACCTCTCTATATCCCCCTAATCGGGAACACAGTTGTGTCTCTTTCTCGGGGCATTCCCAGGGAACACAGTTAACCCTTTCATTGCCCCTGATGTTAACCCCTTCCCAGCCAGTGACATTTATACAGTGACAGTGCTCTTTTTTTTGTTTTAGCACTGATCACTGTATTGGTGTCACTGGTCCCCAAAAATTGTCACTTGGTGTCAGATTTGTCTGCCGCAATGTCGCAGTCCTGCTAAAAAAAAAAAAAAAAAAAAAAAAAAAAAAAAAATCGCTGATCGCCGCCATTACTAGTAAAAAAATCAATCAAAAAAATTAAATAAAAAAGTCCATAAACCCATCTCATAGTTTGTAGACACTATAACTTTTGCGCAAACCAATCAACATATTGGGATTTTTTTTTTTTACCAAAAAATATGTCGCATTTTACAAATTGGCCTAAACTGATTTTTTTTTTAATTGGAAAGTAAAAAATATTGTTCTTTTTCAAAATTGTCAATCTTTTTTTTTTTTTTGTTTATAGCGCACAAAATTAAAATCGCAGAGGTGATCAAATACCACCATCTATTTGTGAAGGAAAAGAAAAAAGGACATAAACATTATCTGGGTACAGCATCGCATGACTGGGCAATTGTCAGCTAAAAGCAACGCAGTGCCGTAACGCAAAAATGGCCTGGTCAGGAAAAAAAAAAAAAAAAACCTTCCGGAGCTAAAGTGGTTAAAAACATTTAGGTAGGACAAAAAAAAAAAAAAAAGTAAAAAGTAAAATGTGCACTATTGTTTCTGGGCTGTACTACAGGTACAAAACAACAAATAACATACACATATGTGGTATCGCTACGATCGCCATGAGCAGGAGAATTTATTTTGGGTTGTTCTTTGGTGGTAGGTTATGGTAATAACAAGAAGAATACAGCTACATTTAAAAAAAAGAATTTCTTTTACTATAAAAAAAAAAAAAAAAAATCAGGAGATATCCCTATTTACCACCAAATGAAAGCCCAATTTGTCCTGAAAAAAATAAAAAAAAAAATAAAAAAACGTGATATAATTCACTTGGATGTACAAAGTAGTTGTGATGTACAGTTTTACTAACACATGTCGAAGTTGCAAAATTGTGCTTAGGCATGAAGATTTGTTTTACCCTTAGGCTCGATTCACACAGGGGCAACACGACTTCAACGCGACTTTGCACGGCGACTTCAACGCGGCTTCAGCGCGACTTTAGCAAATTACAACGCGACTTCAAGTCGCCTCCAGGACAGGCGACTTCGGCTGTGGCCAATCACAGGACAATCAGCTCTCTGGGAGGGAGGGGTTTTCCCTGCAAAGTCGCTTGACTTTAGAGAGAGATCCGACTTGGAGGCGACTTCCATTGATTTCTATGGTACAGGTCGCCTACCAAGTCAGATCCAAGTAGTACAGGGAGTACGCTCTGAAGTCGGAGCGACTTCAGTAGTGTCTATTAAGGCGCTCCCATTCACTATCATGTGAATCTCTTTCTGGGGCGACTTGGGGCGACTTGAGGGGCGACAAGTCGGATCCCAAGTCGCCCCAGTGTGAACCGAGCCTTAGGCGTGAAGGGGTTAAGCACTGGATCCTGCATTCATACATTCCAGTAATGTTTAATAATCTGCCTGACCTGGTAATGCTGTATAGAAAAGTTAGTAATAAATGGGCTGAATAGCCTGGATTCCCGATCTTCCTTGTTATCCATTAATAAGTATTCCTCATCCATCTTTGTGACCTCATTAATGGTCACATCTACTTCCTGCTCATACAGTCCTATCCTTTTTCCAAAATTCTCTGTCTGAGAACGTGCACCCACATAATACAATCTCCCAAAGAGCTAGACTGACTTCATTTACACATGAATTTTAAGGACATTCGTAAGCCATGCTGGATGACAACTCGTGCGAGGAATGTAACTAATTAAAAATAGGACTTGGCCTGTATTGTCTCATTTCTAATAGAGTAAGATCTAAAAAATGCAATTCTCCTTCCTGCTCTACAAAAGAATGTGCCGTATATACTCGAGTATAAGCCGAGTTTTTCCAGCACTTTTTTTGTGCTGAAAGTGCCCCCCCCCCCCCCCCCCCCCCCGGCTTATACTCGAGTCAAGCACTTTTCTGGTGCAAAGATAGCAGAGAATGACATTTTCCGAACCAAATTTGGGGCACCGTATCTCGGGACAACTTGGTGCTAGGAACCCCAAATTTGATCTAAAAACCCAGTAAAACTAGCACTACAACATATCCAAAGCTGGGGTTCCTAGCACCAAGTGGCCCGAGATATGGGGCCCCAAAATCGGTTCAGAAAATGTCATTCTCTGCTACAGAAAAGTGCTTGACATTTTCCGAACCAAATTTGGGGCCCCGTATTTGGGGGCCACTTGGTGCTAGGAACCCCGAATTTGCAGTGCAAACCCAATGGAACTAGCACTACAACATATCCAAAGCTGGGGTTTCTAGCACCAAGTGGCCGTGAGATATGGGGGCCCAAAGTCGGTTTGGAAAATGTCATTCTCTGCTGCAGAAAAGTGCTTGACATTTTCCAACTGACTTTGGGGTCCCGTATCTCGGGGCCACTTGGTGCTAGGAACCCCAGCTTTGTATATATTGTCTGTGTTATATAATAAAAATGCAGCTATATACCCCATTCAGAGCAGTGCTCGGGGCGCAGGCCACCGGACGCCTTGCCTCCTCCTTTTCTGTCGGACGTCATTCTCGGCCCCACTCGCTGCAATTGTCAGACGAGGAAAATAGAGAGGCGGCAGATCGGCGCACTTAATAAGGTATATGGCTACATTGTTATTATATAACACAGATACATTTGCAGAAGACATTTTTAAACAGAGTGAATAATAGGAATACAGTCCACAGCCACCTCTGTACCCCCCCCCCATCCACAGCCACCTTTGTACCCCCCATCCACAGCCACCTTTGTAGCCCCCCATCCACAGCCACCTTTGTAGCCCCCCATCCACAGCCACCTCCTCTGTATCCCCCACTGTACACAGCCACCTCTGTACTCCTCCCCCTCCACAGCCACCTCTGTACCCCCCCCAATCCACAGCCACCTCTGTATCCCCCCCAATCCACAGCCACCGCTGTATCCCCCCCATGTCCACAGCCACTTCTGTCTCCCCCCCCCCCCCCCCCGTGTCCAAAGTCACCTCTGTATCCCCCCGTGTCCACAGCTACCTCTGTATCCCCCCACTGTCCACAGCAACCTCTGTAACCCCCCCCCCCCCCCGTCCACAGCCACCTCTGTATCCCCCCCCCCCCCGTATCCCCCCCCTAATCAGGAACACCGTTGTATCTCTTTCTCGAGTTGGTCCATCCCTCACGCAGTTACGAAATCATTCCCAGGGAACACAGTTAACCCGTTGATTGCCCCTGATGATAACACCTTCCCAGCCAGTGTCATTTATACAGTGACAGCGCGTTTTTTTTTTTAGCACTGATCGCTGTATTAGTGTCACTGGTCCCCAAAAAGTGTCACTTAGTGTCAGATTTGTCCGTTGCAATGTCGCAGTCCAGCTAAAAATCGCTGATCGCCGCCATTACTAGTAAAATCAATTTAAAAATTAAACAAAAAAAGTCCATAAATCTATTGCCCCGTACACACGAGCAGATTTTCCGACGGAAAAAACTTGGATGGTTTTTCCGACGGAATTCCGCTCAATAGTGCCTTGCATACACACGGTCACACAAAAGTTTTCTGAACTTTCGACCGCCAAGAACGCGGTGACGTACAACACTACGACGAGCCGAGAAAATGAAGAAGTTAAATGCTTCCGAGCATGCGTTGAATTGTTTCCGAGCATGCGTAGGAATTTTGCGCGTCGGAATTTGTACAGGACGATCGCATTTTCGGATAGGAACTTTTCCCGACCGAAAAATAGAGAACCTGCTCTCAATCTTTTGCTGGCTGGAATTCCGCCAGCAAAAGACCGATAGAGCATACACACGGTCGCATTTTCCGACAAAAAGCTCTCATCTGAGTTTTCCTGGCGGAAATTCCGATCGCGTGTACGCGGCATATCTCATAGTTTGTAGACACTATAACTTTTGCGCAAACCAATCAACATATGCTTATTGGGATTTTTTTTTTTTTACCAAAAAATATGTAACAAATTGGCCTAAACTGACTTTTTACATTTTTTAATTGGATATGTTTTATAGCAGAAAGTAAAAAATATTGTTCTTTTTCAAAATTGTCAATCATTTTTTTGTTTATAGCGCACAAAATTAAAACCGCAGAGGTGATCAAATACCACCAAAAGAAAGCTTTATTTGTGGGGGGGGGGGACATAAACATTATTTTGGTACAGCGTCGCACGACTGCGCAATTGTCAGTTAAAAGAAACGCAGTGTCGTATCGCAAAAAATGGCCTGGTCAGGAAAAAAAAAACCTTCCGGAGCTGAAGTGGTTAAACATTTAGCTAGGACAAAAAAAAATAAAAATAAAAAAAAATAAAAGCAAAATGTGCACTATTGTTTCTGGGCTGTACTACAGGTACAAACAACAACTGACATACACATATGTGGTATCGCTACGATCTCCAAGAGCAGGAGAATTTATTTTGGGTTGTTCTTTGGTGGTAGGTTATGGTAATAACAAGAAGAATACAGCTACATTTAAAAAAAAAAAATTTCTTTTACTATTTTGGCCAAGTTTTTCCTTTGATAATAAAAAAATAAAATAAAGTAAAAAAAAAATAAAAAAAAAAAAAAAATCAGGAGATATCCCTAATTATTTACCACCAAATGAAAGCCCACTTTGTTCTGAAAAAAAAAAAAAAAAAACGTGATATAATTCACTTGGATGTACAAAGTAGTTGTGATGATATGTACAGCTTTACTAACACATGTCGAAGTTGCAAAATTGTGCTTAGGCATGAAGATTTGTTTTACCCTTAGGCGTGAAGGGGTTAAGCACCAGATCATGTGTTCATACATTCCAGTGAAGTTTAATAATCCGCCTAACCTGGTAATGCTGTATAGAAAAGTTAGTAATAAATGGGCTGAACAGCCTGGATTCCAGATTCCTTTGTGATCTCATTAATGGTCACATCTACTTCCTGCTCATACAGTCGTATCCTTTTTCCAAAATTCTCTGTCTGAGAACGTGCAGCCGCATAATACTATCCCCCAAAGAGCTAGACTGACTTCATTTACACATGAATTTTAAACGGACATTCGTAAGCCATGCTGGATGACAACTCGTGCGAGGAATGTAACGGTTATTAAAAATAGGACTTGGCCCGTATTGTCTCCTTTCTAAGTAAGATCTAAAAAAGGCAATTCTCTTCCCTGCTGTACAAAAGAACGTACATTATTTTGTGCGTCATCATTCACAAATCTCATGAATTCTTGCAAGGAATCTACATTTCTATTCCAGGAGGACACAAATGTTATCAATGAATCATTTAAAAAAAAAAAAAAAGATAAAATTTGGGCTAGTGAGTTCCATATATAGCATCCGCCTCCCTCCTGGCCATAAAAAAATTGGCCAGGCTGGGAGAGAGTTTCGCTCCCATTGCTATGCCTCTTTGTTGTAAATAGTATTAATAATGCTTAACCACTTCAATACCAGGCACTTAGACACCTTCCCGCCCAGCCCAATTTTCAGCTTTCAGCGCTGTCACAATTTGAATGACAATTGCGCGGTCATGCTACACTGTACCCAAACAAATTTTTTATCATTTTGTTCCCACAAATAGAGCTTTCTTTTGGTGGTATTTGATCACCTCTAGGGGTTTTTATTTTTTGCGCAACAAATAAAAAAAGACCGAAAATTTTGAAAAAAACCAAGTTTTTCTTTGTTTCTGTTAAAAATTTTTGTAAATGAGTAAGTTTTCTTCTTCAATGACGGGCACTGATATGGCTGCACTGACGGGCACTGATACGGCGGCACTGATGGGCACCGATGAGGTGGCACCAATGAGGTGGCACCGATGAGGTGGCACTGACGGGCACTGATGATGGGCACTGATAGGCGGCACTGATGCGCACTGATAGGTGGCACTAATGGGCACTGATAGGTGGCACTGGTAGGTGGCACTGATGGGCACTGATAGGTGGCACGATGGGCACTGATAGGCGGCACTGTTGGGCACTCATAGGTGGCATTGATGGGCACTCGTAGGTGGCGTTGATGGGTAGTTATGGGTGGCACTGATAGTTGGCACAGATAGGCACGGATGGGCACTGATAGGTGGGCACAGATGGGCACAGATGGGCACAGACAGGTGGCACCGATGGACACTGATGGGTGGCACTGATGATACTAATTGATGGCAGTGATGCCCCTCAGTGTGGCATTGCTGGGCATCACTGCAACATAATTGTGCCAATCAGTGCCCATTTGTGGGCACTGATTGGCACAGATTTGGCACTGACTGGGCACATGTGGATGGCCATGGGGTACATACCTGGCCATCCACATGTTTCCCTTCCCTGGTGGTCCTAGTGGCGATCCCTGGTGGTCCAGTGTGGTGATCTGCGGGGGGGCTGCGCTGATAAACAATCAGCGCAGACCCCCCCTGCCAGGAGAGCCGCCGATCGGCTCTCCACTACTTGCGTCTGTCAGACGCGAGTGAGGAAGAGCCGATCAACGGCTCTTCCTATTGACAGCGTGATCAGCCGTGATTGGACACGGCTGATCACGTGGTAAAGAGCCTCCGCCGGAGGCTCTTTACCAAGATCGGTGTAGCGGTGTGTCAGACTGACACACCGGTCCACCGATCGCCGCGATGCGCGTCCCCGGGGGCGCGCTGCGGCATGTTATCCTGAAGGACGTCATATGACGCCCAGTCAGGATAACTGAACCGCCGTCAATCCGCTATAGGCCGGGCGGGAAGTGGTTAAAAAGGGGTTGTAAAGGTATACATTTTTTCACCTTAATGCATTCTATGCATTAAGGTGAAAAAACTTTTGATAATACCGCCGCCCCCAGCACCCACCGTTTTACTTACCTGACACCTCGAAACTCGGCCGCTCGTTCCCGACCTCCATTCAGCCGATCAGCCTGGTTGCTGATTGGCTATAGTGGATGGATTGAAAGCAGCGCAGCCATTGGCTCGCGCTGCTGTCAATCACATCCAATGACGCGGCGCGCCGGGGGGCAGGGCCGAGTGATACAGCGAGCGGCTATAGCCACCGGCTGTATCACGGGAGCGCGCCCGCAATAACTAACCACCATGCGAGGGAGCTCGCATTAAGGTGGTTAGTTATTGCGGGGAGGAGCTGAGACAGCCGCCGAGGGACCCCAGAAAAGCAGGTTCGGGGCCACTCTGTGCAGAACGAGCTGCACAGTGAAGGTAAGTATAACATGTTTGTTATTTTTAAAGAAAAAAAAAATTACCTTTACAACCCCTTTAACATCATATGATGTCGGGGACTCGAAGTGGCGATATCTGAGTGATGGGTGCAGCTGCAGGCATCATCCAGATATCTTTTTTTTTTAGCAGGTGATTCCTTGCAATGTAAAAGCAATCATAGCGGCTGTGTAGCCGCTTGATTGCTTTTATGGGCGGCGGGAAGGGGGGGGGCGTCCTACGTTTTCACCTGTGCGGTCGGGGAGCCGAAGAACGAATCTGCTGGTGACTGCGGTTTACCATAAAGCCAGCTGTGGACCAGATGACCCCCAGCCATTTCTATAACCCTGGGAGGCTGGGGGCGACATCCTGACGTCACTTCCGACGCCACCAGATGTAAACACTGACTTTTTCTTTTGTTGCTGGAAAGCCATCAATTTCCTATCTCCTATCTTTATTGTTTTATTTATTTATTTATTTTTTTTTACACTTTCCCTTTATTTTTATTTTATTTTTTTTTATCACTTTTATTCCTATTACAAGGAATGTAGACATCCCTTGTAATAGGAATAGGGCATGATAGGTCCTTTTTACAGAGGGATCTGGGGTCTGCAAGTTTATACATTTCTCTGTAAAGAGGACGTATCCTGCCCTATTGCTATTACAAGGGATGTCTACATTCCTCGTAATAGGAATAAAAGTGATTAAAAAAATAAATAAAAAAAAAAAAACAAAGGGAAAAAAATAAATAAATAAAAATAAAACAATAAACATTTTTTTTTAAAAGCTCCCCCCATCTGCTCGAACGCACACATAGGTTTGCGCTCGCATATGTAAACTGCAATCAAACCACCTATGTGAGGTATCGCTGCAGCCTCTTTAGAGCAAGAGCAATATTTCCAGCACTAGACATCCTCTATCTCTATTATTATACAGAATTTATATAGCGCCAACAGTTTGCGCAACGCTTAACAAGACTCTAAACTCGTAACCAGTAAAAAATTTTAAAGTGTAGCCTACGGAGATTTAAGTACCGAAGTACCGAAGTTTGGCCCTATTCCAGGAGCGTGTGCAATTTTAAAGCAAGACAGGTATCAATTTACACAGTATAACATCTTTCACATTACAGAAAAAAAAAAATGGGGGGTAAATATTGTGTTGTCGTTTTTTTTTTTAATTCATGAAAGTGTTTTTTTTTTTCAACAAAAAAAATCAGGTTTGAACAATTGCTGCGCAAATACTGTGTGACATAAAAAATTGCAACCACTGCCATTTTATTCCCTAGGGCAGTGATGGGGAAATCTTTGCACCCCAGATGTTTTGGAACTACATTATTTCCCATGATGCTCACGCACCTCTGCAGTGTAGTTTGATCATCATGGGAAATAATGTAGTTCCAAAACATCTGGGGTGCCAAGATTCCCCATCACAGCCCTAGGGTCTCTGATTGATATATATATATATTGATACATATTGAGATATATATATTGAGATATTTATATATATATATATATATATATATATTATTGAGACATTATATATATCTATATATATATATATATATAATTTTTTTTTTAAATATAAATTTTTTTTTTTTTTTTGGGTGTTCTGAGTAATTTTCTAGCAAAAACATTTTTTTACATGTAGGAGAGAAGTGTCAGAATTGGCTTGAGTGGCAAGTGGTTAAATGACCTCTGTATTGGTTTAAACTGAACATATTTAAGAGTGTTGCGGGATTTCGTTTTATCACATACACAATTTTAATAGTCGGTTTGTTAGAAAAAAATATTTTTTTCTCAGCTCTCATACCAGTCCCCTATTTGCTTTTATAAACATTTTATTTGTGATGAAATGAATGCTTTTATCCAATGTTTGTACATTTTACCAATGTTATTAATAATATTTGTGTTTAACACTGTGTAGCTTTTTAAAACTAGCGTATTTTTAATGTTGTTAATGTGATTGGAAACCCTAAATGAAGCAGAAGAAAGTTGTTTACCGGTTGCCAAGCAATGTCTTAATATTTGCCGGCCGTTATGCAATATATGATCGCTGTTCTGAATGCCGAAGCAGAACGCCAAGACATTGGGGTTGATTTACTACAGGCAAAAAGACTGTGCAGTTTGGAAAGTGCAGTTTCTCCAGAGCTTAGAAAATGAGGTAAAGCTTCATTTTGTAAAGAGTACCCAATCATGTGCACAGAAAATTAACCACTTCATGACCGCGCACCGTCGTTATACGTCTGAAGAGGAATATCGTTGTTATGGTAGCAGCTAGCTAGCGTAACCCTGGTATCCTCTTCTTCAGTGAGAGGTCCGGTTTAAGATAAAAGTGGTCTCTGTGACAGATTCGCCGCAAGATCACTGTTTTCGGTGGCGGGAAAGGGGCCCTCCCTTCGGTGCCCTCCGCCGCTTACCGGAGCCGTCAGCAGCGGCGGAGGCGATCGGATCTTCACCCTTGCTGGGCATGGTGACGTCAGATGGGAAGATGGCCCCCACCTGTCTCCATAACAATGCAGGGCGGAAGCGACATCAAAACGTCACTTCCACCCATAGCTCTTAAAGGGCCATTTTTTTTTTTTAAATGACAATTTTTTATTCTTTATTACATTTTAGTGTAAATATGAGATCGGGGGTCTTTTTGACTCCAGATCTCATATTTTACGTGGTCCTGTCATTCTTTCTTTCTATTACAAGGGATGTTTATATTCCTTGTAAAAGGAATAAAAGTGACATTTTTAAAAAAAAAAAAAAACAGTGTAAAAAAATAAAAAGGTAAAATAAATAAGAAAAAAAAGATTTTTTAAACGCTCCCCGCCCAGACGAGCTCGCCTGCTGAAGCGAACGCACACTTGAGTAGCGCCCGCATATGAAAACGCTGTTCAAACCACACATGTGAGGTATCGCCGCGATCGGTAGAGCGAGAGCAATAATTCTAGCCCTGGACCTCCTCTTTAACTCAAAATAAACAACCTGTAGAATGTTTTAAACATCGCCTATGGAGATTTTTTTTAGGGGAAAAATTTGTCGCCATTCCACGAGCGGGCGCAATTTTGAAGCGTGACATGTTGGGTATTAATTTACTCGGCGTAAACATTATCTTTCAAAGTATAAAAAAAAAAAAAAATAGGCTAACTTTACTGTTATTTTATTTTTTAATTTAAAAAAAGTGTATTTTTTCCTAAAAAAAAGTGCGCTTGTAAGACCGCTGCGCAAATACGGTGTGACAGAACGTATTGCAACGACCTCCATTTTATTCTCTAGGGTGTTAGAAAAAAAATGTATGTTTGGGGGTTCTAAGTAATTTTCTACCAAAAAAAAAAATGTTTTTAACTTGTAAACAACACATCTCAGAAGGGGGCTCAGTCCTTACAGCAGAGTTCGACCGAAAAATTAAAATTTTGGTTTTCCGGTCCCCCCCCCCCCTTCGGTGTTACATTTGGCACCTTTGCACCTTTCAGGGGGGAGCAAATACCTAATACAGGTATTTTACTCCCACTTCTGGGCATAGAAACCCGTGCCACCGGTGGGTGTCTACGCCACTTCCCGTCCTCCCCCCCGCTATATTAGACACACGGATCCCAGAAAACAGCAGGGACCAGTGGGATAGCGCAGTAGGGAACCAGCAAGGCTTCAATTCCTGATTCCCTTACCAAGTATGGCGGCGGCGGCACCCGACAGCCGAGGGACAGATCGGATTTGGGTGCCGACATCGCGGGCGCGCTGGACAGGTAAGTGTCCATATTTTAAAAGTCAGCAGCTGCAGTATTTGTAGCTGCCGACTTAAAAAAACAAAAAAAAACAACAAAAAAAACGGCGGAACTCCGCTTTAAGTGGTTAATAAAACAGCCTTTTTGCTTGCACATGATTGGATAATGGAAGTCAGCAGAGCTTCTGCTCATTTACTAAACTCTGGAGAAACTGCCCTTTACACAGTGCACAGTTTACCTGCCCTCAGTAAATCAACCCCAGCGTTTACTAGTTGCCATGGGAATGGTTATCGGGATTACTTGATAAAGGCATAATGATGTGCAAACTCTCCGCCTTCTACAGAAGTCCCCTTCTACGGGACAAAACGTATAAAGGGGCGGAGCTTAGCGATGTTATCACATTTACCCATTTGGTCGGCCAACCGGAAAACGTTTGTTTATGGACGGCAGTGGTCCCGATCGCTGAGGATTGCCATTACATGTTTTTTTTTTTTTGTTTTTTTTTTTTGTAGGTATATTTCTCTCCTCTTATCTGTAACAAAAAATAATTTAAAAACGGAGAGCACTAGATTTCCACTTATTGTTTTGAGGTACTTTGCTGCACCCATTAGTAACCAGTTGCCGAACCGTATCACTTAGCTATACGGCGGCAAGGAGGCTCTACTGCACTGGATCACGTAGCTAGTACACGATCCAGCACTTCCGGGGTGGGGGTGCGCGGACACGCTAGCCTGCTCCCACTGTGATTGTTCACAGCAAGAGCCGATCAGCAGGTAGTGCGAACCCTAATGTAAGCTGGCACCTGCTGATTGATTGTTACACAGGCAGAACTGCAGCCTGCCTATGTAAACAAGGCAGATCACTGTCCTGTCAGCAAGGAAGGCATGGATCCCGTGTTCCTGCAAAGCAGACAAGGATCTATGGCTTCCCCTAGTAAAAGCGCCTCCCACAGTTTAGTAAAACACAGGCTAGGCACACATTTAACCCTTTGATCGCGCCTAATAATAACCCCTTCCCGACTAGTGTCATTAGTACAGTGACAGCGCATATTTTTTTTTTAGCAGTCATTAGTGTCCTCAAAAGGTGTCAGTTAGTGTCCCGACTACCCGCCACAATATCGTAGTCCCGCGATAAGTCGCTGATCACCGCCATTACTAGTAAAAAAAAATAAATAAATAAATATCCCATAGTTTGTAGACGCTATAACTTTAGCGCAAACCAATCAATGTATACGCTTATTGGAATTTTTTTTTTTTTTTTTTTAACCAAAAAAAATGTAGAATACATATTGGCCCAAATCGAATAAGAAATCAGATTTTTTTACATTTTTTTTATTGAATGCGTTTTATAGCAGAAAGTAACTTTTTTTTTTTTTTTTAATTGTCGCTTTTTTTTTTGTTTATAGTGCAAAAAAAAAAAAAAACGCAGGAGGTGATCAAATACCACCAAAAGAAAGCTCTATTTGTGGGGGAAAAAGACATCAATTTTATTTGGGTACAAAGTCACACGACTGTGCAATTGTCAGTTAAAGTAACGCAGGGTCGTATTGCAAAAAAATGGCCTGGTCATGAACGGGGGGGGGGGTAATTCTTACGGAGCTCAAGTGGTTAAAGTGTCACTAAACCCCCAAAAAAGATCAATAAATGGTGCATTACATGCTGTTCATACGCAGTCACTATGAGATTAGTTTTCTGTATTCTGAAAAAAAAACCTGGTTGATCCTGCTGCGCTCTATCGCCCCCTTCTGTTCATGTCCCCAATTCAGCTAGGGATTTTGCAGCTGTAGTGGCAAATCTGCACATGCTCCGTTTTCAGCGAGTTTCTATGCTGAGCATTTCCTCCCTATCACATCTGAGTAGCCCATGTGACCGACCACTCCCTCCCTCCTCCATGTCCACTAACCAGCTAAACACAATGGGGGGCGGATATTACATGTAGATTAATGGTGGCTTCACCTCCCTCTTATTCTAAGACACCAGCTGCAGGGGGCGTGACACAGCCTGCGACTGGCAGAAATTCTCCCACACATTCTTAATGCCAAAAAATAGTAAAGATTTAATTTCAAATATTACATGCAGATTAATGGTGGCTTCACCCCCCTCTTATTCTAAGACACCGGCTGCAGGGGGCATGACACAGCCTGCGACTGGCAGAAATTCACACACACAATCTTAATGCCAAAAAATAGTAAAGATTTAATTTCAAATATTACATGTAGATTAATGGTGGCTTCACCCCCCTCTTATTCTAAGACACCGGCTGCAGGGGGCGTGACACAGCCTGCGACTGGTGGAAATTCTCCCACACAATCTTAATGCCAAAAAATAATAAAGATTTAATTTCAAATATTATATTTGTATGCCGATTAAAAACAGTTTTAGATTATTTATTTTTGCTCTGTATTCCAAAGCCTTTTATTTTTTAACATATGACCAGCAGCAGAGAACTAAAAGCTCCTCCCGCCACTGCTGGGTCACATGACAGCTGTGTATCGATTAGCAAAATGCTACTTCAATTTTTTTTTCTTATTAAAATAATTACAGTGCCGTCATCCACATACAGAAGTGGGAGGGACAATTAAAATTAAACAGTGTGTGTTTAGTATCACTTTAACAATCCATAGAGGTTATTGGAGGAGAGATGGTGGAGTACAATGTGGACTACTCATTAAGGGATACATTTAATTAAATAAACAATTTATACTTTTTTGATAAAGAGAGAAACTATTTCTTGAATTCATTGTTTTGCTGGCAATAAAACCCCACAGGGGACATTTTTCCATTTCATATATATTCGGGGTGTGCAGCACCTTTCATCTCATTAATAGCAATGCCATTCCCTTTCTACTCCTCTTCTTCATTGAGGACATTGGGATTGATTTACTAAAACTGGAGAGTGAAAAATCTGGTGCACCTCTGCACAGAAACCAATCCGCTTCCAGGTTTTGTTTTGTCCAAGCTTCATTGAACAAGCTGAAGTTAGAAGTCGATTGGCCACCATGCACAGCTGCACCAGATTTTGCACTCTCCAGTTTTAGTAGATCAACCCCAAATGTTTGGAGGATTGGACTCGGTTATTACACTTTGGACATTGCAGTAGGATTATTGTTATATATATATATATATATATATATATATAAATAGTTTTATGAAACCATTTTGTTGTTGGTATTCCTTTGTAGTGCTGCACATATATACAAGACATCTTCTTTAATCTAAAAGCTAATTTTTTGGGACTGTTCACACATAAAACGTGCATCAAAATGCATGAGTATGTTAAAAACATGGATGTGCATTGCTTTCACGTGCATTGATGAGCATTTAACGTGTTTCTTACCCCAACGCTTTATATTCCTGATATGTGCCTGCTGTACCATGTACTTGTATGAGAAAGTATCCTGTTCTCTCTGTATTGCTTCCTTTGTGTGAAATCCCTGGTGATCCTCCTAGTCCCTCTGCTTTCCAATTAAACACTGACCACACTAAGCAGGAGGAGTGCACACTGTGGTCAGTTCTCTAGCTATACTGGGAACTCAGGCTGCTCTCCTCCAATGATCAGACTTGTTCCGACATGCCCCTGCTGCACAGCCATTCCCTGGGATGCTCAGTGTGCTGCTGCTTCTCCTCCCCTCAGCTCTTTTGAAGCTGAGAACAGAGGTAATGTGATCACTTATTAAAAAAAATAAAAAAAAAAAAAAAAAAAAGGAAAAAATATTTAATATACAGTGGGGACAGAAAGTATTCAGACCCCCTTAAATTTTTCACTCTTTGTTATATTGCAGCCATTTGCTAAAATCATTTAAAGTTCATTTTTTTCCTCATTAATGTACACACAGCACCCCATATTGACAGAAAAACACAGAATTGTTGACATGAAAAAAACTGAAATATCACATGGTCCTAAGTATTCAGACCCTTTGCTCAGTATTTAGTAGAAGCACCCTTTTGATCTAATACAGCCATGAGTCTTTTTGGGAAAGATGCAACAAGTTTTTCACACCTGGATTTGGGGATCCTCTGCCATTCCTCCTTGCAGATCCTCTCCAGTTCTGTCAGGTTGGATGGTAAACGTTGGTGGACGGCCATTTTTAGGTCTCTCCAGAGATGCTCAATTGGGTTTAAGTCAGGGCTCTGGCTGGGCCATTCAAGAACAGTCACGGAGTTGTTGTGAAGCCACTCCTTCGTTAGTTTAGCTGTGTGCTTAGGGTCATTGTCTTGTTGGAAGGTAAACCTTCGGCCCAGTCTGAGGTCCTGAGCATTCTGGAGAAGGTTTTTGTCCAGGATATCCCTGTATTTGGCCGCATTCATCTTTCCCTCGATTGCAACCAGTCGTCCTGTCCCTGCAGCTGAAAAACACCCCCACAGCATGATGCTGCCACCACCATGCTTCACTGTTGGGACTGTATTGGACAGGTGATGAGCAGTGCCTGGTTTTCTCCACACATACCGCTTAGAATTAAGGCCAAAAAGTTCTATCTTGGTCTCATCAGACCAGAGAATCTTATTTCTCACCATCTTTGAGTCCTTCAGGTGTTTCTTTAGCAAACTCCATGCGGGCTTTCATGTGTCTTGCACTAAGGAGAGGCTTCCGTCGGGCCACTCTGCCATAAAGCCCCGACTGGTGGAGGGCTGCAGTGATGGTTGACTTTCTACAACTTTCTCCCATCTCCCAACTGCATCTCTGGAGCTCAGCCACAGTGATCTTTGGGTTCTTTTTTACCTCTCTCACCAAGGCTCTTCTCCCCCGATAGCTCAGTTTGGCCGTATGGCCAGCTCTAGGAAGGGTTCTGGTCGTCCCAAACGTCTTCCATTTAAGAATTATGGAGGCCACTGTGCTCTTAGGAATTTTAAGTGCAGCAGAATTTTTTTTGTAACCTTGGCCAGATCTGTGCCTTGCCACAATTCTGTCTCTGAGCTCTTCAGGCAGTTCCTTTGACCTCATGATTCTCATTTGCTCTCACATGCACTGTGAGCTGTAAGGCCTTATATAGACAGGTGTGTGGCTTTCCTAACCAAGTCCAATCAGTAGAATCAAACACAGCTGGACTCAAATGAAGGTGTAGAACCATCTCAAGGATGATCACGTACAGGCTACACAAAATATACCCGGACTGCACGTTGCAGTGTTGGCGCTGTAGAGCTGACTCTGCGGGTTTCTTACACATGATCTGGTCATGCCCTGATGTACAGAATTACTGGTCATTAATTACAAACTTCATCACTGAACTGACCACAATTCCTATACCCCACAAGATAGGGATCTGCCTGCTAGGCTTGGTGGATGCTCTTGCTCCTTCGAGGGTAGTCCGTACACTACTAGGATTGCTTCTCTTCTATGCTAAGAAACTCATCATACTCAAGTGGAGTTTCCCACATCTGCACTTACCCTGAATGCATGGAAATCATTAGTCAACCTTGCAGTACCCTTATACAAAGAAACATACTCCAGTAGAAAATGCCCACTAAAGTTTCAAAAGGTCTGAAACATATGGCTAGAGTCTGAAACAACAACGGTAGCACAAGAAGAGCCTGTAGGGCAATCGGTCTGATTTGATTTACATGTGAGATGATTGTTCCTATGACTGTCCCTCCAGGGGTGCATCGTGACTAACCACACGCCTATAGCCACCCACTGGTTGCAGATTTTTTTTCCTCTTTCTATTGAACGATGCCTGTCGTATACCACATATCTATGTAAATTGCTGAGAATTTTACTCATCCTGTTATTTTTAGCAGCAAGCTACGGGGTTTGTTTTGTTGTTGTTTAACTTGTTTAACTAGTTTTAGGCCAGTAGTTAAGGTATGGTATGTCTAGCCTAATGTTTTATACACCTTGAGCCTGGGAATGCCCAGAGGCTCTGTTAAGGAACTTATCTTTTTTTTTTTTTTTATTTCGGAATAAAGGATGATCAAAAGAAATGGACCGCACCTGAGTT
This sequence comes from Lithobates septentrionalis, assembly GCA_037952835.1. NCBI lineage: Eukaryota > Metazoa > Chordata > Amphibia > Anura > Ranidae > Lithobates > Lithobates septentrionalis. The sequence continues at coordinate 129,064 of JBBDGP010003295.1, read as the reverse complement.
AAATATATGAGTGTCACAGCAAAGGGTCTGAATACTTAGGACCATGTGACATTTCAGTTTTTCTTTTTTAATAAATCTGCAAAAATGTCAACAACTCTGTGTTTTTCTGTCAATATGAGGTTGTGTGTACATTAATGAGGAAAAAAAAAAAAAAATGAACTTAAAGAGGAGTTCCCACTAAAAAAATTAAAAAAGTCAGCAGCTACAAATACTGCAGCTGCTGACTTTTAATAATCGGACACTTACCTGTCCCAGGGTCCAGCGATGCGGGGGGGGGGGGGGGGAATCGGAAGCCCCGCTCGTCGACCCCTCTGTTCGGTGGCGCCGGCATTGCAACTGTGCCGGGGCACCCACTGTGCATGCGCGAGCGGCGTCGCGCGCTGTGATCGGCCGCGCAATCATTTGGGACCTGTCACGTGTCCCAGATGATTGACAAGAGGGAGGGGGCAGAGCTGAGCACATCCTGTGCCGAGGGGAAGTGATGTCACCAGCCCAGGCACTGAAGGAGGCAGACTACGAGGGACCCCCTAGCAACAGCCATTTAGAGGCGAGTAAAAAATATATATATATATTTATTTTTTTTAGGCACATCTATGCATTTTTTTTTTTTTTTCCCGGGTGGAACACCACTTTAAATGACTTTAGCAAATGGCTGCAATATAACAAAGAGTGAAAAATGTAAGGGGGTCTGAATACTTTCCATCCCCGCTGTATATTAAAAGATAAAAAAAAATATCAAATATCTATTATATAGTTAAAAACGTTGTGTCCAGTCATGAGAGTTCATCCTTGAGTGTTACAAGCAGAAATTACCTCCCGTCTCTGGTGATCCCAGTCCCGGCAGCTGGAAGGGTAATGGCATCAATAGCGCTCTCAAGCTGTAGGAGGGCCCCTAAAAAGAAAACCATAGAAAAAGGGCAGAAATTTCACATCGAATGGTTTCAAAAGTAAGGATGAACACGACTTGCCTGGCCTTCTGTAGCTTTAATCCTCCCTGAACCATTGACCACAACAAGGATATGGCTAAGTAAAGCCAAAACTGCAGATCTGCATGCCTGTAACAGGCCAAAGGCCCATATATTAAAGTTATTGAATTCAGCTGAACTACTTCCAGACCGCCCACCACACATATACTGCGGCAGGGCAGCCCAGCTGCGCGAAACAACGCGCCTGTATGTTGTTCGCGCTCCCGGGTCTGGGTCAGGGCACGCACACCGCCAGCTACTGGCTTCCGCTGTGATTGGACACAGTGGGAGCCATTCAGCAGGTCAGGCGGCTGCGATGGCCACCCGCGATCGTTCGGGGGGGGGGGGGGGGAATGACAGAACGGCGGTCTGCCTATGTAAACAAGGCAGACCGTCGTTCTGTCACAGAGGAAGACAGTGATCTGTGATTCCTACTAACCAGGAACACAGATCTCTTGGTCTTTTGTCAGCATCCCCCACACAATTAGAAAGCGCACATAGGGAACACATTTAACCCTTTCATTGCCCCTGATGTTAACCCCTTCCCCTGCCAGTGTCATTCACACTGCGACAGTGCATTTTGTCGCTTGGTGTCCAATTTGTCCGCCGCAATGTCGCAGTTCTGCTAAAAATCGCCGCCATCACTAGTAGAAAAAAAAAAATAATTAAAAGTCCCTAAATCTATCCCATAGTTTGATAACTTTTGCGCAAGCCAATCAATATACGCTAATTGGGATTTTTTTTTTGCAGAATACAAATTGTCCTAAATTGATTAAGAAATTAGATTTTTTACATATTTTTATTGGATGATACGTTTTATAGCAGAATTAAAAAATATATATATTTTTTTTTCCAAAATTGATGCTCTTTTTTTGTTTACAGCGCTAAAAATAGAAACCGCAGGAGGTGATGAAATACCACCAAAAGCAAGCTCTATTTGTGGGGGAAAAAAAGAACATCAATTTTATTTGGGTACCGCGTCGCACGACCGTGCAATTGTCAGTTAAAGTAACACAGTGCCGTATCGCAAAAAATGGCCTGGTCATTAAGCGGGTAAATCCTCCTGGGGCTGAAGTGGTTAATGGCCAGGCATCTAGTGCAGTGGTTCTCAACTCCTGTCCTCAGGACCCACTAACAGGCCAGGTTTGCAGGATAACTGAAATACATCACAGGTGATATCACTTGCTGCTCAGTGATTGCAGTATTCTTGTCTGCATCTCCCCCAAGGTAATACCTAAAATCTGGCCTGTTGGTGGGTCCTGAGGACTGGAGTTGAGAACCACTGATCTAGTGTTTTGATCAGAAAGGACGGATCAGCAATGGCGGCCTACATATTCCTTATAGCTTACATATTCCTTGAAGTCTACCATTTCCAGAAAAATATACAGACATCTAGCACCATCTAGGGGTGGTACAAAGGAATAACTCTGAGACTAATAGTTCCCATGGTTGGTGATGAAAATAGGTCTTGAATTAGACAATCCTCACATATAAATAGAAAAATAATTTACACACAGAGGGTTACCTTAGGGCCCCTTTCACATGGGCTGTCCAATCGGACCCTCCAGTCTCCCCTATGAAGCAGCAGATGTCAGCAGACACCCACCGCCATCTGATCCGAACCTGCCCGAAAAAACAGACGGATGGTCGATTTCACCACAGAGGAGAGCGGGACGGTGTCCGTATCCGCTCTGCATAGTGGAGCAGACAGGAACCTGTCATCCGTCTGCTCAGCGGAGCGATCCACCACTGAGCAAGCAGAATCCGCTACACGGAGGCGCCCGTTTGAAAGAGACCCAACTCAGCTTTCAGTTTAACCACTTCAGCACCAAAACAGCATTTATTTCCTGTGCAATTTTTTGGGAAATCGTTTTTTGCAGCTGGCGGACAACTTTTTCATGAAACCGTTGAGCGGCGCATAAGCCACTGGAATGCTTTCCGAAGCGGCAGGAGGGGACACCCCCCCCCCTCCCCTCCCACCGGTGTTTCTCAGGCTAACCGTTTCCGCCGGTTCGCCCGAGAAATGATCCAATGGTGCGGCCGGTTGCTTCCATAGGCGATCAAAGAGTAGATACTCTTTGACCGCCTCTATGGCCTTGGAGGACCGGACGTAATGTCATGACATCACGTCCGGTCCAGGCTGGAAGTGATTTTTTTTTTTTGTAAACGCAAAAGATCAAAAATATTTTTTGCTTTTAACTACTTGCCGACCGGCTCACGCCGATATACGGCGGCAAAGTGGCACGGGTGGACAAAATCCCGTATGGGTACGTCGGCCCTTTAAGAGCCAAAGGGCACGCGCTGCACGGCGGGGGGACCCGATGCGAGTGGCCGGCGGGCGCAATCACCACCGGCCTACAGCGCCGGCACGGAGATTTGTGTGTGTAAACATACAAATCCCTGTGCTATCTGGGGAGAGGAGACATGTCGTTTGTTCCTAGTAAATAGGAGCAACGATAGGTCTCCTCTCTTACTCAGTCCTATCCCCTCACAGTAAGAACACACTGAGGGAACACACATTTAACCCCTTGATCGCTCCTAGAGTTAACCCCTTCCCTACCAGTGACATTTACACAGTAATCAATGCATTTTTATAGCATCGATCACTGTATATATGTCAATGGTCTCAAAAATGTGTCAAAAGTGTCCGATCTGTCCGCCACAATCCCGATAAAAATCACAGATCGCTGCCATTACTAGTAAAAATATTAGATATATATATATATATATATATATATATATATATATATCTATCATCATAGGAGCTGGGCGGGACTGGGAGCAGAGCCGAGCACTCAGTCTTTTTTGGCAGCACTCGCTCCTCATCCTCTGAGACAGCAGGGAGGTGGGACAGCGTGACTGCGAGCGGAGCCGAGCACTTGGCTCGGTCTTTTTCGGCACCGTTCGGTCTTTTGCAGCGGCGATCTGTTTTTTACGGCGGCGCTTGCTCTTTTTAGCACACAGACAGTGGGGATCGGCGTATAACACTCACCCACGATTTTCCCCTGATTTTAAGGGGAAAAAAGTGTGTGTTATACGCCGATAAATACATATATACATACATACATACATACATACATACATACATACATATATATATACACACACACACACCATTAATCTTTCCCATAGTTTGCAGATGCTATAGCCTTTGCGCAAACCAATCAATATACGCTTATTGCGATATTTTTTACCAAGACTATGTAGAAGAATACATACTGGCATCAAACTGATGCAGAAATTAGTATTTTAAAAAACATTTTTAGCCATGTTATAGCAAAAAGTTAAGAAAATTGTTTTTTTTTTTTCAAAATTGTCGCTGTTTTTTTGTTTATAGCGCAAAAAATAAAAACCGCACGAGGTGATCAAATACCACCAAAAGAAAGCTCTATTTGTGGGGAAAAAAAAGAGGCAAAATTCCTTTGGGTACAGCATCGCATGACCGCGCAATTACCAGTTAAAGCGACACAGTGCCAAATTGTAAAAAGTGCTCTGGTCTGGAAGGGGGTAAAATCTTTCAGGGCTGAAGTGGTTAAAAAGGTAAAAAAGAGATTTGGGGTCCTTTTGACCCCAGATCTCTTTATGAATAGGACCGGTCATCCTTATTTCTATTACAAGGGATGTTTACTTTCCTTGAAATAGAAATAAAAGCGATCAAATTTAAAAAAATTAACGGGACAGTGTAAAAATAAAAAGTAAAATAAATAAAATGTTTAAAGCGCCCCCATAGCTTTGTTCTCTTGTGCAGAAACGAACGCATACGCAAGTCACACGCGCATATGTAAAACGGTATTCACACCACACGTCACGAACGTTCAAGCGAGAGCAATAATTCTGGAGCTAGACCTCCTCTAACTCTAAACAGGTAAGCTGTAAAGGCGTTTAAAGAGTGGCCTATGGAGATTTGTAAGTATCGTAGTTTGTCGTCATTCCACGAGTGTGCGTAATTTTAAAGCCTGACATGTTAGGTATCTATTTCCTCGGTGTAATATCATCTTTCATATTATATAAACAAATGGGGTAAATATTGTGTTTTGTTTTTTTAAATTCATGAAAGTATTTTTTCCCAAGAAATTGCATTTGCAAAACCGCTGCGCAAATACATGACAAAGTGACATAAAAAATTGCAATGATTGCTATTTTATTCCCTAGGGTCTCTGCTAAAAAAAAAAAATGTGTGTGTTTGAGGATTATACGTAATTTTCTAGCAAAAAATACTAAATTTAAACTTGCAAATAAAAAGTGCTAGAGAAAACCTGGTCGGCAAGTGGTTAATGAACTTTAGTACACACACACTATATGATACCTGTTTCTTTGGTAAAATATAAAAGATGTTTCGCTGAGTAAACAGATTCCTAACATGTCATGCTCTAAAATTGTGTCTGCCTGTGGAACGGTGCCAAACTACTGCCTTAGGTTGTAAGCTCCTTGAGGGTAGAGACTGATGTGAATGTACAATGTATATGTAAAGCTCTGCGTAAATTGATGGCGCTATACAAGTACCTGAAATAAATAAAATACAGTACCTAAAAATCTCCATTGGCCGACTCTATAAAAGCCTTTACAGGTTACCAGTTTAGAGTTACACAAGAGGTCTGGAGCTAAAATAATTGCTCTCACTCTGGCGTTCATGATGATTTTGCACATGGGTGGTGCGATCGCCGTTCACATTTGCATGCAGGACTTACGTATGCGTTTGCTTTTGTGCTTGAGCATGGGGGAAGTGGTGCTTTTTTATTTATTTATCCTTTTTTTTTTTTAACTGTCCTTTTTTTCTGTCAACTTTATTGCTATCACAAAAGATGTACAACATCCCTTGTGATAGAATGGGCTATGACAGGTCCTCTTTATTGAGAGCTGGGGTCTGTTAGACACCAACTCTCTCATCTGGCCTCCGATGCAGCCGATCAGACACAGATTGGTCCGATCAGCTGCTTCACTGGCTGCAAACAGCCAGGTAAACAAATAACCGAAAACCAGAAGTGACTAAATCCTTACAGTTTCTGGGGTCACAGAGAGGGAGGGATGACGTTAGTTCCACTCTCTCTCTCTCCGTGATGCAACCAATGCCAGTGTATGTGCAAACCAACCCTGGCAGGTTCAAGCTTCACAAATACTTTCAAATGCCTTTCTCCCCATGTTATGCCTAAGAAAGTGCCTTACCTTTTATCTTAGCTAGGTCTTCAAGCTGTATGTTCAAGGCTGGAAACAAGAAGAATATTAACGATGTTGTAATTGATGAACTTTAGTTGAAATCCATCCAGTTCAAAATTAAAGCAGCAAAAGAATTAAGCTTCAGCATCAGTCAATGCAATCCACGGCCCTGATACAAGAAAAACAAAATGGACTGTATAGCCAAGGCTGCCGATAGAGGGAGTACAGACAGTGCTCCAATACTAGGCCTGGGCCCCATGGGTCCGCAGGGGCTGCCTGTGGGCGGTGCCAATGCGGAGTCATCCCACAGTGCAAGAAGACACCTGCTCTGCTATCAAGCAAAAAAAATCAGAGAGAAGGGAATTTGTTTACATGCCCACCTACTTGTAGCAGCAGCCCGGCCTGTACATGTCAGGTAGGCACCGCTACAGATCAAGCTTTAGAGAAAAAAGAAAGCAGACAGATCAGAGAATGTAACCATCCTCTCAGCATCTGTAACAATAGAGAAGAGGAGTTGGCTTTCTCTGCATGCGGTCTCAACTGCTGGACCACTGAAATGCCACTGAAATGCACTGACAGGTAGTTTGTTGAAAATACTGGTCACAGCGAGTATAACCAGCATGCTTTACTGTATACACAGACTGATTTTACGATTGTGGGTTTAGTAACACTTTAAGCTGGCCGTAAACTGATCAAAAACTTGGCTTGTTCAGCGGGGCCCGGACGAATTTGGATCAATGTGTGTGGCGGTCCCTGCTCGACAGAAGTTGATCTTTTAAAATAGACTTCTGTCAAAGAGACATGTTGGAAAATGTTTCTTGATCATTAGCTGCAGCCAATCAGCCATGTCCAATCATGTCCCAGCAGAGGGGATTTCTCCATTCACCTAGCTTCTGTGGATATAGGAATCTGCCATTTGTTTTTTTTCTCCATTTAGCCCGTTGGCTATTCACCTACAAATATACATCGCCCGCGACAATCCCCCCCCCCCCCCCCCCCATCTCTGCAAGCCAAAAGCAAATTTAAAACACATTAATGCCGCGTACACACGAGCGGACTTTTCGACCGGACTGGTCCGACGGACCGAGTCCGTCGGACAATTCGACCGTGTGTGGGCTTCAGCGGACTTTTTCGGTCGAAAATCTGACGGACTTTAGGTTTGGAACATGTTTCAAATCTTTACGTCGGAACTCCGCCGGACCCGGTTCCTGTCGAAAAGTCCGCTCGTCTGTATGCTAGTCCGACGGACGAAAACCGACGCTAGGGCAGCTATTGGCTACTGGCTATCGACTAGTCCGGTCGTACGTCATCACGTACGAATCCATCGGACTTTGGTGTGATCGTGTGTAGGCAAGTCCGTTCATTGGGAAAGTCCGTCGGACCAGTCCGGTCGAAAAGTACTCTTGTGTACGCGTCAGAAGGCTACTTTCACACTGGGGCGGAAGCGGTAAAGCGCCGCTAATATTAGCATCGCTTTACCGCTGTTATAGCGGTGCTTTTCGGCTGCTAGCGGGGCGCTTTTAACACCCCAGCCAGCGGCCCAATAAAGGGTTAAAAGCGCCGCTGCCAAAGCGCCACTGGTGTGTACAACCCTCTCGCACCGCTAGAAAGATGCTACTTGCAGGAATTTTTCTAACTTCTTGCAAGCGCACCGCCCCAGTGTGAAAGCCCTCGGGCTCTCACACAAGGGGCTGCAGGGGAAGCGTTTTTCAGGTGCTTTACAGACGCTATTTTTAGCCCAAAAGCTCCTGAAAAACGCCTCCAGTGTGAAAGGGGTCCAAAGAAGACGGATCTACTCACAGGGGTTAGGTGACTCCATGTTGAACTGTGCACTGATTTGTTTCTGCTGCAAATCGTCCGTGAGTTCCCTCATCACCAAATCTAAAGCATCAATCCCAGAAGCCAAATCATACGGCGTTAGGTCAAAGGAAGCAGATTCTTCACACATTCGCTCCTAGAATGATAAAAAGGGACAGAGGAGCTGTAATTGCAAGGATAATGACAAGTGGAAAACTTTCTGTGTCCAGGATTCCTCCACCCAGCCCCCGCCCCCCTTCATTAAAAAAAAAAAAAAAAAAAAAAAAAAAAGGATAGATTTGAGTTCTCACAAATATACCCAAAAAAACTCACAAAGTCCAAAAGAAAAAACAAAAATACCTGGTGGGTTTTACTTCCTTTTTATTTCCCTGCAAAGGTAAAGCATAATGGGCTACTATGCATCGCATAGTAGCCCATTATGTGTCACTTACCTGAAAATGAAGCCTGCGATGTTGCCGCTGTCACCGCTGGCTGGAAGCATCCATCTTCACCCTTCCTTCCAGGGCCTGTGACTGGTCGGAGTAGCATGACGTCACTCCGTGCGCGGGAGCCGCCAGTCACAGCATTATCCCTTAAGAAACGGCACGATCGTTTCTAAAGTTCAGGAGGTATTTCCAACACCTACAGGTAAGGCTTACCTGTAGGTAAAAGTGGTTGTACAGAGTTTACAACCACTTCAAAGAAGAACTAAAAAGCAAAGCTTTTATAATCCCTGTCACTTTTTTTGCAATCAGTGTCCCATTGAGATTTACCAATACAAAAAGGGGTCACTGCCCCCACCTATATAACTGGTCTTCGCAGCAAGGAGCACTGGAAGGGCAAAGGCATTTCAAATAAAACCAAAGAATTTCCAAGCTCAACTTACCAACCAGCCTGCGACCAACCAAATTAACCTGTCATTGCACAATGGCAGCAAAGGTGTCAGTGCGTTGCCTGACCAATATGTCAACAATACAAAAAAAAAAAAAAAGGTGCATTGTGCTGGGTGTTCAGTGTGTTCCTGCGCCTTTAAGGAGGGTTGGGCTCCCTCCAGTCATCTGCCCTTCATCTATCCATTAGAATACATGTGCTCCCACTGTGGAGACTCTTCAAAGTTACAGTTAGGGTCTGCAGGATACAGGGTGCCTTGCCGTGGCCTGCAGCTTATGCATGTATTTGCAAATGTGTGCAACTAAACCCCTGTTTTTAACACATACTGTTAGACAGGTTAATTTGGTTGGTCGCAGGCTGGTTGGTAAATTGAGCTTGGAAATTCTTTGGTTTTATTTGCCATTGAGATTTACCTTCACTTCCTCTTTCATAGCCAAATCAGGAAGTGAGAGGGAACCCCCCTTGTCAGGGAAGAATTTCCGAGAAGACATGGCAAATATGGCAATATCCAATATGGCTTCACTAATGCGCATTAGGGAAGGGCATGCAATGGCTAATCTTCATGCACAACGGCGCACGCAATGCAAGATAATTGCCAACGTAAACTGGCTTAGATAAGGACACAGTTCCTGTCATAAATAGCTGGATTATCATCAGCCTTGTATCCTGCGTACTTGTGCCTTGTGCTTCTGCTTGATTACATGTTACCTACCTGACTTACCCCTGACCTGCTCTGGCTTCTCTCCTGGCTCTGAATCTGGCTTGCTCCACGGACTGGCTTCTGCCTTGCTCCTGACTGACATACTGTGTTTGACCCCGGCATGATCTCGACCACGCTTCTGCCTCTGCTCCTGACGGACTTCCTGTGTTTGACCCCCGGCCTGGCTTCTGACCTTGCTTCCAGCCTTACCCATCTGTCAAGATCCGCCATCTGTGTATTGAGCAAAACGTTTGCTGCCACAGCTGCAGATGAAGAAGCTCTGCTATCTATGTGTTGTATTGGTAGTAGCACTGACTTTTTTGTTTATACTTTAGATCCGGCAGCACCTCCAGAGAATCACCTGCTGTAAATACTTCTCTGCTCTTGGGTGTCCTCACATTTGGAATTGCCAGGCAGCTTCACTTGCAGGCAACTCTTCTATCTTTGGGCATAGCACCCTCTGTCACCACCTTCGGGGGTACTCTGCACTCAGCCGTAAGTGAAGCCCTCTCGTCACTTCAGCCTCCAGCCAGGTATGTGACACCCCCAAAGAGATCGGAATCCCTGGTTTTCACCAGAACTAGTGTCCCCATTGAACCAATCCTCCTCTATTACTTTACTGGGCAACCCAGAATTTGGGTTTTTCTTTGACGCATTCCGGAGAAAGGACTCCCTTCTTCAGGGCTTGGACAATGATTTGAGATGCAATCAGAATGGAATAACAAAGGAAGCCCGATTTCGTGCTTGAATGGTATGTATACACCTGTACAACTGGCTGGATCAATCTGATGTGTGTGTGTGTGTGTGTGTGTGTGTGTGTGTGTGTGTGTATGTGTGTATATATATATATATATATATATATATATATATATATATATATATATATATATATATATATATATATATATATATATATATATATATATATATATATATATATACACACACACACATACACACACACTGTTTATGGCTCACATCTGTGCGGCTCTGCGGGCCGCATTTTCCGTGGGCAGCCTATCCTTCATCTGAAATGCAGGGAAAAGCTTTCTGCAGCATTTCAGAACTCATAGCCCGCACGGGAAACTCAAGTGCAGTACTGTTCTCAGTATGGGTGCGATTTCTAGTGCATGTGGTGTGCATTAGCATTAATGGCACCCACACACGGTTCCGGCGTTTTTCTGTGCGGGTGGTTGCGACGGTGGGAATAGGCATTTTCCCACAGCCGTAATCACGTGCACAGATGTGAACCTAGACATGCCGCCAGGAAGAACGCACAAAGATGGCCCCGTGAGTTTATTTTTTTAGGGTCAAATTGAGGAAAAGAACTGTTGTGGGCAAGAAGAATAGTGAAAAGTGTCAAGAACCCTGAAAGTCAAGTGGACGGAGCTGGCATTTACATACCACATTGTGAGCTTCGTCAAATATCACAACCGCGCCTTTCAGATCAATATTGTGGGCTTTACGACTCTAGAACACAGGAAAGAAAAAAATGACTCATTTAGATTTTTTTTTTAACACAGCAAAAAAACATTTCAGATCCTACTGATTCTGTACTTATTCTCTGATATTTTTTATTTTTTTTTAGTACCTTAGTATCAAGAAGGTAATTATAAGGCATAAATATGATGTCCGCATGCTGCTTCAGATTTCTGGATAGGTAATAGGGACAGGCTCTGGATAAAGGAGAAAAAGCACAATAAACATTTGTTGAAAATAAAACTGGCAAGGACAACCTAATCAATACAAATAGACTGAAATTGAGGATTCCCAACCTAACAATGCCATCGCAGACCAGTTTGAGGTTCTGAGGCAGGACTCTTTCTGGAATTACACATTACAATGTTTTGGCATATTAATGCCGTGTACACACGATCGGACATTCCGACAAGAAAATCCTGGTTTTCTTTCCGATGGATGTTGGCTCAAACTTGTCTTGCATACACACGGTCGCACAAATGTTGTCAGAAATTCTGATTGCCAAGAACGCAGTGACGTACAACACGTACGACGAGCCGAGAAAAATTAAGTTCAATAGCCAGTGGGGCTCTTCTGCTTGATTCTGAGCATGCGTGGAACTTTGTGCGTCCGAACGCGATCGGAATTTACAACGGATTTTGTTGTCAGAAAATTTGAGATCCAGCTCTCAAATTTTTGTTGTCGGAAATTCCGACAACAAATGTCCGATGGAGCCTACACATGGTTGGAATTTCCGACAACAAGCTCACATCGAACATTTGTTGTAGGAAATTCCGATCATGTGTACGCGGCATAAGAGACTGATGGTGATGACATTTAGAGTTACGAAGGTGTGTTTTAAACAGTTTTTATGTTGCTTTAGGTGCTTAGTGATGTTTTATTATATGCTTTGCTGTAGTTTCATGTACTTGATTTTTTTTTTTTTGTATGTTGTATACGGTTTTTTTTTTGTAAAAAGTATATTTTATATATGGGGTTATATGGGATTTCTTTTGGTTTGTTGTGGACTGCTAAAGAGAGCAGTGGTCCTGGCTGCACTTGAATGCCCAGGGACAGCTGCAGAACCAATAAAATAAACAGCAAAAGATTGACAAGTTAATGTTTGGCTGAACCCAGAATTTATTTAAGCGGCTTTAATGGAGACTTCAGCTGAAAAAACAAAACTTAAAAATTGTATTTCTTTAATCACTTAAAGTATAATTAGTGCAGCGCTAAGGTTGCAAAGAAAGGAAGGTGATAAAGTTATATGTAATATAAACATATACCATATATACTCGAGTATAAGCCGAGTTTTTTCAGCACATTTTCTTGTGCTGTAAGTGCCCCCCCCCCCCCCCACCCCCCCTCGGCTTATACTCGAGTCAAGCACTTTCTGGTGCAAAGAATGACATTTTCTGAACCGACTTTGGGGCCCCATATCTCGGGACCACTTGGTGCTAGGAACCTCAATTTAGTGTGCAAACCCAGTGGAACTAGCACTACAACATATCCATAGCTGGGGTTCCTAGCACCAAGTGGCCCCGAGATATGGGGCCCCAAAGTCAGTTCGGAAAATGTCATTCTCTGCTGCAGAAAAGTACTTGACATTTTCTGAACCGAATTTGGGGCCCCGTATCTCGGGGCCACTTAGGGCTATGAACCCCAGCTTTGGATATGTTGTAGTGCTAGTTCCACCGGGTTTGCACACCAAATTTGGGGTTCTTAGCACCAAGTGTCCCCCAGATACGGGGCCCCAAAGTCAGTCAACTGTGTCCATCTGCAGCAATGTCATTTCGGGACCCTTTGGGTCCAGAGAACCCAAATTTTGGCTGCAGCTAGGGGGCATCTAGGAACCCTTAACTACAGAGTTTGAAGTTCAGGGGACCTATGGCTGCAAATGGGCACAGTGAGGCTGCAAATAGGCATTGTTGACCCTCTTTTCCATTTACAGTAGCTGCACATTTCTCACTCTAGGCTTATACTCGAGTCAATAAGTTTTCCCAGTTTTTTGTGGTAAAATTAGGTGCCTCGGCTTATATTCGGGTCAACTTATACTCGAATATATACGGTAAGTGACATAATAGCATAGAATTATATGCGATACAAACATGTAAGTGACATAATAGCACAAACCTCAATCATAATAAATGTGAATAAATTATTTAGTGTGCTAATGTAGTGACTTCACTACACCCAAAATCCACATTGAGCAGAATGATGAAATACAGTCCAATTAGGTTTGTGATCCAATGCATATGGGAAGAATTCCTGACATTACTAAGAACCTTGAAGTGAGCAAATAGAAGCAAACACCACCACCGTGAAAGAGGGAGGAGGCTTACCAGATGGTATTGACTTGGCGGGGCGATCACAAACCCAATTGGACTGTATTTCATCATTCTGCTCAATGTGGACTTTTGGGTTAGTGCAGTCACTACATTAGAACACTATATAATTTATTCACATTTATTATGATTGGAGTTTGTGCTATTATGTCATTTACATGTTTGCATCACATATAATTCTATGCTATTATATCACTTATATGTTTATATTACATATAACTTTATCGCCTTCCTTTCTTTGCAACCTTAGCGCTGCACTTATTACACTTTACATACTTAGCTTTTTTGTGTCTACAGCCGTGCTGGCTGCTGGGTTGCGGAATCACAGCGCAGTATACACTTTTTCATTTTCTTTAATCACTTGCCAACCAGCAACACTGCTGGATTGGCAGGGTGATATCTCCGCCAATCACAGCGGCTGCAGCAATGACCAAGATATTTTTTTCAAAGTGCCCCTATCCCCAATAAGAACGCGTGTCAGTCCCAACCGCCAGGAAAAACGCAGATCGCACCACACATGAGCTACATTACAGCGAGAATAAAAATGCTAGCTCCAGACCTCATGTGGAACTCTAAATTGGTAACCTGCAAAGACTTTTAAAGTGTTGCCTAAGAAGATTATTTAGGTATCAAAGTTTGGCTGCGTTCCTCGGGTGTACGCAGATTTAAAAGTGTGACATGTTTGGTGTTTATTCACTCGGCGTAACATCATCTTTCATGGTTTAATTTAAAAAAATGGGTATTATATAGTGTTTGTGTGCACTAAAATACATTAAAGTGTATTATTTCCAAAAAAAATTGCTGCACAAATACCATGAGACTTACAAAAAAACTGCAAGACCCACTAGTTTATTCTCTAGGGCAGGGGTCTCAAACTGGAGGCCCTCCAAGCTGTTGCGAAACTACAAGCCCCATGAGGCATTTCAAGGCTGACAGTTACAAGCATGACTCCCACAGGCAGAGGCATGATGGGACTTGTAGTTTTGCAACAGCTGGAGGGCCGCCAGTTTGAGAACCCTGCTCTAGGGTCTCTGCTAAAAAAAATAAAATAAACAACATTACTTATTTATAATGTTTGTGGATTATAAGCAATTTACTAGCAAAAAATGTAGATTTTCCCACGTGAGAAGTGTCAGAATTAGCCCGATGCTGAAGGGGTTAATTAAAGCTTCCTAAAAAAAATGTTAAGCTTTTTTGTAATCTGTGTCTGAAGTTTAGTAGTGGGGTGAGAGGACTGGACAGAGACATTACAGCAGTACCTGTGCTTGGTGCCATTCTTCACCAGATCCTCAATGTCCAATATCTGAGTGGTCAGATCCTTCTCAGTGCTTTTCTCTGGGACAAGAAATGCAAAAGTCTGTAACAATTCTCCCACAATCTGGAAATGTCAAGCCATATGTCCATTATCTGTTCCTAGAACATTTTTTTTTCTTAGAAATTATTCTTTCGAACAAATATAACAGGACACCATCCTTCCTTCACACCAATCTTCTAGTGGCAATCCCCTGAATCACATACATGAACACTTACCATCCACATTGTTGTAAAAGTGACAGGATCTACTGGACACCTTGGAACGGCACATATGGACCTGGAAAAACAGAGGATTTTGATATGTTGTGGTAACTGCTACATACAGTTTTGATCTCTTGACTACCTTAGACAGACAGATCTGCTATAAGATTGCAGCCCCCCCCATTGCTACACTAAAGTAGCACGGCTATAATATAGAGCCTGTTCCTGACAATGTTAGTGCCCCTATGACGAAACACATTGGGTGGAGCAGGAAGCCGTAACATCACTACGCATGCATTGCCAGGAATTCTGGGATTTGTAGTTTATAATGCCGATTTCCTTGTCTGTGAGCGTTTTTAACAGTTATTAAACTTAGTAGCCGGATTTACACTATGGGATTTGTTATTTTTAAACCTTTACATGGTTGATGCCTGGGAGTTTGCTGTATGCTGCTGAGGAACCACTGTGAGGAGCGTGATCATCCCAGGGGTTGCTGATCTGTGCACTTTACAGTTTAACAAGCGCTCTTTGTGACTTCTCTAGCAGAGGGTGGTGGTGGACACGTGGTGTTTTGGGGATTCGTTTTATCGATTACGGTTTCCTTTCTTTCCCATCAAGGGACAAGTGTTAGTACGCCAGTCCTGATGGACCCCAGTTTTCTGTCTGGTGGATGCATCCAGACTACCTGTTTAATGGCTTTTTTATCTCTACCCATAGTCGCTTTCCTCGAGGAATGTATGGCATTCTTTTAAAGACCAATAAAAGTTAGGCAATTTACATTCCTATGTGGTGGATTTATTCATTTATCTTAAAGCGCAACTCCACATTTGTTGAGAAAAAAAAAAAAAAAACATTCCCCTCTCTGGGTGATCTATGTACATTGCAAGGATTTTGACAAACTTTGCTTCAGATTCCTACCTGTTGTTATTCTGAAGAAATCCCTGTGTGTTTGTCTGTGCCCATGAAGTGCAGGAGTGTGTATAATGGGAGCGGTGTCTTAATTATCAACCAGCTGCTGCACCTGCAAAGCTCCAATGAGGAAATTTGTTGGGCCTGCATCCCTTTAGATGTGATTTCCTATTGTGAGTATCCCACCAAAAATGACATTTTTGTTGTAGGGGATGCTTGAAATCTGACTTGCATCTTAGAGCAGACTTCTGGGAAAATCAGTGAGCCAATCACACAAGCAGGAAATGGCATATCCTGGGGGTCGTTCTGTACACCATCAATGTACAGAACGCCTCCAGGTGGCCATATTGCATTTCACAGAAAATGACAGTGCTGCAGATTGAAAAGGAAAGGTCATTTTTAAAGCGGAGGTTCACACAAAAATTGAGCCTTCGCTTCTCGGAACCCTCTCCTCTTTCCGGTGTCACATTTGGCACCTTTCAGGGGGGAGGGGGGGTGCAGATACCCTTCTAAGACAGGTATTTGCACCGGCATAGACTCCCATGGGAGTCTATGTCTCTTCCTGTCCCCCCGCGCTGTCTGCTGGGACACACAAGAGGAGTGGTACAAAATCCCTCCCAAGATGTGTGCAAACCTGGTGGCCAACTACAAGAAACGTCTGACCTCTGTGATTGCCAACAACGGTTTTGCCACCAAGTACTAACCAAATCCCCCTTTTGGGTGAAGTTCTGCTTTAAGTGTGGTTTTTAACAGACTTAGAAGACCACTGGCCATTGGGATCTTATGCTTGCCACCAAATGAATGTGCTGCAAACTTTTTAACAAATATGTAGACTGAACCAAGACATCCTCCTCACCTTGACATGATTACTTTCCTGCTTCTTCACCTCAGGGTGTATACACAGCTGTTCCCTCGAGCCCAGGACACTGACTTTGGGTCTGAAAAAATAAATAAATCAGGGATAATTTAAAGAAACTGCATTATGTTTTGTTTTTCCCCATTGTCTTTTCTCACTTTAACCACTTCAATCCCAGGCACTTTTACCCCCTTCCTGCCCAGGCCAATTTTCATCTTTCAGCGCTCTCACAACACTTTGAATGACAATTGCGCGGTCATGCTACACTGTACTCATATGAAATTTTTAGTATTCTTTTCACACAAATAGAGCTTTCTTTTGGAGGTATTTTCTGGGGGGGGGTTGCAAAAAAGAAAAAGAAATAAAAAAGTAAAGAAGTTTTTCTTATTTTCTGTCATACAATTTTGTAAATAAGTAATTTTTCTCCTTCAACAATAATGTGCACCAATGAAGTTGCACTGACGGGCAACACTGATGAGGAGGCTCTAATATGCAGCACTGATGGGCACCCCTTATAAGCACTGAGGTGAGGTTGATAAAAGACACAAGTCCATCAAGTCCAACCTATGTGTGATTATATGTCAGTATTACATTGTATATCCCTGTATGTTGCGGTCGATCAGGTGCTTATTGGAAAAGATGAAAAACCTTCTGTGTGCAGCAGCCCCACCTTATACTCACCTGAGCCCATCTCTATCCAGCGATGTTGTAGGAGTGTCTCGTCTGCCTGGGACTCCCCTCCTCATTGGCTGAGACAGCAGTGTAGCGCCATAGGCTCCTGCTGCTGTCAAAGTCAGCCAGCCAATGAGGAGAGAAAGGGGGCGGGGCAGGGCCACGGCTCCGTGTCTGAATGGATACACCAGCTGCAGCTCGGGCGCCCCCATAGCAATCTGCTTGCTGTGGGGGCACTCAACAGGAGGGAGGGGCCAGGAGCACCAAAGAGGGACCCAAGAAGAGGAGGATCTGGACTGCTCTGTGCAAAACCATTACACAGAGCAGGTAAGTATAATATGTTTTTTTTTAGTTAAAAATCACAAACAAAAACACATGAGACTTTACAATCACTTTAATCTCTAAACTTTCTGCATATGCCAGTGAGAAAATGAAAAAAAAAACATCTGACTTGTTGCCAGACACAAAACCTCCACTTTCTGGAAATAACACCTAGTTCCAGCACAGCATAAAAGCAAAGAAAAACCTTCAAGGAAATAACCATTACAAAAATATCACAAAACAGGACATAATTCTAAAGGAACCAGTACAGTGGTAGCTGCATAAAAAAAAAAAAAAAAAAAAAAAGGCAAGCAGACAGCCAATCACTAGTCTCCAGTATGGGGTATAGGCTGATCTTTTCTATAGGCGCCATACAGCTGATCGACAACCCAATACGGATTTACAATGCCTTGTTCTGCACTGTCTTTATTCAGAGGCAGCCATCTTGGTAGAGGCAGGGCATTTGTATTTGAGAGGTGCCCCCCTGATAACTGGTCATCTGATGACTGTTAGAGGAATATTCAAGAAGCAGCATAAAAGGTGGAGGAACCACAGATCAACAGATTGGAAGAAGCCTCAAAGAGCCCTGCACTTACAGCTTACAAATCATGTGACCGCACTGCAGGAAAAAAAAAAGGTATTTACAAAGAACTTTTTTTACAAACAGTAGGCAGTATGAGGAGGGGGAGCAACATTTAAAATCTTAGATAGATCAGCCTTCCCTTCCATTTTTACAATTTTCCTATTTCATTAGAGAATTTTCTAGCAATGTTAATCTTTCATTTTGATGTAATCCTTATGCCCCGTACACACGAGTGGAAATTCCGCCAGCAAAAGTCCGATGTGAGCTTTTGGTCAGGAAATTCCGACCAAGTGTATGCTCCATCGAACTTTTGCTGGCGGAATTTCCGCCAGCAAAAGATTGAGAGCAGGTTCTCTATTTTTCAGTCGGAAAAAGTTCCTATCGGAAATTCCGTTCGCCTGTATGCAATTCGGACGCGCAAAAAACCCGCGCATGTTCGGGAACAATTCGACGCATGCTCGGAAGCATTGAACTTCATTTTCTCGGCTCGTCGTAGTGTTATACGTCACCGCGTTCTTGAGGGTCGAAAGTTCAGAAAATTTTTGTGTGACCGTGTGTATGCAAGCCAAGCTTAAGCGGAATTTCATCTGAAAAACCATCCAAGATTTTTCTGACGGAAATTCCGCTCGTGTGCACGGGGCATTAGACGAAGAACTAGTAAAACACATCCAGCATTTATGTTTCACCTGACAAGTCGTGCTCCATTAAATGCAATAGAACCGTTCTAATCGGAGCGACTCAAGTTGCTCCAACTTAGAAAAAAGTTCCTGTGCTTCTTGGGGGCGACTTCGGAACGGCTTGCATTGACTAGGGTTGCATCGATATCGGGTGATACTAGCCATTTTCGCAAGTGTCGGTACTTGCGAAAATACTCCGATACCCGAAACAGATACCCGAAGTGACGACAGCTTGGGAGCGGAACGCCGCCTCCTCCCCTCCAGCCGGCTGTCTCCTCTGGTGCAGGGCCGTCTTAATGCATGGGTCAACCTGGGCACTGCCCAGGGGCCCTAGGTGCATGGGAGGCTTCCTGAAATTCCCCCACCACTCCCGCAGTTTCCAGCTCTCCTCTAGCACTTTGCAGGGTGTAAGGAGGAACCCTCCGAGGCAGAGCCTATGTGGGCGGGATCTGTACTGCTCCAATCACAAGGGATGAATAGGAGAGGAGAGGTGGTGGGGATCGGAGCAGTAGACATCCCTCCAGCACTAGCAGCTGTGGTAAGACCATGCACTGATCTATGGAGGTATTGGGGAGAGGTGGTGTACTGGGGAAGGGTGGGTCCCCCCTTCCAAGCCTTCCACCACCCCGAGGCTTGTCGGTAGTCTCCTATCTTGCATGGTACACATCTTAAAACACAGCACTAAGAGTTCCTCCTCCGTTAAAAAAAAAAATGGTATTGGTGCATCCCTAGCATTGACTTCTAGTAAAGAAGTCATAAGCAGGCCACCATGAAGTCGCACTGTGCGGTGCAAATTTGAAGCCGCGACAGTGTGAACCGAGCCTCATTGTCAATGTTTTCCTTCACATACAATTAACGCTAGTTAGGATACTTCTGAGATCCAAATGCAATTAAGAGAAACAGTTTAGTAGTATGCCGCAAACACACGACCGGACTTTACGGCATACTTGGTCCGGCGAACCTGAGTCCGTCGGACAATTCGATCGTGTGTGGGCTCCAGCGGACTTTTTTTTTCTCAAAAGTTTGACGGACTTAGAAATGAAACATGTTTCAAATCTGTCCGACGGACTCGAGTCTGGTTGAAAAGTCCGCTCGTCTGTATGCTAGTCCGACGGACAAAAAACGACGCTAGGGCAGCTATTGGCTACTGGCTATGAACTTCCTTGTTTTAGTCCGGTCGTACGTCATCACGTACGAATCTGTCGGACTTTGGTTGATCGCGTGTAGGCAAGTCCGTTCATTCGGAAAGTCCGTCGAAAAGTCCGCAGGACAAAGTCTGCCGTAAAGTCCGGCCGTGTGTACGCGGCATTAGCGTTCATTTTCCAGACCCCTCCCAGTTATCTCTGGTAAGCATATGACTACACACCTACTTGAAAGTCAGAGGAAGTACGATCTTCTGATGGAAATGGAAGAGAGAATATAAATACCTGTACAAGGTGTGCTTGAGTTCATTGATGACTTGCGTCAGCTGGGAGTGTGTCCGGGAAGCATAGATAATCTTAGGAATATCGCTGTAATATGCTGTATTTAAACAAAAAGTAAAAAAAATTAAATAAAAATAAAAAAGGCAAACACGTTACTTTGATATTGTATAAACACACACATATACAGTGCCTTTAAAAAGGTATTCCAATCCCTTAAAATTTTTCAAATTTTGTCACGATACAACCAAAAACGTAAAATTTATTTTTTTAGGATTTTATGTGATAGACCAACACAAAGTGACACATAATTGCGAAGCGGAAGGAAAATGATAAATGGTTTTCCAATTTTTTCACATATAAATATGTGAAAAATGTGGGGGGGCATTTGTATTCAGCTGAGTCAATACTTTGTAGAACCCCCTTTCTCTGCAATTACAGCTGTAAGTCTTTTTGGGGATGTCTCTACCAGATTTGCACATCTAGAGAAGGACATTTTTGCACATGCTTCTTTGCAAAATACCTCAAGATGGATTGGATGGAGAGCGTCTGAACAGAAATTTTCAAGTCTTGCCACAGATTCTCAATTGGATTTAGGTCTGGACTTTGGCTGGGCCATTCTAACACATGAATATGCTTTGATCTAAACCATTCCATTGTAGCTCTGGCTGTATGTTTAGGGTCGTTGTCCTGCTGGAAGGTGAACCTCCGCCTCAGTCTCAAGTCTTTTGCAGACTCTAACAGATTTTCTTCTAAGATTGCCCTGTATTTGTTTCCATCCATCTTCCCATCAACTCTGTCCAGCTTCCCTTTCCCTGCTGAAGAAAAGCATCCCCACAACGTGATGCTGCCACCACCATGTTTCACGGTGGGGATGGTGTGTTCAGGGTGAGGTGGACGGCCATATCTTGGTAGGTTTGCAGTTGTGCCATACTCTTTCCATTTTCAGATGGAGGATCGAACAGAGCTCCGTGAGATGTTCAAAGCTTGGGTTATTTTTTTTATTTATAACCAAACCCTGCTTTAAACTTCTCCACAACTTTATCCCTGACCTGTCTGGTGTGTTCCTTGGCCTTCATGATGCTGTTTGTTCATTAAGGTTCTCTAAGAAACCTCTGAGGGCTTCAAAGAGCAGCTGTATTTATACTGATATTAAATCACACTCATTCAATCATTCAAGTGGACTCTGTTTACTAATTAGGTAGGCAATTAGTTCCACTAGATTTTAGTTAGGGGTATCAGAATAAAGGGGACTGAATACAAATGCACACCACACTTTTCACATATTGATTTTCGTTTTTGTGTGCCTCGGTGTGAAAGGAGTCCAAGACTAAATGAATGCAAGTGCCAAGACAATTGAACAAACAGGAGATTTTGGTCACCCGGGAGACACAGGTGCAAAATACAGTGCATCTGGGAAGTATTCACAGCACTTCACTTTTTCCACATTTTGTTAGGTTACAGCCTTAATCCAAAATGGATTAAATTCATTATTTTCTTCAAAATTCTACAAACAATACCCCATAAAGACAACTTGAAAGACGTTTGTTTGAAATCTTGCAGATCTGAAATCTGCTAATTTATTAAAAAGAAGAAATGGAAAAATCCCATGTACATAAGTATTTCACAGCCTTTGCCGTGACATTTAAAATTGAGCTCAGGTCCATCCTGTTTCCAATGATCATCCTTGAGATGTTTCTACAACTTGAGTGGAGTCCACCTGTTGTAAATTCAGTTGATTGGACATGATTTGGAAAGGCACACAGCCGTCTATATAAGGTCCCACAGTTAACAGTGCATGTCAGAGCACCAACCAAGCCATGAAGTCCAAGGAATTGTCTGTAGACCTCCCACACCACCACCCTCAACCCCCTACCCCCCCTCCCCAGCAGCCCTCCGGTGCTTTTCCAGGCACGCCCGCGCCAATCGGCGACCCAGAGAAAGAATCCGCCGCCCGATGATCATAGAGATTTACAGTGACCAGATGGTCCCCAATCATCTCTATGACCGTCGAAGGCACGGGCACGACGTTATGTAGTCACGTCCAGTCCACGGAAGTAAACAAAGCCCAGATCTCAGCTGGAAAGAAAGATCTGTCATTTTTTTCTTTTTGATCTCAATCTTTCCAGCCTGGAGGAGAGATATGGGGTCTTACAGACCCCACATCTGTCCATAAAAAGGACCTGCCACGCACCAAAAATTCAAGTAAAATAAACAAAATAAAAAAAAAAACAAAAAAAAAAACGTAAAGAGCCTCCATCCCTGTGTGCTCGCGCACAGAAGCGAACGCACACTTAAGACCTGCCCACATATGTAAACGCTGTTTAAATCACACATGTGAGGTATCGCCGCATGCGTTAGAGCGAGAGAAACAATTCTAGTACTAGACTGCAATTTTAAAGCGTGATATGTTAGGTATCTATTTACTTGGCGTAACATCGTCTTTCACATTATACAAAAAAAAAAAAAATTGGGCTAACTTTACTGTTTTTGTATTTTTTAAATTCATGAAACAGTCCCCCCCCCCCCCAAAAAAAAACGTTAAAAAAAAAAAAAAAAAAAAGGTTGCGCAAATACCATGTGACATAAAAAGTTGCAACAACCGCCATTTTATTCCCTAGGGTCTCTGCTAAAAAAAAACATATATAATGTTTGGGGGTTCTGAGTAATTTTCTACCAAAAAAATGATGATTTTTACATGTAGGAGAGGAGTGCTGGAATAGGCCCAGTATGGAAGTGGTTAATAAATTTGCAAAGATTTTAAACAAACTTCTTTCACGTTGTCATTTTGGGGTATTCCTCTTTTGAATAAGGCTGTAATATAACAAAATGTGGGAAAAATGAAGCGCTGTGAATACTTTCCGGATGCACTGTACAGCGTGCTGCCAGCAGCCTTTCAAGGTCAGTAACAGCAGTGGCTGTATGCTGTTCCAAGCAGTGCTTGTGTATAGGACCGATTGTCCCAAACACATCATTTCAGCCATGTATGAGCGTACCACAGTCTACAGCCACCACCTCTTGCAGCCTGTCATAGAATTTGACAGCCTGCTGGCAGAGGGCTGTAAGCTATACCTGTACCACCCATGGGACCAAAAAAAACGTGTCTTTTACACTCTATGGGCCAAAGCACCCGTGTGCATGAGGAATAGGTATAGGTAGGGCTGGGAAAAAAATCGATTTAAATCTTGAATCGAGTTGAGAGGTCAAAACGATTCAAAACTTAAGCAAATCGATTTTTTTAGATTTTTTTTTTTTATACCGCGCCGGTCCCGAGGCGCTGCGGGCATGAGTTTTTAGGCGAGGCCGCGGCTTCGACCTAGTCCGCGGCTACGGCCGGACGCCGCGGACTAGACCACAGCCGTGGCCTCACCTAAAAACTCATGCCCGCAGCGCCTCCGGACCGGCGCGGAAACCGCGCCGGGCCTGAAGAGCTGCGGGCAAGGAGTTTTTAGGTGAGGCCGCGGCTTCGGCCTAGTCCGCGAGGCCGGACGCCGCGGACTAGGCCGAAGCCTCGCCTAAAAGCTCATGCCCGCAGCGCCTCGGGACCGGCGCGGTTTCCAAAAAAAAAAAAAAAAAACTCGATTGGAATCGTGAATCGAGTTGTTAAGAAAATCGAAGATTTTTTTTTTTTAAGAAAATCTCCCAGCCCTAGGTATAGGTCTTAAATGGGTCCTTGAATCACGCAGACTCGAAATATTGTAAAGACTACAAATGTAAATCTTGTCAAAGAACTCCCCCTGCAAACCTTAATTTGAACCACAGGGTTCACATTCCACTTCTCTACTTACAACATATAGCACATTGCACTGTGGATAGAATCTGGAGAAAAAATAAATTGTACATTCTGTATATAACCGTTTTCTATCTTGTATGCTTTGCCTAAAGTATTGCACATGGCACCAATCATGTTTTGATTACATGTTTGCATTCTTTCGAGTCCTGATTAGAATTTAGCCTGCCTATATTACGTCCCTTGTTACCATAAAAGCACAGTCCTTCTGTGTCTGTTCCCTACTGCATTAGTTATAATTTAAAAAGAAGTGTGGCGTTTTTTTGTTTTTTGCAGATTCATACTTACCTAGGTGGATGCAGTTTGGGTCTGATGCTGCATCTGTCTGATGCCTGATGAAGGAGCACGCATGCTCCGAACGCGTGCACGCCCCCAGCGTCACTGATACCCGGGAAATACAACTTAACAGACGATCCACGCTGTGCCTGTCTCAACCCAGCCTGTGACACTGGTTACCACCTGCGCCGTCAGACGGGACAAGGAGACAAGTGTAACACACTCCAGCTTTCAGGATCGCCCCCTGTGGAGCCCTGCTGCCCACCACACAGCTTCCCGGATGGATTTTTTACTTGATGTGCCTGTATCTACCTTACTCTGAGTGAGTGCATTTTAACCTGTAATAAATGTTTATGCTACAGTACTGCACTTAGGTCGGCGCTGCTTTTCTTCCTTTTTATCTCCCTCCAAAGGTGAATTCTGCCCTTCAAGCAAGCTGTCTCCTGTGTTTGTATCTGCATCTCTCCCCCTGAGGTCATAGACCTATACTCTGCATTCCCCCCTCCACTCATTTTATCCCAGTTTTTATGCCTGGACTTTTGTTCATCAACCCAGCACCATCCCTGGACTTTTTTTTACCATTTTTCATATTTTATTTTTCATCTTTTATTTTCTATTATCATTATTTTTAACATATAAATGTATTGTAACTCACAGATGACTGTTATTTAAATTAATATCTTTTAATTCTTTATTTTATATAACTTACTATCCCTTTGTATATTGCTCACCCCCATCCATAGCTGTCGTCCCCTAGCGCAACAAAATATTGTAAATTATCTGTCCCACGGCGCCTCTAACACTGAGAACCGAGCGATCTAACAGCGCAGATCGCTCGGTTCTCACGGCTCCCCGAGCAGAGAGCTGACTGTCAGTCACTGCTGTCTGCTCTGCCCCCTCCTTGCTCTCGGCCGATGCGCTTTGCAGGCACTTCGGCAGAGCTGCCCATTTATTTCAAATGCAAGAGCAGTGTATACAGCGCTCCTGCACCGCCTAAAAGATGCTGCTTGTAGGAGTTTTTTTCCCGTCCTGCAAGCGCACCGCCCCAGTGTGCGAGCACTCGGGCTTTTACACTGGGGTGGCTTGAATGGCGCTATTTTTAGCGCTAAAAGGCCTGAAAAGTGCCCCAGTGTGAAAAGGGGTCATAACCACCCCCCTTTCCCTCATACTAATGTAAATGTCAATATACTGCATATATATTTTATATATACATACAGCATTCATACAGTGGATATAAAAAGTCTACACACCCCTGTTAAAATGTCAGGTTTCTGTGATGTAAAAAAAATGAGACAAAAATAAATCATTTCAGAACTTTTTCCACCTTTAATGTGACCTATAAACCGTACAACTCAGTTGAAAAAAAACAAACTGAAATCTTTTAGGGAGGGGAAGTAGAAATTAAAAAACAAAAATAATGTGGTTGCATAAGTGTACACCCTCTTATAACTGGGTATGTAGCTGTGTTCAGAATTAAGCAATCACATTAAAACTCATGTTAAATAGGAGTCAGCACACACCTACCATCATTTAAAGTGTCTCTGATTGACCCCAAATCATGTTCAGCTGTTCTAGTAGGTCTTTCCTGACATTTTTTTAGTCGCATCCTACAGCAAAAGCCATGGACCGCAGAGAGCTTCCAAAGCATCAGAGGGATCTCATTGTTAAAAGGTATCAGTCAGGAGAAGGGTACAAAAGAATTGCCAATGCATTATATATACCATGGAACACAGTGAAGACAGTCATCATCAAGTGGAGAAAATATGGCACAACAGTGACATCACCAAGAACTGGACGTCCCTCCAAAATTGATGAAAAGACCAGAAGAAAATGGTCAGGGAGGCTGCCAAGAGACCTACAGCAACATTAAAGGAGCTGCAGGAATATCTGGCAAGTACTGGCTGTGTGGTACATGTGACAACAATCTCCCGTATTCTTCATATGTCTGGGCTGTGGGGTAGAGTGGGAAGACAGAAGCCTTTTCTTACCAAGAAAAACATCCAAGCCTGGCTAAATTTAGCAAAAACACATCTGAAGTCTCCCAAAATCATGTGGGAAAATGTGTTCTGGTCTGATGAAACCAAGGTTGAACTTTTTGGCCATAATTCCAAAAGAGTTTTGGAGCAAAAACAACACTGCACATCACCAAAAGAACACCATACCCACCGTGAAGCATGGTGGTGGCAGCATCATGCCTTGGGGCTGTTTTTGTTCAGCTGGAACGGGAACCTAAAGCATCGTACACACGGTACGATTGTTGGCCAACCGAGCGTCTGATTCTTGTAAAAAGGGGCGTGTGCCAGGATCTTGTCTCGCACACTAACGGTACACAATTGTCGTCCCACAATCACGAACGTAGTGACGTATTACGAGCAATTTCAGCTCTTGAGCGCCACCCTTTGGGCCCCTTCTGCTAATTTCGTGTTTGGTGAGCATTGATTCTGAGCATGCGTGTTTGTACTTTCGACTTTTGTGTGACGGATTTGTGTACTGACCATACGAAAATCTGAGGTCAAACCGTTGTCTGACGAAAATTTACTAGCCTGCCATCCAACATTTGTTGACCGAAAGTTGGACAACAATTGTCAAAAGCAGCGTACTAACGGTAAGATTTTAGGACAAAAGTCTGTAAACAGACAGTCCCCTGCCAACAATCATACCGTGTGTACGAGGCTTTAGTCAAGGTAGAGGGAATTATGAAGAGTTCCAAATACCAGTCAATATTGGCACAAAACTTTCAGGCTTCTGTTAGAAAGGTAAACATGAAGAGGAACTTCATCTTTCAGCAAGACAATGACCCAAAGTATACATCCAAATCAACAAAGGAATGGCTTCACCATTAAAGTTTTGGAATGGCCCAGCCAGAGCCCAGACCCGAATCCCATTGAAAATCTGTGGGGTGATGTGAAGAGGGCTGTGCACAGGAGATGTCCTCGCAATCTGACAGATTTGGAGTGTTTTTGCAAAGAAGAGCGGGCAAATATTGCCAAGTCAAGATGTCCCATGCTGATAGACTCATACCCAAAAAGACCGAGTGCTGTAATAAAATCAAAAAGGTGCTTCAACAAAGTATTAGTGTAAGGGGTGTGCACACTTATGCAAACATATTATTTTATTTTTTTTTTATTTTTACTTCCCTCCACCTAAAAGATTTCAGTTTGTTGTTCAACTGAGTTGTACGGTTTATAGGTCACATTAAAAAGGTGGAAAAACTTCTGAGATGATTTATCTTTGTTTCCTTTTTTACATCACAGAAACCTGACATTTTAACAGGAGTGTGTAGACTTTTTATAGCCACTGTACCTATAAGCCTAACGCAAAGAAATAAATATTATCGAAAATAAAAAAATGTATATAACAATAGAGTGGGGGTGTGGTTGTCATGGGGAGAGGAAGTAACACTAAACTCTTATCCATTTTACCAAAAAAAAAAAAAAAATCACCCAATCACCAAATCAAAGAGGTTATAACCCACCCCCTTTCACTTATACAGATGGGCTGGGCCTGATAATCACTCTTCGGAGGGATGGTTTGGCTATCCATAGAAAAGACAGACTGCGGTCATACCTGAGCCCTGCGGGTTTGCCTCTCCACTCCCCCAGTCTGCAGTCGGGCGGTCTGGGAACAGTTCTCCGCCATGCATGCGCTCTTTGATCTTGTGTGCAGTGATATTGTCTTTGAAATGCTGACGCCATGCCAACGTGGCACACAGCAGGCAAAGCGTTTTTCCTGTGCCCGTTGGACTTTCCAAAACACCATTCACACCCTGGAAGGGGGGAGGGGGGAGAGAAATAAAACATTGCTCCAATACATATAAAAGTTCTACAACATAATAAGCCATCGTATGCGAGATAAACCTCTTGTTGATAAATTAGACAGATACAAATCCAAACCTATAGACTGACGCATTGTACATAAGAGGCTCCACCCCCTTATAGTCTATACACACCTCTCGCCCTATACATAGGAAAGGCTCCTCCCCAGAGTTACTGTACATGACAAACGCCTCTCCTGACACTCTATATACAGTACATGCTTCTGTCCAGAATTACTATATATACACATGCTCCTCCCCCTCTGACCCACTATACACTGTATAGGCTCCTCCCTATCTACACACAGTACAAGCTCCTCCCCTATACACAGTACAGGCTTCTCCCCCCTCTATACACAGCACAAGCTCCTCCTTCTCCCCCTATACACAGGACAGGCTCCTCCCCTTCTCTATACAAAGGACTCCTCCTCCCCCTGCATACACAGCACAAGCTCCTCCTCCTCCCTATACACAGGACAGGCTCCTCCCCTTCTCTATACAAAGAACAGACTCCTCCTCCTCTATACACAGCACAAGCTCCTCCTCCTCCCCCTATACACAGGATAGGCTCCCCCCCCTTCTCTATACAAAGAACAGACTCCTCCTCCCCCTCTACACACAGCACAAGCTCCTCCTTATACACAGTACAGGCTCCTCACCCTGTATACATAGACTCCTCCTACCTAAACAGTACAGGCCCCTCCCCTTCTCTAAACAGTACAGGCCCCTCCCCTTCTCTAAACAGTACAGGCTCATCCCCCTCTATACTCGGCCCAGGCTCCTCCCCCTCTATACACGGTCCAGGCTCCTCCCCACCTATACACGCTCAAGGCTCCTCCCCACCTATACACGCTCAAGGCTCCTCCCCACCTATACACGGTCCAGGCTCCTCCCCACCTATACACGGTCCAGGCTCCTCCCCATCTTTACACGGTCCAGGCTCCTCCCCATCTTTACACCGTCCAGGCTCTTTTCCACCTACAGTGGTGCTCATAAGTTTACATACCCTGGAAGAATTTATGATTTCTTGGCCATTTTTCAGAGAATATGAATGATAACACAAAAACTTTTCTTTCACTCATGGTTAGTGTTTGGCTGAAGCCATTTGTTATCAATCAACTGTGTTTACTATTTTTAAATCATAATGACAACAAAAACTACCAAAATGACCCTGATCAAAAGTTTACATACCCCAGTCCTTAATACCATGTATTGTCCCCTTTAACATCAATGACAGCTTGAAGTCTTTTGTGGTATTTGTGGATGAGGCTCTTTATCTTCTCAGATGGTAAAGCTGCCCATTCCTCTTGGTAAAAAGCCTCCAGTTCCTGTAAATTCTTGGGCTGTCTCGCATGAACTGAACGTTTGAGATCTCCCCAGAGTGGCTCAATGATATTGAGGTCAGGAGACTGAGATGGTCACTCCAGAACCTTCACTTTATTCTGCTGTAGCCAGTGACAGGTCGACTTGGCCTTGTGTTTTGGATCATTGTCATGTTGGAATGTCCAAGAACGTCCCAGAACGTCCCATGGGGAGCTTCCTGGCTGATGTTCCTCCAGTATTTTTTGATAACATACTGCATTCATCTTGCCATCAATTTTGACCAAATTTCCTGTGCCTTTGTAGCTCACACATCCCCAAAACATCAGCGACCCTCCTCCGTGTTTCACAGTAGGAATGGTGTACCTTTCATCATAGGCCTTGTTGACTCCTCTCCAAATGTAGCGGTTATGGTTGTGGCCAAAAAGCTCAAAAGTCTCATCACTCCAAATGACTTTGTGCCAGAAGGTTTGAGGGCTTGTCTCTGTGCTGTTTGTAAGTGGGATACTTTTACATAGTAATGGCTTTCTTCTGGCAACTCGACCATGCAGCCCATCTTTCTTCAAGTGCCTCCTTATTGTACATCTTGAAACAGCCACACCACATGTTTTCAGAGAGTCCTGTATTTCACCTGAAGTTATTTGTGGGTTTTTCTTTGCATCCCGAACAATATTCCTGGCGGTTGTGACTGAAATTTTAGTTGGTCTACCTGACCGTGGTTTGGTTTCAACAGAACCCCTCATTTTCCACTTCTTGATTAGAGTTTGAACACTGCTGATTGGCACATTCTCAATTCCTTGGATATCTTTGTATATCCCTTTCCTGTTTTATACAGTTCAACTACCTTTTCTCGAAGATCCTTTGACAATTCTTTTGCTTTCACCATGACTCAGAATCCAGAAACGTCAGTGCAGCACTGGATGAGAGATGCAAGGGTCTGTCAGGAGTCCAGAAACTCATTGACCTTTTTATACACACACACACACACACACACACTAATTACAAGCAAACAGATCACAGGTGAGGATGGTTACCTTTAATAGCCATTCAAACCCCTTTGTGTCAACTTGTGTGCATGTTATGAGGCCAAAATCACCAGGGTATGTAAACTTTTGATCAGGGTCATTTGGGTAGTTTCTGTTGTCATTATGATTTAAAAAGAGTAAACACAGTTGATTGATAACAAATGGCTTCAGCCAAACACTAACCATGAGTGAAAGAAAAGTTTTTGTGTTATCATTCATATTCTCTGAAAAATGGCCAAGAAATCATAAATTATGCCAGGGTATGTAAACTTATGAGCACAACTGTATACACCGTCCAGGCTCATCCCTACCTATACACAGTCCAGGCTCCTCCCCTTCTATACACACTCCAGGCTCCTCCCCACCTATACACATTCCAGGCTCCTCCTCCATAACAAGTGCAGGCTCCTCCCCTTCTCTATATACAGTGCAGGCTGCTCCCCTTCTCTATATAATGTGCAGGCTCCTCCCCTTCTATACACACTCCTCCATAAACAGTGCAGGCTCCTCCCCTTCTCTATATACAGTGCAGGCTCCTCCCCCTTCTCTATATAATGTGCAAGCTCCTCCCCCTTCTCTACACACTCCAGGCTTCTCCCCTTCACTATAGACAGTGCAGGCTCCTCCCGTTCCATACACTCCAGGCTGCTCCATAAACAGTGCAGGCTCCTCCCCTTCTCTATAGACAGTGCATGCTCCTCCCCTTCTATACACACTCTAGGCTCCTCCTCCATAAACAGTGCAGGCTCCTCCCCTTCTCTATATACAGTGCAGGCTCCTTCCCCTTCTCTATATAAAGTGCAGGCTCCTCCCCTTCTATACACACTCCAGGCTCCTCCTCCATAAACAGTGCAGGCTCCTCCCCTTCTCTATATACAGTGCAGGCTCCTTCCCCTTCTCTATATAAAGTGCAGGCTCCTCCCCTTCTATACACACTCCAGGCTTCTCCTCCATAAACAGTGCAGGCTCCTCCCCTTCTCTATATAACGTGCAGGCTCCTCCCCTTCTATACACACTCCAGGCTTCTCCCCTTCTCTATATACAGTGCAGGCTCCTTCCCCTTCTCTATATAAAGTGCAGGCTCCTCCCCTTCTATACACACTCCAGGCTCCTCCCCTTCTATACTCACTCCAGGCTTCTCCCCTTCTCTATATACAGTGCAGGCTCCTTCCCCTTCTCTATATAAAGTGCAGGCTCCTCCCCTTCTATACACACTCCAGGCTTCTCCCCTTCTCTATATACAGTGCAGGCTCCTCCCCTTCTATACACACTCCAGGCTCCTCCTCCATAAACAGTGCAGGCTCCCCCCCCCTTCTATACACAGTGCATGCCCCTTTCACTCTATGCTCCTCCCTTATACTATAGTCAATATCAAGCTCCTCCCCTTTACACCCATAAATCATGTTATTGGTCTCTCTTTAGGCTCCTCCCACAAGTACAAATTAGTCCCTAACTTCCAAGCCCCTCCCCTGTCACGATAATGATTATCAAGCCCCTCCTCTGTCACTATAGTGAATGACAAGCTCCTCCTCTGACACTGGAACCCTCCTCTATATCTACACTTACATTGCAGGCTATTTGTCCCACGTTAGGCCCCTCCCATAAATACAGAACTCCTCCTCTAGGCCCCGCCCCCTCCCGCTCCCGCTCTTCAGAACACCAATGGCGGCACACCTGCTGCAGACACTCGATGACTTTGTTCATATAATCCTCCTGACACTTGTACGGGGTGAACGGGAACTCCACGGGGATGCCGGCCACCTGAATCTGAGGCATGTCCGCTCCTCACCCACCCCCCCCACCACGGGCCGCCGCTCCTCCTCGCCTCAGCTTCACAATTCCCGCCCGTACGTCATGACGTCAGCGGGGCACCCGCGTCCCGTCCACTGGTGACGTCACCGGAGCGCTCTCATACTTCCTGGTAGAAACAGAGGAGAGCGACGGGGTGGAAGGGGGCGTGACCGGGGGGCGTGACCGGGGGGGCGGGGGACACAAAATCAGGCGCTTGGGAGGCTAGATGTAGCCAGGCGAAGAAACTGTACAGGAACTTTGTAAAAAGCATCAGGAACGCACATGTCCTTATTTAAGATTAAAAGAGTTGTAAACCCTCGTGTGTTTTTTTTTTTTTTAACCACTTAAGGACCGAGCCACTTTCTGAGATTTGTTGTTTAGTTAAAAACATTTTTTTTTTGCTTGAAAATTACTTAGAACCCCCAAACATTATACTTTTTTTTTTCTAACACCCTAGAGAATAAAATGGCGGTCGTTGCAATACTTTCTGTTGCACCATATTTGCTCAGCGGTCTTACAAGCGCACTTTTTTGAATTAAAATATAAGACAGCAGTAAAGTTAGCCCAATTTTTTTTTTTATGTTGTAAAAGATAATGTTACGCCGAGTAAATTGATACCCAACATGTCACGCTTCAAAATTGCGCCCACTCGTGGAATGGCGACAAACTTTTACCCTTAAAAATCTCCATAGGCGACGTTTAAAAAATTCTACAGGTTGCATGTTTTAAGTTACAGAGGAGGTCTAGGGCTAGAATTATTGCTCTCGCTCTAACGATCGCGGCGATACCTCACATGTGTGGTTCGAACACCGTTTTCATATGCGGGCGCTACTCACGTATGCGTTCGCTTCTGCGCGCGACGGGGCGCGTTTAACAACTTAAGGACCAGCCCCATTTTGGAATTTAGGCGTTTACATGTTTAAAACTGTTTTTTTTTGCTAGAAAATTACTTAGAACCCCCAAACATTATATATTGTTTTTTTTTTTCTAACACCCTAGAGCAGGGATATGCAATTGGCGGACCTCCACCTGTTGCAAAACTACAAGTCCCATCATGCCTCTGCCTCTGGGTGTCACGCTTGTGGCTGTCAGAGTCTTGCAATGCCTCATGGGACTTGTGGTTCTGCAACAGCTGGAGGTCCGCTAATTGCATATCCCTGCCCTAGAGAATAAAATGGCGGTCATTGCAATACTTTTTTTTCACACCGTATTTGCGCAGCGGTCTTACAAGCGCACTTTTTTTGGAAAAATTTACAACAGTAAAGTTAGCCCAATTTTTTTTTTATACTATGTAAGATAATGTTACGCCGAGTAAATTGATACCCAACATGCCACACTTCAAAATTGCGCCCGCTCGTGGAATGGCGACAAACTTTTACCCTCAAAAATCTCCATAGGCGACGTTTAAAAAATTCTACAGGTTGCATGTTTTGCATTACGGAGGAGGTCTAGGGCTAGAATTATTGCTCTCGCTCTACCGATCGCGGACCCCAGAAGAGGAGGATCGGGGCCACTCATTTTGCACAGATACCTCACATGTGTGGTTTGAACACCGTTTTCATATGCTGGCGCTACTCACGTATGCATTCGCTTCTGCGCGCAAGCTTGTTGGGACGGGGCATTTAAACATTTTTTATTTTTTTATTTTTTTCTTATTTATTTTATATGATTTTATTTATTTTTACACTGTTTTTTTAAAAAAAAAAATTGTGGCACTTTTATTCCTATTACAAGGAATGTAAACATCCCTTAGTAATAGAAAAAAAGCATCACAGGACCTCTTAAATACGAGATCTGGGGGTCAAAAAGACCTCAGATCTCATATTTACACTAAAATGCAATAAAATAGTTTGTTTTTTTAAATGGCCCTTTAAGAGCTGTGGGCGGAAGTGACGTTTTGATGTCCCTTCCGCCCTGCAGTGTCATGGAGACGGGCGGAGGCCATCTTCCCCTCACTCGTCTCCATGTCAGGCTAGGGAAAGGCTCAGATCGCCTCCGCCGCTACCGACGGCTCCAGTAAGCAGCGGAGGGCACCGGAGTGCGGCGGGAGTGGGGGGCCCCTCTTCCGCCGCCAATAAAATCGATCTCGCGGTCGATACGCCGTAGAGACAACTATTATCTGAAAGCGGATCGCCGGCCGAAGAAGAGGAGCTAGCTGCTGCCATATCAATGAAATCCCTCGTCAAACTACTGACGTATAACGAAGTGGTTAAATAAGAAACATGTCATACTTACCTCCTCTGTGCAGCTCATTTTGCACAGAGTGGCCCCGATCCTCCTCCTCTGGGGTCCCTCAGCGGCGCTGGTGGCTCCTCCCCGCATCGGGTGTCCACGTCGGAGAAGAGCTCTCCTTGGTGGAAAACTGTGCAGGGTGCGCTCCCGAGTCCCACATCTATGTCCATTCACACAGAATGGAGGACTCGGCCCCGCCTCCCCCAGCGCAGCATCACTGGATTTGATTGACAGCAAAGGGAGCCAATGGCTGCGCTGCTATCAATCTATCCAATCAGGACACGAGCCCTCAGCTAGTGCTGGTGTCCTTGTTCCCGGCCAGAGAAAGATCGGGGTCAGGTAAGTAAATTGGGGACTTGGGGGGGGGCCGCAGCACCACAGAAGGTTTTTCGCCTGAATGCATTCAGGTGAAAAACCATGAGGAAGTTTACAAGGAAAAAGAGGGGGGGTAAAAGCGATGGAACGCATCAAAAACGCACATGCAGAAAAACATCTGGAACGGATCCGGACTGCGTTTCTATCGTGTGAACTGGCCCTGAGAGCAGAGTGATGTCTATGGGTGGACACAGGATGCGGCCCGCCAGGGCATTGTGTTTATGGGGGGGGGGGGGCACCAGAGTGTCTCCCCTGTGTCTGATCCCCTCCCCCTCCCCTGCCGGGGCTCTGTTCCCCGTGTGATCACCGCGGAATTCGGTGGCTCCTCATGTCTACAGAGCCGCCAGTGTGTGCGCCAGCCGCTCCTGATCATTTCGCTGCTGTGACCTTCCTCTGTAAATCACTACAATGCAGGGTTGCCAACCGTCAGTAAATTTACTGACAGTTTTGTAAAACGCAGTGACTTTTACAACTGTCTGTAAATATCAAACAGAGCAGTCTGCCAAAAATCACAACATTCTTTAGCAGTGGAACTTAAATATAAACATTGTAACGATTTGTCCTTTAGATCAAAGGAAAACACTTTGGTGTGTAAATGAGGGAAGTTTAACCACTTAAACACTAAACCTTTTTCTGACATTTGTTGGTTTTAAGTTAAAATCATTTGTTTGTTTTTTTGCTAGAAAATTACTTAGAACCCCCCAAACATTTTATATATAAAAATATATATATATACATATACATATATATATATATATAAAATGTTTGGGGGTTCTAAGTAATTATATATATATATATATATATATATATATATATATATATATATATATATATAATTTTCTGTATATATATATATATATACATATATATATATATTAGTAGAGACACTAGAGGATAAAATGGTGGTTGTTGCAATATTTTATGTCACACTGTATTTGCGCAACAGTCGTTCAAATGCAATTTTTTGGGGAAAAAATTACACTTTAATGAATTTAAAAAAATAAATAAATAACCAGTGAAGTTAGCCCAATTTTTTTTTTGTATAATGTTAAAGATTTTATGTCGGGAGAATCGTGATCTTTTTATTCTAAGCAAAAAAATTGTGATTCTCATTTTGGCCAGAATTGTGCAGCTCTACTGTGTTGACTTTTGTAAGTGTAAACCAGGCAGATTACTTGTTATGTGTGTTGTCAGTGTTTTTATATCATCTTTATACTGTTTAAAGCAGGGGTCTCAAACTGGCGGCCCTCCAGCTGTTGCGAAACTACAAGTCCCATCATGCCTCTGCCTGTAGGAGTCATGCTTGTAACTGTGAGCCTTGCAATGCCTCATGGGACTTGTAGTTTCGCAACAGCTGGAGGGCCACCAGTTTGAGACCCCTGGTTTAAAGGGTAAGTTCACCTTTACAGAAAAATGGACTGTGTCGATCTCCCATTCTGAGCCCCGGTATGTCTGCGTCAGGAGTCCAGGAGCTTAGAAATCCTCTGGGCTGAATGTTCAAAACGTACCTCGTCAGGAGGGATGTTTCAGAGCATTCTAATTGGTCAGCGATGTCACATGGGCCGCGCTGACCGCTGCGCAAATACAGTGTGACATAAAATTTTACAACAACCACCATTTTATTCTCTAGGGTCTCTGCTAAATATATATATATATATATATATAGATATATATGTATCTATATATAGATATATATATCTATATATAGATATATATATAAAGATATATATATATCTATATATAGATATATATATATATCTATATATATCTATATATAGATATATATATATCTATATATAGATATATATATAATGTTTGGGGGTTCTAAGTAATTTTCTAGCAAAAAATACCGATTTTAATTTGAAACCAACAAGTGTCAGAAAAAGGTTTAGTCTTTAACCACTTCAATACCGGGCATTTTCACCCCCTTCCTGCCCAGACCAATTTTCAGTTTTCAGCGCTGTAACATTTTGAATGACAATTACGCAGTCATGAAACACTGTACCCATGTGAAATTTTGATCATTTTTTTCCCATAAATAGAGCTTTCTTTTGGTGATATTTGATCACCTCGGCGGTTTTTATTTTTTTTGCGCTATAAACAAAAAAAGAGCGACAATTTTGAAAAAAAAAAACACAATATTTTTTACTTTTTTCTATAATAAATATCCCAATTTAAAAAAAAAAAAATCCAATTTCTTCCTCAGTTTAGGCCGATATTCTTCTACATATTTTTGGTAAAAAAAATTTGTCGAAATTTGACGAATTTGTCAAAATTCGTTCAAAAAACGAATTCGGAACGAAATGAATTGCACATGTCTAGTTGAGATAATATCTTGGATATAGATTTTATCCAGGGTCCTAAAATGCAACAAATTCTCAATACATTGTAACCTCTGTAAACATTGTTTTCCAGTGCTTGTTATTTTGTTACCTAAGCCCAACCCATCTACATACTTTGCACCTTATCTATTTGATTACAAACCTAAAAAAGTGTAATGGAAATGTTCCCAGTTCTCACTGTGGACTACAGAACACTTCCCCCCCCCCCATGTTATAAAGAAGAGGAGGGTGTGTTCTGTAGTCCTAACATTCTACCCATCTTAGGGTGTAAACACATTGTCTCCATGGATACAGAACAGCGAGTGAGCGTTGTCACCCTAGGACAGTAAGTGTGTTACTGGCAGGATCACCAGGCATCACATATCAGCATGGATATCGCTCTACTTCCTTGAACCGAGTTGATAAAATTACCCCCCCATCTGTGCCCCGCTCCATGACTTTTCCATCAAGATCAATAATGCCACTATCAATCCGTCCGTCCCCCCCCCCCCCCCCCCCCCGCCAGGGTACAAGGTGCAATTATCGACTCTAACCTGTCCTTTCAGCCCCACATCCAATCGTTGTAAAAGTCTTATAGACTTCACCTCCATAACATCTCTAATATTTGCCCCTTTAGAACAAAGCTGTGTGGGGGGGGGGGGGCAAATATGAATGCTATTAGGTAATTTTCTCTTCAGATTGAAGGTTATTCTTCATACAGATTAAAGTGAATCAGGAGAATACCACAACATGGCCACTAGATGGAGCTGAAGTTCATAGGAAGTAAACGGGTACTATGATTGTTGGCTTCATCTAGTGGCCATAATGTTGTATTTCCCTGATCTACTTTATCCTATATGAAGAAAAATATTCGAACTGGAGAGAAAATAGCCCCTATTCACACAGAACGAATGTAAGTGAACCTTCACTGGGCTAATTGTTATGTGAATAAAAAAAAAAAATAGGTGTCCCTCAAACCTCCCCCCCTTTCCTCCCCTCATGATATCTATAGCTTTGACAGCATTGGGCACAGAGGAAGCGTTGTACAGTCAGGCTTTGCATATAGAAGATGTAGAAAGCCGGGGGCATGGTCAAGCGACACCATGAGTTGTATGGTGTCAGCGATAAATGACCAGAGCATGGGGAGAAGTCAAACATGGTATTATGCAAATATCAAGCTGCATGAGTTATATGGCTGATTAAAGCAGAGCTTGAAGTGGTCGATTGAACTCAAAACCGAAAATGTATTATATTGCAGCTATCATCAGATGCGGTGGTTGCATTCAATTTCTTTATATAGACTTTTTTCTTGTTTTTACCTGGCCAGTAGCACACTGTCAGGGCTGGGCTCAGCCCTTCCTTCTCTGAGCTGGCAACTCAGCTGTCGGCTAATTGCCAGCTCCCATCTCTCCACAGTTACTCAGCTGTTGATGATATCCTGCTCGTCAGTCCTGCCTACTTAAGCCGTCCAGCCCAGAGGATCTCTGCCTTCGCCTTGGTCAACATCACAGAGACGCTCTCCTGCATTCCTGTTAAAAGACTTGCTTGGCTGACATCCCTTCTGACTCCAGATCCTGCTTGCTGTTTTACTACGCTCATCTCTGGCTCCCTGACGTTTGGCTTGACGTCCATTCTATCCATTCCGGTTCCTGAACTCTGGCTATGTTTTTGTCGCGGTCTGATTTCATGGTTCCTGACACACACCTCATATATTGGAGCACCCTCACTCTGGATGAAGGAGCAACAGAGACAACTGTGGACAGTAGCACAGTCGGGGGGTGTAGTGTTAGATGTACTAGCACTAACACTGTACTAGCACTAGCACTATACACTAACAAATTGTAGCCAAACTCCAGCTAACACTTTATAATGAGTTACAAAGTAGTTTTTTTTTTTCCTTTTGGGATAAAGGTTTTACACAAATAAAACCTTATAATAAGCACCCTGGCCAGTGTTAAATGGTTTTTCTCACCCTTGTAAACTAATACATATGGAAGACAGCGTGTTCTTTTGAAAAACAGACTTGCTGGCTGAATAACCAGGTGAAAATAGAAGAAAGAAAGCCTACAAAAGAAAACGAATGCAGCCACCACGTCAAAGGATTGGTAAGCTGCTGTATAATATTATATAATATAATAAAATGTTTGGTTTTATTGCTGCTTTTAGGCCGGGTTCACATATCTCTGGCTGCGGTTCCCAGCATGGGGTCCGGTGTGTAACTGTTCACTGGTTCAGGTGCGATTCAGGTCCGAATTTTTGCCTGAATTTGCACCTGAACCAGACCCAAAGATGCACAGGACCAGTGGCAGCTAGTGGTATATTTTTGGTGGGGGCGGTAAATCCGTCCTCCCCCACCTCCCCCCTCCATCGGTCGGGTCTCAGCACTTACCCCATCTAGGTCGCGGGCTTCCTCCAGGCGGCAGGCCTCTGCATCTCCTCCTTCCTCAGCTTCACGGCGGCGCGACTTCCCCTGCATCTTCTCCCTCCTCCTCCTCGGCGGCCAATAGTGTCG
The DNA here is from genome assembly GCA_037952835.1 of Lithobates septentrionalis. NCBI lineage: Eukaryota > Metazoa > Chordata > Amphibia > Anura > Ranidae > Lithobates > Lithobates septentrionalis. Next base: position 89,344 of record JBBDGP010003295.1, on the reverse strand, counting down.
CTTCTACTCTCGGCCAATTGGGTCTCAGGACCCGCTTCCTGAGCCGGGAGGAGAAGTAGGAAGACAATAGTGAATATTATTATTTTATATATACCGTATTTATCGGCGTATAACACGCACTTTTTTCCCCTTAAAATCAGGGGAAAGTCGTGGGTGCGTGTTATACGCCGATCCCCGCTAATTGTGAGCTATCGGCGGAGATCGCCGCCGACATTCACATAGCGAGTAGTTTTAAATATGGCGCCGCGGAGTTCGGAGGGACTCGGCGGTGGGGAACGAGCACCGCCGAAATCACAGAGCCGAGATACACATAGTCGAGTGTATTCGGCTCTTTCCGGCGCCGCCGAGGCAAAGCTGCACTGACAAGGCTGCACTGGGGCAAAGCTGCACTGACACTGAAAAGGCTGCAATGACACTAACAAGGCTGCAGATGAACACTGATGAGGCTGCATTGATGGGCATTTTAATGTAAGTTTCTTTTCCTTAAACTTCCCTCCTAAAAGTTTTTTTCCTTAAAATTCTCTCCTAAACTTGGGGTGCGTGTTATACGCCGATAAATACGGTATATAAATTATTATTATTATAGATTTAAAGTTTGTTTTTTTTATAATTAGACCTAATAAATAACATCATACAATTTAGGCTTATTAGCTATTTGAGGTATCACATTATAATTTCTATGCGGCCATTGAGCCATATCCAAGGATTGGAGTGGATTGGAGATCCAATTTATTGGTGACTGTATATACAGTATCTCACAAAAGTGAGTACACCCCTCATATTTTTGTAAATATTTTATTCTATCTTTTCATTTGACAACACTGAAGAAATGACACTTTGCTACAATGTAAAGTAGTGAGTGTACAGCTTGTATAACAGTGTAAATTTGCCGTCCCCTCAAAATAACTCAACACACAGCCATTAAATGTCTAAACCGCTGGCAACAAAAGTGAGTACACCCCTAAGTGAAAATGTCCAGACTTGGCCCAAAGTGCCAATATTTTGGGTGGCCACCATTATTTTCCAGCACTGCCTTAACCCTCTTGGGCATGGAGTTCACCAGAGCTTCACTAGTTGCCACTGGAGTCCTCTTCCCCTCCTCCATGATGACATCACAGAGCTGGTGGATGTTAGAGACCTTGCGCTCCTCCACCTTCCATTTGAGGATGCCCCACAGATGCTCAATAGGGTTTAGGTCTGGAGACATGCTTGGCCAGTCCATCACCTTTACACTCAGCTTCTTTAGCAAGGCAGTGGTCATCTTGGAGGTGTTTGGGGTCGTTATCATGTTGGAATACTGACCTGCGGCCCAGTCTCCGAAGGGAGGGGATCATGCTCTGCTTCAGTATGTCACAGTACATGTTGGCATTCATGGTTCCCTTAATGAACTGTAGCTCCCCAGTGCCGGCGGCACTCATGCAGCCCCGGACCATGACACTCCCACCACCATGCTTGACTGTAGGCAAGACACACTTGTCTTTGTACTCCTCACCTGGTTGCCGCCACACATGCTTGACACCATCTGAACCAAATAAGTTTATCTTGGTCTCTTCAGACCACAGGACATGGTTCTAGTAATCCATGTCCTTAGTCTGCTTGTCTTCAGCAAACTGTTTGTGGGCTTTCTTGTGCATCATCTTTAGAAGAGGCTTCCTTCTGGGACAACAGCCATGCAGACCAATTTGCTGCAGTGTACGGCGTATGGTCTGAGTACTGACAGGCTGACCCCCCACCCCTTCAATCTCTGCAGCAATGCTGGCAGCACTCATACGTCTATTTCCCAAAGACGACCTCTGGATATGACGCTGAGCACGTGACCTCAACTTCTTTGGTCCACCATGGCGAGGCCTGTTCTGAGTGGAACCTGTCCTGGTAAACCTCTGTATGGTCTTGGCCGCCGTGCTGCAGCTCAGTTCAGGGTCTTGGCAATCTTCTTATAGCCTAGGCCAGTGATGGTGAACCTTGGCACCCCAGATGTTTTGGATCTACATTTCCCATGATGCTCATGCACTCTACGTTGTAATTGAGCATCATGGGAAATGTAGTTCCAAAACATCTGGAATGCCAAAGTTCACCCATCACTGGCCTAGGCCATCTTTATGTAGAGCAACAATTCTTTTTTTTCAGATCCTCCGAGAGTTCTTTGCCATGAGATGCCATGTTGAACTTCCAGTGACCAGTATGAGAGAGTGAGAGCGATAACACCACATTTAACACACCTGTGAGAAAGGGTCCCCCCAAAGAGGATTGGGATTTTAAGGGCAACTGAGTAATGATAGAAAACCAAATATTGATTTATGACAAATTGTAATTTATTAAATATTATAAAAAGCCAATATCTGCATAGAAATTGCGATTTGACTATTTAGGAACAACATCAGAAGGTACAACAAATACAAATAAGTATTGTGTCGTAGATGGAAATTACGTCCGACGCGTTTCAGGAACTTGTCCTTTCCTCAGGGGCGGTTCCTTTGTGGAAGACAATGTACATTTATAATAAAACATAAATCAACATTGAGAATCATATAAACAGAATGCATGAAGTAAGTATCGTTAAGGGCAGGGGAGTGCAAAAAAATCATGATCCCAACACATGCAAGATTAACCCCACCGTCAAATATATATATATAAATAAAAATATACCCTGAAGAGAGAAGAAAATAGCTTCACTGCTGGGTACAACCTGAATTGAAAAGAAGAAGATGGAATCCAAAACATAGAGATGAAAAACTCCTGATTATAGTGATCACAACGTCAATAAGTTGAGGAAGTGGCTGTTATAAGTGGTGGTCAAGCCAAAAAAATATGTCTAGAAAATGACTGTATATAAAACGGGGGGCAACAGCACACTGAGCTTCCCAGTGAATGGCTGGGCAGGGGGGGAGTGTGTCAGGACAAGTCTGATCATTGGAGGAGGGCAGGCTCAGTTCCCAGCACAGCTAGAGAACTGACCACGCTGTGTTCTCATGCCTAGTGTGGTCAGTTTTGATAGGAAAGCAGAGGGACTGGCAGGTTTACCAGGAATTTCACATAAAGGAAGCAATACAAAGAGAACAGGAGACTTTCTCATACAAGTACATGGGACAGCAGGCACCTATCAGGAATATGAAATGTTAGGACAACAGAAATACAGAAAAATAAAATATAAATGAACAATAAATATATGTTAAAATAAATTGTAAAAATAAATAAAATAAAAATATAAAATAAAAATAAATATAATAAATAAAATGAAAATACATTAAAATAAAATGTAAATTAATAACATAAAAAATAAATACAACGAAATTACATTAAAATAATTAAAAATAAACAAATAAAAAAATAAATACAAAAAAAATCAGGAAGCAGCAGGAGTCTGGAGCTGTTTTTTTATTCATTATCACAATACATCAAACAGATGAAGCAGCAGAGAAGGGAAAGGATCAGCCTGTCCCCTGTGCTCCTGGCTGCCCCATACACATTACAATGTGATCGCACAGTGTGGGGGTGTCGGGGCCTTCCATGTAAATGGTATCGGATCACTCAGCCCCGGATAGATGGTGGTATGGGGGGGGACGGGGGGCACATTGTACAATCACAGGGGGACGTGCTGCACCGGGAGTTCTATGATTTGCAGACCCTCCTCTGAGCAGGCTGCAATGCTCGGCTTCCATTTTCCGGCGGGTCACACCCCCCTCTCTCTCTCTCCGCGGGCACGATGGGGTTAAGTGATAACCCGGGGGACCCGTCACACCCCCCTCTTCCTTCGGCACGTGACCCGGCCGCTGAACAACAACACGGGGCGGCCAATGGGGGACGAGGGACTGGCCACGTGCAAGAGCGCGAGGAGGGGGGGCGGGCCCGTGTTGATGTCTGGCCTCGGCCAATCGGAGCTGGCGGCGGTGGTGAGGCGGCCGGGAGTCTACACCGCATGGAGGTGCCGCTGGGGGGCCGAGAGACCGAGGTACCGGGGAGAGGAATACACCCGGGGAACGCCTCCTTCCACCCACAACACCCGGAATGTCACCACACCCCCCTCCCCCTACTGTGTACACCCGGCCCGGGACACCCCCCACCTTTATTATATACACCCCTCCCCCCAATACACCGCCACCCCCCCTCATATACACCCGCCACCGGGACACACCCCCTTCTTACACCCCCTTCTTCATCATCACACACTGACACCTCCTCATCCCCCTTCATCATCATCACACACTGACCTCTCCTCATCCCCCTTCATCATCATCACACACTGACCTCTCCTCATCCCCCTTCATCATCATCACACACTGACACCACCTCATCCCCCTTCTTCATCATCACACACTGACAACTCCTCATCCCCCTTCTTCATCATCACACACTGACATCTCCTCATCCCCCTTCATCATCATCACACACTGACACCACCTCATCCCCCTTCTTCATCATCACACACTGACATCTCCTCATCCCCCTTCATCATCATCACACACTGACATCTCCTCATCCCCCTTCTTCATCATCACACACTGACACCTCCTCATCCCCCTTCATCATCATCACACACTGACACCTCCTCATCCCCCTTCATCATCATCACACACTGACACCTCCTCATCCCCCTTCATCATCATCACACACTGACCTCTCCTCATCCCCCTTCATCATCATCACACACTGACATCTCCTCATCCCCCTTCATCATCATCACACACTGACATCTCCTCATCCCCCTTCATCATCATCACACACTGACATCTCCTCATCCCCCTTCTTCACCATCACACACTGACATCTCCTCATCCCCCTTCTTCATCATCACACACTGACACCTCCTCATCCCCCTTCTTCATCATCACACACTGACACCTCCTCATCCCCCTTCATCATCATCACACACTGACCTCTCCTCATCCCCCTTCTTCATCACACACTGACCTCTCCTCATCCCCCTTCATCATCATCACACTGACACCTCCTCATCCCCCTTCATCATCATCACACACTGACATCTCCTCATCCCCCTTCTTCATCACACACTGACACCTCCTCATCCCCCTTCATCATCATCACACACCGACATCTCCTCATCCCCCTTCATCATCATCACACACTGACACCTCCTCATCCCCCTTCATCATCATCACACACAGACACCTCCTCATCCCCCTTCTTCATCATCACACACTGACATCTCCTCATCCCCCTTCATCATCATCACACACTGACATCTCCTCATCCCCCTTCTTCATCACACACTGACACCTCCTCATCCCCCTTCTTCATCATCACACACTGACATCTCCTCATCCCCCTTCTTCATCATCACACACTGACATCTCCTCATCCCCCTTCATCATCATCACACACTGACATCTCCTCATCCCCCTTCTTCATCACACACTGACACCTCCTCATCCCCCTTCATCATCATCACACACTGACATCTCCTCATCCCCCTTCTTCATCACACACTGACACCTCCTCATCCCCCTTCTTCTTCACACACTGACACCACCTCATCCCCCTTCATCATCATCACACACTGACACCTCCTCATCCCCCTTCATCATCATCACACACTGACACCTCCTTATCCCCCTTCATCATCATCACACACTGACATCTCCTCGTCCCCCTTCTTCATCATCACACTGACACCTCCTCATCCCCCTTCTTCATCATCACACACTGACATCTCCTCATCCCCCTTCTTCATCACACACTGACACCTCCTCATCCCCCTTCTTCATCACACACTGACACCTCCTCATCCCCCTTCTTCTTCACACACTGACACCACCTCATCCCCCTTCATCATCATCACACACTGACACCACCTCATCCCCCTTCATCATCATCACACACTGACACCTCCTCATCCCCCTTCATCATCATCACACACTGACACCTCCTCATCCCCCTTCATCATCATCACACACTGACATCTCCTCGTCCCCCTTCTTCATCACACTGACACCTCCTCATCCCCCTTCTTCATCATCACACACTGACACCTCCTCATCCCCCTTCTTCACCATCACACACTGACACCTCCTCATCCCCCTTCATCATCATCACACACTGACACCTCCTTATCCCCCTTCATCATCATCACACACTGACATCTCCTCGTCCCCCTTCTTCATCATCACACTGACACCTCCTCATCCCCCTTCTTCATCATCACACACTGACACCTCCTCATCCCCCTTCTTCACCATCACACACTGACACCTCCTCATCCCCCTTCATCATCATCACACACTGACACCTCCTCATCCCCCTTCTTCACCATCACACACTGACACCTCCTTATCCCCCTTCATCATCATCATCACACACTGACATCTCCTCATCCCCCTTCTTCATCATCACACACTGACACCTCCTCATCCCACTTCATCATCATCACACACTGACACCTCCTCATCCCCCTTCATCATCACACACTGACATCTCCTTATCCCCCTTCATCATCATCACACACTGACATCTCCTCGTCCCCCTTCTTCATCATCACACACTGACACCTCCTCATCCCCCTTCATCATCACACACACTGACATCTCCTCGTCCCCCTTTTTCATCATCACACACTGACCTCTCCTCGTCCCCCTTTTTCATCATCACACACTGACACCTCCTCACCCCCCATCTTCATCATCACACACTGACACCTCCTCATCCCCCTTCTTCATCATCACACTGACACCTCCTCATCCCCCTTCTTCATCATCACACACTGACACCTCCTCATCCCCCTTCTTCATCATCACACTGACACCTCCTCATCCCCCTTCTTCATCATCACACACTGACACCTCCTCATCCCCCTTCATCATCACACACTGACATCTCCTCATCCCCCTTCTTCATCATCACACACTGACACCCCCTCATCCCCCTTCTTCATCATCACACACTGACATCTCCTCATCCCCCTTCATCATCATCATACACTGACACCTCCTCATCCCCCTTCTTCATCATCACACACTGACATCTCCTCATCCCCCTTCTTCATCATCACACACTGACACCTCCTCATCCCCCTTCATCATCACACACCGACATCTCCTCATCCCCCTTCATCATCATCACACACTGACACCTCCTCATCCCCCATCTTCATCATCACACACTGACACCTCCTCATCCCCCATCTTCATCATCACACACTGACATCTCCTCATCCCCCTTCTTCATCATCACACACTGACATCTCCTCATCCCCCTTCATCATCGCACACTGACACCTCCTCATCCCCCTTCTTCATCATCACACACTGACATCTCCTCATCCCTCTTCATCATCACCCACTGACACCTCCTCATCCCCCTTCATCATCATCACACACTGACATCTCCTCATCCCCCTTCATCATCATCACACACTGACATCTCCTCATCCCCCTTCTTCATCACACACTGACACCTCCTCATCCCCCTTCTTCATCACACACTGACACCTCCTCATCCCCCTTCATCATCATCATCACACACTGACATCTCCTCATCCCCCTTCATCATCATCACACACTGACACCACCTCATCCCCCTTCATCATCATCACACACTGACACCTCCTCATCCCCCTTCATCATCATCACACACTGACACCTCCTCATCCCCCTTCATCATCATCACACACTGACATCTCCTCGTCCCCCTTCTTCATCACACTGACACCTCCTCATCCCCCTTCTTCATCATCACACACTGACACCTCCTCATCCCCCTTCTTCACCATCACACACTGACACCTCCTCATCCCCCTTCATCATCATCACACACTGACACCTCCTTATCCCCCTTCATCATCATCACACACTGACATCTCCTCGTCCCCCTTCTTCATCATCACACTGACACCTCCTCATCCCCCTTCTTCATCATCACACACTGACACCTCCTCATCCCCCTTCTTCACCATCACACACTGACACCTCCTCATCCCCCTTCATCATCATCACACACTGACACCTCCTCATCCCCCTTCTTCACCATCACACACTGACACCTCCTTATCCCCCTTCATCATCATCATCACACACTGACACCTCCTCATCCCCCTTCTTCATCATCACACACTGACACCTCCTCATCCCACTTCATCATCATCACACACTGACACCTCCTCATCCCCCTTCATCATCACACACTGACATCTCCTTATCCCCCTTCATCATCATCACACACTGACATCTCCTCGTCCCCCTTCTTCATCATCACACACTGACACCTCCTCATCCCCCTTCATCATCACACACACTGACATCTCCTCGTCCCCCTTTTTCATCATCACACACTGACCTCTCCTCGTCCCCCTTTTTCATCATCACACACTGACACCTCCTCACCCCCCATCTTCATCATCACACACTGACACCTCCTCATCCCCCTTCTTCATCATCACACTGACACCTCCTCATCCCCCTTCTTCATCATCACACTGACACCTCCTCATCCCCCTTCTTCATCATCACACACTGACACCTCCTCACCCCCCATCTTCATCATCACACACTGACACCTCCTCATCCCCCTTCTTCATCATCACACTGACACCTCCTCATCCCCCTTCTTCATCATCACACACTGACACCTCCTCATCCCCCTTCATCATCACACACTGACATCTCCTCATCCCCCTTCTTCATCATCACACACTGACACCCCCTCATCCCCCTTCTTCATCATCACACACTGACATCTCCTCATCCCCCTTCATCATCATCACACACTGACACCTCCTCATCCCCCTTCTTCATCATCACACACTGACACCTCCTCATCCCACTTCATCATCATCACACACTGACACCTCCTCATCCCCCTTCATCATCACACACCGACATCTCCTCATCCCCCATCTTCATCATCACACACTGACACCTCCTCATCCCCCTTCTTCATCATCACACACTGACACCTCCTCATCCCCCTTCTTCATCATCACACACTGACACCTCCTCATCCCCCATCTTCATCATCACACACTGACATCTCCTCATCCCCCTTCTTCATCATCACACACTGACATCTCCTCATCCCCCTTCATCATCGCACACTGACACCTCCTCATCCCCCTTCTTCATCATCACACACTGACATCTCCTCATCCCTCTTCATCATCACCCACTGACACCTCCTCATCCCCCTTTATCATCATCACACACTGACATCTCCTCATCCCCCTTCATCATCATCACACACTGACATCTCCTCATCCCCCTTCTTCATCACACACTGACACCTCCTCATCCCCCTTCTTCATCACACACTGACACCTCCTCATCCCCCTTCATCATCATCACACACTGACATCTCCTCATCCCCCTTCTTCATCACACACTGACACCTCCTCATCCCCCTTCTTCTTCACACACTGACACCACCTCATCCCCCTTCATCATCATCACACACTGACACCTCCTCATCCCCCTTCATCATCATCACACACTGACACCTCCTTATCCCCCTTCATCATCATCACACACTGACATCTCCTCGTCCCCCTTCTTCATCATCACACTGACACCTCCTCATCCCCCTTCTTCATCATCACACACTGACATCTCCTCATCCCCCTTCTTCATCACACACTGACACCTCCTCATCCCCCTTCTTCATCACACACTGACACCTCCTCGTCCCCCTTCTTCATCACACTGACACCTCCTCATCCCCCTTCTTCATCATCACACACTGACACCTCCTCATCCCCCTTCTTCACCATCACACACTGACACCTCCTCATCCCCCTTCATCATCACACACACTGACATCTCCTCGTCCCCCTTTTTCATCATCACACACTGACCTCTCCTCGTCCCCCTTTTTCATCATCACACACTGACACCTCCTCATCCCCCTTCTTCATCATCACACTGACACCTCCTCATCCCCCTTCTTCATCATCACACACTGACACCTCCTCATCCCCCTTCTTCATCATCACACACTGACACCTCCTCATCCCCCTTCATCATCACACACTGACATCTCCTCATCCCCCTTCTTCATCATCACACACTGACACCCCCTCATCCCCCTTCTTCATCATCACACACTGACATCTCCTCATCCCCCTTCATCATCATCACACACTGACACCTCCTCATCCCCCTTCTTCACCATCACACACTGACACCTCCTCATCCCCCTTCATCATCATCACACACTGACACCTCCTTATCCCCCTTCATCATCATCACACACTGACATCTCCTCGTCCCCCTTCTTCATCATCACACACTGACACCTCCTCATCCCCCTTCATCATCATCACACACTGACACCTCCTCATCCCCCTTCATCATCATCACACACTGACATCTCCTCGTCCCCCTTCTTCATCACACTGACATCTCCTCGTCCCCCTTCTTCATCACACTGACACCTCCTCATCCCCCTTCTTCATCATCACACACTGACACCTCCTCATCCCCCTTCTTCACCATCACACACTGACACCTCCTCATCCCCCTTCATCATCATCACACACTGACACCTCCTTATCCCCCTTCATCATCATCACACACTGACATCTCCTCGTCCCCCTTCTTCATCATCACACTGACACCTCCTCATCCCCCTTCTTCATCATCACACACTGACACCTCCTCATCCCCCTTCTTCACCATCACACACTGACACCTCCTCATCCCCCTTCATCATCATCACACACTGACACCTCCTCATCCCCCTTCTTCACCATCACACACTGACACCTCTTTATCCCCCTTCATCATCATCATCACACACTGACATCTCCTCATCCCCCTTCTTCATCATCACACACTGACACCTCCTCATCCCCCTTCTTCATCATCACACACTGACACCTCCTCATCCCACTTCATCATCATCACACACTGACACCTCCTCATCCCCCTTCATCATCACACACTGACACCTCCTCATCCCCCTTCATCATCACACACTGACATCTCCTTATCCCCCTTCATCATCATCACACACTGACATCTCCTCGTCCCCCTTCTTCATCATCACACACTGACACCTCCTCATCCCCCTTCATCATCACACACACTGACATCTCCTCGTCCCCCTTTTTCATCATCACACACTGACCTCTCCTCGTCCCCCTTTTTCATCATCACACACTGACACCTCCTCATCCCCCTTCTTCATCATCACACTGACACCTCCTCATCCCCCTTCTTCATCATCACACACTGACACCTCCTCATCCCCCTTCTTCATCATCACACACTGACACCTCCTCATCCCCCTTCATCATCACACACTGACATCTCCTCATCCCCCTTCTTCATCATCACACACTGACACCCCCTCATCCCCCTTCTTCATCATCACACACTGACATCTCCTCATCCCCCTTCATCATCATCACACACTGACACCTCCTCATCCCCCTTCTTCACCATCACACACTGACACCTCCTCATCCCCCTTCATCATCATCACACACTGACACCTCCTTATCCCCCTTCATCATCATCACACACTGACATCTCCTCGTCCCCCTTCTTCATCATCACACTGACACCTCCTCATCCCCCTTCTTCATCATCACACACTGACACCTCCTCATCCCCCTTCTTCACCATCACACACTGACACCTCCTCATCCCCCTTCATCATCATCACACACTGACACCTCCTCATCCCCCTTCTTCACCATCACACACTGACACCTCCTTATCCCCCTTCATCATCATCATCACACACTGACACCTCCTCATCCCCCTTCTTCATCATCACACACTGACACCTCCTCATCCCACTTCATCATCATCACACACTGACACCTCCTCATCCCCCTTCATCATCACACACTGACATCTCCTTATCCCCCTTCATCATCATCACACACTGACATCTCCTCGTCCCCCTTCTTCATCATCACACACTGACACCTCCTCATCCCCCTTCATCATCACACACACTGACATCTCCTCGTCCCCCTTTTTCATCATCACACACTGACACCTCCTCATCCCCCTTCATCATCACACACACTGACCTCTCCTCGTCCCCCTTTTTCATCATCACACTGACACCTCCTCATCCCCCTTCTTCATCATCACACTGACACCTCCTCATCCCCCTTCTTCATCATCACACACTGACACCTCCTCATCCCCCTTCTTCACCATCACACACTGACACCTCCTCATCCCCCTTCATCATCATCACACACTGACACCTCCTCATCCCCCTTCTTCACCATCACACACTGACACCTCCTCATCCCCCTTCATCATCACACACACTGACATCTCCTCGTCCCCCTTTTTCATCATCACACACTGACACCTCCTCATCCCCCTTCATCATCACACACACTGACCTCTCCTCGTCCCCCTTTTTCATCATCACACTGACACCTCCTCATCCCCCTTCTTCATCATCACACTGACACCTCCTCATCCCCCTTCTTCATCATCACACACTGACACCTCCTCACCCCCCATCTTCATCATCACACACTGACACCTCCTCATCCCCCTTCTTCATCATCACACTGACACCTCCTCATCCCCCTTCTTCATCATCACACACTGACACCTCCTCATCCCCCTTCATCATCACACACTGACATCTCCTCATCCCCCTTCTTCATCATCACACACTGACACCCCCTCATCCCCCTTCTTCATCATCACACACTGACATCTCCTCATCCCCCTTCATCATCATCACACACTGACACCTCCTCATCCCCCTTCTTCATCATCACACACTGACACCTCCTCATCCCACTTCATCATCATCACACACTGACACCTCCTCATCCCCCTTCATCATCACACACCGACATCTCCTCATCCCCCATCTTCATCATCACACACTGACACCTCCTCATCCCCCTTCTTCATCATCACACACTGACACCTCCTCATCCCCCTTCTTCATCATCACACACTGACACCTCCTCATCCCCCATCTTCATCATCACACACTGACATCTCCTCATCCCCCTTCTTCATCATCACACACTGACATCTCCTCATCCCCCTTCATCATCGCACACTGACACCTCCTCATCCCCCTTCTTCATCATCACACACTGACATCTCCTCATCCCTCTTCATCATCACCCACTGACACCTCCTCATCCCCCTTTATCATCATCACACACTGACATCTCCTCATCCCCCTTCATCATCATCACACACTGACATCTCCTCATCCCCCTTCTTCATCACACACTGACACCTCCTCATCCCCCTTCTTCATCACACACTGACACCTCCTCATCCCCCTTCATCATCATCACACACTGACATCTCCTCATCCCCCTTCTTCATCACACACTGACACCTCCTCATCCCCCTTCTTCTTCACACACTGACACCACCTCATCCCCCTTCATCATCATCACACACTGACACCTCCTCATCCCCCTTCATCATCATCACACACTGACACCTCCTTATCCCCCTTCATCATCATCACACACTGACATCTCCTCGTCCCCCTTCTTCATCATCACACTGACACCTCCTCATCCCCCTTCTTCATCATCACACACTGACATCTCCTCATCCCCCTTCTTCATCACACACTGACACCTCCTCATCCCCCTTCTTCATCACACACTGACACCTCCTCATCCCCCTTCTTCTTCACACACTGACACCACCTCATCCCCCTTCATCATCATCACACACTGACACCACCTCATCCCCCTTCATCATCATCACACACTGACACCTCCTCATCCCCCTTCATCATCATCACACACTGACACCTCCTCATCCCCCTTCATCATCATCACACACTGACATCTCCTCGTCCCCCTTCTTCATCACACTGACATCTCCTCGTCCCCCTTCTTCATCACACTGACACCTCCTCATCCCCCTTCTTCATCATCACACACTGACACCTCCTCATCCCCCTTCTTCACCATCACACACTGACACCTCCTCATCCCCCTTCATCATCATCACACACTGACACCTCCTTATCCCCCTTCATCATCATCACACACTGACATCTCCTCGTCCCCCTTCTTCATCATCACACTGACACCTCCTCATCCCCCTTCTTCATCATCACACACTGACACCTCCTCATCCCCCTTCTTCACCATCACACACTGACACCTCCTCATCCCCCTTCATCATCATCACACACTGACACCTCCTCATCCCCCTTCTTCACCATCACACACTGACACCTCCTTATCCCCCTTCATCATCATCATCACACACTGACATCTCCTCATCCCCCTTCTTCATCATCACACACTGACACCTCCTCATCCCCCTTCTTCATCATCACACACTGACACCTCCTCATCCCACTTCATCATCATCACACACTGACACCTCCTCATCCCCCTTCATCATCACACACTGACACCTCCTCATCCCCCTTCATCATCACACACTGACATCTCCTCGTCCCCCTTCTTCATCATCACACACTGACACCTCCTCATCCCCCTTCATCATCACACACACTGACATCTCCTCGTCCCCCTTTTTCATCATCACACACTGACCTCTCCTCGTCCCCCTTTTTCATCATCACACACTGACACCTCCTCACCCCCCATCTTCATCATCACACACTGACACCTCCTCATCCCCCTTCTTCATCATCACACTGACACCTCCTCATCCCCCTTCTTCATCATCACACACTGACACCTCCTCATCCCCCTTCTTCATCATCACACACTGACACCTCCTCATCCCCCTTCATCATCACACACTGACATCTCCTCATCCCCCTTCTTCATCATCACACACTGACACCCCCTCATCCCCCTTCTTCATCATCACACACTGACATCTCCTCATCCCCCTTCATCATCATCACACACTGACACCTCCTCATCCCCCTTCTTCATCATCACACACTGACATCTCCTCATCCCCCTTCTTCATCATCACACACTGACACCTCCTCATCCCCCTTCATCATCACACACTGACATCTCCTCATCCCCCTTCTTCATCATCACACACTGACATCTCCTCATCCCCCTTCATCATCGCACACTGACACCTCCTCATCCCCCTTCTTCATCATCACACACTGACATCTCCTCATCCCTCTTCATCATCACCCACTGACATCTCCTCATCCCCCTTCTTCATCACACACTGACATCTCCTCATCCCCCTTCTTCATCATCACACACTGACACCTCCTCATCCCCCTTCTTCATCATCACACACTGACATCTCCTCATCCCCCTTCATCATCATCACACACTGACACCTCCTCATCCCCCTTCTTCATCATCACACACTGACATCTCCTCACCCCCCATCTTCATCATCACACTCTGACATCTCCTCATCCCCCTTCTTCATCATCACACTGACACCTCCTCATCCCCCTTCTTCATCATCACACACTGACACCTCCTCATCCCCCTTCATCATCACACACTGACATCTCCTCATCCCCCTTCTTCATCATCACACACTGACACCTCCTCATTCCCCTTCTTCATCATCACACACTGACATCTCCTCATCCCCCTTCTTCATCATCACACACTGACACCTCCTCATCCCCCTTCTTCATCATCACACTGACACCTCCTCATCCCCCTTATTCATCATCACACACTGACACCTCCTCATCCCCCTTCATCATCACACACTGACATCTCCTCATCCCCCTTCTTCATCATCACACACTGACACCTCCTCATCCCCCTTCTTCATCATCACACACTGACATCTCCTCATCCCCCTTCTTCATCATCACACACTGACATCTCCTCATCCCCCTTCTTCATCATCACACACTGACACCTCCTCATCCCCCTTCTTCATCACACACTGACATCTCCTCATCCCCCTTCATCATCACACACTGACATCTCCTCATCCCCCTTCTTCATCACACACTGACATCTCCTCATCCCCCTTCTTCATCACACACACTGACACCTCCTCATCCCCCATCTTCATCATCACACACTGACATCTCCTCATCCCCCTTCTTCATCATCACACACTGACACCTCCTCATCCCCCTTCTTCATCATCACACACTGACATCTCCTCATCCCCCTTCTTCATCATCACACACTGACATCTCCTCATCCCCCTTCTTCATCATCACACACTGACACCTCCTCATCCCCCTTCTTCATCACACACACTGACACCTCCTCATCCCCCATCTTCATCATCACACACTGACATCTCCTCATCCCCCTTCTTCATCACACACTGACATCTCCTCATCCCCCTTCTTCATCACACACACTGACACCTCCTCATCCCCCATCTTCATCATCACACACTGACATCTCCTCATCCCCCTTCTTCATCATCACACACTGACACCTCCTCATCCCCCTTCTTCATCATCACACACTGACATCTCCTCATCCCCCTTCTTCATCATCACACACTGACACCTCCTCATCCCCCTTCTTCATCACACACACTGACACCTCCTCATCCCCCTTCTTCATCATCACACACTGACATCTCCTCATCCCCCTTCTTCATCACACACTGACATCTCCTCATCCCCCTTCTTCATCATCACACACTGACATCTCCTCATCCCCCTTCTTCATCATCACACACTGACATCTCCTCATCCCCCTTCTTCATCATCACACACTGATACCTCCTCATCCCCCTTCTTCATCACACACACTGACACCTCCTCATCCCCCATCTTCATCATCACACACTGACATCTCCTCATCCCCCTTCATCATCACACACTGACACCTCCTCATCCCACTTCTTCCTCATCACACACTGACACCTCCTCATCCCCCTTCTTCATCACACACTGACACCTCCTCATCCCCCTTCTTCATCACACACTGACATCTCCTCATCCCCCTTCATCATCATCACACACTGACATCTCCTCATCCCCCCTTCTTCATCATCACACACTGACATCTCCTCATCCCCCTTCTTCATCATCACACTGACACCTCCTCATCCCCCTTCTTCATCATCACACACTGACATCTCCTCATCCCCCTTTTTCATCATCACACACTGACACCTCCTCATCCCCCTTCTTCATCATCACACACTGACACCTCCTCATCCCACTTCTTCATCATCACACACTGACACCACCTCATCCCCCTTCTTCATCATCACACACTGACATCTCCTCATCCCTCTTCTTCTTCATCACACACTGACACCTCCTCATCCCCCCTTCTTCATCATCATCACACACTGACATCTCCTCATCCCCCTTCTTCATCATCACACACTGACACCTCCTCATCCCTCTTCTTCATCATCACACACTGACATCTTCTCATCTCTCTTCTTCATCATCACACACTGACATCTTCTCATCTCTCTTCTTCATCATCACACACTGACATCTTCTCATCTCTCTTCTTCATCATCACACACTGACATCTTCTCATCTCTCTTCTTCATCATCACACACTGACATCTTCTCATCTCTCTTCTTCATCATCACACACTGACATCTCCTCATCCCCCTTCATCATCACACACTGACATCTCCTCATCCCCCTTCTTCATCATCACACACTGACACCACCTCATCCCACTTCTTCATCATCACACACTGACACCTCCTCATCCCCCTTCTTCATCACACACTGACACCTCCTCATCCCCCCTTCTTCATCATCACACACTGACATCTCCTCATCCCCCCTTCTTCATCATCACACACCGACATCTCCTCATCCCCCTTCTTCATCATCACACACCGACATCTCCTCATCCCCCTTCTTCATCATCACACACTGACATCTCCTCATCCCCCTTCATCATCACACACTGACACCTCCTCATCCCCCTTCTTCATCACACACTGACACCTCCTCATCCCCCTTCTTCATCACACACTGACACCTCCTCATCCCCCTTCTTCATCATCACACACTGACACCTCCTCATCCCCCTTCTTCATCACACACACTGACACCTCCTCATCCCCCTTCTTCATCACACACTGACACCTCCTCATCCCCCTTCTTCATCACACACTGACACCTCCTCATCCTCCTTCTTCATCACACACTGACACCTCCTCATCCCCCTTCTTCATCATCACACACTGACACCTCCTCATCCCCCTTCTTCATCACACACACTGACACCTCCTCATCCCCCTTCATCATCACACACTGACATCTCCTCATCCCCCTTCTTCATCATCACACACTGACACCTCCTCATCCCCCTTCTTCATCACACACTGACACCTCCTCATCCCCCTTCTTCATCACACACTGACACCTCCTCATCCCCCTTCTTCATCACACACTGACACCTCCTCATCCCCCTTCTTCATCATCACACACTGACACCTCCTCATCCCCCTTCTTCATCATCACACACTGACACCTCCTCATCCCCCTTCTTCATCACACACACTGACACCTCCTCATCCCACTTCTTCCTCATCACACACTGACATCTCCTCATCCCCCTTCATCATCACACACTGACACCTCCTCATCCCCCTTCTTCATCACACACTGACACCTCCTCATCCCCCTTCTTCATCATCACACACTGACACCTCCTCATCCCCCTTCTTCATCATCACACACTGACACCTCCTCATACCCCTTCTTCATCACACACTGACACCTCCTCATCCCCCTTCTTCATCACACACTGACACCTCCTCATCCCCCTTCTTCATCATCACACACTGACACCTCCTCACCCCCCTTCTTCATCATCACACACTGACACCTCCTCATCCCCCTTCTTCATCACACACACTGACACCTCCTCATCCCCCTTCTTCATCACACACACTGACACCTCCTCATTCCTCTTCTTCATCATCACACACTGACACCTCCTCATCCCCCTTCTTCATCACACACACACTGAAATCTCCTCACCCCCCTTCATCATCACACACTGACACCTCCTCATCCCTCTTCTTCATCATCACACACTGACACCTCCTCATCCCCCTTCTTCATCACACACACTGACATCTCCTCATCCCCCTTCTTCATCATCACGCACTGACACCCCCTCATCCCCCTTCTTCATCATCACACACTGACATCTCCTCATCCCCCTTCATCATCACACACACTGACATCTCCTCATCCCCCTTCTTCACCATCACACACTGACATCTCCTCATCCCTCTTCTTCATCACACACTGACATCTCCTCATCCCTCTTCTTCATCACACACTGACATCTCCTCATCCCTCTTCTTCATCACACACTGACATCTCCTCATCCCCCTTCTTCATCACACACACTGACATCTCCTCATCCCCCTTCTTCATCACACACTGACACCTCCTCATCCCCCTTCTTCATCATCACACACTGACATCTTCTCATCTCTCTTCTTCATCATCACACACCGACATCTCCTCATCCCCCTTCTTCATCATCACACACTGACATCTCCTCATCCCACTTCATCATCACACACTGACATCTCCTCATCCCCCTTCTTCATCATCACACACCGACATCTCCTCATCCCCCTTCTTCATCATCACACACTGACACCTCCTCATCCCCCTTCTTCATCATCACACACCGACATCTCCTCATCCCCCTTCTTCATCATCACACACTGACATCTCCTCATCCCCCTTCTTCATCATCACACACTGACACCTCCTCATCCCCCTTCTTCATCATCACACACAGACATCTCCTCATCCCCCTTCATCATCACACACTGACATCTCCTCATCCCCCTTCATCATCACACACTGACATCTCCTCATCCCACTTCTTCATCACACACTGACACCTCCTCATCCCCCTTCTTCATCATCACACACTGACATCTCCTCATCCCCCTTCATCATCACACACTGACATCTCCTCATCCCCCTTCATCATCATCACACACTGACATCTCCTCATCCCCCTTCATCATCACACACTGACACCTCCTCATCCCCCTTCTTCATCACACACTGACAACTCCTCATCCCCCTTCTTCATCATCACACACTGACATCTCCTCATCCCCCTTCTTCATCACACACTGACACCTCCTCATCCCTCTTCTTCATCACACACTGACATCTCCTCATCCCCCTTCTTCATCACACACACTGACATCTCCTCATCCCCCTTCTTCATCACACACTGACACCTCCTCATCCCCCTTCTTCATCATCACACACTGACACCTCCTCACCCCCTTCATCATCACACACTGACACCTCCTCATCCCCCTTCTTCATCACACACTGACATCTCCTCATCCCCCTTCTTCATCACACACACTGACATCTCCTCATCCCCCTTCTTCATCACACACTGACACCTCCTCATCCACCTTCTTCATCATCACACACTGACACCTCCTCATCCCCCTTCTTCATCACACACTGACACCTCCTCATCCCCCTTCTTCATCACACACTGACACCTCCTCATCCCCCTTCTTCATCACACACTGACACCTCCTCATCCCCCTTCTTCATCATCACACACTGACACCTCCTCATCCCCCTTCTTCATCATCACACACTGACACCTCCTCATCCCCCTTCTTCATCACACACACTGACACCTCCTCATCCCCCTTCATCATCACACACTGACATCTCCTCATCCCCCTTCTTCATCACACACTGACACCTCCTCACCCCCTTCATCATCACACACTGACACCTCCTCATCCCCCTTCTTCATCACACACTGACATCTCCTCATCCCCCTTCTTCATCACACACACTGACATCTCCTCATCCCCCTTCTTCATCACACACTGACACCTCCTCATCCACCTTCTTCATCATCACACACTGACACCTCCTCATCCCCCTTCTTCATCACACACTGACACCTCCTCATCCCCCTTCTTCATCACACACTGACACCTCCTCATCCCCCTTCTTCATCACACACTGACACCTCCTCATCCCCCTTCTTCATCATCACACACTGACACCTCCTCATCCCCCTTCTTCATCATCACACACTGACACCTCCTCATCCCCCTTCTTCATCACACACACTGACACCTCCTCATCCCCCTTCTTCATCACACACACTGACACCTCCTCATCCCCCTTCTTCATCACACACACTGACACCTCCTCATCCCCCTTCATCATCACACACTGACACCTCCTCATCCCCCTTCTTCATCATCACACACTGACATCTCCTCATCCTCCTTCATCATCATCACACACTGACATCTCCTCATCCCCCTTCATCATCACACACTGACACCTCCTCATCCCCCTTCTTCATCATCACACACTGACATCTTCTCATCTCTCTTCTTCATCATCACACACTGACATCTCCTCATCCCCCTTCATCATCACACACTGACACCACCTCATCCCACTTCTTCATCATCACACACTGACACCTCCTCATCCCCCTTCTTCATCACACACTGACACCTCCTCATCCCCCTTCATCATCACACACTGACACCTCCTCATCCCCCTTCTTCATCACACACTGACACCTCCTCATCCCCCTTCATCATCACACACTGACATCTCCTCATCCCCCTTCTTCATCACACACTGACATCTCCTCATCCCCCTTCATCATCACACACTGACATCTCCTCATCCCCCTTCATCATCACACACTGACATCTCCCCATCCCCCTTCATCATCACACACTGACATCTCCTCATCCCCCTTCTTCATCACACACTGACATCTCCTCATCCCCCTTCTTCATCACACACTGACATCTCCTCATCCCCCTTCATCATCACACACTGACATCTCCCCATCCCCCTTCATCATCACACACTGACATCTCCCCATCCCCCTTCATCATCACACACTGACATCTCCTCATCCCCCTTCTTCATCACACACTGACACCTCCTCATCCCCCTTCTTCATCATCACACACTGACACCTCCTCATCCCCCTTCTTCATCATCACACACTGACATCTCCTCATCCCCCTTCATCATCACACACTGACATCTCCTCATCCCCCTTCATCATCATCACACACTGACATCTCCTCATCCCCCTTCATCATCACACACTGACATCTCCTCATCCCCCTTCATCATCACACACTGACATCTCCTCATCCCCCTTCATCATCACACACTGACACGTCCTCATCCCCCTTCATCATCACACACTGACATCTCCTCATCTCTCTTCTTCATCATCACACACTGACATCTCCTCATCCCCCTTCATCATCATCACACACTGACATCTCCTCATCCCCCTTCATCATCATCACACACTGACATCTCCTCATCCCACTTCATCATCACACACTGACATCTCCTCATCCCCCTTCTTCATCATCACACACTGACACCTCCTCATCCCCCTTCTTCATCATCACACACTGACATCTCCTCATCCCCCTTCTTCATCATCACACACTGACACCTCCTCATCCCCCTTCTTCATCATCACACACTGACATCTCCTCATCCCCCTTCTTCATCATCACACACTGACATCTCCTCGTCCCCCTTCTTCATCACACACTGACATCTCCTCATCCCCCTTCATCATCCCACACTGACATCTCCTCATCCCCCTTCTTCATCATCTTCTCCCTCCAGTCCTCCCTTCTTCCCAGACTAAAAGCCTCCATTCATTTCTTCACACACCTCATCCTCCTCCCTCTCTCCCTTCCAGTCTGCACCAGCAATACACACTTGCCTGTTTCCCCTCTGGACCAAACATATACCCCCCCCCCATGTAGACGATGCCCTGTACACATACACATTGCCTCCTGGTAAGTGTATATACAATGTTCAACCCATGGATGTTTCTCTTCTCTGTGTCCGACCTCCCCCCCCCCCCCCCCCCCCCGCCCGCCATGCCGGAAGGAGATGTTTGGGGTATAAACACACAACACGGCACCCGGCTCTGTCACTCTTCCCTCAGGCAGACATGGCTGCTGGCCTCTCACATGTTCTTTTCTCTGTGCAGGTTTCTCCTATCTACGCTGACACCCGGACACCTTTTCAGTATGACAGCATGCCTTCGCCAAGGACCGGCCAGTGCCAGGACTTCCTGTGTGGGACGCTGCAATCTCCGAACGCACCCGTCTCCCAGCCTCAACCTGTACAGAGCCGCTTCTCACCAGTGTTTTCCAGTGTCATCCCCGTCCCCAGGCACAGGTCAGCCAGCAATCACACCCACTGTATAACTGTACCATGCAAGGAACGCATCTGGTTATTACATGCACTGTCATTTTGTAGGGGTAACAAACAGCTTTGTGTTGTCAAAGGAAAATTTGTTTAGACTGGTATTGTCTATTTGAATCATTTCCAAATTCGATGACCTGTTAAGTGACCCTGTACTTTGTTATTGCAGCGTTAAGTAACAGGTTCATTTAAAGCAGATCTAAACCTAAAAATAACATTTAATATATTGCAGTTTGCTAGTTCTTGGCTGTGGTGACTGCTGGGGGTGCAACGGATCAAAAATCTCACGGATCGGATCGATCCTCGGGTCAGAGTCACGGATCGGATCATTTTCAGATCAGCATAAAAAAAAAACAAAAAAAAAAAAAACACACAAATCTTGTTACACCCACCGGAGTTTTAGATTTAAAAGCTATTTTCAACACAAAACCGAGCTTATATGCATAAATACAGTATTTGTGCATATAAGCTCAGTTTTGTGTTGAAAATGGCTTTTAAATTTAAAACTCCGGTGGGTGTAACAAGATGTCCGCTTGCCCCCTTCTCACTCTATCATTATTGTACTGTGCAGGAGTGTGGGGTGTAGCAAGATGGCGGCGATGAAACGTCACTTCCTGTCAAGACAGCGGCCACTTCCGGGTGTACCAAGATGGCCGCCGCTCCGGAGCTAGGCCGAAGCCGGGGCCTTTCCTATGGCTGAGGCCGAAAAGTGCTCTGCGGATCGCGGGTGTGCCGATCCGCGGAGAGTGATCCGTACGGATCGGCAACGATCCGTTGCACACCTACTGACTGCCTTTGATTTCCCCTATTAGAATAGACAGTACAGAGAAGGATGGTTTGCTTCTGGTTCTGCTCACAGGACGTAACGAGAACACAGTATTTCCAGCAAGATCAACATACATATATTTTTATTTTTATTTTTTTTTGTACTTTGTCGAAAATATTCTAAGGCCAGCCATACACGGTGCAAGTTTCTTTCCTGCAACCACGGGTTGCAGGAAAGAAATTTGCACGATTCCTCCATCAACACAGACAGGGCTGACAGGGCAATCCCTCCTGCGGGACCTTTGTCTGTCTGCTCCCGGCTGGGACGGTTTCTCCCGCTGGGAGGAGGCAGAGATTATAGCTTAGCAGCTGTGCGTAAAACCTCTAGTTTTGGGATTTTTAAGGCAATGAAATAATAATAATTTAGAAAGAAATTCTATATATAAGAGATTTTATTTTAACATATAAAAAATAGACAAATTGAGTAGAAAAATTCAACATGTTGCATAATTATACAAAGATTAAAAACAATGTATGATGTATTGAATTGAGTTGGAAGTGGAATGACCGGATGGTAAAGAGTAGAGGGATAACAAACGCGTTTCAAATAATGCATAAGCAAAATCTTCATCGGGGATTTATACCACTTCAGTACAAAATGTAGCATTTTAGAATTCATTTAAGTACCATATAAAGTATAAATTTTCAATAGCTGCAAACATATGACACATGAACACTTTCTAAATACATGTTTAACCACTTGAGCCCCGGACCTTTATGCTGCCTAAGGACCAGAGGTCTTTTTCCAATTTGGCACTGCGTCGCTTTAACTGCTAATTGCGCGGTCATGCAATGCTGTACCCAAACGAAATTTGCGTCCTTTTCTTCCCACAAATAGAGCTTTCTTTTGATGGTATTTGATCACCTCTGCGGTTTTTATTTTTTGCGCTATAAACGGAAAAAGACCGAAAATTTTGAAAAAAAATGATATTTTCTACTTTTTGTTCTAAAAAAAATCCAATAAACTAAATTTTAGTCATACATTTAGGCCAAAATGTATTCGGCCACATGTCTTTGGTAAAAAAAATGTCAATAAGCGTATATTTATTGGTTTGCGCAAAAGTTATAGCGTCTACAAACTAGGGTACATTTTCTGGAATTTACACAGCTTTTAGTTTATGACTGCCTATGTCATTTCTTGAGGTGCTAAAATGGCAGGGCAGTACAAAAGCCCCCCAAATGACCCCATTTTGGAAAGTAGACACCCCAAGGAAATTGCTGAGAGGCATGTTGAACCCATTGAATATTTATTTTTTTTGTCCCAAGTGATTGAAAAATGACAAAAAAAAAAAAAAAAAAAAATATTTACAAAAAGTGGTCACTAAATGATATATTGCTCACACAGGCCATGGGCCTATGTGGAATTGCACCCCAAAATACATTTAGCTGCTTCTCCTGAGTATGGGGATACCACATGTGTGGGACTTTTTGGGAGCCTAGCCGCGTACGGGGCCCCGAAAACCAATCACCGCCTTCAGGATTTCTAAGGGTGTAAATTTTTGCTTTCACTCTTCACTGCCTATCACAGTTTCGGAGGCCATGGAATGCCAAGATGGCACAAAACCCCCCAAAATGACCCCATTTTGGAAAGTAGACACCCCAAGCTATTTGCTGAGAGGCATATTGAGTCCATGGAATATTTTATATTTTGACACAAGTTGCGGGAAAGTGACACTTTTATTTTTTTTTTTTTTTTTTTTTCATAAAGTTGTCACTAAATGATATATTGCTCACACAGGCCATGGGCATATGTGGAATTGCACCCCAAAATACATTTAGCTGCTTCTCCTGAGTATGGGGATACCACATGTGTGGGACTTTTTGGGAGCCTAGCCGCGTACTGGACCCCGAAAACCAATCACCGCCTTCAGGATTTCTAAGGGTGAAAATTTTTGATTTCACTCTTTACTGCCTATCACAGTTTCGGAGGCCATGGAATGCCCAGGTGGCACAAAACCCCCCCAAATGACCCCATTTTGGAAAGTAGACACCCCAAGCTATTTGCTGAAAGGCATGGTGAGTATTTTGCAGCTCTCATTTGTTTTTGAAAATGAAGAAAGACAAGAAAAAACATTTTTTTTTTTCTTTTTTCAATTTTCAAAACTTTGTGACAAAAAGTGAGGTCTGCAAAATACTCACTATACCTCTCAGCAAATAGCTTGGGGTGTCTACTTTCCAAAATGGGGTCATTTGGGGGGGTTTTGTGCCACCTGGGCATTCCATGGCCTCCGAAACTGTGATAGGCAGTGAAGAGTGAAATCAAAAATTCACGCCCTTAGAAAGCCTGAAGGCGGTGCTTGGTTTTCGGGGTCCCGTACGCGGCTAGGCTCCCAAAAAGTCTCACGCATGTGGTATCCCCGTACTCAGGAGAAGCAGCAGAATGTATTTTGGGGTGTAATTTCACATATTTCCATGGCATGTTTGAGCAATATATCATTTAGTGACAACTTTGTGCAAAAAAAAAAAAAAAAAAAAAAAATTTGTCTCTTTCCCGCAACTTGTGTCGCAATATAAAATATTCCATGGACTCGACATGCCTCTCAGCAAATAGCTTGGGGTGTCTACTTTCCAAAATGGGGTCATTTGGGGGGGTTTTGAACTGTCCTGGCATTTTATGCACAACATTTAGAAGCTTATGTCACACATCACCCACTCTTCTAACCACTTGAAGACAAAGCCCTTTCTGACACTTATTGTTTACATGAAAAAGTTTTTTTTTTTTGCAAAAAAATTACTTTGAACCCCCAAACATTATATATTTTTTTAAAGCAAATGCCCTACAGATTAAAATGGTGGGTGTTTCATTTTTTTTTTTCACACAGTAATTGCGCAGCGATTTTTCAAACGCATTTTTTGGGGAAAAAACACACTTTTTTTAATTTTAATGCACTAAAACACGCTATATTGCCCAAATGTTTGATGAAATAAAAAAGATGATCTTAGGCCGAGTACATGGATACCAAACATGACATGCTTTAAAATTGCGCACAAACGTGCAGTGGCAACAAAATAAATACATGTTTAAAAGCCTTCAAAAGCCTTTACAGGTTACCACTTTAGATTTACAGAGGAGGTCTACTGGAAAAATTACTGCACTCGATCTGGCCTTCGCGGTGATACCTCACATGCATGGTGCAATTGCTGTTTACGTTTGACGACAGACCGCCGCTTGCGTTCGCCTTAGCGCGAGAGCAGGGGGCGACAGGGGTGTTTTTTTTTTTTTTTTTTTTTTTTTTTTTTCTTTATTATTTTTTTGCTTTTTTAATCTTACTTTTAAACTGTTCCTTTCATATTTTTTTTTTTAATCATTTTTATTGTTATCTCGGGGAATGTAAATATCCCCTATGATAGCAATAGGTAGTGACAGGTACTCTTTTTTGAAAAAATTGTGGTCTATTAGACCCTAGATCTCTCCTCTGCCCTCAAAGCATCTGACCACACCAAGATCGGTGTGATAAAATGCTTCCCCAATTTCCCAATGGCGCTATTTACATCCGGCGAAATCTAAGTCATGAAATACTCGTAGCTTCCGGTTTCTTAGGCCATAGAGATGTTTGGAGCCACTCTGGTCTCTGATCAGCTCTATGGTCAGCTGGCTGAATCACCGGCTGCATTCTCAGGTTCCCTGTTGAGACAGGAGAGCCAGAGAAAAACACGGAAGACGGTGGGGGGGGGGGGCATTCCCTCCCACGGCTTGTAAAAGCAGTCTAGAGGCTAATTAGCCGCTAGGATTGCTTTTACATGAAAGCCGACCGCTGGCTGAAAAGAATGATACCAAGATGATACCTAAACCTGCAGGCATCATTCTGGTATAACCACTCAAAGTCGTGAATGGCGTACCTGAAGACAAAAAAATGGTTAACAATGGTTAACAATAAAGCACAGTAAAGTGTAAATAATTACACACCTGAAAAACAAACATGATAAAACATAATAACAATAACAATAACAATAAAACATTGCAGAATAGAATACAGTAAAAAAGAGCAGAACAATAGAGAGAGAGAATAGAGAGAGAGAGAACAATAAAACAACTATTTTTTTTTATTTCATATTTTTTTTTTTTTTTACACTTTTTTTGTAACTAACTTTTATAACGGTAACCGGTTCCAGGTTCGGGTCTCTCAAAATGCGATGGCATTTTGGGAGACCCTGTGAAAGTGCGCCTAGTCTGTGCAATGCTGTACCCTACGCTAATACTCAACTAGTGAATGGTAGCGTTCAAAACATTCACCAATGCAAAGACCAGGATTGTCAGGACAGGAGGGACAATAATAGCGGGTGTCACGCCTATATCCGCGCTTGCTGCAGACACAATATCTTTTTTGGGGGCGTTCGCTGGGTAGGGGTACTCGGGAGGACATAAAAATGCCTCTCATGCAGCCGACTGCATTTGGTTGGGGATGTGAATGGGGGAAGTACGGGCGCTGCAGAAGCGGTGGGTTCCCAATTAGGATTGGCGAATGCAGCAGGAAGGGCATTATGGGCACGACGGGCCTGTGTTTGTCTTTTTGGTGGCAGCGGGACACTACTTGTGCTTGCCATCTCGCCAGCTTGAACTGCACTTATGGGACTCGCCACGTCACCACGTGTTACTGCAGTGCTGGTTTGACTACGACCGGGGTGTACTAGGCCGCTGGCGCTTGCCAGTTCACCAAAACGCTACCAAAAAACTGTTAGCGATCGCAGGGATCAGGCCTGACTCTGCGAACGCTGCAGTTATGCTTTTAGTGTTTTGTAAGTGACAGTGATCGATCGATACTGCACTTGGGTGGGCTGGGCCGGGCGGAGGGGCAAAACGCAGGTGCTAGCAGGTATCTGGGCTGATCCCGCTAACACTGCGTATTTGGGAACCCTAAACTGCTGGTGACGCTAGTATAGATCTGATCGGATCAGATATTGATGCGATCAGATACTATACCACTAAGGGTGGTGTATGGTGCGTGCGTGGGTGTTAGCGGTACTGGCGCTAATCTGACGCTGCCTGGGGCTGGTGCTTGCCAGTTCACCAAAATACTACCAAAAAAACTGTTAGCGATCGCAGGGATCAGGCATGACTCTGTGAACGCTGCAGTTATGCGTTTAGTGTTTTGTAAGTGTCAGTGATCGATCGATACTGCACTTGGGTGGGCTGGGCCGGGCGGAGGCGCAAAACGCAGGTGCTAGCAGGTATCTGGGCTGATCCCGCTAACACTGCGTTTTTGGGAACCCTAAACTGCTGGGGACGCTAGTATAGATCTGATCGGATCAGATATTGATCCGTTCAGATACTATACCACTAAGGGAGGCGTATGCTGCGTGCGTGGGTGTTAGCGGTACTGGCGCTAACCTGACGCCTGGGGCTGGTGCTTGCCAGTTCACCAAAATGCTACCAAAAAAACT
Organism: Lithobates septentrionalis; assembly: GCA_037952835.1. Classification (NCBI taxonomy): domain Eukaryota; kingdom Metazoa; phylum Chordata; class Amphibia; order Anura; family Ranidae; genus Lithobates; species Lithobates septentrionalis. The sequence goes on along the minus strand of JBBDGP010003295.1, from coordinate 60,057 downwards.
GTTAGCGATCGCAGGGATCAGGCCTGACTCTGCGAACGCTGCAGTTATGCGTTTAGTGTTTTGTAAGTGACAGTGATCGATCGATACTGCACTTGGGTGGGCTGGGCGGAGGCGCAAAATGCAGGTGCTAGCAGGTATCTGGGCTGATCCCGCTAACACTGCGTTTTTGGGAACCCTAAACTGCTGGGGACGCTAGTATAGTATCTGATCGGATCAGATATTGATCCGATCAGATACTATACCACTAAGGGAGGCGCATGCTGCGTGCGTGGGTGTTAGCGGTACTGGCGCTAATCTGACGCTGCCTGGGGCGACGCATATCACCGCCGGGCGATCGGGGGGCTAAACCTTTATTCGGTAATAAACGGCGGGTGCCCTGACACTATAAAAAATAAACAAACTAACCAGCGTCAACCGTAACGGTTATACGGTGATCAGTGGTGAAAGGGTTAACTAGGGGGCAATCAAGGGGTTAAAACATTTATCAGATAGTATAGGGGGGTCCCTGACGCTATAAAACGCTGACGGCGAACCTAAATATTTACCTCACTAACTAGCGTCACCAGCGACACTAATACAGCGATCAGAAAAATGATCGCTTAGTGACACTGGTGAGGGGGGGTGATCAAGGGGTTAAAACTTTATTAGGGGGGGTTAGGGGGGTACCCTAGACCTACAGGGGGGTAACAGTATCTGTCCCAACACTGTAACTGTCACAAACTGACACCATGCAGTAATCAGAAAAAAAAAAAAAAAAAAAAAAACTGCTGGTGTCAGTTTGTGACAGGGGGGGGGGGTGATTGGGGGGGGATCGGGGGGCGATCGGGGGGGGGATCGGGGTGTTTTGTGTGCCTGGCATGTTCTACTGTGTGTGTGTGTGTTGGTGCACTCACATTGATGTCTTCTCTCCTCGGGCCGGAACGGAAAATACCGACCCGAGGGGAGATGACATCATTTCCTTTGCTGCTGTTTAGCATACAGCAGCAAAGGAAGATTCTCATTGGCCGGCGGCGATCGCGAGGGGGGGGCCACGAACGGATGGTCTCCCCCTCATCACCGATCGCCGCTGGACAAAAGACGACCGCCTCGGGCACCGGGGGGGGGTCCGATCGGACCCCCCACCCGCGGAAGGCAAATCACGTACACTGTACGTGATTTTGCCTGTCCGTGCCACTTTGCCGACGTACATCGGCGTGAGGCGGTCGTCAAGTGGTTAAGTAACTTTTTGGCAGAAGCATTCCCCACGCCTCGGTGGAAAAAGTCGAAGATTTGCACTAATGGCCCTTCACACTGTACAGGACTGCTGGATGTGATCCAAACATCCAAACATATGGCACTCAAAGCAGAGAGGGACACCGTAGGTAGGGCTGGAAGATTTTCTTGAAAAAAAAAACAGATTCATGATTTGAATCGAGTGTTTTTTTTTTTGTTTTTTTTTGGACACCGCGCCGGTCCTGAGGAGCTGCGAGCATGAGTTTTTAGGCGAGAAAAACAAACCGGTGGGGTTCTTGCGAGCCACAAGTGGACCAATGCCTCTAAGGAGTAAAACAACTATATTTAAAGCAGCAAACACTTCACCACGTTTCATTCCGTGTATTTGAATATAAATAAAATCAATTGTGCTCGCGCTAAAAATGTGAATTGAAAAGAATATGAATATATATAAACTGAGTATAAAATATAAACTAATTGTGCAGAAATTTTAAACCATAATTAGTATGCTAATAAAAACATACATGTAAATATATATATATATATATATATATATATATATATATATATATATATATATATATATATATATATATATATATATATATATATATATATGTGCAATCCTTATATATAAAATTCACAAAGTGCATCCACATAAAAGTGCAATCCTTATATAAAATGCTGAAAGTGCATCATGCACGAATATAGACCTAATTAATAAGTGCAAATCCTGTGACAATCAAGTGTCCAAACAAAATGCGATCAGCAGATTCAAACTGAAACAAAGAAGTGCAAGAAAACAGTGTCCATGAATTAAGTGTTCATCATGCTTCTCCTGAAAAGTGTCCAAATCACAACAAGCTGGATGTGCTCTCCCGTGATCCCCCACTTGTGCTTGCGCTCACCTCTATTCGTGTGACACGGTAGTTAAACAGTGTCAAAACACGCATTGGGGCCACTCCTGGGCTCACTCAGGATGCAATGATGTATGTCCAATCCTCACAGGTAAAACATCATTCATAAAAGAGAAAAAGAAAGCTCCATGGTGTAATATAGTAAGGGATTTATTTAAAGAAGTTCCTCCAGGAGGGTACTCACAGTATGCAGGTGCTACAGTGCACCAAACTATACAGGTGTATTTCGTTTAGCAGCGGCTCGTGTGGCGTGCGGTGTGGTGTATATTCCTCTCCTTCCCTGCTGATAGCTCCGTCCTACCCCTCCCCAGGAGGGGTAGGACGGAAAAAACTGAAAAAGACCGAAAAATTTTGAAAAAAAATGATATTTTCTACTTTTTGTTATAAAAAAAATCCAATAAACTCAATTTTAGTCATACATTTAGGCGAAAAATGTATTCAGCCACATGTCTTTGGTAAAAAAAAATGTCAATAAGTGTATATTTATTGGTTTGCGCAAAAGTTATAGTGCCTACAAACTAGGGTACATTTTCTGGAGTTTACACAGCTTTTAGTTTATGACTGCCTATGTCATTTCTTGAGGTGCTAAAATGGCAGGGCAGTACAAAACCCCCACAAATGACCCCATTTTGGAAAGTAGACACCCCAAGGAAATTGCTGAGAGGCATGTTGAGTCCATTGAATATTAATTTTTTTTGTCCCAAGTGATTGAATAATGACAAAAAATAAATAAATTACAAAAAGTTGTCACTAAATGATATATTGCTCACACAGGCCATGGGCATATGTGGAATTGCACCCCAAAATACATTAAGCTGCTTCTCCTGAGTATGGGGATACCACATGTGTGGGACTTTTTGGGAGCCTAGCCACGTACGGGGCCCCGAAAACCAATCACCGCCTTCAGGATTTCTAAGGGTGTAAATTTTTGATTTCACTCTTCACTGCCTATCACAGTTTCGGAGGCCATGGAATGCCCAGATGGCACAAACCCCCCCCCCCCCCAAATGACCCCATTTTGGAAAGTAGACACCCCAAGCTATTTGCTGAGAGGCATGGTGAGTATTTTGCAGCTCTCATTTGTTTTTGAAAATGAAGAAAGAAGAAAAAAAATTTCTTTTTTTTTCAATTTTCAAAACTTTGTGACAAAAAGTGAGGTCTGCAAAATACTCACTATACCTCTCAGCAAATAGCTTGGAGTTTCTACTTTCCAAAATGGGGTCATTTGGGGGGGGGGGGGGTTTGTGCCACCTGGGCATTCCATGGCCTCCGAAACTGTGATAGGCAGTGAGGAGTGAAATCAAAAATTTACGCCCTTAGAAAGCCTGAAGGCGGTGATTGGTTTTCGGGGTCCCGTACGAGGCTAGGCTCCAAAAAAGTCTCACACATGTGGTATCCCCGTACTCAGGAGAAGCAGCAGAATGTATTTTGGGGTGTAATTTCACATATTTCCATGGCATGTTTGAGCAATATATCATTTAGTGACAACTTTGTGCAAAAAAAAAATAAAAAATTTTGTCTCTTTCCCGCAACTTGTGTCACAATATAAAATATTCCATGGACTCGACATGCCTCAAAGCAAATAGCTTGGGGTGTCTACTTTCCAAAATGGGGTCTTTTGGGGGGGTTTTGAATTGTCCTGGCATTTTATGCACAACATTTAGAAGCTTATGTCACACATCACCCACTCTTCTAACCACTTGAAGACAAAGCCCTTTCTGACACTTTTTGTTTACATGAAAAAATTATTTTTGCAAGAAAATTACTTTGAACCCCCAAACATTATATATTTTTTTAAAGCAAATGCAGATTAAAATGGTGGGTGTTCCATTTTTTTTTCACACAGTATTTGCGCAGCGATTTTTCAAACGCATTTTTGGGGAAAAAACACACTTTTTTAAATTTTAATGCACTAAAACACACTATATTGCCCAAATGTTTGATGGAAAAAAAAGATGATCTTAGGCCGAGTACATGGATACCAAACATGACATGCTTTAAAATTGCGCACAAACGTGCAGTGGCAACAAAATAAATACATTTTTTAAAAGCCTTTACAGGTTACCACTTTAGATTTACAAAGGAGGTCTACTGCTAAAATTACTGCCCTCGATCTGACCTTCGCGGTGATACCTCACATGCATGGTGCAATTGCTGTTTACATTTGACGCCAGACCGACGCTTGCGTTCGAGGCGATTCAGTTCGCATGTGCAGCGCTATACAAATCATTCATTCGCCTTAGTGCGAGAGCAGGGGGGGTGCTTCTTTTTTTTTTTTTTTTTTTTATCTTATTTTTAAACTGTTCCTTTCATTTTTATTTATTTATTTTTTTTTTTTTTATTGTTATCTCAGGGAATGTAAATATCCCCTATGATAACAATAGGTAGTGACAGGTACTTTTTTTTTTTTTTTAAATGGGGTCTATTAGACCCTAGATTTCTCCTCTGCCCTCAAAGCATCTGACCACACCAAGATCGGTGTGATAAAATGCTTCCCCAATTTCCCAATGGCGCTGTTTACATCCGGCGAAATCTAAGTCATAAAATGCTCGTAGCTTCCGGTTCCTTAGGCCACAGAGATGTTTGGAGCCACTCTGGTCTCTGATCAGCTCTATGATCAGCTGGCTGAATCACCGGCTGCATTCTCAGGTTCCCTGTTGAGACAGGAGAGCCAGAGAAAAACACGGAAGATGGTGAGGGAGGGGGGGCATTCCCTCCCACTGCTTGTAAAAGCAGTCTAGAGGCTAATTAGCCACTAGTATTGCTTTTACATGAAAGCCGACCGCTGGCTGAAAAGAATGATACCAAGATGATGCCTAAACCTGCAGGCATCATTCTGGTATAACCACTCAAAGTCGTGAATAGCGTACCTGAAGACAAAAAATGGTTAACAATAAAGCACAGTAAACGGTAAAGTATAAAAAATTGCATACCTGAAAAGCAAACATGATAAAACATTGCAGAATAGAATACAGTAAAAGAGAGCAAAACAATAGAGAGAGAGAGAGAACAATGAAACAACTATTTTTTTTTATATTATATTTTTGTTTGTGTTTTTTTTTATTTTATTTTTTTACACTTATTTTTGTAACTAACTTTTATAACTGTAGCCGGTTCCAGGTTCGGGTCTCTCAAAATGCGATGGCATCTTGGGAGACCCTGTGAAAGTGTGCCTAGTCTGTGCAATGCTGTACCCTACGCTAATACTCAACTAGTGAATGGTAGCGTTCAAAACATTCACCAATGCAAAGACCAGGATTGTCAGGACAGGAGGGACAATAATAGCGGGTGTCACGCCTATATCCGCGCTTGCTGCAGACACGAGATCTTTTTTGGGGGGGTTCATTGGGTAGGGGTACTCGGGAGGACATAAAAATGCCTCTCATGCAGCCGACTGCATTTGGTTGGGGATGTGAATGGGGGAAGTACGGGCGCTGCAGAAGTGGTGGGTTCCCAATTAGGATTGGCGAATACAGCAGGAAGGGCATTATGGGCACAACTGGCCTGTGTTTGTCTTCTTCTTGGTGGCAGCGGGACACTACTTGTGCTTGCCACCTCACCAGCTTGAACTGCACTTATGGGACTCGCCACGTCACCAAGTGTTACTGCAGTGCTGGTTTGACTACGACCGGGGTGTACTACGCCGCTGGCGCTTGCCAGTTCACCAAAACGCTACCAAAAAAAAAACTGTTAGCGATCGCAGGGCTCAGGCCTGACTCTGCGAACGCTGCAGTTATGCGTTTAGTGTTTTGTAAGTGACAGTGATCGATCGATACTGCACTTGGCTGGGCTGGGCTGGGCCGGGCGGAGGGTCAAAACGCAGGTGCTAGCAGGTATCTGGGCTGATCCCGCTTACACTGCGTTTTTGGGAACCCTAAACTGCTGGGGACGCTAGTATAAATCTGATCGCATCAGATATTGATCCGATCAGATACTATACCACTAAGGGAGGTGTACGGTGCGTGAGTGGGAGTTAGCGGTACTGGCGCTAATCTGACGCTGCCTGGGGCGACGCATATCACCACCGGGCGATCAGGGGGCTAAACCTTTATTCGGTAATAAACGGCGGGTGCCCTGACACTATAAAAAATAAACGAACTAACCAGCGTCACCCGTAACAGTTATATGGTGATCAGTGGTGAAAGGGTTAACTAGGGGGCAATGAAGGGGTTAAAACATAGTATATGGGGGTCCCTGTCACTATAAAACGCTGACGGCGAGCTTAAATATTTACCTCCCTAACTAGCGTCACCAGCGACACTAATACAGCGATCAGAAAAATGATCGCTTGGTGACACTGGCGACGGGGGGAGATCAAGGGGTTAAAACTTTATTAGGGGGGGTTAGGGGGGTATCCTAGACCTAAAGGGGCTAACCCTAACTGCCCTACCACACTAACTGTCACAAACTGACACCATGCAGTAATCAGAAAAAAAAAAACTGCTTGGTGTCAGTGTGATGGGGGGGGGGGGGGAGGGGTGATTGGGGGGGTGATCAGGGGTGTAATGTGTGCCTGGCATGTTGTACTGTGTGTGTTTGTTTTACACTCAGAGTGAAGTCTTCTCTCCTCATCGCCGGAACGGAAAATACCGAGCCGAGGAGAGATGACATCATTTCCTTTGCTGCTGTTTAGCATACAGCAGCAAAGGAAGATTCTCATTGGCTGGGAGCGATCGCGAGGTGGGGGCCACGAACCGATGGTCTCCCCCTCACCTCTCATCGCTCCCAGTCACAAGCCGACCGCCTCGGGCACCGGGGCATGTACGGGTACGTGATTCTGCCTGCCCGTGCCATTCTGCCAACGTATATCGGCGTGAGGCGGTGGGCAAGTGGTTAAGGTTTGTGATCTACAGTGCATATAAAATGTCAGGTTTCTCTGATGTAAAAAAAAAAAAAAAAAACCAAGATGAATAATTTCAGAACTTTTTCCACCTTTCTTTTTTTTTTTTTTTTTTTTTCTTGTGACCTATAAACTGTACAACACAATTCAAAGACAAACTGAAATCTTTTAGGGGGAAGTAAAAATAAAAAAAGTTAAAATAATATGGTTGCATAAGTGTGTACACCCTCTGATAACTGGGTATGTAGCTGTGTTCAGAATTAAGCAATCTCATTCAAACTCCTGTTTAAATAGGAGTCAGTACACACCTACCATTATTTAATGTGCCTCTGATTAGCCTCAGCTTTTCTAGTAGGTCTTTCCTGACATTTTCTTAGTCGCATCCTACAGCAGAAGCCATGGTCCGCAGAAAGCCTCCAAAGCATCAGAGGGATCTCATTGTTAAAAGGTATCAGTCAGGAGAAGGGTACAAAAGAATTTACAAGGCATTAGATATACCATGGAACACAGTGAAGACAGTCATCATCAAGTGGAGAAAATATGGCACAACAGTGACATCACCAAGAACTGGACGTCCCTCTAAAATTGATGAAAAGACCAGAAGAAAATGGTCAGGGAGGCTGCCAAGAGACCTACAGCAACATTAAAGGAACTGCAGGAATATCTGGCAAGTACTGGCTGTGTGGTACATGTGACAACAATCTCCCGTATTTTTCATATGTCTGGGCTATGGGGTAGAGTGGGAAGACAGAAGCCTTTTCTTACCAAGAAAAACATCCAAGCCCGGCTAAATTTTTCAAAAACACATTTGAAGTCTTCCAAAAGCATGTGGGAAAATGTGTTCTGGTCTGATGAAACCAAGGTTGAACTTTTTGGCCATAATTCCAAAAGACTTTTCTTTGTGCAAAAACACTGCACATCACCAAAAGAACACCATACCCACCGTGAAGCATGGTGGTGGCAGCATCATGCCTTGGGGCTGTTTTTCTTCACCTGGAACAGGGGCCTTAGTCAAGGTAGAGGGGATTCTGAACAGTTCCAAATACCAGTCAATATTGGCACAAAACCTTCAGGCTTCTGCTAGAAAGCTGAACATGAAGAGGAACTTCATCTTTCAGCATGACAACGACCCAAAGCATACATCCAAATCAACAAAGTAATGGCTTCACCAGAAGAAGATTAAAGTTTTGGAATGGCCCAACCGGAGCCCAGACCTGAATCCAATTGAAAATCTGTGGGGTGATCTGAAGAGGGCTGTGCACAGGAGATGTCCTCACAATCTGAAAGATTTGGAGTGTTTTTGCAAAGAAGAGCGGGCAAATATTGCCAAGTCAAGATGTCCCATGCTGATAGGCTCATACCCAAAAAGACCGAGTGCTGTAATAAAATCAAAAGGTGCTTCAACAAAGTATTGGTGTAAGGGTGTGCACACTTATGCAAACATATTATTATTTTATTTTTACTTCCCTCCACCTAAAAAAAAATTCAGTTTGTTGTTTACCAACTGTTGTACAGTTTATAGGTCACATTAAAGGTGGAAAATGTTTCATCTTTGTTTCTTTTTTTTTTTTTTTTTTTTTTTTTTTTTTTTACATCACAGAAACCTGACATTTTAACAGGAGTGTGTAGACTTTTTATATCCATTGTAGGTTAGTGCCAGAGGTTAGGTCCAAGGTCAGGGTCAGTGTATTTTGGCAGGATTTTAATTTTTTTTTATTTATTTATTTTTTTTCCTTTTTAAATTCATATCAGTGTCTATTAGTGTCAGTGTGTTTTTTAGGTAGGACCAAGAAAAAGAAGCAAAATGCACTCTATCATTCCTAGGCTGTACTACAGGTACAAACCCCAATCAACATATGTGGTATCGCTGCAATCGCCAGAAGCAAGAGAATTTTATTTTGGGTTGTTCATTGGTTCTTCACCACGTGATCAGCTGTGTCCAATCACAATGTAAACAGGAAGAGACTTTTATCGGCTTTTCCTCACTCGCGTCTGATAGACGATCGGCTGCTCCTCTGATGGGGGTGGGTCTGTGCTGACTGTTTCAGCGCAGCCTACCCTGTGGATGCCCGCCCAGGACCACCAGGGATGCCACCAGGGATGGTCACTACTGATGACCACCAGGTATGGCATCTTTGGTGGCAATGTGTGCCCACACATAATGCCAATCAGTGCCCACCAGCAATACCTGCCAGTGCTTCAATAGCAGTGATGTCCACCTCATCTGTGCTCATCAGTGCCACCTTGTCAGTGCAGCCTCATCAGTGCCCACCAGTGAAGGAAAAAATGTTCTTCACAAAATTTTATAACAGAAATGAAAATTTTTTGAATATTTTTTTAGCAAAAAATTAAAAACCCCAGAGGTGATCAAATACCAACAAAAGAAAGATCTATTTGTGGGAACAAAATAATAAAACTTTTGTTTGGGTACAGTGTAGCATGACGCTGCAATTGTCATTTAAACAGCGACGGCACTGAAAGCTGAAAATTGGCTTGGGCAGGAAGCGGGGAAGTGCCCTTGAAGTGGAAATATAATAAAATATATATCTGTTTATGTGACAACACTGAAGAAATGACACTTTGCTACAATGTAAAGTAGTGAATGTACAGCTTGTATAACAGTGTAAATTTGCTGTCCCCTCAAAATAACAACACACAGCCATTAATGTCTAAACCACTAGCAACAAAAGTGAGTACACCCCTAAGTGAAAATGTCCAAATTGGGCCCAAATTGTCAATATTTTGTGGCCACCATTATTTTCCATCACTGCCTTAACCCTCTTGGGCATGGAGTTCACCAGAGCTTCACAGGTTACCACTGGAGTCCTCTTCCACTCCTCCATGACGACATCACGGAGCTGGTGGATGTTAGAGACCTTGCTGTCCTCCACCTTCCATTTGAGGATGCCCCACAGATGCTCAATAGGGTTTAGGTCTGGAGACATGCTTGGCCAGTCCATCACCTTTTACCCTCAGCTTTTTTGCAAGGCAGTGGTCATCTTGAAGATGTGTTTGGGGTCGTTATCATGTTGGAATACTGCCCTGCAGCCCAGTCTCTGAAGGGAGGGGATCATGCTCTGCTTCAGTATGTCACAGTACATGTTTGTATTCTTGGTTCCCTCAATGAACTGTAGCTCCCCAGTGCCGGCAGCACTCAATCCAACCCCAGACCATGACACTCCCACCACCATGCTTGACTGTAGGCAAGACACGCTTGTCTTTGTACTCCTCACCTGCCGCCACACACGCTTGACACCATCTGAACCAAATAAGTTTATCTTGGTCTCATCAGACCACAGGACATGGTTCCAGTAATCCATGTCCTTAGTCTGCTTGTCTTCAGCAAACTGTTTGCGGGCTTTCTTGTGCACCATCTTTAGAAGAGGCTTCCATCTGGGACGACAGCCATGCAAAACAATTTGATGCAGTGTGCGGCGTATGGTCTGAGCACTGACAAGCTGACCCCCCCCACCCCTTCAACCTCTACAGCAATGCTGGCAGCACTCATACGTCTATTTTCCAAAGACAACCTCTGGATATGATGCTGAGCACCTGCACTCAACTTCTGTGGTCGACCATGGCGAGGCCTGTTCTTAGTGGAACCTGTCCTGTTAAAGCGCTGTATGGTCTTAGCTACCGTGCTGCAACTCCATTTCAGGGTCTTGGCAATTCTTATAGCCTAGGCCATCTTTTTGTAGAGCAACAATTCTAATGGCTAATTGGGCCCAATTTGGACATTTTCACTTAGGGGTGTACTCACTTTTGTTGCCAGCAGTTTAGACATTAATGGCTGTGTGTTGAGTTATTTTGAGAGGACAGCAAATTGACACTGTTATACAAGCTGTACACCCACTGCTTTACATTGTAGCAAAGTGTCATTTCATCAGTGTTGTCACATGAAAAGATATAATAAAATATTTACAAAAATGAGGGGTGTACTCACTTTTGTGAGATACTGTATATATGTTTGTTTGTTTTTTTATTATTTTGGGCCAGTTTTCCTTGATAATGTACTACCAAACGAAAGCCCAATTTGTTTAAAAAAAAAAAAAATGCGGTATAATCCACTTGGATGCACAAAGTAGTTGTGGTGATGGTATGTACGGTTTTACTAACACATGTCAAAATTGTGCTTAGGCATTAACATTTGTTTTACCCTCAGGCATTGAAGGGGGTTAAATAAGACTTCTTGTAGTTTTGTGCATTTGTAGTTTGTACTCATTTTTGGTAGGGGGTTGCGCTGATTAAGATTCACTTTTGTAGGGTTAAATGAGAAGAACCCATATGTGTGAGAATTGCTATGTACACTCATATTTAGGGATGAGCTTCGAGTTCGAGTCGAACTCATGTTCTACTCGAACATTGGCTGTTCGCAAGTTCGCCGAACAGCGAACAATTTGGGGTGTTCGCGGCAAATTCGAATGCCGCGGAACACCCTTTAAAAGTCTATGGGAGAAATCAAAAGTGCTAATTTTAAAGGCTTATATGCAAGTTATTGTCATAAAAAGTGTTTGGGGACCCGGGTCCTGCCCCAGGGGACATGGATCAATGCAAAAAAAAGTTTTAAAAACGGACGTTTTTTCAGGAGCAGTGATTTTATTAATGCTTAAAGTCAAACAATAAAAGTGTAATATCCCTTTAAATTTCGTACCTGGGGGGTGTCTATAGTATGCCTGTAAAGGGGCGCATGTTTCCTGTGTTTAGAACAGTCTGACAGCAAAATGACATTTGGAAGGAAAAAACTCATTTAAAACTACCCGCGGCTATTGCATTGCCGACAATACACATAGAAGTTCATTGATAAAAACGGCATGGGAATTCCCCACAGGGGAACCCCGAACCAAAATAAAAAAAAAAAAAATGATGTGGGGGTCCCCCTAAATTCCATACAAGGCCCTTCAGGTCTGGTATGGATATTAAGGGGAACCCCAGCCAAAATTTAAAAAAAAAATTGACGTGGGGTTCCCCCTAAATTCCATACCAGACCCTTCAGGTCTGGTATGGATTTTAAGGGGAACCCCGCGCCAAAAAAAAAAAAACGGCGTGGGGTCCCCCTAAAAATCCATACCAGACCCTTATCCGAGCACGCAACCTGGCAGGCCGCAGGAAAAGAGGGGGGGACGAGAGTGCGGCCCCCCCCCCTCCTGAACCGTACCAGGCCACATGCCCTCAACATTGGGAGGGTGCTTTGGGGTAGCCCCCCAAAACACCTTGTCCCCATGTTGATGAGGACAAGGGCCTCATCCTCACAACCGTGGCCGGTGGTTGTGGGGGTCTGCGGGCGGGGGGCTTATCGGAATCTGGAAGCCCCCTTTAACAAGGGGACCCCCAGATCCCGGCCCCCCCCCTGTGTGAAATGATAAGGGGGTACTTACCCCTACCATTTCACTAAAAAACTGTCAAAAATGTTAAAAATGACAAGAGACAGTTTTTGACAATTCCTTTATTTAAATGCTTCTTCTTTCTTCCTTCATCTTCTTCTTCTTCTGGTTCTTCTTCTGGCTCTTCTGGTTCTTCCTCCGGCGTTCTCGTCCAGCATCTTCTCCGCGGCGTCTTCTATCTTCTTCTCCTCGGGCCGCTCCGCACCCATGGCATGAGGGGAGGCTCCCGCTCTTCTCTTCATCTTCTTCTCTTCTTCATCTTCTTCTTCATCTTCTTCTTCATCTCTTCTTCCTTCTTCTCTTCTTCATGTCTTCTGCGGGCCGCTCCGCAGCCATGCTGGCATGGAGGGAGGCTCCCGCTGTGTGACGGCGTCTCTTCGTCTGACGGTTCTTAAATAACGGGGGGCGGGGCCACCCGGTGACCCCGCCCCCCTCTGACGCACGGTGACATGACGGGACTTCCCTGTGACGTCACGGGGAATGCCACAGGGAAGTCCCGTCATGTCACCGTGCGTCAGAGGGGGGCGGGGTCACCGGGTGGCCCCGCCCCCCGTTATTTAAGAACCGTCAGACGAAGAGACGCCGTCACACAGCGGGAGCCTCCCTCCATGCCAGCATGGCTGCGGAGCGGCCCGCAGAAGACATGAAGAAGAGAAGAAGGAAGAAGAGATGAAGATGAAGAAGAGAAGAAGATGAAGAGAAGAGCGGGAGCCTCCCCTCATGCCATGGGTGCGGAGCGGCCCGAGGAGAAGAAGATAGAAGACGCCGCGGAGAAGATGCTGGACGAGAACGCCGGAGGAAGAACCAGAAGAGCCAGAAGAACCAGAAGAAGAAGATGAAGGAAGAAAGAAGAAGCATTTAAATAAAGGAATTGTCAAAAACTGTCTCTTGTCATTTTTAACATTTTTGACAGTTTTTTAGTGAAATGGTAGGGGTAAGTACCCCCTTACCATTTCACACAGGGGGGGGGCCGGGATCTGGGGGTCCCCTTGTTAAAGGGGGCTTCCAGATTCCGATAAGCCCCCCGCCCGCAGACCCCCACAACCACCGGCCACGGTTGTGAGGATGAGGCCCTTGTCCTCATCAACATGGGGACAAGGTGTTTTGGGGGGCTACCCCAAAGCACCCTCCCAATGTTGAGGGCATGTGGCCTGGTACGGTTCAGGAGGGGGGGGGCCGCACTCTCGTCCCCCCCTCTTTTCCTGCGGCCTGCCAGGTTGCGTGCTCGGATAAGGGTCTGGTATGGATTTTTAGGGGGACCCCACGCCGTTTTTTTTTGTTTTTTTTGGCGCGGGGTTCCCCTTAATATCCATACCAGACCTGAAGGGCCTTGTATGGAATTTAGGGGGACCCCCACATCATTTTTTTTTTTTTTTTTTTTATTTTGGTTCGGGGTTCTCCTGTGGGGAATTCCCATGCCGTTTTTATCAATGAACTTCTATGTGTATTGTCGGCAATGCAATAGCCGCGGTAGTTTTAAATGTGTTTTTTCCTTCAAAATGTCATTTTGCTGTCAGACTGTTCTAAACACGGGAAACATGCGCCCCTTTACAGGCATACTATAGACACCCCCCAGGTATGAAATTTAAAGGGATATTACACTTTTATTGTTTGACTTTAAGCATTATTAAAATCACTGCTCCTGAAAAAACAGCCGTTTTTAAAACTTTTTTTTGCATTGATTCATGTCCCCTGGGGCAGGACCCAGGTCCCCAAACACTTTTATTGACAATAACTTGCATATTAGCCTTTAAAATTAGCACTTTTGATTATTCATGTTCGTGTCCCATAGACTTTAACGGTGTTCGCGTGTTCGAACAAATTTTTTTCCTGTTCGCATGTTCTGGTGCGAACCGAACAGGGGGGTGTTCGGCTCATCCCTACTCATATTGAATACCACCCATGATGTTGCCATGTAAGATTATATCCCAGTCGGAGTCATTTACCTGCTGAAGTGACCAAGACCTTGGCAACCTCCCTTACCGTAATCGGTGAACTGTCCCAAAATATCACTCTCCCATCAGATGTCCTTAAGATTCAGGAGCAATCTAAAATTTTAATAGCCAAGTTCAGCTTTTGACTAAAATGGACTTTGCAGTGAAAGGGCCCCAACACAGCTTCAGCTCAGAACCAGGGGACACATGCACGTTTTTCTTTCCTATTCAGGGATTGTACGCTGCACATGACCAGCATCCCCTGAGGAAGCCTGTCCTATGGGTGAAACATGTTTGGGAAACCCATCACTGCTGTATTGTTGCAATTATCTACTATTGTACTAGTCAATACTGTATCTCCTTTTCCCCTTCCCCTCCTGTTAAAATGCATGAATTCTTATTTTGTTTATCAAAATAAAATAATTTTTTATACTATATTTGATATTATTTCCAAATCATTTGCACCTTCAAAGTCCCATTTCTGTGCTCTTTTACTTCAGCTTTTTTTTTCTTGGTTAAATGCCATACCTGTAGGCCGTGAGCAACACCCGCAAAGCCTGGCCAAAAAAACTCCCACTGTAAACTACTTGGAAGCCAGAACATAGTATACATTGAGAGCTTTGAAACCCCCCCCCCCCCCCCTTACATCAGCCTCTGGAAGGGCATGGGGGTGGATTTCACTTTCTGGGTGTTTTTGTAGATTATTATTTTTTTTTTTTATCTTATTTTTATTTCATGGACTGATATTTGCTTAGTAAAGTATTTCTCCTTTCTTTGTAGGTTGGATGAGGCAATTGCAGCAGCTGCACTCACTAGCTTAACCTCGGGTCCCATGGCGCTGGGAGCAGGAGCAGGTACATCTATCTAGCTCACTTCTGTTATCTACTCCCTGCAAACTGTGTCCTAGCCCCTGACCTCTCCACTCTTCGTTTAGAAGACAAAAAAAAAAGAGCATTCACCACCTTGACATAGAAGTTGCATGCAGCTTTGCCCCAAGGCTGCCAGGTCTCAGCAAAGCTGGGTATCGGAGCCCACTGTAGGAAGCCATGGTTGCAGCCTGGTGATTAAAGCTGAGCTCCAGGTATGATCCTAGTTTGATAGTTACATTCGCCCGGCTTGGACCAATGTAAGCATGCAAATTTGATGGGCTGCTGTGGAAGCTGACAACCACTGTAGCAGTCGCCGCTTTTGCAGTGATAGTCCCGATCTCCTGGGTTTTGTGGCGGGTGGCTGCAGCATTGCATACTGTCCACAGGGGGGTGTCTTGCTGACACCACCCCCGTTCATAGAAAGCCATTCTGTGGACAAGATGGAGATTGTAACGTCACTGTCCCACCTCGTCCAAACAGAGAATTCCTTTTAATTCGTTGAGAAAAAAAAATGATGTTTTATCAACGGTGACAATTGAGCAACACCACCCCCCTGCCCCCCCAGTGGTCTGTATGCAGTTGGGCAGCTACTCAGCACATGTCCAAGAGGAAAGCGGTATGACATATGCGTACTTACATTAGTCCAAGCTGGACCAATGTAACTGAACATTTAGAATCACATACAGGGTTCAGCACTAACCCATTTAACAGAGCTGAAGGAATATTTTGGTGTTTTCACTTTCTGTATGAAAATTAAAGAGTGGGAAAGATGGATTTCAGATGACTGAAGTTAAAGGATAAGTTCACCTTTTCGTAACATGTTACACGCATATTCAGGGTGTAACATGTTGTGAACAGACCTGTCTGCGCACCCTGATCTGACAGCAAGTGGGGTTCTTCTCCATCTAAAAGACCCCTGCCATGGCCCTTGCTATCACAAGGGATGTTGTTCATTCTTTGAGATGACAATAAAGTTGACAAAATTAAAGCGCCCCCAACCCCCCCCCATGCTCATGCGCAAATGCGAACGTACACATAGGTCAAGGATGCACATGTAAACGGAGATCGCACCACACTTGTGAGGTTTCGCTGCGAACGTCAGAGCAAGAACAATATTTCTACCACCAGACCTCTTGTGTAACTCCTAAACTGGTAACCTGTAAAAAGGCTTTTAAAACATTGCCTATGGAGATTTTTAGGTACAGTTTGTGGCGCTGTTCCACGGGTGTGCACAATTTTAAAGTGTGACTTGGAGTGACGTAATCTTTTATATTTACCCCAAAATGTGGGTATTGTATTGTGTTTGTGTGCACTAAAATTCATTTAATGTATGTATTTAAAAAAAAAAAATACATTTGAAAAACCATGTGACATAAAAGTTTGGCACACCCACTGTTTTATTCTCTAGGGCCCCTACTAAAATATATACATATATATATGTATTCTAATATATTGAGGGGTTCTAAGTCTTTTTACAAGCAAAAAGAATGATTTTTTTTTTACACGCAAGAGAAAAATTTAACAGCCTGTGTAATGCCATGTACACACGGGTGGACTTATCGACATCAAAAGTCCGATGGTCTTTTCGACGGACTTTCGAAGGAACGGATTTGGCTACACACGATCACACCAAAGTCCGACGGATTCGTACGACTGGACTAAAATAAGGAAGTTCATAGCCATCGCTTTTCGTCCGTCTGAATAGCATACAGAGGAGCGGATTCTTCGAACAGACTCGAGTCCGTCGGAAAGATTTTGAAACATGTTCCAAATCTAAAGTCCGTCAGATTTTCGACCGAAAAAGTCCACTGCAGGTCCGATGAAGCCCACACACGGTCGGATTGTCCGACGGATTCGTCCCGTCGGACCAGTTCGGTTGAAAAGTCCGCCCGTGTACACACGGCATTAAGCCAGCTGCTTGTTTTCTCCTTGGGGTGGTCGTCGTCATTTGAACTTGAAAGTGGTAAAAAGGACAGCTGCTTCCTAAAATATAGAGATATATATATATATATATATATATATATATATATATATATATATATAGAGAGAGAGAGATAATATACACACACACAGTGGGGACAGAAAGTATTCAGACCCCCTTAAATTTTTCACTCTTTGTTATATTGCAGCCATTTGCTAAAATCATTTTAAGTTCATTTTTTTCCTCATTAATGTACACACAGCACCCCATATTGACAGAAAAACACAGAATTGTTGACATTTTTGCAGATTTATTAAAAAAGAAAAACTGAAATATCACATGGTCCTAAGTATTCAGACCCTTTGCTCAGTATTTAGTAGAAGCACCCTTTTGATCTAATACAGCCATGAGTCTTTTTGGGAAAGATGCAACAAGTTTTTCACACCTGAATTTGGGGATCCTCTGCCATTCCTCCTTGCAGATCCTCTCCAGTTCTGTCAGGTTGGATGGTAAACGTTGGTGGACAGCCATTTTTAGGTCTCTCTAGAGATGCTCAATTGGGTTTAAGTCAGGGCTCTGGCTGGGCCATTCAAGAACAGTCAGGGAATTGTTGTGAAGCCACTCCTTCATTATTTTAGCTGGGGGGAGTATGGGTGTAATATTCCTGCTGGGGGGGGAGTATGGGTGTAATATTCCTGCTGGGGGGGGGGGTATGGGTGTAATATTCTTGCTGGGGGAGTATGGGTGCAATATTCCTGCTAGGGGAGTATGGGTGTAATATTCCTGCAAGGGGGAGTATATGTGTTTAATTTTCCTGCTGGGGGGGGTTATGGGTGTAATATTCCTGCTGGGGTGGTATGGGTATAATATTCCTGCTGGGGGGAGTATGGGTGTAATATTCCTGCGGGGGGGTGGGTATGGGTGTAATGTTCATGTTGGGGGGGTATGGGTGTAATGTTCATGTTGGGGGGGGGGGGGGTATGGGTGTAATGTTCATGTTGGGGGGTATGGGTGTAATATTCCTGCTGGGGGAGTATGGGTGTAATATTCCTGCTGGGGGGAGTATGGGTGTAATATTCCTGCTGGGGGGGGTGTGGGTGTAATATTCCTGCTGGGGGGGGGGTTATGGGTGTAATATTCCTGCTGCGGGGGGGTTATGGGTGTAATGTTCCTGCTGGGGGGGGGTTATGGGTGTAAAATTCCTGCTGGGGGGGGGGTTATGGGTGTAATATTCCTGCTGGGGGGGTATGGGTGTATTATTAATGTTGAAGGGGACGTCTGTGCAGGAAGTTCTTGTATGATGCACACGGCGAGGATCTGTTCACACCTAGGTGTTCTGGATTCCCGAATCGCCGCAAATCGCGGCACACGCTTGCGATCCTTTTACTTTTAATATCACCCCAACCGAGGCGTGATTTTTTTCCGCGATTGTCGCCTGATAAATCGCAGGACTGCTTTTGGGAAACAGGTGTCCCGCGATTTTGTTTGTGTGATTTGTCAGGTGACAATATTGTCCCATGTTGGGGTGCCATTGAAAAGATCACAATCGGGAATAGAAGTAATTTCGCCCGCGATCCGGAACGCCTAGATGTGATCGCAGCCTAAGCGTCTTCTATCAGTTGCTGAGTTCACATTCTGGGGGAACATTTTCTTCCTCCAAACATTCCACACATTCGCTTCATTCTTTATTCCACCGCTAATATATACTCCCTGTTGACCTTGTATAGTGCTTTTCTCTCTGAGGACTCCAAGTATTGGAGATGGCGTTGGCCGGGAATCGAACCCGGGTCAGCTGCTTGAAAGGCAGCTATGCTCACCACTGCACCACCAACGCAAGGTAGCATGTAGTGTGGGAGGAAACCGGAGTACCCGGAGGAAACCCACGCAAGCACAGGGAAAACATGCAAACTCCATGCAGATAGTTTCCTGGTCAGGATTTGAACCATGGACCCTAGTGCTGCAAGGCTAACCCCTAAGCCTCTGTGCTGCCCGTATGCGGCCTCTGTTCTCTAAGGCCCTCCCCCGCTGAGCGGAGTACATCAGTTATGTCCGCTCAAAGCGCCTCCAGAAGAAATCCAAACTTAACCTAAACTACAATCTAAAATATATATATATATATATATATATATAACACTTCAAAACACACCCAAATAATAGCATGTAGGCAGTCCCATTGCTGTCAACTGGGGTGCAGTGGCCGTACCCAATGTGACATCTGTGTGAGTGCCGGTGCACGGCCCCGAACGCACCCAGGGTGCGTCCATGCAACTGCACCCGCATGGATGTCCTTTTTGGGGTAAACACAGCCCCCACACAGAGTACAGATTCATACACCCCGTGTGAGTGAGGCCTTGGACTTCTCCATAAAGGACCTCACTGGCGGGAAGAGTTCTCATTTCTCCAGAGAAAGCCTAAAGAAAGCTGGAAAGACTTCTCCCACCTCTGAAGACAAAAAGAGTTCCAACCAACCAAGTCTTCCCAAAGTTGCCTCATATCCAAAAGTTGCCAAGTGTGTAAATGTAGACCTTAAGCTTTAAGGTTAATCAAAAATATCACACTCTAAAGGGAAAGGTATAACAAGGGGGAGTATGGAAGAGGGAGAGAGGGCGGAAAGGAGGGGTGGAGGGGAGGTTGGGGGTAAGGAAGGGATGTGAGGGTTCCCCCAAACCCTCACCCCCTTCTTCCTCCAACCCCCCCCCTTTTCCTCCCTCTCTCCCTCTTCCATACTCCCCCTTGTTCCGGGGGAGTATGGAAGAGGGAGAGAGGGAGGGAAAGAGGGGTGGAGGGGAGGTTGGGGGTAAGGAAGGGGTGTGAGGGTTCCCCCAAACCCTCACCCCCTTCTTCCTCCAACCCCCCTCCCCCCTTTTCCTCCCTCTCTCCCTCTTCCATACTCCCCCTTGTTCTACCTTTCCCTTTTGAATGTGATATTTTTGATTAACCTTAAAGCTTAAGGTCTACATTTACGCTCTTGGCAACTTTTGGATATGAGGCAGATTTTGGAGGACTTGGTTCGGTTCCCCCCTGTGCCTAGCAGGCTGTTTACCACCAAAATCTCAGGTACTTTTTTACAGGTGATTTATGTTTGGGCGATGTATTATCGAACCTTAAAGCTTCTTCTGGTCCCTGGGAGGGTTCCTCAGACTTTTTGTTAAGTCTTCTTCTAGGAACAACCAATTGTTTGGTTTGTCCAGCTACATTGATGGTGATTCAGAAGCTACAAAAGCAAAAATGGAGGCCTGATGGGAGGACCCTCCGGTTACTGGAGTGGCAGCCGCCACCAGTGTAAGGACCTGTGTTGGTACAGCCGTACCTGGTCCCTAGGAGGGTTCCTTAGACTTTTTGTTGTCTTCTAGGAACAGCCAATTGTCTTGTTTGTCCTACTGCATTGATAGTTGGTGATTCCGAAGCTCCAAAAATGAAAATGGAGGGCTGATGGGAAGACCCTTCAGTTACTGGAGTGGCAGCCGCCACCAGTATAGAGACCTTTGTTGGTACAGCCGTAACTGGTCCCTGGGAGGCTTCCCCAGGCTTTCCACTGAGTCTTATAACACTCTATCTCCACACACAACTTTGACTATGCAGAAAAGGTACAGTGGCACTGTTGTTGGTGAAGAAAGCTAGTGGTATTGCTCTTGAAGACAAGTGTTGATGAGAATCTTTCAAGAGAGTGATGATGTAGTAGACTTTGTTGATGATGGCTTGACTTGAAGATCCTCTCCCGCATATTCACTAACAAATCATCCTCTGATCCCTCCTCTTCATCGCCTAGTTTAAAATTTCTTCTGTCATTTTGTCCATCTTCTCTCCCAATAAAGCTGCAGCCTTCTCATTTAAGTACAATCCGTCACTGCTATAAAGATGGTTACCACCTGGAAAGTCAGCCCAGTTCGCCATGAAGCCATACCCCTCCTCTCTGCACCAGTTTTTCAGCCACTTGTTAAGCTCCATAAACTCCTGCTGCCTCTCTGGTGTGGCTTGAGGTTCAGGCAGTATTTCTAAAAATACTGCTTTGGAGGTCCTATTCTTCAATATAGCCCCTAAGTCCCTGAAATCATTTTTTAGGGTGCCCCATCTTCCTATAACTTTGTCGTTAGTAATATGTATCATCACAGCTGGGTTCTCCCCAGCCCCATCCAACAATCTGTCCATCTGATCCTCAACGTCCCGAACACGAGCACCCGGTAAAGAACATTCTGTTCGGTAATAACAGTCTTTGTGGCAGATTGCCCTCTCTTTCCTATTGATTGAGTCCTCTACCATCGGTGTCTTCCTATTCTTTCCTGTAACCTTGCCCCCATCTTCACTGGAGGCGATGTTCTCAAGGTTCCTCTGGAATTTCGTCTCATCTTGAACATCACATTCTGGTGGAGTCACAATGTGAATGTCGCATTCTGGTGGTGTCACAATGTGAACATTGCTTCCTGGTGTAGTCTCAACGTGAACGCCACATTCTGGGCGAGTCTTAGTGTGAGAATCACATTCTGGTGGGTTCCCAATGTGAACTTCACATTCTGGTGGAGCGTCCATCTGAATTTCTTCCAGCTTTCTGGTCATCTTCTCTGCCAACAGAGTGGCACCGTGCCCATTTAAGTGCAGTCCATTCTTGCTATAGAGCGAGTAGTTCACTGAAAAGTCAGCCCAGTTCTCCATGAACCCAAACCCCTCCTCCCTGCACCAGTTCCTCAGCCATTTGTTAAGCACCATAAGCTCCTGCTGCCTCTCTGGTGTGGATCGAGGTACAGGCAGTATTTCAGAAAATATTGCCTTGGGGGACCTTTTCTTCAATATAGCCCCTAAGTCCCTAAAATCATTTTGTAGGTCGCTCCATCTTTCTTGAACTTTGTCATTGGTTCCGATATATACCATGACGGCTGGGTCATCTCCAACCCCATCCAACAATCTGTCCATGCAATCTGTAATGTTCCGAACCTGAGCGCCCGGTAAAGAACATACTGTTAGGCGATAACGGTCTCGCTGACAGATTGCCCTCTGTATCCTTCCAATAATTGAATCCCCTACTACTAGTATCCGCCTATCCTTTCTTGTATCCTTGCCCCCATCTTCACTGGAGACGTTCTTCTGGCATTTTGGTGGAGTATCAACCTGAACATCACATGCTGGTGGAGTCTCCGTATAAATGCCACATGCTGGTGGAGTTTCCATGTGAATGTCACATGCTGTTGAAGTCTCAATGTGAACGTCACATGCTGGCAGAGTCCCCATATGAACGTCACACGCTCGTCGAGTCTCCATGTGAACGTCACATTCTGGTGGGTTCTCAATGTGAACTTTAGATTCTGGTGGAGCGTCAATCTGAATTTCTTCCAGCTTTCTGGTCATCTTCTCTCCCAACAGAGCGGCACCGTGCCCATTTAAGTGCAGTCCATCCCTGCTATAGAGCGAGTTGTTGACTGAAAAGTCAGCCCAGTTCTCCATGAACCCAAACCCCTCTTCCCTGCACCAGTTCCTCAGCCATTTGTTAAGCACCATAAGCTCCTGCTGCCTTTCTGGTGTGGATCGAGGTACAGGCAGTATTTCAGAAAATATTGCCTTGGGGGACCTTTTCTTCAATATAGCCCCTAAGTCCCTGAAATCATTTTGTAGGGCGCTCCATCTTTCTCGAACTTTGTCATTGGTTCCGATATATACCATGACAGCTGGGTCATCTCCAACCCCGTCCAACAATCTGTCCATGCAATCTGTAATGTTCTGAACCCGAGCGCCCGGTAAAGAACATACTGTTAGGCGATAACGGTCTCTCTGACAGATTGCCCTCTGTATCCTTCCAATAATTGAATCCCCTACTACTAGTATCCGCCTATCCTTTCTTGTATCCTTGCCCCCATCTTCACTGGAGACGTTCTTCTGGCATTTTGGTGGAGTATCAACCTGAACATCACATGCTGGTGGAGTCTCCGTATAAATGCCACATGCTGGTGGAGTTTCCATGTGAATGTCACATGCTGGTGAAGTCTCAAAGTGAACGTCACATGCTGGCAGAGTCCCCATATGAACGTCACATGCTTGTCGAGTCTCCATGTGAACGTCACATTCTGGTGGGTTCTCAATGTGAACTTTAGATTCTGGTGGAGTGTCAATCTGAATTTCTTCCAGCTTTCTGGTCATCTTCTCTCCCAACAGAGCGGCACCGTGCCCATTTAAGTGCAGTCCATCCCTGCTATAGAGCGAGTTGTTGACTGAAAAGTCAGCCCAGTTCTCCATGAACCCAAACCTCTCTTCCCTGCACCAGTTCCTCAGCCATTTGTTAAGCACCATAAGCTCCTGCTGCCTCTCTGGTGTGGATCGAGGTACAGGCAGTATTTCAGAAAATATTGCCTTGGGGGACCTTTTCTTCAATATAGCCCCTAAGTCCCTGAAATCATTTTGTAGGGCGCTCCATCTTTCTTGAACTTTGTCATTGGTTCCGATATATACCATGACGGCTGGGTCATCTCCAACCCCATCCAACAATGAGTTCATGCAATCTGTAATGTTCCGAACCCGAGCGCCCGGTAAACAACATACTGTTAGGCGATAACGGTCCCTGTGACAGATTGCCCTCTGTATCCTTCCAATAACTGAATCCCCTACTACTAGTATCCGCCTATCCTTTTTTGTAAACTTGCTTCCATCTTCACTGGAGACGTTCCCCTGGCATTTTGGTGGAGTATCAACCTGAACGTCACATGCTGGTGGAGTCTCCGTATAAATGCCACATGCTGGTGGAGTTTCCATGTGAATGTCACATGCTGGTGAAGTCTCCATGTGAACGTCACATGCTGGTGGAGTCTCCATGGGAACGTCACATGCTGGTGGAGTCTCCATGTGAACGTCACATGCTGGTGGAGTCTCCATGTGAACGTCGTCACATGCTGGTGGAGTCTCCATGTGAACGACGTCACATGCTGGTGGAGTCTCCATGTGAACGACGTCACATGCTGGTGGAGTCTCCATGTGAACGACGTCACATGCTGGTGGAGTCTCCATGTGAACGACGTCACATTCTGGTGGAGTCTCCATGTGAATGACGTCACATGCTGGTGGAGTCTCCATGTGAACGACGTCACATGCTTGTGGAGTCTCCATGTGAACAACGTCACATGCTGGTGGAGTCTCCATGTGAACAACGTCACATGCTGGTGGAGTCTCCATGTGAACAACGTCACATGCTGGTGGAGTCTCCATGTGAACAACGTCACATGCTGGTGGAGTCTCCATGTGAACAACGTCACATGCTGGTGGAGTCTCCATGTGAACGTCGTCACATGCTGGTGGAGTCTCCATGTGAACGTCGTCACATGCTGGTGGAGTCTCCATGTGAACGTCGTCACATGCTGGTGGAGTCTCCATGTGAACAACGTCACATGCTGGTGGAGTCTCCATGTGAACAACGTCACATGCTGGTGGAGTCTCCATGTGAACAACGTCACATGCTGGTGGAGTCTCCATGTGAACAACGTCACATGCTGGTGGAGTCTTAATGTAGCTTTCACATTCTGTCTTGCTCACTGGGGCAGACCTGCCTTGTGAACTGTGTTTGCAGTAAATACCGCGTACATCTGCAATAGAAAAGAAGAATCAGATTTAGCACCTTTTACCTACATTATATATATTTTTTATACAACATCAAATTATAGAGAGAAAAGTTTAACATTCCAGTGCCAGGGACAATAAATAAACCCTGACATGACAGGGATGACTAATGGTGGCGTTCATATAAAAATTCTGGTTGCCTGGCCGTTATGCCGACCCACTAAAATTAATTGAGTCAGAAGGGGACTGATTCTTCACTTTCGGGTGCGGGGGAGTAATCTGCAGTGCTTCTGTTTCTTATTATTAAACTAAACATCTGGCCTCTTTTATTGTAATCTTTAGAATTGTTGCGGTGGCTTCATATAGAAGAGGCCCGGGACCAGGAACCGCTGCATTGCAGATTATTCCACCGTACCCGAAAGTAAAGAAATAGTCCCCTGCACGGTTTGGATTGATTTCCATGCGATTCTGTCATGTGACAATCGTGACAAGATCTTGCCATGTTTGGGGTGCCATTAGGAAAAATGTAATCCAAATGCTGGTTGCACATTTTCCCATGATTTTGAATCACAGCAGAATCCTAGCACTTCTGCCGGCCGTTCCAAATTGCCAAGTGTGAGTGCGGTCTAAGTCAGAATTCCAGGCAAATGGCTAAAAAACAAGGATGAAATAGATACTATATGTGAGAGCTGCTTTACAGCGCAATTCAATCAAAAATCCCACATAAAAATGTACCTAAAAACAGGGTGACACTGTAGGTACAACAAAAAATGGTGTGCCAACGTCCCGGTATTGGTATGTCATATATAGAAACTAGGGAGTTTGGACTTTAAGGGCACCCAAGTAATTGAAACTATAAAGAGTATAAAAGGTAAAAATATTTTTTATTTTATTACGTTTAGATTTTTGTTAAAAAAGATTATATATCTATAATTGAGGATTATTAGACATACAATTTACATATAGAAAAGAATCATACATAGATAAATCCTATCCTGCATGCTAAATGAACCCAATCATTTAATGTATATGTCCCAACATTCAAGAGTAGAAGAAGAGAAACCAACTTCCCAAATGTGAATTGTTGTTGTAAATGTAGGACGCAATATGGGTTGAATTGCAGGTCAGGTAGGCGTTCTCTTTTAATTGCTCGACATGTTTCGTGTTATATAACACTTCTTCGGGAGCTGGAGGTAGTTCTGTTGAGTACACATAAAAGATCACTATGAAATGTGTGTGTGTATATATATATATATATATATATATATATATATATATATATATATATATATATATATATATATATATATATACACATCAAACAGTAAAATATATAACTCAGCAATAAAGTTTGTGCAAACTGAGGTACATTCCAACTGATTCTAGTTATCCTAAAGGGCAGACCCCAATAAGGAGAATGGTCATACTGGGGTCCATAGAAAAACCCGGCAGCTGGGGAGGCCATTAAAAAGAGCACACGTTATAAGTGTGTACATAGATATGTATATAGAGTAAAAATATATCGCTACAAAATGTGTGCTGTGCAATGTGGGATATACTCACAATGCCTAACGGTATTAAAGATAGTATGGCACAGACAGCATTGTAAAGAGGGGCATGATAGGTCCGCCACTCAACGTTGGTAATAAAAAAGCACAGCGATGATAATCAAATTGCATATACATAAACATATGTATCTAATTATAGATGGCTTACCCCATATGGTCAAACCGAATAGAAGAGTGTCGCTATAGTATTAGTCCAAAAAAGGACAAGTAATCACTGGATTACATTTAAAAAAAACAAAAAAAAAACAACCATTGATAATGGGTACCAGAACGCTGCGGGAACAACCCCAAATACTCTGTGTATCACGATATAGATGTATGTAGAGGGTAGGTCTTTAGCAGTAGTTTGCGGAAATCATTAGTTCTGGTGTGAAGAAAATAGAAAGACATAGAGGCATATTGAGATATCATATGGATATTGGAGTGCTTACATCAGGTAGCATCTAAAAAGATATAATCTGTACTGAGTCTCTTCAAAAGGAGCCTACCTAAAGTTGGATGGAGAGCTTGTAAAGAATGGGGTCGTTTCCCTGATGGAGCAGCGTCTGTCAGCCATGTGGGGCCCGTGTGCATCTATAAATGGTGTCCCCCACCGGAAGCGCCGATAGCCAATTAGGCTCGGCCTTTTCCAATCCTGCTACAGGCTGTTGACGCATGCGCCGAACCGTCACCAGCGTCAAGGCGGAAATGCAGGGCGAGCGCGGCGGGAGAAGAATAACAACCTTCCATACTGCGCAGGCGCCAGGTCCAAACGGGATTACGGCGCGAGCGCAGGAGGAAGGGGGATAGAGGACCTAACAACCACCGCACACGCGTCAGCACAGCACACCAGAGCCGTGACGTCCGGCCAATGCTGTAACAGCAGAGGCGGGGACTGTATGAGGGAACCCGGAAGGGGCTCCCATGTCCCCGTCAATCTCCGCACATCCGTTCAGAGAAAAAAACAGATGTGCGGCGCTATGTAGCTGAGTTGCCTGGGCGAATGCCATGAGACCAAGCCAAATGACCATAACCAGGGGGATGCGCTGCAGGATCACGAAAAAAGAGGAAAGAAGCGTAATAGTAATACATGTTGTAGAAACATAGTGTAAAATATATAATATAGACATATCTAAATATATGAAAAACAAAACAGGAAAGTACATAACATATCATTTAAAGCAGTATTGGCATCCAAATACATAGCTGTGATATATTAATCATATGAAATATGAACAATTGTATTTGTTTTGTGGATGTTTAAAATAAGGGGGGGCATGGGGTATTTAGAAGAATGATTTATAGGATTGAGTCTCGTTGAGTCCTGGTGCTCTAATAGCATTTAGGCGCTCAACCCATAACGTCTCTTTTTGCAGTATGAATTTATCCCACTCACCCCCTCTGGGGCTTTTAGGGATGATGGCCAGAACAGCAAAGGAAACGCAGGATGTATCGAACCGATGATAGAAATCGAGGTGTCGACTGATGGGGGTCAACATTTTACCATTTCCTGAGTAGGATATATGATCATTAATCCTTTGTCTTAGCTGTCTGGCCATTTTCCCTACATAAAATGCCCCACAGGTACAGGTCATGAGGTACACCACACCTTGTGTACTGCATGTAGCAGAAAATTTGGGCTGGTAGATCTCCCCATTGGGGAGTAGAATTTGGTGTCCAGATGATATCCAAGGACAGAAGGCACACTTGCCACAGGGCGATGTTCCTAAACTACCTGCAAAAAGAGACGTTATGGATTGAGCGCCTAAATGCTATTAGAGCACCAGGACTCAACGAGACTCAATCCTATAAATCGTTCCTCTAAATACCCCACGCCCCCCCTTATTTTAAACATCAACAAATACCATTGTTCATATTTCATATGAATAATATATCACAGCTATGTATTTGGATGCCAATACTGCTTTAAATGATATGTTATGTACTTTCCTGTTTTGTTTTTCATATGTTTAGATACAGTATGTCTATATCATATATTTTACACTATGTTTCTATAACATGTATTACTATTAAGCTTCCTTCCTCTTTTTTTGTGATCCTGCAGCGCATCCCCCTGGTTATGGTCATTTGGCTTGGTCTCATGGCATTCGCCCAGGCAACTCAGCTACATAGCACCGCACATCTGTTTTTTTTTCTCTGACCGGATGTGCGGCGATTGACGGGGACATGGGAGCCCCTTCTGGGTTCCCTCATACAGTCCCCGCCTCTGCTGTTACAGCATTGGCCTGACGTCACGGCTCTGATGTGCTGTGCTGACGCGTGCACGGTGGTTGTTAGGTCCTCCATCCCCCTTCCTCCTGCGCTCGCTCCGTAATCCCGTTTGGACCTGGCGCCTGCGCAGTATGGAAGGTTATTATTCTCCTCCTGCCGCGCTCGCCCTGCATTTCCGCCTTGACGCTGGTGACGGTCCGGCACATGCGTCAACAGCCTGTAGCAGGATCGGAAGAGGCCGAGCCTAATTGGCTATCGGTGCTTCCGGTGGGGGACACCATTTATAGATGCACACGGGCCCCACATGGCTGACAGACGCTGCTCCATCAGGGAAACGACACCATTCTTTACAAGCTCTCCATCCAACTTTAGGTAGGTTCCTTTTGAAGAGACTCAGTACAGATTATATCTTTTTAGATGCTACCTGATGTAAGCACTCCAATATCCATATGATATCTCAATATGCCTCTATGTCTTTCTATTTTCTTCACACCAGAAGTAATGATTTCCGCAAACTACTGCTAAAGACCTACCCTCTACATACATCTATATCGTGATACACTGAGAGTATTTTTAGGTTGTTCCCGCAGCGTTCTGGTACCCATTATCAATGGTGTTTTTTTTTTTTTTTTTTTTAAATGTAATCCAGCGATTACTTGTCCTTTTTTGGACTAATACTATAGCGACACTCTTCTATTCGGTTTGACCATATGGGGTAAGCCATCTATATTTGGATACATATGTTTATGTATATGCAATTTGATTATCATCGCTGTGCTTTTTTATTACCAACGTTGAGTGGCGGACCTATCATGCCCTTCTGTACAATGTTGTCTGTGCCATACTATCTTTAATACCGTTAGGCATTGTGAGTATATCCCACATTGCACAGCACACATTTTGTAGCGATATATTTTTACTCTATATACATATCTATGTACACACTTTTAACGTGTGCTCTTTTTAATGGCCTCCCCAGCTGCCGGGTTTTTCTATGGACCCCCGTATGACCATTTTCCTTATTGGGGTCTGCCCTTTAGGATCACTAGAATCAGTTGGAATGTACCTCAGTTTGTACGAACTTTATTTCTGAGTTATATATTTTACTGTTTGTGTGTATATATATATATATATATATATATATATATATATATATATAAGATCACTATGAATATATATATATATATATATATAAGATCACTATGAATATATATATATATATATATATATTTATATTCATAGTGATCTTTTATGTGTACTCAACAGAACTACCTCCAGCTCCCGAAGAAGCGTTATATAACGCGAAATATGTCGAGCAATTAAAGAGAACACCTACCTGACCTGCAATTCAACCCATATTGCGTCCTACATTCACAACAATTCACATTTGGGAAGTTGGTTTCTCTTCTTCTACTCTTGAATGTTGGGACGTATACATTAAATGATTGGGTTCAATTAGCATGCAGGATAGGATTTATCTATGTATGATTCTTTTCTATATGTAAATTGTATGTCTGATAATCCTCAATTATATATATAATCTTTTTTAACAAAAATCTAAATGTAATAAAATAAATATTTTTACCTTTTTTATACTCTTTATAGTTTCAATTACTTGGGTGCCCTTAAAGTCCAAACTCCCATGCTTTACAGCACAGCCCTGCAGTAACCTACTGGGGTCCCATTTGTTCAGTGGGGGAGCGCAGGAGCATAAAGGGTCTATTTAATGCCTTTGGGGTGCAGACGGAGTGATCTTCTGCACTGCAGTTCCCAATAATTAAATTTAAGTTCTGGCCTCTTCTATATCAAGCAATCAGGGACAGGCCAGGACTGTAATTGTAGGGGAATGCAGCAATGCAGATTACACCACCTGCACCCTAAAGGCATTCAATTTGCCTCTGCCTGCCCCCTGCTGAAGAAATGGGGCCAGATGAAGTTTATTTTGTTTTTTTGTTACTCGTTTTGCCCTCTGAAGAGCAATCTGTGATTTCCTTTTCAGAGGGTGTTTGACAGGCGGTGATGAAGCGTTATATTGCTTGCTGGATGCACAACAATATAAAGCTGGAAATGTTTTTTTTAAATGTTTGCAACTATCTATCATCAATGTCCATGATAATCCCTATACATGTGTACATATGGGGGGACCCCTCATCAATGTCCATGGCAATCCTTTTGCATGTGTACATATGGGGGGGGCGACCCCTCATCAATGTTCATGGCAATTCCTATAGATGAGACGTCACCCCCCCCCCCCCTATTTGTACACATCTAAAGGAATTGCCATGAACATTGATGAGGGGTCGCCCCCCCATATGTACACATATAAAGGGATTGCCATGGACATTGATGAGGGGTCCCCCCATATGCACACATGTATAGGGATTGCCATGGACATTGATGAAAGGTTACCCCCATATGTACACATGTATAGGGATGGCCATGGACATTGATGAGGGGTCACCCCCCATATGTACACATGAATATGGATTGCCATGGACATTGATGAGGGATCCCCCCATATGTATACATGTATAAGGATGGCCATGGACAATGATGAGACGTCAACCCCCCCCACCCCACCCCATTTGTACATATCATTGTCCATGGCCATCCCTATACATGTGTACATATGGGGGGATCCCTCATCAATGTCCATGGCCATCCCTATACATATGTACATATGGGGGGGGTGTCCCCTCATCAATGTCCATGGCAATCCATATTCATGTGTACATATGGGGGGGACCCCTCCTCAATGTCCATGGCAATCCCTATACATGTGTACATATGGGGGGATGACCCCTCATCAATGTCCATGGCCATCCCTTTACATGTGTACATATGGGGAGGTACGCTTTCATCAATGTCCATGGCAATCCCCATGCATGTGTACATATGGGGGGGTGACCCCTCATCAATGACCATGGCAATCCCTATACATGTGCACATATGGGGGAGGGGGTGACCCCTCATCAATGTGCATGGCAATTCCTATACATGTGTACATATGGGGGGATGACCCCTCATCAATGTCCATGGCAATCCCTATACATGTGTACATATGCGGGGTAACCTTTCATCAATGTGCATGGCGATCTGTATACATGTGTACATATGGGGGGGGGCGACCCCTCATAAATGTCTATGGCCATCCCTATACATGTGTACATATGGGGGGAGGGTGACTCCTCATCAATGTCCATGGCCATCCCTTTACATGTGTACATATGGGGAGGTACGCTTTCATCAATGTCCATGGCAATCCCCATGCATGTGTACATATGGGGGGGTGACCCCTCATCAATGACCATGGCAATCCCTATACATGTGCACATATGGGAGAGGGGGTGACCCCTCATCAATGTGCATGGCAATTCCTATACATGTGTACATATGGGGGGGGGGTGACCCCCCCTCAATGTCCATGGCCATCCGTATACAGGTGTGCATATGGGGGGGACCCCTTATCAATGTCCATGGCAATCCCTATACATGTGTACATATGGGGGGGGTGACCCCTCATCAATGTTCATGGCAATTCCTATACATGTATACAAATGGGGGGGGGGTGACTCCTCATCAATGTCCATTGTAATCCCTATACATGTGTACATATGGGGGGGCGACCCCTCATCAATGTTCATGGCAATTCCTATAGATGAGACGTCACCCCCCATTTGTACACATCTATAGGAATTGCCATGAACATTGATGAGGGGTCGCCCCCCCATATGTACACATGTAAAGGGATTGCCATGGACATTGATGAAAGGTTACCCCCCGTATGTACACATGTATAGGGATGGCCATGGACATTGATGAGGAATCACCCCATCCCCCATATATACACATGTATAGGGATGGCCATGGACATTGACGAAAGGTTACCCCCATATGTACACATGTATAGGGATTGCCATGGACATTGATGAGGGGTCACCCCCCATATGTACACATGAATATGGATTGCCATGGACATTGATGGGGGGGCACCCCCCCATATGTACATATGTATAGGGATGGTCATGGATATTGATGAGGGATCCCCCCATATGTACACATGTATAGGGATGGCCATGGACAATGATGAGACGTCACCCCCCCCCCCCCCCCATTTGTACACATCATTGTCCATGGCCATCCCTATACATGTGTACATATGGTGGAGGGGGTGACCCCTCATCAATGTGCATGGCAATTCCTATACATGTGTACATATGGGGGGGGGGTAACCTGTCATCAATGTGCATGGCAATCTTTATACATGTGTACATATGGGGGGGGGGGTGACCCCTCATCAATGTGCATGGCAATTCCTATACATGTGTACATATGGGGGGGGGGTAACCTTTCATCAATGTGAATGGCGATCTGTATACATGTGTACATATGGGGGGGTGACCCCTCATAAATGTCTATGGCCATCCCTTTACATGTGTACATATGGGGGGAGGGTGACTCCTCATCAATGTCCATGGCGATCCCTATACATGTGTACAAAGAATTTTAGAACCGAGGGGGATTTTAATGGTGCCAAAACACCCAAAAAATATTTTGTTATAAAAACATCTTTATTTGAGTCTAAAGTTTTAAAAGAAATGGGGGACAATGAATGTTGTCCACATTTCATAAAAACAATTCAGTGCACATGTACAATATACACATAGTGTATTCTCAACTCACCGCATATGTCAGAACAAAGACATAGTGGCCACCAGGCCAGACGGGACTGATGGTGCCAGGCCACAGAGCCAGCCATTGGTCTTGTTCTGACAGATGCGGTGAGTTTTGAGGATACACTTGGTAGGTTTGATCTTCAGGCCCTTCACATGTGTATGTTGGTCTTGCTGATGGGTGCATGATCTCTATTTGTTATCAGATGGGACACTGTGGGTGGCCTGGGGGACGCTATTGATTTAATGTGTCCGCATTCATCATTGCTTCATGACATTGTTCCTTCATCACTTTGGAAGAAATAGTTCCGGATTGGTGTGTTGCTCCCCTCTACATTCTGTGGAAGGAGCATTTGAATGACATTGAAGGTAAACCTAACTTGTATATCTAATTGATTGAGGACTTTATGTATCCTTGATATATTTCTTTCCTCAGTGCACATATATTTTACACACACACATATATATCTATATATATATATCTCCCCTTTCCTTTTGACATTTCTAGTATTTCCCCCGGCCCCATTGTGCTCCTCCTGCCATCAGTTGCCACCGCTGATGTTGGCACCTCTTCTTACATCAGTTTTGGACCCTTTAGTAGTGTGCATTAGTTTGATTACATTCTATAGACGTGGTGAGTTTTATGTTCATGTTGTGTGCTCCTCTGTATAGTGCTCAGACCCTCATGGATATTCATTGAACATATTACTTATGTTGTTATGTTTTTGATACACATTTACTTTGATAACAGAAATATTTATTTACAATCATGCATACCTACTAATACTTACTAATAATGACTTTTTGTAGCTACATATTGCTTTATAAGTTCTTAAAGGAGCTGAAAAGTAAAACATGTCGAGCAACAAGCATCACGCTGGTTACAGGAGCTACTTTATGTGTATATTGTACATGTGCACTGAATTGTTTTATGAAATGTGGACATTCATTGCCCCCCCCCCCCCCCGTTTCTTTTAAAACTTTGGACTCCAATAAAGATGTTTTTATATTAAAATATTTTTTTGTGTGTTTTGGAACCATTAAAATCCCCTTCTCTTCTAAAATTCTTTGAAAACAAATAATTTTGGGATGAAGGTGCCTTTTAATCCATGAGTGTAGGTGACCTATCCAGAGAACTTTTTATATCTATCACTATCCATAGTACTTACCAATATCGATGTCTGTATCTCGGTGATGTCTTGTGGCTTTACAGCCGGAACCAAAACATCCAACAACGGCTCTGAAGCAGCCGCGCACAAAAGCCCGAGCCCTCTTATTGGTACCTGCAGGCTGGTCACTGGTACCTCCTTCCATAGCTGGGCTTCCCTTGGTGGGTTTCTCTTTGGTGTTTTTCAGAGAAACAAACTGTTTACATTTAAATCGTCTCATTATTAAGAATAAAGAACCACGCTTTAAATGTACAAGAATAGAAATCGCAAAGAAATTGAATCGAATGAAAATCAAATCGAATCAAATCGCAAGAATATCTCCAGAGAGATAAGAAAACAGGTCTTCACTGGTCAGCAAACACTCTGTTTCTGCTGCCAGCCTCCCTTGCGACTCTTTATATTGGCTGAGCTGATGACATCACTGATGACATCACTGATGACATGTGACCTTTGAAAAAAATAACTGACGATTTTTCTTAAAGGGGCCACGTCCTTATTTGTGAGCTTTATGAATTCAGCCTGTAGGCTCTGTATACAGACCTAATAGGGACCCGGCTCCTGGAAGAACATGTTTTTCTTGAAGTGATGGTTATTGTGAATGAGATTTAACCCTTACAGTCCCATGGCTGAAAACAAAGATGTGTATTCCTATAACACTGTGAATGGAGCCTTATAAATCCTCGCTGCCGATCAAATCTTTTCATTTCTTTTATTTGATCATTTTATCATTATTACACACCAATTAGCTTTCACTTTCACCAAATCCCAGGTTTTTTCCATTTTTAACCCTTTAACTGCCAAGTCAAATGTTTTTCCTTTCATTTATGAACCCTTTCTTTGCCAAACCAACCCCACCCCCCAAACTTTTTCACTGCCAAACCATATTTTTTTCATATTTAACCCTTTCTGTGAACCCTTTCTTTGCAAAAAAAAGATTTATTTTTACGGGTTTTTTTGTTAACCCTTTCAGTGCCAAACTAAATTCTTTTTATTTTTAACCCTTTCACCGCCAAAACCAGTTTTCCCCTTTTTAACGCTTTCACTGCCAAACCAATATATATATTTTTTTTCCCCATTTCTTGCCCATATGTTAACGTAAAACCTGTTTATTGTTAGTTTTGGATGGAGTGGGGAAGGATTAGAACCCCAGTCAGGTTTTTATTGCTGTCTGCTCCCCTTATATGGAGATTTATTCTGCCAAATCTATTTTTTTTCTCTTTCAGTTTTTAACCCTTTCACTACCAAACTATATTGTTAATTTATTTCAACCCTTTAAAGAGCAGCTCCACCCACATTTTCACCCCTCACTAATCTGTGCTCTGTAAACTAATCGGATATTTTTAAAAAAAATTCTCAGCACCTTCTGTATATAATATTCTGTATTCATTTTTCCCTTTCTCCTCCCTGGCTGCGGCCCCGTGCTCATCATTTCCGGTTTGCAATGCCTCCTGGGAAATGTGTGTCATCAATCCCAGGAGACAATAGGCATTGCTGGGCTGTAGCATCGCGTTATTTGCAAACCGGAAATGGCGCGATGCAAGGCGGCTGCCAGCGCCATTTTTAAAAAGGGTCACCAGGCTTTTGTTGTCATGGTTACCAAAGCTTCTTATACACAGTGATTGGCGGTGTGGGAGGGGGCTGGAGCATCTAGGCTCTGATTACATACAGGGGGGGGAGGGGACACTCCATTACTTATCATTTATAATAGAGGAATAGGAGGGGGCAGTTTTGATGGGGCAATTTTGATGCGGCAATTTTGATGGTGGCAATATGATGGGGCAGTTTTGATTGAGCAAATTTTGATGGTGGCAGTATGATGGGGCAGTTTTGGCGGGGTAGTTTTGAGGGGGCAATTTTGATGGTGGCAGTATGATGGGGCAGTATGATGGGGCAGGTTTGATGGAGCAATTTAATGGGGGCAATGTGATGGGGCAATTTTGATCGGAGCAATTTGATGGGGCAATAGTATGAGGTAGTTTTGATGGGGCAATTTTGATGGTGGCAGTATAATGGGGCAATTGTGATGGGGGCAATTTTGGTGGGGGCAATAGGATGGGGCAGTTTTGATGGGGCAATTTTGATGGGGGCATTAGGATGGGGCAATTTTGATGGTGGCAGTTTGATGGGGCAATTTTGATTGTGGCAGTATGATGGGGGAATGGGGCAGTTTTGATGGGGCAATTTTGATGGTGGAAGTATGATGGGGCAGTTTTGATGGTGGAAGTATGATGGGGCAGTTTTGATGGGGGCAATTTGATGGGGCAGCTTCTGCAAGTTAACTACTTTTTAAACGGCGCTAATTGTAAATCATATCCCTCTTTCTGTGCAGATGTTATATATATATAACAAGAGATTTTATATATATATATATATATATATCTATATCTATCTATCTATCTATCTATCTATCTAGATAGATAGATAGATAGAGATATATATATATATATATATATATATATATATATATATATATATATATATATCATTTACAATTAGCATCTTTTAAAAAGTAATTACCTCTTGCTTTTTGTATTTCTAGATTTATAATCTTTGTAAATGTAGATAATCTTCCTGGTTCCTGGAGGGGGAGGAGAGGTTTCCATAGCTTAGGGGGCGGCAACTTCCTCTGACACTGCTGTTGCTATGGAAACACACACATTTTAACCCTTTTACTGCCAAATCATTTCCCCCCCATTTCTCTCCCATATGTTAAATTATAAATAAAGGAACATGTTTTTTTTGTTAGTGTTGGATGAAGTGGAGAGTGATTTAGAACCCCTGCCAGGTTTTTGTTGCTGTTTGCTCCCCCTTTAGGGAGATTCATTCTCTCTATTTACCATTACCAACAAAAATTAAAGAAAATCGCACATTTTAGGTTGTCACCAGAACAGGAATTAGAGGGGAAATCTCCCAATGGGGACACTAGTTCTGGTGACACCCAGGGATGATGTCACTTTGGCGGATTTCTCTCTTTTTTTGGCTATGGGACAGGAAGTGAAGGGAACCCCCCCCCCCCCAATGGGGACACAGATGGCAAAGAAAACCTGACAGGGGTTATAGTCCCCCCCCCCCTTACTCTATTGTAAATGAAAAAAAAAGTTTGTCTTTATTTTTATTTTATCTTTTATCTGGTATGGGGGGGATGGTGGGGACTCAGTATAAAAAGAGGGTGCAGCATATTACACATGGGGCTATGGGGGGGGGGTGTCTGCATACACGAGCAACTGCCACTGCCGGGGGTGGGGGGAGCGCTCAGTCTTTTGAACCCTTTCACTTTTGGACATTTTTGCTGATTTCTGCTCTCCCAGCATTCCCTAGTTTGTGAAATGATGAAGGCAGAAGAGCTAACCACTTAAATTCCTCCAACTTCTGGTGGGACTGCAGCTGCTTGTTTTATTTTTCTGTGCAATGTACACTACTTGGAGGGTTTTAATGGATATAAATCTGCTGATGGAGCTGGTGCCGGTCTGGGCCCCGGAATGTGGAGGAATATAGATCGTGGAAGGAGCTTTTAAAGGGGATTTATTAATAAAAGCGCGATCTACGATGACCTCGTCATTTCCTTTTTGGGTGATTGGTGGAAATCCATTGACGGGAGAATATATCTATTGGATGAAGAAACGCTGATTTGGTGGTTTTTGGTTATAGAATAACGCGTGATTGGCCCAGAGGTCCTCGGGGTTCTGGGGGGCATTCGCAGCAGGTGGAGCACTTTTTGTATTGCATTTTAAGGATCAATTATATAAAAGCACGGGGGATGGGATGAAGTTTGATAAATGCAATAACACGGAATTTTGTGGATGAACATTTTCAAGGACTTTTTTTTGGTTTTGTTTCATATGTTTTTCACAAATCTGGATATTGATTTCATGATTTAATGCATGGTGTTGAATCGCATGTTTTATCTTCATATGTCTTTCACAAATGTGGATATTTTATGATTTAGACCCCTTTCACACTGAGGCAGTTTTCAGGCGTTTTAGCGCTAGAAATAGCGCCTGAAAACCGCCTCCCATTCACTGCAGTGTGTGCTTTCACACCCGGGCGGTTTTGCTTGCGGGACGTCAGAAAAAGTCCTGCAAGCAGCATCTTTGGGGCGGGTTGGAAGCGCTATTAATAGATCTCCCAAAACGCCCCGCCCATTGAAATGACTTCCAAAGCTCCTTTTAAAAGGGCCGCAAAACAGGTATTTTTTTTTTTCTTTTTCTTCTCTTAAGGTCCCGTCATCACGGGATCTTAAAAAACCGGCCCAGTAGCGAAAAGCGCCTGAAGCCCTGCAAAAATGTCTGGCGCTTTAGTGCTGTTTTAGCGGTGCTTCAGTGTGAAAGGGGTCTTATTGTATGGTGGTGAATCATATGTAAATTACACCAACTAGATATTGTTGGTAATATAGATCAGCAATTAGTAGTGAGGAGGATTAGCGCCGACTTTATTTTGCTTTTTTATTCATATATTTATGTCGTCTATTTTACAGCTCTGGCTATGGCAACAGTGTTGTTTACCTTTGTAGCTGATATCTCATGTAGAGGCCCCTTATGTTTCCTTCTAAATCTAAACAATCTTGTTGTCATAGCAATAGCATAGCAGTCTGAAGTCCGCTCTTTGCTGACGTCACAGGAATCAGTCCAGGCACCGCGTCATCACCACAATAAAGTCGGGATCCGCCAGGTGCCTGGACTGATGCCTGTCTCAGCCTGTCAGCGAGCTGCTGAGAGCCTAAGGCGACCACTCCCCGCCCCTCCACAGCTCAGCGCTCCAATGAGCGTGGGGGGGCTGAGCGGAAAGCTGCTGATCGACAGTCAGCAGCTCTCTGCTCCAGGAGCTGTGAGTACCGAACCATCGGCGATGTTAAGTCGCTCGGTTCTCAGTGCAGAGGCGCCGGGGGACAGATGCAACATCCACCTAGGTAAGTATGAATGGGCAAAAAAAAAAAACATACTTCTCTTTTAAGGTAAAAACAACCTTCTGCCTTTTTAGAACCCTATTTAAATCATTTTCTTCTCCTGCCCAGGACTACATGTCCCATGAGGCATTGCTCCTCACACATTCACAAGTTCTCAGGCACGGTGTACAGACGGTGTACTGAGCTGTATGTGGGCTGAGCTGTATTTTCTAATATGTAAACAAATAATGCATTCTTTATGCAGGCCAGCTAATCGGCTGACCAACTAATCGATTACAAAAATAGTTGACAACTATTTTCATAATTGATTCTAATCGATTAAGTCGATTTAGTAGTTCCAGCCCTATACCAGTATTCTACCTTTTTCTGGAGTTTTAGTACAACTAGACCTGGCCTGGTACATGATTATGTTGGTTTATCCCCCTAGTTTGGTACACGGTGATTAAACTAATTTTCTTCGTCCTGCAGATTGAAGCGATGTACTCCAAAGTGAACAAGAAGAAGAAGACGATTAGAGATGACCCCCGAGTCTCTCCAAACCCGGCTTTTCAACAGCTTCCGCCAATGAAGATGGCCGCGGTAAATGAAACCTCCCAGGGCTCTCTAAACGCAGTTTTCGAAAGCCCCCCATTGCCGGCGTACCCACCCGCGCACCCCGAAGAGAATTTATATGAGAGTATATGTGAGATGAGCAGCCATGCTTTGTAGCTACCACTGAGAGTTTTCAGCACTGACACTAATACTTGCACTGATTCCAGTTTGGTAGATCTGTTAAAGTCTGGAGCAAGTGAAGCAAGATCACAGTGTTGTGGGGCAGAATGAAACAATGCAGATATTGATTTTACTTTCTAAATTCCTGCCAGCGGGCATTTTATTGAAATTGCTGACTCTGTAACAGGCATAATATGAATTTAGCAATCCATGGCAACACTCCGGGGCACATGCTCACCGCCCCCCCCTCCCCCCCCCAGTTTCGGCCCTGCTTAGGTGGATGCAGAATCAGTGTGGACAAGGTACATTAACTGCTGCAGCCCCGGAAGATTTTACCCCCTTTCTGACCAGAGCACCTTTTACATTTAATTTGGCACTGCGTTGCTTTACCTGACAATTGCGCGGTCGTGCGACGCTGAACCCAAAGGAAATTTGCGTCCTTTTTTTACCACAAATTGAGCTTTCTTTTGGTGGTATTTGATCACCTCTGCGGTTTTTACTTTTTTTTGCGCTATAAACAAAAAAAA
Organism: Lithobates septentrionalis; assembly: GCA_037952835.1. NCBI lineage: Eukaryota > Metazoa > Chordata > Amphibia > Anura > Ranidae > Lithobates > Lithobates septentrionalis. Next base: position 19,688 of record JBBDGP010003295.1, on the reverse strand, counting down.
GAGCAAAAATTAAAAAATATATAGATATATATATTTTATATCTATATATTTTTTTTACTTTTTGCTATAATAAATATCCCCAAAAATGTTTTTAAAAAACTAATTTTCAGTTTAGGCCGATATGTATTCTTCTACATATTTTTGGTAAAAAAAAATCCCAATAAGCGTTTATTGATTGGTTTGCGCAAAAGTTATAGCTTCTACAAACTATGGGAAAGATGTATGGCATTTTTATAGCATTTTTAATTCTTTTTATACTAGTAATGGCAGTGACCTGCGATTTTTAGTGGTACTGCAACATTGTGGCGGACAGATCGGACACTTTTGACATTTATACAGTGATCAGAGCTATAAAAATGCACTGATTACTGTGTAAATGTCACTGGTAGGGAAGGGGTTGACACTAGTGGTTAAATGTGTTCCCTCGTTAGTTTTTCTAACTGTATAGGGATAGGACTGACTGGGGGAGGAGACATATTGTTGTTCCTACTTAGTAGGAACAAACGATATGTCTCCTCTCCCCTGACAGAACAGGGATCTGTGAGTTTACACACAGAAATCCCCCGTGCTGGCTCTCGTGCATGCGATCGCGGGTGACCGGCGACGATCACGCCCGCCGACCGCGCGCATGGGGTCCCCCCGCCATGCCGCGGGGCATGCCTCCGGCGGCTCTTAAAAGGAACAAGGTACCCATATGATGTTTTGCGCAGTCGTGCCATTTTGCCGACGTATATCGGCATTAGAGCCGGTTGGCAAGTGGTTAAAGCTGAATTCCAGGTTGATGTAAAAATACACCAATAAGTGCTGATTATTCATTAAAAATGCAGCAACTGTAAGTACTTGACATCCACCTCATCCAGGCTCATGTTAAGCAAAACTGAACGGGAGAGGGAAGGGCAGGACTAGGAGCCAATCAAGTGTGCTGGAGCATACATGTGCTGACTAGTGGTGCACTGAAATGAAAATTCCCGGTGCCGAAATCAAAAATTCAGGATGCACTTGGCCGAAACCAAAAAGTTTTTTTTTAAAAATCTATATATATATATTTTTTATAAATAATTGTATTATATTTAACTTTTTAATTAATATCATGAATTTATATGAATATGAATTTATTGTCGGCCATTATCGGCACCTTTTTGAAGCGGTGTTAAAAATCCTGCTTGCTGCATTTTTGGTCAGCACCTCCCCATTTGAAATGCACTGAAAACTTGGGAAGAATGCATCATAAATGCACCCATGTTGTGTTTTTGATGCATATTTTTGAGTTACGTGACCTATGAAAAATTACACCATAAGCACGGTAAAATCGCGGGCGTTTCCAGCAGCCATTATGGGTATCCCTTTTTTTTTTTTTTTTGCTTTCAGCAGAACGCTAAAAACCCTATTTTTGGCCAAGAATTTTTGGTGCATCACGAGTGCTGACAAAGGAAGAGCAGAAGGATGATATAGCGGTATAGCCCTGCTCCTTCACTGTCCAATCATAGACTGTGGAGAAAGGAGATGACCTGCCTGTATTGTTTAACCCCTTCCCACGTATGTATGTGGCAGTGTGCTTTATGGCACTATAGAGAGATAGACAGATAGAGAGAGATATCTATCTATCTCTATAGATATATATCTATCTATCTCTATAGAGATATATATATATATATATATAGATAGATAGATAATATGAGATCTCTCTCTCTCTCTCTCTCTCTCTCTCTCTCTCTCTCTCTCTCTCTCTCTCTCTCTCTCTCTCTCTCTCTCTCTCTCTCTCTCTCTCTCTCTCTCTCTCTCTCTCTCTCTCTCTCTCTCTCTCTCTCTCTCTCTCTCTCTCTCATATTTAAACTGTTTATTTAGCTGCATGCCTGGAATTCAGCTTTAAACTGTGGCACGTCTTAGGGGCACGTTCACACTCTAAAGAGCGGTCTGCGTTCGGATCGCTTTTTAAAGTGCATTTGACAGGTGGTGAGAAGGCCTCCCCGCCGACTGCTTTAAACCCCTTGAACACCGCGGTAGCGCACCACAACCGCATGTATTGCGCGCAGTTCCGGTGTGTTTGCAGAGCAGCCTATTTCACTTTAATGGGTCACGCTCGACAGCCGCTGTGCCTGCCGAAAGTTTCAGGGGGGGTATAATTCCTGCCGCAGCTACACCATGTGCCCACTGCCTCTGCAGCTAAATGGGGAGCGGTTGGCTGTAAAAGCACGGCTCAACCGTGGGGGTTTTACCGACTCTCAATTGCTAGTGTGAACAAGCCCTTAAGGCTCTGTTATTGGTGACAGATCGGAGGGTGTGGTTATATAATGTACATTACAAATAGCTTTATATACGGGGGGGGATTATTTTTATAGATACACGTGTAAATGTTTTAGGATATTGTCGACACTGAACATTTCTGAGATAAACTTCTGGTCTCTGGGGAAACATTTTTCCAACGCACAGCCGACTTCCCTCTAATAATCACTCAGCAGGTAGCCTGTGTTGACCTCCGCTGAGTAGAGAGATGTGGGCTGGACTGTAATACATAGAAATCTCCCGCCAGCTTTTAGCCAGACAGATGCTGCAATCTGCATGCACTTTACTGCAAAAAGCATCATTTGTATACATGTCTTATATATAGAATGTAATATAAACGGCTTTCATATAGTTATTGCATCGGTCACGCCCCAGTTTTACGTTCGCCTGTCCACGCTCCTAGTAGTTCCACGCTATGCGGCGTATGTGGAACCACATGGAGCCGCTACTCTATTGGCTGGTCTTTGGGTTCTTTGCATGGCCAGAGACCATTGCATTCACTCCTATGGAAAGTCTGCTTTATTTTGATAGACAACCACTCAGCCGGAATGAATGTGATTTTATTTTTTTATTTTTTCCCCAGGAATGCTGAGCTCTCCCTCTGCTCGTCCTCTTGCCACTTTGGCAATCCATTGGCTTCAGTGCATTTGTGAGTCACTGACCGGCAGTAAGTGTACAGAATCAGGATTTCTAGCTTCACTGGCTGCATGCTTTGTTCCAGGTTTGGCAATGCCGATATCACCAGGCCTCTGTTATTTCTAGAAGTAGGTCAGCAATGACACTGCAGTGATCCAGTGCAATCCTTCGATGTGGTGGCTGCATTTGTTTTCTTCAGATTTAGGAATATTTTCTGCAAGTACAGATAAAATGCCCCTTGATCCTGATAGAAATCCAGTGTCCTTGTAACTTCATCTGCACTGAAATGATATCTCAAGTAATGTTATTCGCTTCCTAGCTATTTTCTGTGGCGTTGGTTGTCTCCTTAGTAATGCAGATGATGAGAGAGGGAGGAAGGTCCAAATCAGGAGCAAGCAGCGTGACAACCAGAGCCGGGACAAGGTCATCTAGAGCCCAGGGGGAACGTGCTAAACTATGCCCCCCCCCCCAAATAATGTATGAGTATTATGTGTTAGAAACCCCCCCTCCCCCCCCTAAAAAAAGGAGCACCAGTCTGCATGCTAAGCATAAATTCCCCCTCCAGCCAGGTCATATCTGCCCCCTGCTAAAACCCCCCCTCTCAGCACAAATCTTTGCCCCCCCAGCTCAAATCCCCTTTCCCCAAATCCCCCCCCCCAGCACACCCCCCCCCCCCCAAACAAAAAATTGCTCCTCCCAGCAAAAACCCCCTCTCAAATTTCTCCTCTTAGCACAAATACCCTCCAATCATGCCTACTAGCACAACCCCCCCCCCCCCCCCCCCCTCCCAAAAAATTTCCCTCTACCATATTGCCTCTTCTAGCACAAATCCTATCCCCCCTCCCAACATAAAGCACCCCCCTCTAAATTTCCCCTCCTAGAACAATTTGTACCCCCCACCCCACCACAATCTCCTTGTGTCGCCCCCCCATGTCACATGATACCCCTGTCCCAGCCCTGGTGACAACACTGCTCCTCCCATATATACAATGTTGTCACCCTAGAACTGGAAATGTGATACAGGTGTTCTGCTGAGAAAGTCCCCCCGTCCCCCCGGCTGATAAGGACTCCCCTGTACTGTGCAGGCTCAGCGCTTGCGCAGTACGAGCCGCCGAAAATAGCCGAAGCTGAACACCTGTGAGTCAGCTGTACACAGTGCCTGTAACAGGGCCCCTCGCCACGCTTCAGGCACGGCCTCGCTTCTCTCTGCATATTTTTATTCTAACTCTATGTCCACTTGGATGGTGGGGCTTGAACCTGGACTCAGGGCAGAATGTAGTGCGCAGGCGCTGTGTAGAGCTGACGATCAGCTGTTCAACTTCGGAGACTTTCGGCGGCTCCGTAGTCGTTCGTACTGCGCAAGCGCAGTACAGGTGGGGGGTCCTTATCTGCCGGGGGAACTTTCTCGGCAAGACACCGGCGTAGGAAATGAAAAGAATTACAGCCTGAAAAACAATGCAGCCGCTACATTTTAGGACTAGTAAACTCCAATATGTTACAGTTTTGTTCTTGTATCGAGATATGCTTTCATTTTAAACACGCGGCAACTCATCGTAGCCAATCAGATTTTTATTCAGCAGTTCAAAATAAAAGCTCACTTTTGATTGGCTGCTAGGGCAGATTATGGCACCGTGCACTTTACCTAAGCCTGCCATGCCTGAGAACATAGACTAAGCTCATCATACACATTGCAATCTATACAATCTCCATTGGATATGCCAAGAGATATGTAGTACAAGGGCCTGCCTGATTGGATAGTCCTCATATTACATAGTTTTAGTAAATCTTAAAGTGGTTCTGAATAGTGGGGTGCCGAAATGAAAATTCCGGTGCAGAATCTGGGCCGTTTTCGAAAGCCAGTATCGTCACCTTTGTTTTCTTTCAGTACGACACTGAAAGCCTTATTTTCGGGTTAAAAAATTTCGGTGCATCTCTAGTTCTGAAGGTACGAGGTTTTCTTTTACCATAATGCATTTTATGCATTAAATGCAGCTTCCCCCCCTCACCCTTATACTTACCTGATCTCAATCCAACGATGTGCAGGAGAGCAGCAGCTCTTGGCTCTCTTTCCTCATTGGATAGAGGGGCAGCAGCGGGAGCCATTGGCTCCTCCTGCTGTGAATCACAGCCAGTGAGGAGAGAGAGCAGGGGGGGTGGGGTCGAGCCACGCTCTGTGGGTCAATGGACACACACAGCCAGCTTGGGATTGAGCACGCGTCTTGTTATGGGGGCATTTGGCGGGGGGGGGGGGAGAAAGCCCATAGCACTTGCGGGGGGGACCCCAGAAGAGAAGGAACGGGGTTGCTCTGTGCAAAACCATTACACAGGAGGTAAGGATGACATGTTTGTTATTTAAAAATAAAAAATAAATGCATTTAGAATGACTTTAAATTGATTGTACTGTGAGATTGTATGGTGACCCTTACACTGACTCGAGACTTGGGAATGGGAAACGATTATCTGAGATATAAATAAATTGTTCATTTACACTGGCTGTGACTCTATATATAGACTGGTTGTATGTTATGGAGATAAACTTCTTTTATGACACAATATGAGTCGCGCTTATTGTTATTACACCAGCCATGCATGAATACACTATATTGTCAAAAGTATTGGGACGCCTGCCTTTACATGCACTTTAATGGCCTCTAAGGTCTTAGTCTGTAGGGTTCAATATTGAGTTGGCCCACCCTTTGCAGCTGTAACAGCTTCAACTCTTCTGGGAAGGCTGTCCACAAGGTTTAGGAGTGTGTCTATGGAAATGTTTGACCATTCTTCCAGAAGTGCATTTGTGAGGTCAGGCACTGATGTTGGACAAGAAGTTCTGGCTTGCAGTCTCCACTCTAATTCATCCCAAAGGTATTCTATGGGGTTGAGGTCAGGACTCTGTGCAGGCCAGTCAAGTTCCTCCACCCCAAACTCGCTCATCCATGTCTTTATGGATCTTGGAAATGGAAATAAATACTGTAGCTGCTGACTTTTAAAAAAGGACAAATACCTGTCTCAGGGATTCCACGATGTCGCCCCCCCTTCCCCCCGAAAGGTGGAAAATGTGGCAGTGGAGGAGGGGGGGGAGGAAACAAGCGGAGCTTTCGCTTTTGGGTGGATCTTCGCTTTAAGGAGCTTACAATCTAAAGTCCCTGCATGTATACATACGCCTACTAGAGCTGACTTAGACAGGGGCCGATTAACTTACCAGCATGTATGGAGCTTGGGAGGAAACCAGAGTACCCGGAGGAAATCCATACACGTAAAGGGGAAAAACAGCAAACTCAGAGCAGATAGTGTCCTGACTGGAAGTTGAACCAGGAACCCCAGTGCTGCAAGGCGGACATGCTAATTTGCAGCAAGTGATTGTATGAATGGGACAGATGACTGTTGCACATGATCACAGTTTAAATAAAAGACGTAAAGTTCATTTTTAAGGCCCCCCTGCACACTGAATGTTTAACGCCATTGCATGAGGCTCACCTGCTGGTTGCTGCCTGGCTTACCAGTGCCCATCAATGCTGACCGCTAAAAACTGTCCTACCTGACCATTACACTGACCTACCTGACCATTACACTGACCTACCTGACCATTACACTGACCCACACTGACCATTACACTAACCTACCTGACCCACACTGACCATTACACTGACCTACCTGACCATTACATGTGACGTCAGACTTCAGGTGACCGTGACCTCTGGCTCCTCCTGCAGCTCAGCGTGTGCCCCTCCCAGTAGACAGTAGGCAGCCAGTGACAGGAGACGAGTGGACAGGAGAGGAGAGCCGAGCGGGGATCTCATAGTGATGCAGCCGCATTGTAATTCCCGCTTTCTAGAGCCTGCGGCGCCTATGATGGACATCAATCGTCCCGCGGCCCCGGCATTGGACCAGTGGGACGTCCATCATAGGTGCTTGCAGGCTCCAGAAGGCGGGACCTGCTATGTCACTCAGCCGTGCTCCGAGTCAGATCGATCCCCGCTCGGGGCTAATAATAGATTTGTGAATGCCCGAGACCCGGGGCTTTTTGGGGACCCACTCGGGGCTCTAGTTTTTATATCTTTTTAATGTTTTTTATAGCTGCAGCTTTTGAATTTTAAATGAAAGGGCCCGAAGCTTAGAAAGAATCTCGGTGACAATGGGCATCTTTCACTACTCCTAACTACCACGGTTGGCATTCGATGCACTTTAAATTGGGTTTATTATCTCTAGAGGAAGTTGCTCAATTTTGGGCAATTAAACAGAAAATTGTATCAGACTCACCATAATTTTCTTTTTCTGGTGCCTATCCATGGCAGTTTACTATCACATGTATGCTGCCATGGAGGCACCAGGATGATGCCAGATGAATGGTGTTGCTGGCAATGATGTCATTGATGATATTAAAGGACAACTGGACTGAACCCACCCAGACAGGGAAGGTTGGTATAAATAAAGAGAAAATATATCAATTTAATAAAATATCATATATATATATATATATATATATATATATATATATATATATATATATATATATATATATATATATATATATATATATAATAGAAATACAATAAAGTCAATTATAAAAATTAATTATATATACAGTATCTCACAAAACTGAGTACACCCCTCACATTTTTGTAAATATTTTATTCTATCTTTTCATGTGACAACACTGAAGAAATGACACTTTGCTACAATGTAAAGTAGTGAGTGTACAGCTTGTATAACAGTGTAAATTTGCTGTCCCCTCAAAATAACTCAACACACAGCCATTAATGTCTAATCCACGGCCAACAAAAGTGAGTACACCCCTAAGTGAAAAATGTCCAAAGTGTCAATAATTTGTGTGGCCACCATTATTTTCCAGCACTGCCTTAACCCTCTTGGGCATGGAGTTCACCAGAGCTTCACAGGTTGTCACTGGAGTCCTCTTCCCCTCCTCCATGATGACATCACAGATCTGGTGGATGTTAGAGACCTTGCGCTCCTCCACCTTCTGTTTGAGGATGCCCCACAGATGCTCAATAGGGTTTAGGTCTGGAGACATGCTTGGCCAGTCCATCACCTTTACCTTTAGCTTCTTTAGCAAGGCAGTGGGTCGTATTGGAGGTGTGTTTGGGGTTGTTATGTTGGAATACTGCCCTGTGGCCCAGTCTCTGAAGGGAGGGGATCATGCTCTGCTTCAGTATGTCACAGTACATGTTGGCATTCATGGTTCCCTCAATGAACTGTAGCTCTCCAGTGCCGGTGTTCTGCCAAGAAAGTTCCGCTCGGCGGATAAGGACCCCCCCGCCTGCGCAGTAGGATCCGGCGGAAATAGCCGAAGGGGAATAGGTCAAAATCAGCTGGAAACGGCGCCTGTAAGAGGGCCCCTTGCGGGCTCGCTTCACTCGCCACGCTTCGGGCAAGGCCTCGCTTCGCTCGGCTCTTTTTGAATCCCCCTCTAGGTCCACTTGGATGGTAGGGAAGGAACCTGGACCTAGGGCGCAGGCACCGTGCACAGCTGATTGTAGATTTTGAGCTTCGGCTATCTCCGGCGGCTGTTAGTAGTTCGTGCTGCGCCTGCGCAGTACAGGGGGGGGAACTTATCCGTCAAGGGAACTTACTCGGCAAGACACCGGCAGCACTCATGCAGCCCCAGACCATGACACTCCCACCACCACTGTAGGGAACACACACTTGTCTTTGTACTCCTCACCTGGTCGCCGCCACACACGCTTGACACCAACTGAACCAAATAAGTTTATCTTGGTCTCATCAGACCACAGGACATGGTTCCAGTAATCCATGTCCTTAGTCTGCTTGTCTTCCGCAAACTGTTTGCGGGCTTTCTTGTGCATCATCTTTAGAAGAGGCTTCCTTCTGGGACATGCAGACCATTTTTTTTTAAATAAAGTAAAAGTTTATTGTGCAAAAACAGATATAAGCACAGACAGGCACAGGACAATTGCAGCATTATAATCAGGTACAGTAGATATTATGATCATTATTGTTATCATTATCATACAGCTTCAAGGTATAAACAGTCGTATAAAATCAACTCGCTGTACAAATATTTTATTATTGATCTCGATGGTGCTGCATAACTTGACAACAACATTTACCATTGCACTTAGACTGTGTCTTTTGTAGTAAGGGAACTATTGTAAAACATTGGACTTGAAACTATAGATGGGTAAGAGGGAGAACAAACATAACCTCCATTTCAAGGCACATAGGACGAGGATAGAACAACATCCTCAATGCCTACTGTAATTGCTTTTGGGCTTCACCAGGGTTCCATCACTGTTAAATGTTTAAAGAAATTATTGGACATTATTATCCACTTTTTGACTCTGTCTTTTAATTTGCCAACTTACAATTGTAATAGCCTGTCTTTGACCAACTGGGTTGGACCTAGTCCTGGTGTATCCAACCACGGCTGCCACATTGAGTAAATTTTTTTAAGGATGTTTCTGTTTTGATAAGTGATCTTTTCTCGTATTAGCATATTATTTACCAGTTCGACCCATCCCTTACCCATTGGCACACCTCAGAGTTATCCAGAGCCTCGCTATGGCTTTGCGTGCCATATATAGTAGCCGTAGAATTGCCGTATGTCCATTCGGTGAGAGTTAGGGTATCTCCAAGCAGACAAATAACTGGGTCTTGTGGAACTGGGGTTTGATATGCCTGGGATATTGTGGACAAAACGTACTGCCAGTAACACAAGAGTTTTGGACATTTCCACATCATGTGTAGCAAGTCACCATTGTGTACACAGCACATGCAGGCCAATTTGATACAGTGTGCGGCGTATGGTCTGAGCACTGACAGGCTGACCCCCCCCCCCCACCCCTTCAACCTCTGCAGCAATGCTGGCAGCACTCGTACGTCTATTTCCCAAAGACAACCTCTGGATATGACGCTGAGCACGTGCCCTCAATCCCTTTGGTGGACCATGACGAGGCCTGTTCTGAGTGGAATCTGTCCTATTAAACTGCTGTATGGTCTTGGCCACCGTGCTGCAGATCAGTTTCATGGTCTTGGCAATCTTCTTATAGCCTAGGCCATCTTTATTTAGAGCAACAATTCTTTTTTTCAGATCCTCAGAGAGCTCTTTGCCATGAGGTGCCATGTTGAACTTCCAGTGACCAGTATGAGAGAGTGAGAGCGATAACACCAAATTTAACATGCCTGCTCCCCATTCACACCTGAGACCTTGTAACACTAACGAGTCACATGACACGGGGGAGGGAAAATGGCTAATTGGGCCCAATTTGGACATTTTTACTTAGGGATGTACTCACTTTTGTTGCCAGCGGTTTAGAAATTAAGGGCTGTGTGTTGAATTAATTTGAGGGGACAGCAAATTTACACTGTTATACAAGCTGTACGCTCACTACTTTACATTGTAGCAAAGTGTCATTTCTTCAGTGTTGTCACATGAAAAGATATAATAAAATATTTACAAAAGTGTAAAGGGTCTACTCACTTTTATGAGATACTGTAATATGCGGAGGAAGTGACTGGTCCGATCACATGATGACGTCAGACATTGCTGACGAAACGCGTTGGGTCGTCTAGTGCGTAACACGTCACTTACGCTATTCGATTGGAAAGCAGGTGGAACGCGATCGGTGTGCCTGCTCGGTTCCACAGGCTTTTGAAAGTATACCTAACTGTAAGTGGATACTTTGTTTTGATTAATAAATAGTTACAAGCTACACCATGAGGAGTTCTTTGATATATGATTAAACCTTCATTGGCAGATCTTTCTTTTCTGGTGGCCGTTTTTCCATTGGAGAATACATCTCTTTGCCATCCATGCATTTTTGACTACCTGTAATGGGTGTCATGTCGGTTTGGTGAGTAGGATGTTTGCCTATTAATCGGCGGAAGACAGCACTATACTTTTCACAGAAACAGGATTACTTCACTCTCACTTGATTCAAGAATTTTGGTGGTGGATTATGGACTTTATATTGCACATGTCAATACGATTTATGAGCACAGAATGGAAATATAATTTATCATATTCTATTTACTTATTTATTTCTTTTTCATTAATTCGCTATTGTCACACAGGTGGGTGGGCTCGGGCGCAGTGATCTGTGCCCCAAGCCCACCATTTTTTGAAGCCAATTAGAGCCTCAGGCTTTAATCATGTGCTTCTAAAAAAAAAAAAACTCCCATTGGAATCCATGCGTCTGGCACCCTGCATGTAAATTAGGGGCCTGAAGCATGGATTAGGGGGGCGGCACCCCATATGGACGGGCCACCGCTGTGCAGGATCCTTCTGCAATCAGGACCGCGGCTGCCCCGGACCTGTGTGAAATAGCTTTATTGAGAGCCAGTCACACTCGTCTGTTCTGTGAATTAGATGCGAGGAAATCTGCATCCAATTCGCATATATGTGAACCCAGCCTTAGTCTGCTCTAGAAAGGCTCTGCCCCTTCCCTTTAGTGCAGCCATTCTTGTGCATGCGCAGATGTACCCATGGGTCCCTGCCTGGCCTTCAGATCCTGGTAGAGCCCACTGGCGCATCTGCGCATGCACAAGGTGGTTTCCGCGTATATGAAAAGGCAGGGAAGGTTTTGGGCTTCCCTGTTGCCAGTCTTTGCACATAGGTGGGAAAACCTGTGCTTATGTGGATGACCAGGGAACCTGATGGGCCATGAGGCTCTTTTGGTACCTGCACCCTGTGGCAGATCTGCACATGCGTGGGGGATAGGGAGAACATTTTGCCTAGGAGAGAAAAGCGGAAGTGCTGCTTTGCAACACAAATAAAGTACATTGAAAAAAAAAGATTGGGGGTTATTTACTAAAAGTGGTGCACACAGAATCTGGTGAAGCTCTGCATATTAACCAATCAGCTTTTAGGTTTTACTGTCAAAATGTAATTGAACAAGCTGAAGTTAGAAGTTGATTGGTTACTATGCACAGCTGCAGGGGCGTTTGCCTCAGGCAGCATTTTATAGGGTTGGCAGAGTGCGCCCACCCCCGGCAGAAGAGACACTAGCGAGCCGTCAGCTTGCCGAGGAATGCAGGGAACCGGGGCGGACTTGGCCATCGCAGAGGCGCAGATAGACTAGCCTGAGAGACACTTTAGTTTAGGAACAAGACGGTACCGCTGGCTCCCCCGCCACCGCTGGCTGAGGCTCTATTGGCCACTAGTTGCTAGAGCTGCCTGGTGTCTAGCAACCAGTTACATCACGTCTGCGACTCCCCACCCTAATGCAGAGGAAGCCCAAGTCGGCCCCAGCATGCAAAGCATAGGAGGATTTAACTTCCTTCTCCTCCACGCCTAGTGCTCTCCATGGCACCTCCTCTATCTTCTCCGGGCCTCCAGCATGCTCTGAGGGAAGAAGGGAACTAAACTGTAAAATGAGGCCAGGCATATGCAGTGTCATCATGAGGGAGCAGAGCACAGTCACTGCAGAGCCAGACACCCATACAAACAGGAGGGATTATTGCTAGAACTTGTAGCCCTTCACTTTTGGGGGATGTGACCCCCAAAAGTGAAGGACTACAAGTCCCAGCATGAGTCCCTCAGAGCTGAGGATGTGCCCCCCTCAAAAAGTGAAGGACTACAGGTTCCAGCATGAACCCCTGAGAGCTAAGGGGTTACATCCTTTGATCTCAGAGGTTCATGCAGGGACATGTAGTCCTTCCCTTTTGGGGGTCACATCCTTAGATGTCAGGGGTTAATTCTAGGATACTACCAAAAGTGAAGGACTGCAAGTTCCAGCATGAACCCCTCAGAGCTCAGGATGTGACACCCCCCTCCTAAGGATGTGACCCCAGGGTTCATTCATGCTTGGACCCCGCAGAGCCACCAGAGACCCCCCACAGCCACCAGAGACCCCCCACAGCTACCAGAGACGCAACAGAGCCGACAGAGACCCCGCAGAGCCGACAGAGACCCCGCATAGCCGCCAGAGACCCCGCATAGCCACCAGAGACCCCACACAGCCACCAGAGACCCAGTATGGCAACCAGAGATCCCACACATCCACCAGAGACCCCGCAGAGCCACCAGAGACCCCACACAGCCACCATAGACCCAGTATGGCAACCAGAGACCCCCCCAGCCACCAGAGACCCCCCAGCCACCAGAGACCCCCCAGCCACCAGAGACCCCCCCCAGCCACCAGAGACCCCCCAGCCACCAGAGACCCCACCAGAGACCTAGCACAGCCGCCAGAGACCCCACACAGCCACCAGAGACCCAGTATAGCAACCAGAGATCCCACACATCCACCAGTGACCCCATTTGGCCACCAGAGACCCTGCACAGTCACCAGAGACCCCCCCCAGCCACCAGAAACCCCACACAGCCACCAGAGACCCCGCAGAGCCACCAGGGACCCCACATATCCACCAGAGACCCTGCACAGCCACCAGAGACCCCCCCCAGCCACCAGAGACCCCGCACAGCCACCAGAGACCCCGCACAGCCACCAGAGACCCCGCACAGCCACCAGAGACCCCACACAGCTACCAGAGACCCAGTATGGCAACCAGAGACCCCGCAGAGCCACCAGAGACCCCGCAGAGCCACCAGAGACTCTGCACAGCCACCAGAGACCCCACACAGCCACCAGAGAACCAGTATGGCAACCAGAGACCCCGCACATCCACCAGAGACCCCGCACATCCACCAGAGACCCCGCATAGCCACCAGAGCACCCGATTTTAGTTTTGCCTAGGGCAGTACAAAGCCAAAATACACCACTGCACAGCTGCACCAGATTCTGTGTGCATGACTTTTAGTAAATCTCCCCCATTATGTCCAATGGTAAAAGATGGAGGGGGGGGGGGAGGCAGGGCAGCCTAAAATAAAGATCCACTGCCACCAAAGACCCCACAGAGCCACCAGAGACCCACAGAGCCACCAGAGACCCCACAGAGCCACCAGAGACCCCGCACAGCCACCAGAGACCCCCCACAGCCACCAGAGACCCCCCACAGCCACCAGAGACTCTGCACAGCCACCAGAGACCCAGTATGGCAACCAGAGGCCCCGTAAAGCCACCAGAGACCCCATACAGCCACCAGAGACCCCATTTGTCAACCAGTGCCCTGCACAGCCACCAGAGACCCAACAGAGCCACCAGAGACCCAGTATAGCAACCAGAGATCCCACACATTCACCAGAGACCCTGCACAGCCACCAGAGCACCCAATTTTAGTTTTGCTTAGGGCAGCACAAAGCCAAAATACACCACTGCACAGCTGCACCAGATTCTGTATGCATGACTTTTAGTAAATCTCCCCCATTATGTCCAATGGTAAGAGATGGAGGGGGGGGAGGCAGGGCAGCCTAAAATAAAGATCCACTGCCACCAGAGACCCCACAGAGCCACCAGAGACCCCACAGCCACCAGAGACCCCATTTGGCAACCAGAGACCCCGCAGAGCCACCAGAGACCCTGCAGAGCCACCAGAGACCCAGTATAGCAACCAGAGATCCCACACATCCACCAGAGACCCCATTTGGCAACCAGAGACCCCGCACAGCCACCAGAGACCCTGCGCAGCCACCAGAAACCCCACACAGCCACCAGAGACCCCACACAGCCACCAGAGACCCAACAGAGCCACCAGAGACCCTGCACAACCACCAGAGACCCCCCACAGCCACCAGAGACCCCCCACAGCCACCAGAGACCCCATTTGGCCACCAGAGACCCTGCACAGCCACCAGAGACCCTGCACAGCCACCAGAGACCCCCCCCCCCCAGCCACCAGAGACCCCCCACAGCCACCAGAGACCCAGTATAGCAACCAGAGATCCCATACATCCACCAGAGACCCCATTTGGCAACCAGAGACCCCGCACAGCCACCAGAGACCCCACACAGCCACCAGAGACCCCACACAGCCACCAGAGACCCAACAGAGCCACCAGAGACCCAACAGAGCCACCAGAGACCCTGCACAGCCACCAGAGACCCCATTTGGCCACCAGAGACCCTGCACAGCCACCAGAAACCCTGCACAGCCACCAGAGACCCCCCCACAGCCACCAGAGACCTCCCACAGCCACCAGAGACCCCCCACAGCCACCAGAGACCCCCACAGCCACCAGAGACCCCCCACAGCCACCATAGACCCCCCACAGCAACCATAGACCCCGCACAGCCACCAGAGACCCCACACAGCCACCAGAGACCCAGTATGGCAACCAGAGATCCCACACATCCACCAGAGACCCTGCACAGCCACCAGAGCCCCCGATTTTAGTTTTGCCTAGGGCAGCACAAAGCCAAAATACACCACTGCACCAGATTCTGTGTGCATCACTTTTAGTAAATCTCCCCCATTATGTCCAATGGTAAGAGATGGACGGGGGGGGGGGGGGGAGGCAGGGCAGCCTAAAATAAAGATCCTCTTTGCTGTTTTTAGAATCATTTTAGGATGCACTTCCACTTTAAAGAGGCACAAAAGAAAACAAACCCCCCCCGAACAGAGGTGGAATGGAGCAGACCTAGTGATTTTTTATTTTTTTGTTCTATTGTCTATTGCGAAGCAGACATAGGGGTGTCACATATTATCATTCATTCACATGCATCCTCTGATCATAGATCAGTATATGAACACACACAACCTATGGATGCATTTTCACCATATTAGGAGGTTGGGACTGTGCAGAATTGGAAGGGGTGTGTGTGTGTGTGGGGGGGGGGGGGGGGGGGGGGGGTGTGGGGGTCTGATCTAGGGAGCTGGGTTGGTCCATGTGGATAAAATGGTGAGGGGGGGGGGAGTCATCAGAGCTGGGTGTGACTCTGCACTCCTTCTCCTCTCATTGTTATCCCAGCTAGAGGAAATCTATAGAAGCTGAAAGCAGAATCTCCCTCCTGTGAAAGTCACCCAGCAACCCCCTCCATCCTTATTACACACACACACCCTATATCCTCTACTGGCTCCCCCACCTCTGTCTCCTCCCTCTCCATCTCCTGGATCCCCCTTGAGCTGAGTCAGGCGTTAGCTCTCCCCCTTCCACAGCATTGCAGTAGTCAGCCACCCAACAAGCCCCTTCCTTTCTGATCATCTTCCACTCTGCATCCTTCAGCACCATGGCCAGCACCCTGTCAGGTAGGAGACTGCATCCATTCAATGGATCAGCAATGACCAAGCATTGGGTATGGGGGGGGGGGGGGGGGGTGGTGGTCAATGCATCACTGATCTTCTATATGTGCATGTCCTTTAAGGAAGGCATTGTGCACTAAAATGCATTCGTTATTCGCTGTTTTATCTCCTTTTCTGCTGCGTAGTGCATGATCGTCGCTCATTGCATTGCCTTATTAAATAAGCCTCTCTGTTTGCAATCTGCCTTGGGCGTGGTGCACTTGCAAAAAAAAAAAAAAAATGTGCATTCATCCTTTCATTTGTGCGAAAACCTCCTTTTCCTTTACTCAATATGAATACAGCATGCAATACATGAATGTGTATATGTAGCAATCTGTGCATGCACATGCGTGGTCCTTCAGATCATTTCAGTACAAGCTATAGCATTGAACGTATTTAGCAATAATTGGGTTCTATAGGGGGGTTAATTAATTATTGCAATTGTCCAGTGTGTTGGAAAATATATATATATTTTTTTTGTGCTAATCATTCCCTTTTCCAAGGCAGAAAGGGAATACACCTTTTCCTGTGCATGCGCTGCCTCTGAACACCAGTGGGTCCCTTAATGTGGCAGCACACTATACAATTTGGTTGTACAATCTCTTTTAGGTTTACCAAATCCAAACGAGGACAAACCTTTAAGAAATCCACTTAATTCATTTCAAATCAGGGAGTGCAATACATAATAGTCGGTGATAGATCTAAAGGAGGATGTACAATAGGAAATGGAGTGACTGTTCCTAAAATCAGATCTGGAAATGGAAAAAAAAAAATTGCAACTTGTGCTCCCTGCAAAAGGATTTTTTTTTTGTGGGAGAATAGAGAGCTGAAGGAGTCTACGCAGAGATTTTCCAGCACGCTGGGCGATCTGCATGGTCGACACCCCCTTTGGAAATCATTTGCATGCTATATGCAATACTAACCCTCAGTCTTTTTTTTTTCTCTTTCTCTGGAGTAAAGGTATAAGCAGACTTAGCTTTTTTGGCTATTAAAATGAAAATCTTTTTTTTTTTTTTTTTTTTTTTTTGAAGGCATATGATGAACATGGCATGTAAACCCATGTAGCAATCCCTCGTTGCATGCACATGTGTGCCATGGCTGCATCTTATCGTACACACCTCCTCCCCTCCCTGTCTGGTTTTGCATAGTCCATGCAGACAGATTTTGTCTCTTTGTTGATCAATTGCCTGGTAACAGCAGCAGAGAATATTTAAAGACCTTTTTTTTTGCTGCTAATAATTGGTCCCGACACTTACGCAGCCACACAGGGTCTCATTGCAGCAGCATGGGTGTGATTTTGGAGGAGATGGCAGTGAATTCCATGTCTATTTGTGAGTCTTATTTTTTTTTGGATCCAGAAATGACAATGCAGTACTCCACAATTGCCATCACGCACCATTCTCTAGCTAGAAAATATGGCCTTGGGTTTTATATGGAAAACTGAGCTGATGCAAATTGTGGAGACTGCAGTTTCTATCCTTGGGTTACAAAGGATTGGTGCTCAGCAGGGCTGCAAAAGCAAGCAGAGACAAGCTGCACATTTTTCAGCGATGAGAGCCTGAATGTCTGCACTCATTGATGGCAGCAAAGTCAAACCATTCCCAACCAGGGTTTTATGGAGCCCTAGGGTTCCTCCAGAGAAGCCATTCTCAATCAGCATTTTTTTGGAGCCCTAGGGTTCCTCCAGAGCAGCCGTTTTTCACCAGGGTTCCATGGAGTCCTAGGGTTCCTACAGAGCAACCATTCTCCAACAGTTTTATGGAACCCTAGGGTTCCTCCAGAGCAGCCATTCTCCA
Organism: Lithobates septentrionalis; assembly: GCA_037952835.1. Classification (NCBI taxonomy): domain Eukaryota; kingdom Metazoa; phylum Chordata; class Amphibia; order Anura; family Ranidae; genus Lithobates; species Lithobates septentrionalis. The sequence continues at coordinate 1,878 of JBBDGP010003295.1, read as the reverse complement.
CCAGGGTTTTATGGAGCCCTATGGTTCCTCTAGAACAGCCATTCTCAATCAAGGTTTCATGAAGCCCTAGGGTTCCTCCAGAGCAGCCGTTCTTAACCAGGGTTTCATGGAACCCTAAAGTTCCTTCAGAGAAGCCATTCTCCTCCAGGGTTTTATGGAGCCCTAGGGTTCCTACAGAGCAACCATTCTCCAACATTTTTTTGGAACCCTAGGGTTCCTCCAGAGCAGCCATTCTCCACCAGGGTTTTATGGAGCCCTATGGTTCCTCTAGAACAGCCATTCTCAATCAAGGTTTCATGAAGCCCTAGGGTTCCTCCAGAGCAGCCATTCTCCAACAGGGTTTTATGGAGCCCTAGGGTTCCTCCAGAGCAGCCATTCTCCACCAGGGTTCCATGGAGCCCTAGAATTCCTCCAGAGCAGCCATTCTCCACCAGCGTCCCTCTAGACATTGCTAGGGGCTCACTGAGCAAGGTACAATTTCTGCCTCTCAGATGAGCAGCCCCTGACACCAATGATCATTTTAACTATCTGTAAGAGAGGTTCTTCCCAAAGATCACAAATGTAATAAGCATTCTTCCTAATGAACATCAGAATATGTACAATGAGTGGTAGATATAATGATTATAAACAAGGGTTCCCTGAGACCAGAAAGTTATTTCAAGTGTTCCTCCATGTTAAAAGGGTCGAGAGACTGCTACAGAGGGGTTCCTTGAGCTGTGGCTGACTGACCGCCCATTTGATAGCACTTTCATAGTTACAGGTCCATCGCCACTTGGCAGAGCCATGGCACCAATTATTATTTTAAGTGATTCTAAGGGTGATATTGTAACCACTAGTAGAAGGGAGGCATTCTTCCCACCAATGCAATAGACATTTTCCTAATGGGCTAATCTTAATAGGGGTTCCCTAAATTTGAAAATGATTAAAAGGGTTCCTTTGGGGTAAAAAGGTTAAGAAAGGCTGCCTTAGTCAATGTCATACTGCCATAGGTATTAACTTGTTTGCCTGAGGGGACTGTTGAGGCAGCATCTTAGTAGATTGGAAAATATTTGGCCATACCCATGCAGATCTTTGCCAGGAACGAGATTTAAAAAAAACACTCAGATAGTTGAGAACTGCTTCTGAAATGGGTCTCATACGTTACAATCTCCACTGCTCCTACCTCACAGCTTTTGGTTTTTGGGACCTCCTAAGTGATGCAAAGCTCCAGTCTAGAGGCCGATAGCTGGGCCCAAGCACTGTCACATGACAGAGTGGTTGGGGGAAGTGGAAAGATAGCACTTTCCACTTAGCGAACAGTTATTTCCTGTTACCTCTATCTTAAAATATTTATGTTGATGTTGATGTAAATGATCTGGCAGGCAGCTTCTATGCCCCAGAGGATCTCCACGGTCTCCTTGGCTTGTAGTGTAATGTAACAAAAATGGAAACTGAAGCGCCACTCCACTGCTAAGAGATCCAACTTTATTCCAATATAAGTCAGGAGGACAATCCAAAAGGTTGCAAATGTTTTTTTCTAAGGGTCCAAGAGCATCCCCCTTCTTTAGGCCTTGATCGACAACAACATGAATAGACTAGAAACGTGTTGGCTACCTTTTGGATTGTTCTCTTGACCTTTATTGGAATAAAGCTGTATTTGGACCTATTAGAGGTGGTGTGGCGCTTCAATTTCCATTTGTGTTAGTTTACACTACAAACCAAGGAGACCATGAAGATCCTCAGGGGTGTAGAACTGAACTGGATGTTTACTGTTATTTTTTTTCCAGTGTGACTGCAAGCACAGGCTGCCAAACCAGCTGCTGACGAGGCCTATGCTTTCAATGAGTCAATGACACTGGAAGAAAATGAAGCAAGAGGGCCAGTATGGCAGCTAGGCAA